>CM032065.1:23815506-25015506 GCA_018831715.1 Matsumurasca onukii
TCCACATATATCAATATCATGTTTGAGTAGATACATGAACGCTGTCACTATATTTTTTCAAAGTTTTGAAAACAATTGCGGGTTTAGTTTTTGGGTACTCAAAGCTTTAAATTGATACGTTACACAGTTTGACAGTTTTAAAATTTGCAAAATGTATCTTGTACTATATCATTTTTAATCATTGTGTACCCATAGACTAAATTTGTAATTTGTTTTCAACATTTTGAAAAATATAGCGACAGAATCCATTTATCTGATAAAAAATGAAAAACGTTTTGAGCCGCCATTTTGTACAGGAACTTCGTAAAAGGTTTTAAATAGTGTCAATGAGTTTGTTTTTGTATAGTTTTTCAATTCAAATGTCACAAGGGGGTGGGGTTCGTATTTAAAATAAATTGAGGGCCTTTCTCCCCCCCTTTGGGTGGTGGGTGGGTAACGAAAGGTACCTAAAAAAGCTTCAGGACCCTATAAAAACATTCTCCAACAGGTTTTTCAAAATTCATCCTAATTCAAAAGTTAAGGTTGGGGGGCGTATAGAACTCACCCTGTTTATCTACTCGTATAATTCAAAAGACGTTTAATTCAAAACACGTACAGGTAAATTACAAAACAAACAAACGAGGAATTTTAAAGCAACATTATTAATAATTACAACGGTTAATTACAACAACACAAATTACAGGACTTAACCAATTTTGCTCATAATTTGTTAGTTAGTATAGTTAGGAATTAAGTTAATCCAGCAATTCTCTCAGTGAAAGAGGGTAACGCTGTTTATACTCTTTATTAATGAAAATTAATTTCTCTCAATAATATTATAGTATGGAACCTTGACTTTTCAAGCTATAATTTTCATTTAAAGCTTTGGCTTGGATTTGTTTATCTCTAAATATATCGTTTATTTGTTAGTCATTTAACAAATAGAGGTTGATTATTAGTGCGCAATGAATGCATATTTTAACCCAACACTTAAAAGTTATAAAAAGGAAAGGATGGAAAAAAGGAAACCTTAAAAGTTTGAGTTGTCTAAGACAAGTAAATCTCTTAAGCCATTTTTTTTATCAACACTGCATGTAGAAAATCGTTGATATAATAGAATTCAGGAATTTTCCAGTGGAAAATGCTTTATAGCCGCAGCAGATATGAGATCATGCATATCCTACTTTTGCAAACTGTCTTTGATGCTTTTGTTCTCATGTTAGGATGATCAGAAAATGTAATATTTTGAAGGTGTATCAGATACATCAGATTTGTGTATCAGATTCTGAAGAGTATCAATTCTCTTCTTAAAACGTTGTATAATAGGTTTATCAGTAAGCTGATTGAGAACTTAAGTTCATAAAATATTAACTTTCAAACTTTGAGTTAAGAAGCTTAACTGGGTTCAAAACGCAAAAATAATCTACCGTAAGTCTGAGTTTCGGGTCAGAGGTGAAAAATATTTTGTGTGAAATCACGTGAATAGGCCTAATCTATTTATAGTGCCAAACCTTTAGTTTTTTCAACCCAGCGTCCTCAGTGGACTCGCTGAGACTGATTCAGGTGACTGCAGCTCTCCCTTATATACTTCCTGTTGCAGTGCTACCAACCACTTCCTCCTTTCGTAAGGTGTACCAACCGAAGTTGTGAAGTCAGCATACATAATGAGGCACATCGATCAGGATTGGGCGAAGCTGCCGCTATCAGCCAATAGACGCTGACGTACTTCATAGGACAGTCCCCAAGGTGTCTCTGCACTCCCATTGGCTCAACTGCGCTCTAATTATGCACAGATTTAGCCTGGTTTATGACTGGCTGCCAGGATCTGAGGACTTTGTAACTGTCCTCATGGTTGAAATTGTGATTTTTCTTGTAGCTTTCTATCGACTCACGTACGACTCTGTTGTTCCATTACGTGTTTTTTTTACTTCATTAGAGACACCTTTTATTTATTCGCTGAGGTCTTTTCATTCCCTGAAATTTTGATGTATCTCAATACTACAGTAGCCTACTAATACAGCCTGCGTCTGTGGCTCAGTGGGTAGAGTCCCAGCTTGCAAAGTGCAGGTCGCGGGTTCGATTCCCGCAGGCACACAGGTAAGGACCGCTTTTGCCGAAAGGAATTTTGTGATGCACCCTAGTTAATTAATTAACCCTTTTGCGTATACAGAAACACACATGGGTGTATTTTTTGTGTTAGATAAACGAATGGTAGAGTCCGTGCGTTTCTTCGTGGCGCTTGACCTTGACGACTAAAACCAGTTATAACTGGGTTTTCGAGGGTGGGGGTAACCAACTGTTCAGTCTTTCCATGGCACTCGTACTGTGAGGAAATGCTATTACTGTACTTTTTGAAAACTCCATTTGTTCCCCCACTCTGTCCTCTCACTTCCCCTCACCAAGCGCCACGAAGAAACGCACGGACTCTAATAATTTTAAATGTCTTATTCTCGAATTTAAGACAACTTGTCACCTTAGATATTGTTCGTTTGTATTGAAATAACGTTTTTAACGGAAAATCTATTTTACGTTACATCAAAAATTAGGATCAAAATTGTTTTCTACCGTTTAAATATTTTGCAGAGTATAAAAGTGTTATATTTTTGAGCATTGTGCTAAAAACATGCAAGAACGCTTATGAGGAGAAATGTTAAAGCGGAAACGTGCAAAGTGAGAATATTGAGATCAAGCAGAGAGAAATCAAGTAGTGAGAAACTAAGCTAATAACACGCCAACGTAGGCTTGGGAGTTCTCAGTCTCTGTTGTGGCAATGTTTAGTGTTTCCCGATACCATCTGATGTCACGCTATTGTAAGATAGAAATTAGTTAAATGCGCAAACAAAACATATTTTATTGGTCTAATCTGTTAACAATACAAATAATTTTACCGTTTAAGGCAAAGTCTTTATTAAGTCCGATTAACAATTTACCTGCATAGGCAAAGTCAAACATAATAGTGTTCTTAACAATACGTTCTTCTTTGAGTGTAGTAATAATAACTCCATGACAAATTATTGATAATCTATTTATATTTCTAGCCTATATAGGCCTACATTCTTGTGCTAGTGGGCTAGTTTGCTAAAAGTCCTGAACGCTGTAGCAGGCAAGATCGACCAAAATACTTTTGAGGTCCTTTCGAAATTTACAGAGGTCCGATTTCAACCTGAGATGAAGTGGAAGTTTGTTGAAAAGGTGTATTACGTTATAAACCGTGTGCTTTTTGAAAAAAGATGTAGAGTGTAAAGGAATAATGTTCCTTAAAGTTCTGCTTTACACATGTTTCAAGGTTTCAAGGACGTAGATCGACGGGAGCGTTAAAATGCGCGCCCGCCGAAACACCTCCCTACAGGATTGGCACGAAACCAGAGAAAACCCCGTTCTCTCTGTTCTTTAAAAAGTAATCTTTTAGTAATAATGCACCTACTTTAATTTTTGTCACATTATTCTGTAATAACTATATTAGTTTTGAACTTCACCTGGGGAATTATTTTAAACATTTAGTGTTAGATATTTGTATAAAGGCTAAATAGGTGGGTATAAATTTGAAGGCAAAAAAGGTGGACTAGATGGTGTAGTGGACAGCATAAGCACTCTGCAAGTGGTCCTGGTTCAAGTCTCGGCGTGGTCCACATATTTATTCTCTTAATTGATTTAGTATTAAATAAGTTATTTAGCGTTCATAAAAGTTAAGATCAATAATAAGTGACATAGTATTTAAATTCTGTATGTAATACTTCAAGCTAATCTATTTAAAGTCGCTATAGACAGTCACATGTTTTGGATAGTCATTCAGATTCAAGAACTTCTAAATTAAATTCAAAGGCAAAAAGTGAACTGGATGGTGTAGTAGTTAGCAAAAACACTCAAAAATTTAGATACCTGGGTTCGTGTCCCATTCAAATCCACACATTTTGTCTTAAAATTTCATAAATAATTAGTTTTACTATGAACGCTATAGATACAGAAGCATGACTAGTGGCCTGACTGTATAACAACATCAAGTATAACATCTGTTCTCTCAAAGAATATTGAGTTTTAATTAAATCATTCTTCACTTTGAGTTTTTCATTTATTATAACCGAAATTCGATTCATTGCACTTGTAACTAATACCGATGTCCACTAATTCATAATTCATGCAGCAGCAGCTGGTAATTAACTCCCAAATGTCAAAACAGCGCTCAACAGCGGGCAACTGGTGTTTTTGCTGGATGAAAATCATCAATCAACACAATCTGGGCTAATGATGTCCTGGGCTGGGTGAATTGATTATGTCACAAGAGCATGGATTAAACATTTGTGTGTGGTTGAGACCAAATCAGTCAAATGTTTAAAGTGTCATTTATAGTGCCAAGGGGCAATGAAACGTAAGCGGTAAACTTTACGAAAGGATGCTAGATTTAGTGAACTTAAAAGGGTGGAAGCGAGGAATTTACATAAATTGACAACTTGCCCTAGGTTCTAATCTAGTTTAAGGTATGAGCATACATTCGAACAAAATCCTACACCAGTCAGTTTCTCGGTAAACTGGTGAATTGAATAGTACTATCAATAATAATCAAATCTAAGTTTGTTTAGTCCATACTATCAATTGTCAAGTTTGTGAATCGTTAAACTAAAAAAGCGAGGTATCACACAAAAGGGCATTAACGATAGAAACAATTTTAGACACAATGTGTTTGATTGAGAGGTTAGTCAGGGGAAGGTTACAAAAAGGTGAAAGAAATGTCTGTACAAAGAACGAAGGAGGTCTGGCACAAAGAAAAGGTATCTTTTCAAGACGGCAGTAGTATTTGCCGTGGTCCTACAAAGCCTGTACGTGAATAATAACTATGCGCAATAACTATTTACAAATATAATAAAACCTACTTGATTAACTACAAATAGATTCAGTTAAATTTACACATATTTTGTCTAATTAATTTAACATGTCAAACAGTGTTGACGCTTTAAAATTAGTTGTACTTCGATGATACTCGTTCAAATCATTTGTAGAATTGGCCTTTAAAGAAAATCCAGTTGAACCTTATGATGACTGTTTATTTCTTACGACCAAAGAAGAGTGTGTAAAGAGACGGTGGAATACCATCATGGATTTATCACTCTCTTAAGTTACTTAGGATCATAAATTTCAAAACTGGAGAGAAGTTTCTTAAGTTGCGGCTTGTAGAACTCATTATGAACTTCCTTGTGAAACTGAGCCGTAGTTTGAAACTTGTTCAAGGATCATGGGGTTTTATATGTTCTCGTTTGGATTTAAAACTTGGCTGACGCAGTCGCAAGTGCTACCGTGAATTCTAGCGCATTTCTTAAAACAGGATACTCTTAACACTACGTTCACCTCAAACATTCAGTTTTATGCTGTCATCCTTCAGTAGCTGGTCCAACCACTCAATTCATCTCCTAGCCAGTCGACCAGCTACTGAGGATGACTCCCAACAGTGAGGTCGAAACGTTTAGCAGTATTTATGTGTCAACTGTGACGCGGTGTAAATCGTGAGCCTTAGATTTTAGAAAATCAAAATATCAGGACAAAGACGACGATAAAAACGATATTTCTTTTGAGACAAGTTAGGCAATATTCCATTTACATATATACGTTGGTGCTATATAAGATCGAAAATACAGTTTGCGTAATATAATGTCGTATAGATTGGGCCTGAAATTGTATAATGAACTTTTAAAGGGCCTAGTGGCGTTTCAGACAACCAAACTGTAAGAACAAGTGAATTATATTATTGGAAGACCTGATTGGGGACAAGAATGTTCATGAAGTAGCCATTGTTGCTAGATATACATCCACCAAGTAATATTTGCAGTAAAATTACTGAGCTTGTCGAAAATTTAGTTAGCAATACAAAATGAATTTGACAGCTTAATAGACCTTTTAATGGTAGAAGGCTATTTTTAAGGGCAGAGTAAACTAACAGATTTCACAATTATTCTAGCCAAGCAAATCCTACATAGTTCGTTAATTTACGTTGATCAAACTCTAATGAAACATAAATAAATAAAACTGTTCAAATTGGAGCCAGAGAGTAAAATATGTAAGCAAATAATCGTCGCTTCTATGAAATCCATTAGAATGATTGCGTATATGTTGATAATTTGCTACCTGAAATAAATTTGTCCTCAGGGGTAAATTACAAAATTACTTTTAAAGGTTAGTTCTAAGGTTCGAGTGCGGGATCGCACTAAGGTCAAAAAAGGTGAGGAAACTCTTAACAGTTTTATTTTAATAACGTAACTTAATTATTTTCTTGGATAGAAAAGATTCGCTAATAGTGAATTTCCATATGAAAAACAGCTATTTATTTCTACTGTTGTATAGAAAGAAACCAGTAACAACACGGAAAACAATTTTTAGCTTCCTAACACAGTCATATTACAAAACGATCCAATCAATGTAAACGTTTTTGGCAGCCATCTCGGCATATCAGAATGGATTATAGTGGGTTCTACGAACTAATGTTGAGTAAAATGATATAATTTGTTTGATAAATAGTCAATAGTCAAATATCTCTATTACATAAACTACAACATTGTGTACCGCAAATTGTTTTTTACACTAAATCACTATTTGAGATGCCGACCACTCTCATGAGGGTATTTTAAGGCAAATATGTGGTGAGGGATGAGTGTGATGAGTGGTAGTAATGAGTTATGAGGTGTAGTCTTGTTACAAACTAAGGTCGACTCTTCCTTAGAATGGGTCATTAATTAATAGCCCAATGAGGCAATGACTAATGGAAATACAAGGACCAACGAGTTAACGTGACTTCCGAACCACGCAGGTGATGGTCTGATATGTCTAAACGATGGTGGGAGTTGATGCGGGTATCATCAGATGACCACTGAGACTATCTGAACCGCTTTAGACCTATATCATCCTCAAACCTGACCTCCATGAAGCTGGATTACAGGACCACGCCACAAGACCCAGTCAAATTTTAACTTCACTTTGCTACTTCAGCAGCATGAGCTTAAAAGCGCGTGAAACCGTGGTATATTCATAACGTACAAAAGGTGGAATAATTAAATTTTGACACAATTTGTAAAACAATCTTTTAGAATATAAAAGTGTTCTGTTTAAAATTCTGTTAAAAAAGGAAACAACCATTCTTGACCATGCAATATGACTCAAGTGTGTATTGCTGGTTGTCTACCTAACATATTCAATATAAACCTATTAGTATAATTAACACACGCGAATTGTGTAACTAATTTATTGCCACTCAGTTCTAAGAATTGCTTGGATCCAGCTTGTCACGCTCATTACCGCTAAAACCTGGCACCTGGCAAATCTTGTTAGTTCTCATCTTCCTTCACGTCTCACCATCCACCTTGGTTCTTCAATGTACTTCTGTAACACCTTGATTTTAATAAATACTTATAATTTATTGTTTGAGGTGTACAAGAAATTTAGAATATATAGGTTTTCTTTACAGGATGTGAGTAGCTTTTTTAAATAAAACTCTTCATATTATTGAATCTTTATTTTGGTATTTCTAATGGTCATCTTGAGCGCTGAAAATAAAACATTTTGCAATCAGATAAAGTAATTCATCGCCTGAAGGGCCAAAGTTATAGAAAGAGAAGGAAACTAATGATACAAGAACATACAAACTTAGAAAGGAAATAGTTAAGTAAAAAATTACCACTTACCCAAGCGGGTTAACAGATCACCGAAGAACAAGAAATGAACGGGCGGTCCTAGAGTTGGTTTATATATGTGTGAAAACACGGCGTTCTGATTGGTCAAGAAGTAGGCCTAGGACTGCAGATGTACTTGTTCGACCAATCAGATAATTTTAAAATTTGCAAGCTCCAACATAGCCAAGCTGAGTGAAGTTAAACTACTGATTGAAAGAACGGTTATCTACATGATTTGAAGATTTAAAACTTTGGAAATTTAATTATTGCCTACTTTTCCATTCTCTCCCTATACATATTGTTCTTTACAAAATAATCTTTTATGCTTTAATTAACAAAATTAAAAAAGAAATAAATTTAAACAAATACACTACACTTCTAAATATTGTTTCAGTTTCTAACGAGAACAAAGTCAATGGAATTTAGTATTATATCAACAATACTATACATCACTTAAAAGGTGGTATACACATAATTTGTGATTGTATTTTGCACACATGAAATATTATTACGGACTTTTTCCATCATAAAGAAACATGACACTAGACAAAGACAGAAAGAATATTTGAAAAAGAAAACCGTACCTGAACAAATTGTATGTGCTAACATTCTTTCTTTTTTATCGATATAAAAACTCTGGTAATGATCTGACTACTGTAAACAATAAGTTTAAAATATGGTTATTTTAACTTAAAGAGTTGCACGTTCCAAACGATTTCATAGACGTTTTAATTAATCCTTACGCACTATAATATAGTATTGTTCCTCACATGTAAAATTATTGACTTGTTGAAATGCGGTGTGAGTATTTTCAATAAGTTACGAGTGTTTTACTTGTATAACATATTTTGTGTAGACCCTCTTAAGTGTTAAAATTGCTAGGGATATAAGTTGTTTCTCAAATAACTTAAGTTACTCAAACCTCGAGGCGTATAATAGTGAAACATACTCGTACATGTAAAACTCTAGCACTTTTGCATGAAGTTTATAAGTTTCACTCATCTTACAATATAATTAGATTAAATTCTTTTAAGTAGTTTATTGTATTTAAAAGATATTTGATGGTACAATATAACAGAACGAACAGTCTAGCACAAATTTTATTATATCTGAAAATCTATATATAAGTTTACAATGTTCTAGCAAACAAGCTTTTATAATACGGGTAAAGATACAAACTGTAGAGTCAACCCAAGCAAAGATACAAAGATAAAGATCCGATCCTTTTAGGTCGGTTCGTTACATCTTTGCTTTTCGTTACATCTTTCCTACAAAGTTTCACGGTGAAGCATAACTTTACTTGTAACACTGGTTGCTCAAAAGTGTATATAAAGTTTAAACCAATATTGACATTTATGTCGTAATAAGTGTAATATTCGGTGTGCTTTAGAGGAGGAGGGGCAATTTTAACTTATGTCATAAAAGATAACTTTAGTCCAACCGTTTTGTAGTTTAAACAATAAATAAAATAAATTTGGGTTTCCTAATGATTTACGAGAAAGGTCTATTGTTTTCTAGTGGTCAATCTTTTACATACATATATAATATGTCAAATTGGATTAATGAAATGTTAGCTCCAATTTCGTATATATATTGATTTTACTTTCAATGAGTCTAACTCTTAGTACAAATGATTTTTCTCGCACTTTGATATGACTTTATTTAAAAACGAACTTAAACATGAAGACAATATTGTATACAAGTATATGTTACCAAAGACATTTGAACACACAATTTGTGATCCGAATATGGACTTGAACCCGGATCTCTCATTTGCCGGGGGAGAATGCTACCAATACCAATTACACCATCCGAATAGCCCATTTGTGCCTTCAAGTAAAGAAATACTTAAATTTGAATTTAAATCTGAACGTGATAGTAACTTTAAGCGACATGAAGCTACTTTTAATATACAAGCCAAAAATATTACAACAAAACCTCTCAAATGATTTTTTTAAATTCAGAATTTTAGCATTATAAATGTTCTTAGCAGACTCGCCACGACTTATGAGATCCGCTCAACTAGTTCTGGGCTTAAAATTTCTGGTGGATGAATTGCAAAGTTTTGTTTTGGTGATAATTTACCAGATTTTGTGCACGAAGGTTTTGGGGTGCACGGGAGCCAGGTGAGGGCCATGAATTTGTTTTAAGTATTTCTCATCCACTCATTTCGACCATTCTCATGAAGCAAACCTATTGTCATAAACAGATAAACTTGTTGTTTTAAGTGGCTAAACTAGACCATGATCAGATTCTTTAAGCAATCCTGACCTAAAATACATTCTAAATTTTAATCTAAAATAAAATACTCCATCCTCTTTGAACAAACTTCTTCTCATTGTGACTATGTGCAGTACAAATAACAAATAGTATTCATATAAAGTAATAGGAATTCTATAAAACTTCTAAACCCTTATATCACTAGATCACCATAATGTTTTTTTACTCTCTGTAAATCAACGTCGTAAAATGTACTTCATGTAATATTTTGTACCGAGATAGGTACCAGCGTTTCACCAGACCAGTAGCTAATGTGTGTGAGGAATTCCACAAATTTTCATTTTTTTCTCGGCCTCGAACTAAGGACTACCCATTAACAGTGGCTGGTTGAATGAGGTACTAAATAATGACGATTCAAGCACATTTACAGTTGTATTTTTGTCAAAATTCAACAACGGTTTTTTTGTCATAGACAGTGACCATTTTAAAACTTCACTAGATATAGATATGAATAAAATACATTCCACAACATACTACATTGTATTTCATGAGTTCTTATAAACACGTGTTTCCGGCATTGAATGTACTGAACGTTTCAACCATCAGTCCTAATATAAGATTATGACGACCAAAAGCATTTTTGTACTGTTTTCCTGCTATCCCTTATATTTTATACTTGGAAACTATCATTCAAATGTTTCTGTTTGTTGAACTTAGTATATTTCGCTTCTGTTTATATATAAAAACTGTAATTTTCAACTAAATTTTCAACATTTTATGTAGAAATTGAGTAACCCCATTTATTATTTATACTATATAATGCAACGTTTTCTTAAAATTTAGTTATGCATTTTTATTAGAAATGTTTGAAGATTGAAAATAGCTCAAGAGTTACATAGATTTTAATTGTAATGCAATTTAATCATAGATTCAAGACAACTTGAAAAATCCTAATAAAACAATACACATTTTATAATATCTTATAGGCATCGAACTATTTTGTGGTGTGCTTTCAAAGCATAAACTGCCACACTATTAATTTTTTTTACATTCCAACATTTAACTTGCAAACCTGTTTGCTTGAATTGTACAGTTGACTTCAAAACTTGGGAGTTGTTTCATTAGGTGGCAAACTTTAAAAGTTGTCTCATAACGAATAATAAAAAAGTAATGTTATACAAGAAAATGTAACCATTTCCACTCGTTTTCCGAGGTTTGCAAGCAAAGATTTTAGTCCAAATTCAACCTCCATGTTTTTCAGAGAATTGCTTGAGAAATGTTTCCAAAACACACTGAACACTCTGTCCTTGACATCACCTCCCCCCTCAATTATAAGGGTGTAATGTCTATGGAGCATTGAGGCGAAGGAATAAGGAATCTTTCAGGGTTATGTCAAGGACAAATTAATCACAAAGACAACTCAAGACATGGAGAACGTAAGAAAAGAGTTCGATAGCTTATTGAAAACATAACTCCAGCAATGCTCAGAAAAGTATTGTACTAGGTTGAATTTTGACAAAAAACCTTGCGTGAAAATCACGGGAAACAAATGGAAATAGTCTAGTTTCCTTGTAACATTATTTGTAAAAAATGAGTACCAGTTAGATTATATCTTTTGCTAGTAAAGACTCATTTAACATTGCTACGTAATAAAACAACTCCTACGTTTTTGAGACATTCGCCCACTCCCTCAACCTTAAAATGTATCCAACAATTTATAACCACCCTGTATAACCCAACCTATTGTTGAGAAAAAAGGTAAAGTTCCTCTTGTTTTATGACGTGAAGTCCTCTCTACAACTCAACCTCGATCTTGGTTGACTAGCGTCACTGTATAGTTAGTCACATGACGAATGTAAGTGGTGACTGCGGGGATCGAACCCACACCACCAGAGTGATGAGCTCCAGAGTCGCGCGCGATACCAATCCGCCACGTATCCGCTGAAAAGTCTACAATAGAAAAAACTCTAACAAATTAAATATACTTTTAGATCAGGTGTTATTAGAGCGTTCACAGCTGATTGGGAACCTGATGTTTCAAGCTCCAGTCATTTGTACTTGTCATCCCTCATTAGTTAGTTCTAATTAGTGTCGGTGTTATCAGATTCCCTTTGACCCTGATTGCAATTGTTGATGATTAACCAATCAGGTTTTAACAAACATTCACCGTATTTATGCAGGTGACCTTTTGGTTATCAATGAAACAGTTAAAGGTCAAATATCGTTTACAGTTGGGATGGGTAGTAGGTTCGGTTAAAGTGTTCTACACTGATATAAATAAAATGTATGCCTCTATTTTGACAGATTATCAAGTAGTCTGCAATGATGGTAAATACTCCTTTGATTTGTTAAAGAAATAAGTTCTTAAATTAAGGTAAGCACGGAAAGAACGGTAAAGATCTGTGTTTTTCACAGATAAATAATCCCGAATAAAGAACGCAAAGATTAATCGTAAGCTCTTAAGTAAGAGTCCCGTAGAAAAATTTAACAAATTTCATTGGATCGGTCGTTTCATAATAATTATATTATGATAGTCATATTATAATAGTCTTTATCAGTCTGCACTATGATTCAGTGTGCCAAAAAATAATAATTTTACTCTCATTTTTTTTCATTTATGTATTTAAAAGGTAAAAATTATTGACCAAAATATGTAAATTCAGTTTTGTAGTAGGCTCTGTAGGATTCACCAATGGACGTAAACATAAAGCCAATATATTAGTCCAACATATAAAGTTATATAGTCCAATATACTTCAATCCATTTATGGGGAATATAAAAAATAAAGTCAGGAAATTATGTCTGTTCGGGTATTGATTAAAGGCTGGAAACTCTATGTCTTTAAGTAGTAGAAGCTAAGCGAGGATAGGAGACCTTGGGTGTAGACCATCAGAAGAAATCCAAGTTCAAGAAAGCACTAGTGAAGAGAATGAGTGTAACAATTATTAAGAACAATTTTATAGTGGGGTAGTGACAATAAATTATTAGATGTGTTTATTAAAGTAGAGGGGGGAGTAAAATGGCAAGGAATGAAAGGCCTGGGAGGTCTTTTCACCAAAGATTTTGAAATCTCGTTAAAGAAAATTCCTTATAGAAAAAATTTATTAGAGATCTACACCACTCTCTCTTTTTTATACATCTTTTTCTCCCCTGTTTCAATATAAAGTTTTTCTTTACGACTAAAGCTCAGTGGGGGATTCAACCTACAGTTACAGGGAGAGAGAAGAGCTTATGTCAATAGATCTAATGGTGGAACAGCACTACAACCACATGCAATGTTAAGAGAGACAGATTGAATATCGTGTTGACAATGCTGGGGGACATCACAATGGTCAGACTCGTGCATTCAAACGTGATATTGGCATTGATAATAGTAGCTTGTTAGTTTCATGCGTTCACATGACGTTTCTGTGTACTAAAGAGTTTAGGGTTTATATTCAGTGGAAGGTTTTGTTATTACTCGTGTATCGGCTTTTCAACAGTTTAATGTTATGATATTTTTATTATTTATTGCCTTTTAGCTCTTAGTAACCTTGAGTTCTTTTGTTGAGGTTGGGGATTTGAAACGCGATTGCGATACTTTCAATTTATAAAAAGATGTTCCTTTTAAGGGGTCAGTCACACTGATCGACTTAGTAGCTGCCTGACTACCTATGTGTGTGAAGTTTTTAACATGTTAACATTGCTTGCGTTTGTTCACATCAGCTGATTTAATGTTGAAATGCCGAAAACTTCACACACGTGACTGATCCTTATCACCTTGTCATCACTCTTATAAGACCCTGTCAAACATTCATTGCGATTTAGTAGCAGCGACTAGCCATCTGTGTAAAGCTTTTGGCATGTCAACACTGAATCAGCTGATATTTTCAATAATAAGTAATGTTCACATGTTGAAAGCTTCACACACATAGTGGTTAAAAGTTAAGTACAACTTAAAATTCGTAAATTGTCATGCATTACAATAGTTTAAACACGTGTTTTAGTTACAATTTCTGTACCGTTTAGAAGCTGCGAGTTCAGAACACTGCATCTGACCCAGAACGCCTGAAGGTACAAATTCCATTAGAGATTTAACCTGATAAAGTCTTCTTGCAAGGTTTAAAACGTACATTTCTATTTTCTTTCAGTTTAAACATTTTAAAACATGGTTTTAAGTGTCTTTCTTTTAACCTATCCAGTAAAATGATGTTAGTTGCTAACCTGTTAGTTTAAACAAAAAGTAATAATATTCAATACTGATTTTCAACTATTGTACTCGTACGTAACTATTGTATGTATCGTCAGAATCAGAATATTTTATTTGCATGGCATATAACATGTATGGCAAACATTGGCTATTTAATGAAATAATGTTGACAATCACATTACATCTAGATCCCATTTATACATACAAGTCAAACAATCACTCACAACTTTCATTCATCGCCATTTATTCTAAAACAGAAATATTGTATATGTAATAAATTTGTCAGGTTTTGAGGATGATATAGGTCTAAAGCGGCTCAGATAGTCTCAGTGACCCACATCAACTCCCACCACCGTTTAGACATATCAGACAATCACCTGCGTGGTTCGGAAGTCACGTTAAGCCGTTGGTTCTTGTATTTCCATTGGTCATTGGGCCATTCTAAGGATTGGGCCAATTGATGATCCATTCTAAGGAAGAGTCGGCCTTAGTTTGTAACAAGACTACACCTCATAACTCATTACTACCATCAAACTCATCCTTCACCACATATTTGGCTTAAAATACCCTCATGAGAGTGGTCAGCATCTGAAATAGTGATATAGTGATATCCCTTTCACAATATTTTGAAATAATATACCATACTACAAAATTGTCAAGTGCATTGTGTTTGTAAGTTTAAACACGAAAGTAAAACATACAAGTAGTCTAAAACACTCAGCGAAAACTTAGTAATATTTTTTACTCTGGCTGGAAGACAAACTTTGAAAACCAGCCGCGACAACGACAATAGTTCTATAGGCCTATTCGAATAAATAAATACATGTTAAACTAAAATCATTCAATTGAAGTTAAATGATTATTTTTGAATGACCAACCCTTAGAAAGTTTTAGAATTCTAATTTAACTTGTTTGTTAGAGAGGACGCTTTAGGCCACACATAGTCATATGGACTATCAATAACACTTATTGTGTTATATAGTAATTGCTATGAAAAGTATTATGTCAGTCTGTAGTTTTCCTTTTAAATCAAACTATAAAACATCTAGTGGCCCGCTAGTGGTGATTCATCTAATTCGTCAGTGGTTCGTCGTTCTCAACGCGTAAAAGACCGGACGAAAGGCCTTGAGAACGCGGTACGTTTGTAGGTGCCGCGAAACGTCGGGAAGTGCGGAAGACTATTGTATATATGTGTGCGTGTGTCTGTGTGTAAGTTTTTGACGTGAAGATCTACAATCTTCAAGACATCGTAGTCTTCCGCTAACCTTAAGGTGAGTGAGGCCCAAAAAGTCAGAGTTTATTGATTGACACCTCACCTAATAAACATGTCATTTAAATATAGTATAAAACATCTAGTGTAATGGAAATACTGTATCACGTAACCTTATCTTTACGCTTAGTTTTTGTTAATCGAAAAGATGCATTTTGATATGTAAAGGCTATCAGAAGCTGGTGATTATTGTGTAGAAACTGGTTTAATAAACTTAAATAATTGTAAAAGAATAAGTTTAAACATCAAATGAACCAGTATTGAAAACTTTAAAAACCATATTGTTCATTTGGTTCTATATTCTTTTACATATACAATATTAGAGGTCATACTTCAAATACTATTTAGAAGAAATCCAGTTGTAGTATTTAGTCGATGCATCAGCCAACTTGCATTTCATTATATATTATCCATAATAACAGATGGTAGCATTCCCAGAACTAATGTTATATAATGTTCATGAAATGGCTACACCATCTACAACAAATTACTAGGATATTACGGTGTTGTCAAATTTCGATAAACAAATGAAGTTTCAGTTTTATATCACAAAGACGTTAGAACGTATCCTAAAATTAATGCAACCTTTAGAGCCATTCGTGCTTACCTTTTGCAATAAATTCACCGGAAAACACGTTTTCAGTCAATCAAAATCTTAGATTAAAAGATGAATATTTCGTCAGCACCAAGCCCATTACTACACAATTATAGTCCCAGCAAAGTAGTCATAATGGAAGGCTAAGTGATATTTATGGACCCGGTAAATTTTAACAAGCACTATTCCCATTCAGAGCGAAGTAATGGAAAATTGAATATGGACATTTGCATGAAACCCAGTTGACACTCAAATAGTTATTGTGGTCTGTCCCTGCATCCTACACATTCTATGTACTAACCGTATGAGCTTTAATAGCGTTACACCCACTTGCATTGGCTGGTTGAAATATAACAATTACATCTATAAATACCGTGTTTAACGATTGTTGATGCGGTAGGAAAGTTTTTTATTTGTAACGTTGTTGTGTATGTTTTTTATTGTAAGTGATTTGTATGTTTCGGGATTTGTAGTTGGACCCCGTTTTTAGGTGAAGGGTAGGTAACCTTTAACATAACACAAACCGTTAGAAAATGAGCTGGACTTAAGTAATCAGCGTAAACGTACCAGTCAGACACGTCTAGAAGTTTTTCTACCTAAGTAAAAGTACCTAAGTAAAACATAAGTTCACCTGAAAACGTGAGCTGATCGTTAGGTTTATGAATTTTGGCCAGCTCTTATACATGAGCTAGGTAGGAATTTCAGCTTAGCCCTCAATCAGTTTTGTGACTTAAAGCGTAAGGAATTGTCTAGCTGTTATAAAACTAACAAGTTTAAGGAAAAACCCGATAATTTTGCGTAGGATGGCTCCTTTCAATATTCTTTGTTATGATTTAGGTTACTTTTACCTGAAGACGGGGTCAGACTCTAGAACCCGAAACGTCGTGTACATTTCTGTTCATTAAAAACGATAGTAAAACTTCCATAACAATATTTTAAGTTCAGAACTATTGTACTATTTTTTAACAGAAATCTCAAAAGAACAGTGTGCAAATATTATTAGTGGAATTATTAGTGTAAGTTCTGCCTTAAAGAGCGTTTTTATAAACAATTCAGTAAAATATCAACATATCATGTTGATTATTAAGTGGACCAACTCAGCTGTTATATCCAACCAATTGTCAACAAAGAAAACAGTATAAATAGTTGGGCCGGATGGTGTAGTGGTGAGCATAACTGCCCGGCAACAGGAGACCGGGTTCAAATCCGGTTCGGTCTAAATATTTTTGTCTTCAAATTTATTCAGTAACAGTATAATACAGTTTTATTTGAATTATCTAGGTTTTCTATTTTACGTGGTATATGACTTAAACAACGTAAGATTTATTATAACCCGCGTTGAAGTTCGTAAAAAATTAAAATGGTTTTGTCTCTCATTTAGTAACCGCCTTAGTTCTTCTTCAATGAACATCCTAACGTCGTAAGCGTTTCAAAATTACTGAGGCAAGCAACTACTGTTGACATTAAAATTCCTCTCAGAACTCGGCGTGCAGAAGGCTTTCTGTTGTAATGTAGTCAGTTAAACTCTGATAACGGCAGGAGTAACGGCCAGTACGTGGTTGGCCTGGGAATTGTTGGAGTTCTGGTGAAAACATTCATGTTGGGCAAAACACTTCCAGTTTGGAGTGAACAAAACGTAATGTATATAAATCATTAATGTTACCTGTAATTACGATGGTAGGACGGGGTTTATCACACCGAAAGTAGAAAAAACTAAGTCAAAATGCTACAGTTAGCGTGAAGCCACCAATTTCTATCACTGGTTAAGCATTAACGTTCAATAAAAGAACACATTTATAAGAATGTTCATAAATTTTACAGGGTTATTGCTGCTTGAACTGCAGGCCTTTTTACCATAACTTGCACAGCAATATTTTAATAGTTAATTTATTTAACCAGTTTATAATTTATGAAACAAACATTGCACGACGTTTCATTAGGTTGGCCAAATCGTTCCAAATATGAAACATTATTGAGTTGTCAAAACAATGGTGGCTAGTTCTTAAGAACTTTCGCGCAAATGTGCATAGGAAATTGTTCTTGATAATTTGTGCTAAGATGTATCCAGGAGGATGTAACAGGGTCAGAAAACCTGTATATATCGAATCAAAACCATACTAAACTAATGTTCCCTTTGTATAGCCATAGTTCAGTGGTATGATATAATGTACCTATAGTTGGGGACTCGTGTCGTGGTCCTGTAATCCAAATCAAATCAAATCAAATTCTTTATTGCCGTAAGACACAGTAGTTATACATGCATGGCATCGTCAAGTTTATGGAGGTCAGGTTTTGATGATGATACCCGCATCAACTTCCACCATCGTTTATATATATATCAGACCATCACCTGCGTGGTTCGGAAGTCACGTTAAGCAGTTGGGCCTTGTATTTCCATTGGTCATTGGGCTATTAATTAATAACCCATTCTAAGGAAGAGTCGGCTTTAGTTTGTAACAAGACTACACCTCATAACTCATTACTACCACTCATCAAACTCATCCCTCACCACATATTTGCCTTAAAATACCCTCATGAGAGTGGTCGGCATCTCAAATAGTGATTTAGTGATATTGTAGTGGCCCTACATACTAGCCCATATTCTATTAGATAGGTCTAAATGCAAAGGAAATTTAAATTACGTTAATGAATTAAATATATACATGTACATGTACTTTTAAAGCTACAGCTCAATATAATCATAGTACGAGTAGGTACTAATTAAATTGACCATAATACACATGACAGTATTGTGTACCTAGGTGAAGTGCCTCGGCGTTCAGTGTTAGCTTGGCAGAGGCAAAGCCGGATGTTGTCCAGAGGATTACCGGATGTTGTGCTGTCACTAAGTCTGCATAGTTAACCATCACACAGCTTTACTTTATTCAGGGTGTGTCGAAGCACGTCTCCCGATAAAATGAGTTTTAATATATCCGTGTATGAAAATATATAGTTATTGTTCCTAAGCACTTTTATTGAAATATATTTAATTTGCGGTGTTATGTTTGTTACAGGTAACTAGCTGAGAACCATCCTAGTAAGTAAATTACAAAAACAATAAATTATATTCTGACTTTTATTTTTCAATCGTTCAGTTAACTGTTAGCGGTTATAGAGGATTTGTAATAAATATTGTCATATTTTGTCCCTCATCTGGGTAACTATGAATCATTTAAATGTTGAAATTAATATAAGTAGTAGTTTGTGTTGTAATTTGCTGGTTAAACCTTTATGAATAAAGGGAATCAAAGGTATAACCTACTTCCTATTAAAATGTGTTATACACGAAAAGAAGTTAGATGTTCAATATGTATAACGTAGCCGTTCTCTGGAGGATACAAGAGGTTTGTTTGATCTTTAAAAAGTAGGTTACACAATATGGAAACCAACACAGATCTAGTTCTTCCGGTTCACACAACACTGCATCGCCGAAAATAATTATAATTTGCTTGAAATGTTTTGTCTCGTTGTTGAGTAACATCTTCAGTCGCTGATTGGCTGAAACTGAGATACTTAGTGTCTAAGTCTGGGTAACAGGACTGCCAACCGTCCGTGGAGCAGGATGACAACTGTCAATGTTTTTAATGGCTGTTACACTACCGAAAATACTTCTTCAGGACTGATTTAATGTTGTCTAATTTGTTGAAGCTATTATAATCTTTTAAATTATTGCGATTGTTCACGGTTGACTCTTGCACTAATGTAACACGTTTACTAATACTTTGGCTGTGTTAAAATTCTACTGCATATTTCGTGTTGTAGCTGACTAGAACGGAACATGAAGTAGAATTTGACAAAGCCAATGTATTGGCAATAGTTTCTCATTATTACCAGAGAGTCATCCGAGAAACCATTGAAATAATTCAAAATGATAATAACCTCAACAAAGAAGACAGCATTAAACCTTTCTCGAAGCTGGGAACCAGTCCTGAAGAACTCTTTTCGGTAGTCACAGCCAATGAGAACATCGACAGTTGGCATCCCTTCTCCAGTGACGGGCTGACAGCCAGCGACTAGGATAGCAGGCAGCAAGTATCTATGTTTCAGCCAATCAGCGAGACCAAAATATTTCAAGCAAATTACAATGATATATTGTTGCGGTGTGAACCGGAAGAACTAGATTATAGTTGTGATACTGGCCGCAAAAGCCTAAGAGTTTAGTCAACACTGATCTACTCTAACTATTTTGAAATAAAACTGTGCGTAAGCTATAGTTTCCTAGGCAAGCGTTTATCGCTTTTTGTACCGTATTTGGTTTTTTATAGAAGCAACCACGGATCTCTAGGAATTCAATCCCATATGGTTAAATTTAAAACAAAGTTCGATGTTATATGATCGTTGTAAATAGTGGTCACCGCTTCACAGTAAGTCACAGATTTACAGCTTGAATTTTAATAAGCTATAAACTGTCGAGTTTAATTAGCTAGGTGTTAAACGGCAAAATAATTTTTACAATTTTCGACACCAATTTCGCATTTAAAGGAAAAATAACAAAACCTCTTAGTAATTTTGAGTTTTGACCGGTTTTAGCAAGAAAATCAGTTACGAAGCTTCTAAAATATCACAAAAATAAACGAAACACTAACCGCTACTAAACAATCAATAAAATAACCGTTTTTCGGTTTTCCATTTTAGTTTTTAATCAAAAGCTAAACTGGTGAGAATGTGCTGGTATATAAAGTGACGTGTGTTAAGTAAGCCGTGTTGTTGTCAGAGGGATTACCGCAACATGTCCCTTTCTGTCACGCGGTAAATCCACACGCAGCGTACCGCATTGAGCGTACACGCAGAACCAACCACGCTAGGTTGAACCTTAACATATATCAACATGTTTTTTAGACAGTTTTTAGGTTAAAGTACTGATAAATATTAGGAATTTAGAAGGGACGTGCTTACTCACAATACGAACAATAACAAGCAGTAGAAGTTTGAAGATTGTTTAAATTTTAAGGGGTTTAACTATTTATAAAATAGTAAGGATTGGTGGTAGTCTTAGGGTGTTTTGTAAAAGGCTGCTTATATATGTAGCATAATTGAAGAATTTAATTTGTAACTATTTTTATGAAGCATGTGTAATATAAATTAAATTGTTAAAAAGTACAAAGAATGACCAACCAAACAGATAGTTTTTGACCATTGTTTAATGTGTTATGTACGAACTGTATATGCAACTATGTATTAAAAGAACATACACATTATTTGCCTTTAATGACATAGTTTTAATGCATATGCTCAACAGTAGGCGACACCGTTATCTCTATGACCTTTCTCCTAAAATATAAATGATATAAAATAACAATAATGATTTTGACTGGACACCTCAATAAATTAATAACGTTTACTAAGCAATATAGTAGAAATGAGTGATAGCCGGTTAAAATATTCATAACCTAGACGAGCTTTATATGTCAAAAACGCCAGATAATTCTTGATAATATACAGTTGTTTAATTTAATTTGATTCTAATTTTAACTAGTTACTTTTTTATACTTAGACAAGTGTTATTATAATATGTGCAAATAATATATAATATTACATTCATGAGTAGTTACAAGGTGTATCAAGTTATATTTTTACTTTAAATACTGATCCAGACTAAGTTGATCACATGACTGTAGTTTTCTCTACCTTGAGGAACCTTTTTAAGAAAACTTTACAAGTTTTACGAAAAGAAAATATGTTTAATACTTGTTCGCTACAATGAAAAGTGAACTGTACATAAATAAACGGAACGCTCCAGAGAGTCTTGTCGAGTATCGTTGTTAGCTGGTATTGATTTTGTCCAACGTCACTGTCAGAAGCGATATTTTCCAGTTTTAACTCCTTACAGCACACTTGTTTACTCAGTTATTTTTAAATATAACGATAAAATATCTCAAAATGGCACTTATTTATAAATAAACATAGCCAACACGTAGCCACAAGCGCTTATTGAATCTTGCTTGGTTCATAGGTTCCAAGTTTACGAGATCTCTCATTTAATATTATATATCTTTATATAATTCGTATTGTTTTCGTCAAAATATCATATAATTCAGATACTATTCATGATAGATACATTCCTGAGGAATCCCGAATTTGCAGCAAATCTGTCGTGTATTTTGGGTTTGATAGGAACACCAGATGTTTACTTTTGAGAGCTTCTTTACTTTTTGGTAATTCTAATAGACCCGTGGTGGGTTGGACTCGTGTGCGACAGGGACTCGTGGCGTGGTCCTGTAATCCAGCTTCATGGAGGTCAGGTTTTGAGGATGATATAGGTCTAAAGCGGCTCAGATAGTCTCAGTGATCATCTGATGATACCCGCATCAACTCCCACCATCGTTTAGACATATCAGACCATCCGTGGTTCGGAAGTCACGTTAAGCCGTTGGTCCTTTAATTTCCATTGGTCATTGGGCTATTTATTAATGACCCAGGAAGTCATTTAGTCATGACCAAGGAAAAGTCGGCCTTAGTTTGTAACAAAACTAAAACTCATAACTCATCCCTTACCACTCATCACTCATCCTTCACCACATATTTGCCTTAAAATATCCTCATGAGTGTGGTCGGCATCTCAAATAGTGATATAGTGATCTCTGAGCTGATCATGTGGTTCACTTCAATCACCACTTACATTTGTAATAATACTAAACGGTAACGCTAGGTAAAGGTCGAGGTTGAGTGGTAGAGGGGCTTTATAGTCCTAATTCACCTCGTTAAACAAGACAAACTTTACCTTTTTTTTTTTAATTGTTACCAACGGCATTTTATGTTGCTAACCTAGTGGGTCACAAACGTTTTGTATGAAAGGTCAAATCTTTGTGTTGCGCCATTGAGACTACATCAAGCCTGACTCTAACTCAGCACGTAAGCGGTACCTTCTTAGACTATTTCTTTGTTCCCACATCTTCAAATGTTCCTGAGCTTGATGCCGTCTGATTCAAGCTTAACAAGTGAAAAAGACATTAACTGAGTTGGGCGTCTATGAGGATTAACAGTGGAGATGTATAAAACTAATCAAATCTCTATCATGTAAATTTCAACGTCATTAAATAAAATTGGAGTTTACGCCTTTGCATTTATTATCGAACTGTACAGTACTCAGGCAAAGTATGCTTAAGTAATTTATAATTACAATACACAGTTCTACACGACATTACAGAGGCATATTCGTGGCTTTTAAAGGAGGGCTAACATTATGAACTCGGTACATTTCAATGAGCATTATTTCAATTCAGTTCGAGGTAATGGAAAATTGAATATGACAATTTGCATGGAAACCCAGTTGAATCGTTATTGTGGTCTGTTCTTGCATCCTTCCATTCATGTAATGAGTTTCAATAGCGTTACACCTACTTGCATGTGCTATTTGCAATACATTAATTTCCAATATGCTTTTGAGTTTTGGATTTGCATCCATCATAGATTAAATATCCCAGAAAAGGACAATGGCATAGCTTACTGCTCAATAGCGCGTATTGGCTAATGTAATATACAAAGTTAAAGGAATATTGTAATAATTTCTTGAGAACGTTCTTTTTGCTCTCACTGATAACCACAGATCAGTCAAATAATGCCACTCAAACTCCCTATCCCACATGAAATACGAAAGCTATCAGAAAATATTCGAAAAACCAAATTTTAAAGTTAGAATCCTTTTCTTAAACCAAAACACTTTGAGAAGTCAACTGACGAAATGAAAACATTAATACCTTCGAGGTTGAGTGGTAGAGAGGACTTTGTAGTCCTAACTTCACCTCGTTAAACAAGACTAACTATACAAAAGCCAACACACCGAAAGTTTAGTATACAAAATTGACTGTGAGTGTGATAAAGTTTGTTTTGGAAATATTTCTAGGCCGGTTGAAGCAAGGATTAAAGAACATACATACAATAATTATTATAAGATTAAACATGCGGAAAATCAAAATTAGTGGAACATGCTATTAAAAAATCAAACGATCAAATTTGAATTATCCACCTTAATTTGCAAAGAGACATCTTGGACGAAACGAAAAAAAATTGTAAGCGCATTCATGATTATTTATAAAGACCATTGTATTTCACACCCTATAAATGTTTGTGATATTTTCAATCCAAACGTAGCAGATGAAACTAAGAAGAAAGTTTAAAATTCAACACAAACCTTGAGTTAAAAATAGCAACTACAACAGTATTAAGAGTCTTTTTTAACTAATTTGTTGTGATCTTTGAAATTTGTATTAGTGTAATTTTAAGTTGTGTTATTTTTCTTACTCTCTTGTAAACAACTGATGAAGCCTTAACCGGCAAAAACGGTGTTGAAATTGTAGAAAACTTTTCAAAATGAATATTATATGAATTCTACTTACTCCCAACAGAGAGTGCTTTCTCAAAATTAAATGTTTTTCCAGGTAGGAAATAGATTTTAAACAATCCCCAGGCCAACCACGTACTGGCCGTTACTCCTGCCGTTATCAGAGTTTAACTGACTACATTACAACAGAAAGCCTTCTGCACGCCGAGTTCTGAGAGGAATTTTAATGTCAACAGTAGTTGCTTGCCTCGGTAGCTTTCAAGTCTTAGGTGCTATGAACTAACTGTTTTAATAATATTTAATTTTAATGGCTTTCAACATTTTTTAATGCACTAAACGTATTTTAAACACAAAAGTCGAACCGAGCTGAGAAAACTCGAGGACAATATGTTAAATAGTTGATTAGGTGATCATCTTGCTCACTAACGATGGAAAATGACTGCAATAATAGTTCAAACTCTAAAATAGTTCGTTATAAACTCTTTATTATTTTTGGTGGGATAAGAAGACTATGTCAAGAAATAAAATGTATTATTAGACTTTTTAGTTTTTTGTTAGTTTTTCTATGATTGTAGCTTAAGAATTTAAATCGAAGCGATATTAATATTTTTAATGATGATGTTTTTTTTAATAATGAGTAGATATTATTTAAACAGAATTTCTGTGTACTTAACGTTAAGAGGTTGCCCTTTATTGTACAGTGTTCTTAAACCTAATATTATCTTACTTTTTTATTATTTTAACTTGAACAACTTGTTCATTTTTTTATAAACAGTATAATTTTATTATTATTATTTTCAATATATAAATGCAACTAACAAGATAATTAAATACAGTAAGTTTTGAATTAGGTTGTTATCAAATTGAAATATTATCTTACCAACTTTTTATATTAGTCAAAGTGACATTGATACAACTGACCAAAATCATAACTCTTTGGAAGATAAATTTGTCAAATACAAAGGTAAAGTTTGATTCTACACTAACGATAGATCAGGGTTGGTTTTAAGTTTAGTGTTGGAAATTAAAAATGTACAACATTAATAAAACTTACTAAAAGTATCTATTTTTAATGAGTTTTGCTTAATAACTTACACAGCGGTCAAAACCGCAATTAAAGTTTAGTGTTTCTTGCATGAGTTAAAATTCCACCATACATTTCTATGGTGACCAACTGTTTTAGAAGTTTTTATACACACTTAAATGTTACGGAATATAGGATATAGTCTAGACAACAAATTGGTTTTATCTGAAATTTCGAACTGTTATAATTGTCTTGTACTCCTTTTTTACTAATACTAACAATTAAAAACAATAAACTAACAAAATAAACCTATCATTTGTGAAACAATGAAATTAAATCGAACAAAGAAAAGTTGAAACAATAAATCTGATTTGAAAAAGGAAACTTTTGCAATGCAAAAGTAGTCGGAACTTTTTCATTCATGAATAATACATCGAAGTTTCCTGTATTATTCCACGATTGAAATCCGTTCACACCACCCGTTTTCATATTTGAAAATATAGAAATGAATAAAGTTTATCAATTATGACTTTTGATGGCGTGTTAGTTTGAATTGATTCAGCTATTTAACTTAAAACACTTTACTACTACACCAAGTTTTACAAATGTGAGATATTTACTAAGCACTGTTTAAATTTTGGCCTGTAAAGTAAAGAAACAAAATTAACAGAGTGGCAAGAGGGTCGTTTCTTATTTCTGAACGAGTTGTGCTTAACACTAACAAGTGAATTTTGCCTGCGTCCGTGGCTCAGTGAGTAGATTCACGGCTTGCAAAACGCAAGGTCGCGGGTTCGATTCCCGGCGCAGGCACAAGGGTTTGGACCGTTTTCCCTAAAAGCGTGTTGTGATCCCACAAAAGCCCTAGGTAAGTGCCACAGTAAAGGTGCCATTGGCGTTGACAGAAACAAAATCAAACTATAAACCAACTGAACATTAAATTTAAACATCCATAACAAAAAACGTGAGGAAAATGTGAATGTTTTTTTCACATTTTTTTATTCTAAACTGGTGAGAATGTACTGGTGTATAAAGTGACGTGGTGTTAAGTAAGCCGTGTTGTTGTCAGAGGGATTACCGCAACATGTCCCTTTCTGTCACGCGGTAAATCCACACGCAGCGTACCGCATTGACCGTACACGCAGAACCAAACCACGCTAGGATAATCTTCTATACAGGGTGATATGAAATCAAACACCTTGATATTTTTTAAATATTTTTTCCCGATTAAAAGCACATTTTTCTCGGATTACCGCAGCACTTTCTAGTTAAGCAGGCTGTTTTTAGCGGAGTGTTAACCAAGGTAACACTGCATCGACAACCCACTTAGCTGCATCGACAAAGTGATGCTTAAAGCCTCATGATCCCACATACAGAGTGAGTTAAAAGTATGGACACACCCGGTTGGATTTAAAATCGATAAAGATAGAACAATGAAATTCAGGATACCTTTTCAGGAAGTAAAATGAACATTATGGTCATTAACTTTGCCAATTTCCCCAAAAAGAGATTTTTGGCATTAAGTGACACCTCATTTCAAAGTCTTGGTTAAAGAAGCAGAACAGTGGAAATTAGATATTTATATCTAAATCCAGTATGAAATGGCAGCTCATTGAAATTAAGTCAAACCAAATTAAGGCTGCCATCTTGTACTGGGTTGAGATAAAAGGCTCTAAATTTCATGATTACTTTCTTTAACCAAAACTTTTAAAATAGATTGTTATTTAATGAATATTACAATTTAAAAAATCATTAGCTGCCCCAATAATCTTATTTTGGGTCAAAGTTCTAGTAAGGATGCAAAAGTACACTTTGAATGACGTATCCTGAGTTTAATTTGTCGATATTTAGTCATTAAAATGTTACAGAGTGTTTAAATTTATAATTATAGGGTATAGGCTGTTTATGAGGGTATTTAAGTAACCTAGTACCGTTAGGTTTGCAACCTACCAGTTTAACGGGGGGAACCTGGGGTCATTTGACAGCAAATTTGCTAAATTTTGACGAAACGAAGAGCTTTGATGCCTTCCCAAGGGGATTTTATCCTAAAACTACGAGGATTTAAGACTTAGAGCCCATAGTAGTATAAAGTAGTAATGGATTGGTCAGGTGTTATATAGGACCCGTGCTGGGTTGGAATCGTGCGCAACCCGAGCTCGTATCACTCCGCTGACGCTGGTTCGATTCTCGCAGTCACCACAAACATTTGTAATGTAACTACGGTAACGCTAGGTAAAGGTCGAGGTCGATTGGTAGAGAGAACTTTGAAGACTTAACTTTGCCTCGTTAAATAAGACAAACTTTACCTATACTACGTAATATATATGCCATGATCCGGATAGCCTCTCTTGGCTATCCCTCTGTTCATGCCTTTCCACCACTGTATACCAAATAATTCCAAAAACAAAACATAACACTTTAATGACATTAAGCCAACACATGTTAATGAGTTGAAATGTAATCCAAACTGAAACATGCACAGAACGTGTCATTACCAGGTAACAAAGGTAACCTGAGGCCACGAGATAATTGTATTTTTCAATTAATTCAGGTTCATTTGCATTTATCGTTCGTACATGTCAACAATAATATTCAGTGCTGTTTCAAGTTTAAGTAAAGAATATTAAGTGTTGATTTTCCATAGAATTGTTAAATATCTTTAATATTTGAACTGAATGTTTGTTTTAAAATTGTACAAGATTTCGAACTTATGTGTGTGCCTGAGTTTCTGATTTTTTTTATATAAAGGACATGAACGAGATTTTGAAAACGTTCGGGGATAGTAATCAAAGTTTAAAGAAATTATTTATCAAAGGTATCTTTCTAAGCAGTTTTTGAAATGATGAAAATGAGTAATTTTAAATCGTGGTTATAAAGCATGAAGACAAATAAAATACTCTACTGTTTTCAAAGAAATGTTTTTCTGCAACCATAAACACTCAAATAAGCGTAAGGCTAGATTAGTACTTTATTCTGCAATGCCCGGCGAGGACACAAGACAGTTGAGTCCATGGTGCCGGTGAAAAAATATTTTCTTAGTTTTCTTTGGTATAAAACTAAATTAATCGTTATGTCCATTTTCAACGTGATTCTTTGATTAAAGTTTAACAATAATACGAAGGTTCTGAAGTTGAATTTCCATCGCAGCTATTTTTCGTCGTTTTTGGGTTAAGAAATTTACGACGTTTAGGGATATGGAATCTGGTTCCAACTTCAGGTAAAAATATCTAATAACTTACTCAAAACAGTTTGAAATGAGCCAGCCAAGATAACACATATGTTATGTTTTAGGTTACTTCTCACCTGAAGACGGACGATTTCAGATGCCGAAACGTTCTCTTTGTTCATGAATTTCTAGAAAACATCAGAAATAATATTCCAACTGGTTGCTTGTGTGGACAATGTGTAGTGAACTCACTAACTTGTGAAGATATATCGCTTCGTCGCTGTCGAGAGTCGAAATCAATACAATACACTAACATAGAGGCACTCTGAATACAGTATATCTGGAAAAGGTCAGCAATAATATTCCAACTGGTTGCTTGTGAGGACAGTGTGTAGTGAACTCACTAACTTCAGAAGATATATCGCTTCTGTCGCTGTCGAGAGTCGAAATCAATACCATACATTAACATTGAGGCACTCTGAATACAGTATATCTGGAAAAGGTCAGCAATATTCCAACTGGTTGCTTGTGTGACAGTGTGTAGTGAACTCGCTAACTTGTGAAGATATATCGCTTGTCGCTGTCGAGAGTCGAAATCAATACTATACACTAACATAGAGGTACCTGGAATACAGTATATCTGGAAAAGGTCAGTACAATATTCCAACTGTTGCTTGTGAGACAGTGTGTAGTGAACCGCTAATCTTGTGAAGATATATCGCTTCTGTCGCTGTCGAGTCGAAATCAATACCATACACAACATTGAGGCACTCTGGAATACAATATATCTGGAAAAGTCAGCAATAATATCCAACTGGTTGCTTGTGTGAGAGTGTGTAGTGAACTGCTAACTTGTGAAGATATATCGCTTCTGTCGCTGTCGAGAGTCGAAATCAATACCATACACTAACATAGAGGCACTCTGGAATACAGTATATCTGGAAAAGGTCAGCAATAATATTCCAACTGGTTATTGTGTGGACAGTGTGTAGTGAACTCACTAACTTGTGAAGATATATCGCTTCTGTCGCTGTCGAGAGTCGAAATCAATTCCATACACTAACATAGAGGCACTCTGGAATACAGTATCTGAAAAGGTCAGCAATAATATTCCAACTGGTTGCTTGTGTGGACAGTGTGTAGTGAACTCGCTAACTTGTGAAGATATATCGCTTCTGTCGCTGTCGAGAGTCGAAATCAATACTCTACACCAACATAGAGGTACTCTGGAATACAGTATATCTGGAAAAGGTCAGCAATAATATTCCAACTGGTTGCTTGTGAGGACAGTGTGTAGTGAACTCACTAATCCTGTGAAGATATATCGTCAGCTGTCGAGAGTCGAAATCAATACCATACACCAACATAGAGGCACTCTGGAATACAGTATATCTGGAAAAGGTCAGCAATAATATTCCAACTGGTTGCTTGTGTGAGAGTGTGTAGTGAACTCACTAACTTGTGAAGATATATCGCTTCTGTCGCTGTCGAGAGTCGAAATCAATACCATACACTAACATAGAGGCACTCTGGAATACAGTATATCTGGAAAAGGTCAGCAATAATATTCCAACTGGTTGCTTGTGTGGACAGTGTGTAGTGAACTCGCTAACTTGTGAAGATATATCGCTTCTGTCGCTGTCGAGAGTCGAAATCAATACCATACACTAACATAGAGGCACTCTGGAATACAGTATATCTGGAAAAGGTCAGCAATAATATTCCAACTGGTTGCTTGTGTGGACAGTGTGTAGTGAACTCGCTAACTTGTGAAGATATATCGCTTGTCGCTGTCGAGAGTCGAAATCAATACATACACTAACATAGAGGTACTCTGGAATACAGTATATCTGGAAAAGGTCAGCAATAATATTCCAACTGGTTGCTTGTGTGACAGTGTGTAGTGAACTCGCTAACTTGGAAGATATATCGCTTCTGTCGCTGTCGAGAGTCGAAATCAATACTATACACTAACATAGAGGTACCTGGAATACAATATCTGAAAAGGTCAGCAATAATATTCCAACTGGTTGCTTGTGAGGACAGTGTGTAGTGAACTCGCTAACTTGTGAAGATATATCGCTTCTGTCGCTGTCGAGAGTCGAAATCAATACCATACACTAACATAGAGGCACTCTGGAATACAATATATCTGGAAAAGGTCAGCAATAATATTCCAACTGGTTGCTTGTGTGGAGAGTGTGTAGTGAACTCGCTAACTTGTGAAGATATATCGCTTCTGTCGCTGTCGAGAGTCGAAATCAATACAATACACTAACATAGAGGCACTCTGGAATACAATATATCTGGATTTCAGAGATCAAAACACTTTTATTTATGTTGAGCTGTAAATTTATATGTTTCGTAAAAAGCGTACTTTGATCATTTCAAACTAAAACATGTTCAAGTGCAGTTGAGAACACTTGTTCACATTGTAAAACTTATAGCACATAATCGATCGTTTGTTTTGAAAATAAGAGCCCCGTAAATACAGAAAAGGCTTTACTGGGACTCGTGGCGTGGTCCTGTAATCCAGCTTCATGGAGGTCAGGTTTTGAGGATGATATATTTCCAAAGCGGCTCAGATAATCTCAGTGATCATTTGATGATACCCGCTCCAACTCCCACCATCTTTAGACGTATCAGACCATCACCTGCGTGCTGAAGTCACGTTAAGCCGTTGGTCCTGGCCTTGTATATCCATTGGTCATTGGGGTATTAACTAATGACCCATTCTAAGGAAGAGTCGGCCTTAGTTCGTAACAAGACTACACCTCATAACAAATTACTACCACTCATCACACTCATCCTCACCACATATTTGCCTTTAAAATGCCCTCATGAGAGTGGTTGGCATCTCAAAGTATGATGTAGTGGTATAGTGATACCAACACAAAAACACAAAGTACATTGAACTTCTAAGAGTTAAATCCTTGCCTCTTACTTTGGATTTAACGGGTGTCAAATATAAAGCGTGTACAACATTGTAAGACAGAAACGCGTTTCATAAATAATCTAAAGGCTCGAGATACACTTCACAGTGCGTCACTGTTAGCCGGTATTGATTCTGTCTCATGTCACTGTCACAAGCAATGTTTGTTTTCTAAGCTTTAACTGAATTACAACACAGTTGTTTACAGGACAAGCTCACACGTAACGAGTATAAAGTATGGTGACATTTACTGATGTTGACATGTTGTTACGGATGTTTTCCATAGTTTTTGAGTAGGAAAAAAGCATGACTTTTCGAGATTTGAAATGTGACCCCGTGCATTTTGTCCTAAACTTATTATGTTTTGTAACAGCTAGCCTAGAAAACCATACAGCATGTACGAAATAAAATAAAGAAGATAAATTAGCACGTCCATAGCCAGTTACGGCTGCACACTGACTGACTGCTTGGCCAGCCACTGGATAATCCTATTGTCTGGCTCGGAGTGGTGGACCAATCACAACCTTGAATCAGACTGACCAACTGCAATAAATAGCAAACAAATTCATATTTATGCACAGCCAATGACAAGGACATTCTGTAGAGTTTTGATGAATGAATCAGGTTTTACTAAAAAAGGAGAAACATCTCAACGCAGCGAGTCAAGAAAACTGACTACCTATAGCCTTAGCTGATCTTTAAATTTTGAAATTTGGGCAACTCATACATTGTAGGGTTTCAAATTAGGGCGTTTTTTTACTTGTTCGTAAAATCTGCAACATATGTGTACTGAAAAATTCAAATAGAAAACTACTAGTATGAACGTGTTTAGGTTGATTCCACTGTATTATTCCAGTTATATACAAACCTAATATTTTGTCGTAGTTATTCAAATTCAAAACATAGTTTATTTGGTAACTATACAAAAGGTACGTACAGTAATATTATGCGTGAACGAATTGCCCTAAAAAATCAACTTGTATGGACAAGATCAGTTGCAAAGCCTAAATTCAACATATATCTCGAAACTAAACCAATATTTAATCCAAGTTAAAGCTAACATCACTGAACATGTTTTAGTTTGAAACGATGAAATTACTCTTGATAAAAACAGAAAGTTACAGCTCAACATAAATAAAAGTGGTTTGATCTCTGAAATCCAGATATACTGTATTCCAGAGTGCCTCTATGTTAGTGTATGGTATTGATTTCGACTCTCGACAGCGACAGAAGCGATATATCTTCACAAGTTAGTGAGTTCACTACACACAAGCAACCAGTTGGAATATTATTGCTGACCTTTTCCAGAGATTCTCTATGAACAAGAACACGACCTTTCGGCATCTGAAATCTGATCTCGTCTTTAGGTGAGAAGTAACCTAAATATAACAAATGTGTTATCTAGGGTAGCTCATTTCAAAATGTTTTGGTAACGTTTTAGGTAACTTTTCACCTGAAGACGGAATCAGATTAGATATCCCGAAACGTCGTAAATTTTGTTCACCCGAAAAAGCGATGAAAAACGGCCGCGATGGTAGTCCAACTTTAGAAACTTCGTACCATCGTCAAACTTCAATCAAAGAATCACTTTAAAATGGACATAACGATTAGTTTAGTTTCATACTAAAGAAAACTAAGAAAAATAGTTTTTTTTTCAGACAGTAAGCAAAAACTAGTTATTATTCATCTGTGATGCATACTAATTTATGTATTTATATATGGCATATATGCCTTTTACAAGAAAGGGTAAAAACATAATAATGAATCGAATCTGAAAAGAGATGCGTGATACATACATTAATACCAAAAGACTGAGTTTAAAGTTTCGTTTAATCTACGAATTTCCACAATGAAACACTAATAATATGTAGTTGTAGTATTTTAAATTTAAATTATATTATTGATTTGACTTTCATCGAGTAAAATATTTAGAATTTTCGATGGTATTAATAAATTTCACATGTTTAAACTTGTCACTAAATTTGAATTGAAAGAGTTAGCTATTTAGTCTTTTGTTATTAAACTGAAGATGCCTCAGCCGGCTAAAGCTAGCTCTTTCAGTTAAAATTAAGTATAAAGTTGAAAAATGTCTAATTTATTAAAATATTTAGAGTTTGTTCTTTACTAAGTTCAATAGCATTATTCTGAACGATTTTGTACGCTTCTTCAAAACGTTAAAATAATGTCATCTGCTGGACTAGTCAAATCGTCGTTTTGAACACTCAGCCCTAGGGTCAAGGCCAAGGTTCCAGGCCTAGGGTCTAGCCCCAGGGTCCAAGGCCTAAGGTTATGGCCAAGGGTCCAGCCCCAGAGACCAGGCCTAGGGTCTAGACTTAGAACGAGTATCTAACTCCAGGGTTCCAAGCTTAGGATTCAGGAGTTTTAATTCTCTCGTGTACTACTTTTCATCGGCACTTTTGGATTATATTCGAGAGAAATAGTTATTGAACAAATAGCATACTCTACTTAAAATACGAGCATACATTTCTTTACCTAATGGTAACGTTACGAAATAAACCATAGTAAAATTATTCATGTTTGATCGAGACAAAGTTCGATGAGGTATAATAATTTAACACTGATTTGTTTTTCGTCCTCACTCACCTGTAAGTAAGTGGAAGACAAAGGTTTTGACATTCTTAAACGTCTTTATGTTTTGAGCAAATTATTCATTTCAAAGCAATTCCCCCCGAGAGGTGTGTGCCAGTGCCAAAGCAAGGGTGAAATGGAGAACACAATTCGTAACACTGCGGGCCATAAGGAAGTTCCGGTACCGCAACTGTTAGTTACTTACAAAGTACAACAGAGTTCACTCAGATTTCGGTGAACTCAACCAACTTTACAAGCTGCAGCACTTTCGTGGCTTCCAACCTGAACAAATGTGTCTGGATCTTTAGTACAAAATGTGTTAGGTTTGTTCTTTTTGTGTTTGTAACGGTTTTGCATTTTAAAAAGACTAATGTATGATACTTTCTCTATATTTGTTAAAGTTGTGTTATAACAATAATAAAAATATATATATACAAACATATACAGAGTGATTTTTCTTCAATGTATTCTTGGTGAAAAGTGGGTGGTATTAATGAATTAGACATTTTAAACTGTCCACACAATTTTAATTTCAAGACCTAGCTTTCGCCGGCTAAGGCATATTCTGTTTAATAACTACAGACAAATAATGCTTTTCATCCCAAATTTTCTAATTACAAATCCCCCTTTTGTAGCACCTCAAAAGGGTGTTATGTGTGTGTTATTTGGGATATTTAACACAAATTCAACGACGAAAAGAACATTTTTAACATAGACTCTTAGTTTTCATACCAATTCAAAGATGACGCAAAATCAGGTTTAAAATTTTCCTTTTACATACAATTTATTTGGAATGACAAAAGTGTCTTCAAAATACGAGTACTTCATGGATTGTTATGTATCTCTCAGAAGAAAATGTTGTCATTCAAAATAAACTGTATATGAAATGAGGCATTTTAAACCGGATTTTAAATTATCTTTAAATTGGTATAACAAGAAAACGAGTTGAAATAAAAGATGTTTCTTTACGTCGGTGAATTTATGTTGAAATTGCATTTCTTTTAAAATGCCACAAGGGGGGGTTGACTTTAAAAATCTTTATAAGCCATTCCCCGGATTTTGACGGGAGGAGGGTGACGCAAAGCAAGTCAAAACATATTTCAGAATACTCTAAAAACATAAAAACCAAAAGGTTTTAAATATGTTTTTTTTAATTCAGGTGGAGGGGCATTTAAAACTCTGTATCCTGTTTCGATGACTTCTCACTTCCGGTCATTGCCTTTGAATTTTCCCATGCTATGAACTTACACTATATAGGCTACTAGCTGACAGTCCCGTGCTACGCTACGGGATTCGAAAACAGATTTTTCGTAATTAAATTTACCAATATATGTCTAAACAAATTTAATGTTGGTGTTGTTTGGTAAATTACACTGTCTGCCTATCAGTTCACCTTGTTATGGTTTTAGTACCTAAAATTGGTTATTCAGCCATAGGGGGAGGCTGAAAAGTATTATGACCATGTAGTTTACTAAGAGGCCGACGGCAAGATCGGCCGCGGGACCCACTCTGGGCACCGTCTATAACACGGAGTAAACGATGTTTTTAACCAGTTAACGTACTTAAATAAAAAATCTGTTTCGACAAAAGCACTAAACTATTAACCCTTTGCGCTCTAATTTATTTTTAAATTTTCAAAAAAACCCTCCCGTATGGGTTTCCCCAGTCCCCTGTACGCAAAATTTCAGCAAAATCGCTCTCTGGTACGGTGCATTACCAATCATTGAATCACTCCTCTAAGCGCGGGGATTTAGCGCCTCCCTAAGCTCAAGTGCCACTCTCCGCCTCACTGGATTTGATGAGCCATTTTCTCTTCAGTGATCCTCAGCGGGTCATTGTGGCCCCCGCACCCGGAATGATCCAATGCTCAGCATTGCACCGTACCAGAGCGCACCCGGGTGGGATTCGAACCCACGCCGTGACAGACAGGGGCCAGCTGTCCGTCACTATAACCACTAAACCACCGGGCTGTTTGTCGTGAAGCCGTGAAGCGTGAAGCCTCTACCAAGTACCAACTGCTACTGAACAAAGTCAAAATAGCCTTTGCTGATGCCGCATGGTTCATAGGTGCCAGCGTTCTAGTAGCAAACAAAATTCCAGTACAGCATTTTAACCAATACTATGTGTCAAGATTCGTTTGATAGCGTCTGATTTACTCGTACCCTAGTTAATTTCAGAACTCATGTTACAAATATAAAGACAGACGGTAATGATTGTTCTTTTGAATCTTACTTTTAGGATTTAACCACAGTTACGGGAGGGTCGTTGGCAGTTCTGCAGACAGTGTAAACAGTGTACAGAAGCGTTCTCCCCACCATACAAATACCCCGCCATATTAACTAAACTGCGGCAAGTTGCATATCGTTTAAAATTTATGTTCACCAAAAACAATGCTGCAAACCAAATTTTTAATGGACTATTTCATAGCAGTTAAAACTTAAAATGTTTGACATTTTAACCAGCAATAACCTAAGACCTAATTTCCCAGAAACGGTGTTTGTCAAATTGAATGTGTTAAAAAAATATCTTTTCAACAATATGCGATGTCCTATAGTCATCTGCAAAATCCGTTCTACTCACCCCAACTGGTTGCACCCCACTGGTGCCATCGGTCCAACAACTAATTAGACAAGTAGTTTGTAGACCATAAAAAAGGCCTGTAAAATTTCGTGCATTTAACCCGCACCGTTCAAAAGTATTTAATTTTTACCCAGTGCCTTGATTGTCGAAGTAAGGAAAATATCCCGATGCTCTGAATATCTTAGTGAGAATTTCTCAGTTCTCTGAATGTCAAAGTGAAGAAATTCTGAGATAGTTTTCCCAAAATGAACCCCTAAAAACTCACCTAAATTTTGAATTTAGAAACATCCTTCTTAGTGGGTACCGATATTTTAAATATACACGCTGCGTAATGGGTTAAACTCTTAAACAAAGCTTCATTACCATATAGCTTCAGCCGATTTTCAATTATAAGCGGTCCAGTATGCCGTAAAAATGTGTTTAGTGCCTACTTTGGTCCCTCGCCATTTATTTTGTGGACGTTGTATGGATAAAAAATATGGCTAAAAACACACTGCGTGATGGGTTAAATCCTTAAACGAAGTTTCACTGCCATATTTTCAGCCGATTTCAAGTTATAAGCGGTCCAATGTACCTTAAAACCGTGTTAAGTGCCTACTTTGGTCCCTCACCATTTATTTTGTTGACGTTTTATGGGTATAAAATATAGCTAAAAACACACTGCGTGATGGGTTAAATCCTTAAACGAAGTGTCACTACCATATTTTCAGCCGATTTCGTTATAAGCGGTCCAATGTACCTTAAAAACGTGTTAGTGCTCTACTTTACGGCATTCTATGTGCGGGCACGTAATGGTGTTACGTGTGCTGGGCACACGTCACTCGTGGCGTTCCCCAGGGCTCTGTTCTGGTCCACTGTTCTTTTCCTCTCACTATACATCGATGATGTGACTAACAACATTACTTACTCAAAGTTTCACTTGTACGCTGATGATCTGCAAATCTACCGCCACTTTCCATTGAAAGACATAGCCAACTCGGTATCTTTGATTAATAAAGATATTGAGTCTATCTCGTCCTGGGCTCATCGACATGGACTAAAACTAAACGAAACTAAGACCCAAGCCATGATTGTAGGTAGTTCTCGTCTACTTTCACAAATTAACTCCTTAACTGTTCCCAAACTGAAACTTAACGACCACGTACTTGATTACTATGACAAGGTAAAACCTTGGACTAACCATCAACAAAACTCTTACATGGAACGATTCAGTAACGACAACTTGCAACAGAGTCTTTGCAAGTATTCAGCTTGAAGCGTTTTGCTTCTTTCCTCCCTTTTAATGTTAAATTAATGTTAGTCAAGACTCTGGTGTTACCTCACTTCAACTACTGTGACATTGTTACTAATGACATGACTGTTGAGCTCTGTGAGAGACTTCAGCGTGCCCAAAATTATTGCATCCGTTTCATCTTCAATTTAAGACGGGGCCGTGATCATGTAACCATTTTTTCAACCAACTTTCACTTTAAAACTTAAGGAACTTCGCAAATTACACATTCTGTACCTGTTACATAATCTTATCAAACTGCATTCCCCTTCCTATCTGTCAGAACATTTTTCTTTTATGTCCCAGTACAATTCTTATAACACTAGACGAGGTGATCTATTGTTGTCCATTCCTTTGCATAGAAGTACGACTTTCGGAAATTCATTCGTTGTTACAGCTTGCAGATTATGGAACAATCTTCCCGACAGTATTAAGAACATTGAGGAGCGAGCTCGCTTTGGGGCGGAGGTCAGGGCTTGGCTCTTGCGGGAGTCTCAGGGCGGTGATGGCTGGTGGCGGCGCGTGGTCGGGGCGAACCTAGTCTGAATGAGCGAGTGAATGCGAGTTTAAAATATATATTCAAATTTAGTTTTTAACTTTAACGTTTTTAGTAATAATTGCTTTTCTTATGCTAAGCTACATTTGTTGTAACACTACCTAATATGTTTATTTTTCTATTTTACGTAATGTATTGTAGTTCAATTTGAGTTCTCATTGTATATATTTTAGTGTCAACATTTATTTGTATTTATATATTTTAATTGTTTGTATACTATTTTATTTTGTTATATTTTGTACTGTGGTTAATGGAAGAGAGGACTTTAAAGTCCTAACTTCGCCACTAATAAAGTCGTCTTTCATTTCATTTCATTTTTCATTTCATTTCATTTCATTTCATTTACTTTGGTCCCTCACCATTTATTTTGTTGACGTTTTATGGGTATAAATTATAAAAATATAGCTAAAGACACACTGCGTAATGGGCAAAACTCTTAAACAAAGTTTCACCCCATAGCTTCAGCCGATTTTGTTATGAGCGGTCCAAGATGCCTTAAAAACGTTACAGACAGATGGACAGGAATTGTTGACGCCAGTTTCGGTCTTTAAATTAACCACCAAATCAGACAAAAGTCTTTTTTATTTGTATAGATTAGGTTGAGCTGGGCGCAAATGTATATTTTAAATACTAATTTGTTCCACAAATCTATGGTTAGACCTACTAAGTATATTATGTCTTTGGAAATTCCTTAAAATTAAAACTAACTTTAAAAAATTTGTTGCTGCCATTAAGCTGAATCGCGAGGTAATACTCGTATCTAGACAAATAATACGTTCTGCCGTAAAACTGTTTTACCTTAATAGTAATCTTATGGACAATTTTATAAAACACCAAGCGTTAGACTTTTAAAATTTGACACCTTTACCCATGCTTATACTTTTAATTCAGTTCATACTTTTAATAATCATTCGATACATCTTTAGATTCTTAAATTGCTTTATTGAAGTACAGTACAGTTGCAGTATTGAAGAACCTATAACCATTCTAGAACAGTAATACGTATACTGTCGTAACTGTTTCAACCATCCAACGTAGAGGTAAGTCTATCTTAGTCTGAATAAACGTTGAATAAATAAAGTATTCTGCAAGACCTAAATAATAGATTAACAGGACAGATAGATTTTCAGGTTATCTGAAATTTTACCTACACAGAGGGAGCAACTGGATAGAAGAGGGTGTCAATATGGTGAGGTGGGGCGCGGGGGAAACTGGGCCAAGTGACCAGATTTTTACATTTTGCTCAATAACTCGTAAACTTAGAGAGATACAAAAAAATGTTTGATATAAAACTTGTAGATAATTTTATGCCACACTAACGATTTTTCATCAGATTGAAAATCGGATTACTCGTTTAGGCGCTAGCGGTCAAATAGTAGAGACGTACGACCCATTTTTCAATTTCACCCTCTCAAAAAACTACCCTTAAAATCAAAATTTACAAACTGTTTCTTAGTGGGTGGTTTTGGGCTACCACGAACAGGTGTGCAAAGTTTCAACCTTTAGGCCCTGTAGTTTGGCTCGGCGATGATGAGTGAGTGAGTGAGTCAGTCAGGACAAAGCCTTTTATAAATATAGATTGTGGTGATGGCTATTATATAACATGCACGATGGAGAAAATTGGTACGATACGGTATGATTGCAATAGGTTTCTGGGATGCTCTTGAAGATTTCATGCTTCAGCAGGAGACAGCTTCTTATTGGAATTTATAATTAATTCAAGTTGAAAAACAAACTGTCCAATAAATGTTTTATTTTCTTGGTGAGGCCTTTCAGAAACGATGTTTCTATCTTCAGACCAAAACACAAACATAAATGCATCTTTTCGACCAAATCAAATTTAAAAAATATGTAAGGAAATCTAAAAACTAAAAATTATTGATGAAGAAAAAATTAGGCATATACGAAATTCAATGTGATAACTGTGATATGAAATATATAGGACAAACTAAAAGAAAACTAAAACCCGTTTAAAAGAACACAACCAATTTAAAATACTGCCAAGAAGACAAATCAGCCATTGTAAAACATTCAGTACAATTTAATCATAGTTTTCAAAATAAAACTACTAAAAGAAGTTCAAAATTCACAAAATTTACATGCATACGAAACACTTTTTATTGAAAATATCATCAGGTCTCGTGAACAATGAACCAGTTGTACTACACAACTCACCATTTTATACATATAACTTTAGAATTATTTATTTCATTTTCAAATTGTATTTTCCATATGTTCATTTGTAAATATTTTGACTATTTTTGTTATAACCTTCAGTTGGTGTTTTGGTCTGAAGATAGAAACATCGTTTCTGAAAGGCCTCACCAAGAAAATAAAACATGTATTGGACAGTTTGTTTTTCAACTTGAATTAATTGATTTCATGCTGTTTGTATATTTTTGCTAGACACATGTAAGTTTACAATATTATAATCTGTATTTTACGTAGGTAAAGCTAAACCGAAATACTTTCTAAAACCATCCACCAGTCCTCCCCAAAATCATGACAAGATAGGTAAAGTTTTAGCTCGTCTTTGAACAAAGTACCTCAAAACCATGTTTTACCTTTAAAATACAAAATAAAATAAATTTGGGAAAAGAAAAAACATTCGGATTTTAGGCTTCGCAATCGTGTATTTTCGAGTTATGTTGTAAGCAACGTCATCGGTCGCTATTGACTGAGCAACTCAACAATACAATACTCACAAGACGAAGGAAAATACTACACAACTCTTTTCAGTGGAAGGCATAAAAATATTGAGTCAGAGATTCTTGAAGTACTTTATTGAAGTGAGTTCTGCGTCCTAGCACTTTGGCCTTTGTCCAGAATATTTGTTCCCAATACTTTATAGAAAGTAAAGCAAAATTTACTTTCCATGACTTGACTTTAAGACCTGAATAAAATATTTTAGCTTTCAATATTCTCTCATTGAAAAAAACTGTGCAATGAGGAGATATCTTGAAAAACAAGTGTCAAAGTGTTTAAGCCTACTATTAATATTCATGTAAAAGTGTTAAGTTTTAAGGATGATATAGGTCTATAGCGGCTCAGATAGTTTCAGTGATCATCTGATGATAACCATCGTTAAGACATATCAGACCATCACCTGCGTGGTTCGGAAGTCACGTTAGGCCGATGAGACAAGACATACATCTCATAACTCATTACTATCACTCATCACACTTATCCTTCACCACATATTTGCCTTAAAATACCCTCATTAGAGTGGTAGGCATCTCAAATAGGGATATAGTGATATAAACTAGTAAAATAAAATGTTTAATAAATCCATTTTCACGATTTACGGTTTTTATCAGATAAATTTATGAAATATATCTTCTCCGTCTTCAAAAACTTAGTTGAGGAAGAAATTTTCGGATTTTTAATGATCATTAATTCATTAAATGAAAGAGTCTTTCAGAACAGTAATTGACCAATCATTGTGTGAGCCAAAATTTTAAAATATTTATGCTTATACAAGTATAAGTGTTCAAGTATAAGTATTTTAAAATTGTGGCTCACAACGAAATGGTTGAATTCAATTACACTTTTCATGACTGCAGAGGAGTATAACGTTTAAATAATGAAATTATGACCTGTTCAAATGTTAGGTCTACTAAGAAAAAAATCATATAAGAGAATACATGAAGCATGACGTTCATTGAAAATAAAACGTAAAACATGAATACATTATCGAGAGTTTATTCACGTCTTTAATGTTTTCTTACAACTTACTTTTGTTTGTAAAATACCAATAGAGAGGCTTTAGAAAAACTAGAGTAACATGACGTAAACTGGTAATGTAGGCCTATTTCAATTTTTCTGTTCACGAATTAATACGCGATTAGAGAAAACAACAAACACTTAGGTTGACCTTTCTTCAAGTATGATAAACTTGACATTGAAAGATAATAAAGAGTAAATAAGAAGGAGAAACCGGTATTGTTTATTTCCAAACAAAGTTAAGAAGCCGAAACCCAATAAAGGCAGGAAACTTAAACAACATTATTGTCTCGTTATATGTTTGTTATTCTACTTGTCTTTCTCTCTTTTTCTAAACTGAATCGTTGGTATTTATATTAAACAAAATTACCAATAAAATTTTCTTAAATTGTACAAATATCGGTAACTAGAATTATAATTTTGTATTCAGTATTTTCCTTCAGTTTTGTTGTATGTTACCTTTTAGTATAAATATTTCAAAGTTCCTGTAAAAAACACAACAGGTCTCTCCAGCAAAAGTACAAATTTGAAGTAGAAAGATCAGCACAATTGTATATGAATATGAAATTTAATTGCATTTTTTTAATTGAATACTCCGTCACAGTTTCAAATTTTGCATTCCAAAAAATTTAAAATTTTTACTTAACCAGAGCTTACAGATAAATTTTAAACTCTTTAAAGTTAACTAAGACAGCTAATTATGATTGTGTCTCAATATATAAAATGTAGAGTTTGCATTTTAACAAATAATTGGAATTTGTATTGGTGTTTATCATATTGTTTTCGGCGTTCTACAGTGTTCAAAGTCTTGTTATTTCTTAGTTACTTAAAATTGGTCTAAATTATTTACACGTATGTCGTACTATTTTGTACAATTTAAATTAATCAAAGTTTTACGGACCCTGTAATGTTTTATAGTTTAAGGCTCCAAACAGAACATAACAAACTGTAGGCTACAGATTTTATATTAAATTGTAAAAGTTAAAGTTCCAGTATGTATAGGTAGGTAAATTTACCCGCATGGTTATTTAAACTAGTACTGTGGACACCTGAGATCTATTATAGAAGCCATCTAACTATGAAATTGCAACGTAATTGGCTATTACAACCTTGATTAATCTTACCAAGAGCTAGATCAAATCCCCATTATAGATGCAATAGTAAAGCTTAATTGCTTAGTTGAGACTTTATACCATGCATACAAACTATTTAACTTGTTTTCACAAGTAGCTTATACAAACCATCTTTGATTTATATAAACTTCCATTAAAATAAAAATAAATGTAGAAATTTGCAATTCTGGTTATTTAAAGTACTCTTGACGTTGTGCATTTCACAAAACTCACATTTCATTGTTTGAAAATTACAGATTGGTTAAAAACTGTTCGACACAATTTGGGATTGAAAGATTGAACGACCAATTGACTTAAAAACGTGGAATTGTTTTCATGTAGCAAATTTTAACAGTTTTGTTACTTATAAAGGACGAAACATTTTAAAATTTAGTATTTTACAAATTCTTATCTTAACTACATCAATGTCTTGAACTTTATTTGAACACTATTTCCTTGTAATAACCCATAAAAGGTCCTAGTTCCTTAGCCTCCACGTTTTCAGTCATTTTTTGATGGTGTAGTGGGGGGGGGGGGGTCATATCTACGACAGAGTGTTCACAAAGAAAGTTGAAAACATTGGGGACTTGAGGGGAGAGTCTAAGATACATAGCTCTAGCCAAAAAATATATTGTTTGGTTGAATTTACATGATTAACTTTGCGTGCGAACCACAGAAAGCACGTGGAAATAGTTTAGTTTCGTTGTAAAAGTCTAGTAGAAGAATTAGTACCACAATCATTTGTGTCATTTGTTAGTAGGCCTAACTGTTTTAAATTTGCTACCTAATAATACAACTTTCACGTTTTGAATTGATTGGCCTTTTACTAACTCAATCCCACAATGTTTCGAACCGGGACCCGTGGCGTGGTCCTGTAATTTAGCTTCAAGGGGTCAGGTTTTGAGGATGATATAGATCGAAAGCGGCTCAGATAGTCTGAGTGATCGTTTGATGATACCCGCATTAACTCCCACCATCGTTTAGACATATCAGACCATCACCTGCTTGGTTCGGAAGTCACGTTAAGCCGTTGGTCCTGGCCTTGTATTTCCATTGGTCATTGGGGTATTAATAAATTACCCATTCTAAGGAAGAGTCGACCTTAGTTTGTAACAAGACTACACCTCATAACTCATTACAACCACTCATCACACTCATCCTTCACCACATATTTGCCTTAAAATATCCTCATGTGAGTGGTTCGGCATATCAAATAGTGATATAGTGGTGTAGTGAACTATATACCACCCTGTTAAATGAAATACTTTTTAAACAGTGTATAACATACTAGAAGTGTATAACATAAAGCTATAAAACAAATTTACAAATTTTACCTGCGCAAACAGTTCTTGAATAAAGACCTCGTTCATTCGCACAAAATGTTTTTCGTACAAAATGGTAACTAGAACAAAGTTTTGGTACAAACTGGACGTGCAGGACACATAAATTTGTGTTGAGGCCACTAAATTCTGAGTGAACTAAGTGAACTTTGCTGTAGTTCTACTTTGTTCAGCAACAAACTGTTGCGGTACGGAAAGTTTTATACACTGCAGATTGAACCTCTGCTTTTCTCTTTGAACGAAACTGTTGGTTTAACACTTTACATTATGTACAATTACGCGTATTCTAGGCTAAGACGAAAATCTCTAATTTGAATCACAACGTAGAGCTCCTATTGATGTATCCACAATGTCAAATGCTTTTTTAGCAAAATAAGCCAACTTTCTAATATGTGAAATTTAGTTTAAATTGAAAACGCTCAAGGCTTTAACTGTATAAAATAAAAAAGATGCCGGATTAAAACATCGTTTGCAAATTTTCTCTATGTTGAAATCTGATTCCCTCGGAAATACGTTCGGGCTTCATCTGGCCATTCAATAACATAACTATAAAAAGGTTTTATATTACTTCATGATGTATATTACTTAAGTAAATTAGAAATTTAATAACATTTATATGAATAATAACTCGTATACAGGATAGATACTGGTAAATTGGGACTTCCATAGCAAATTTTGCCATGGCTGAGCAACAAAAAAAGGAATAACTTGGGAATTTGAATTTGGTAAAAAACTTTAGTAACATGACAAACTAGTTGGTTTAATTTTTTGGATTTTAAGTAAAATAGCCATAAACAACACAGTGTATATAGTGCCATTTTCAAGCACACTGGGGGGCAATCTATACTTTCTTAGATCATTTAAGGTGTAGCAGGAAAATGAGCTGCTGGGTTTTAACTTATTACATACTGTGTCTCTTCAATACCATTTAACACAATTAGTTTTTTCTGTAACCACTCTGATGAACTGGACCAATTACGAACTCGCCAACCTTTGGGGTTTATTTGCTTACACCCTGTATACCTTCTAAATCTGATAGCTACTCAACTCACTCCGAGCTGTTAAGCTTCGGATAGCTATTAGAATAACTTCAGACCATGAAAAGTAAGCCAACGGGTTTAGAGTACAACCAACTTGTATACGTTATATAACAGCTTCAATTTATTATTGTTAAGTCATTGCTGTTCTGATCTTTATCGTACTGTTATCTAGTTTTAATTAATTGATTGTTATTTTATGTGTCATAGTTTCAGTTTCAATTATTAGTAGTTCAACATCGCAATTCATTTGTTAAACCAATTGCATGTTATTGTTTTGTGTGGTTTATTGTTGTATTGCTTCAAATATTTATTTTCATTATTGTTAAGTCATTGCTGTTCAGATCTTTATCGCACTGTTATCTAGTTTTAATTAATTTATTGTTATTTTATGTGTCATAGTTTCAGTTTCAATTATTAGTAGTTCAACATCGCAAGTCATTTGTTAAACCTATTGCATGTTATATCAACTATGTAGTCATTCATTATTTATTATGTCAACTTAGTTAAGCACAAATATCTACTGTGTTAGTTTTCAAACTTGTACTTTTGTAAATTGGTGTATTGCCGTTGGAAGATAAATAAATAAATAAATTTTCAATAAAACTAAACGTTACTTAAAGCCTACTCAGGGACCAAACTAAACACCAGAAATTAAGTAAATAAACCCATACTTTGCTTTGAATTACAATAACAAATCATTACTCTATCACAAAGCAATGCTAGAATAGTTTGAACAATTATTGAATGTACTCTGTGCAAATACTTTCAGTGAGTGAGTGTAAAGAAAAGACGATATGAAAACCCTTGGCCTGAGATTCTCCAAGTACTATATTGGAGAGTGCTGTACGACCAAGCACTTTGGCCCCAGTCCAGACATCCAGTCGATATTTTATTGTTCTTTGAGAATATTTCCGACATAAAAAGCTGTTTTAAAAAGTTTTTCTATTTTCATAGGTTGATCTAAATTATCTTCAATTTATTCATTCTTCAATTTGATACACCGATAAGTATTCATGTTTGTAAGTTTAATTTAATTAGGTTATAGATACCAACTTATTAAAAGAAACTTTTACTCTGGCATTAAAGAACAAATTTGAAATTATCTTACAGACTTTACTCTGTTTAGGTGGCGTTACAGCATTTAACAGTTTTTATCGTCTTGAATATAGACTATCATCTGAACCTTCCTGTACAGATCGCGTCAACAAACTATAATAGCTATAAGAGAGTCGATAGAAGTCAGCAAAATGAAAAAAAAGGCAAATTTCAACCGTGAAGACAGCCGAAAACTCTTCAGAACCTGGCAACTATAGGTATAAACCAGATAAAATCTAGGCATAATTAGAGCCCAGTTAAGCCGCGCAAAGATACTTTGAGTTTCGTCCAATGAAGTATGGCGGCGTCTATTGGGTGATAGAGGTAGCTTTGCCCAAATCGTGTTCGCTGTGCTTCATTACGTATGCCGATCTGACAGCTACGGTGATTTTTTATGCTGAATAAAATAATATTACAGTACCCTATAAGTGAGACTACTACAACTGTGTTCAAAACAACAAACACATACATTTCTTTTCAAATGTACATATTTTGAGTATTGGTGATAAACCTATATCTTATTTTCACAAAATATATATTCGATAAAGTAAGACGTATAACGTATTTGAACGTTATACTGAAATAAAGAAAGCAATTATTCACAAATTAAATAGTGTACTTTATTAGCCTCCTTCTTGTTTGCTGGAGTGTTTAAAACTACGGGGTGGAAATGATGAACCATGCAGTCTTCTATTGGGTGCTTGAAACTGAACATGGTTGAACATGTGTACCTTGGTCAGCTTACAAGGGCCCTTGCGGTGTAGGTAAACATCTAGACGTCCGAGCTAGTCTGTGTGGTTCACCGCAGTATAAAAGGAAAACCAATGTTGAAACTAAGTGAACTGCAGGACGCATGAAAAAATTAAATATTGTTATAATCTGTACTAATATCTAAGTGCCAACAACTCTCATGAGGGTATTTTAACAAATATGTGGTGAAAGATGAGTGGATGTTGGTGGAATGCGTTAATACTTGTTCTAACCTCATGTCATTAAAAAATTTGAAATACAATACCAACTCTAGTTGATGCGAGGTTTGAGCCGCTAAGACCTATATAATCAAAACGTAGCCCAATAACTACCTTAAATACTAGTGAATGTTATCTATGACGTGATGAAATTAGAAGTTCTCTTTTCCATTTTACCCTTGTAAATACTCTTTAGGTCGCAACAGTTTGGCGGGTTTCAAGAAGTTTTGTAGAATTTTTCTTTGTAAACCTCTTGGTTCAGTCCGTAACCTGCAAAACTGCAAATTGCTCCACTGGAAGTTACTTGGGGGGGCTCCATAAGCGTGGATCACCTTTTGTGTTCACTACTGGTTATCATTATAAACTAAGAAGTACTACAAGTTCAAGAGAAACATGAATATGTTATATACACATTTTGATAAAATATTATAACTCAAATATCTCCAAACAAAGTGTTGAAAAACATGTAACATTGACACCAACATTAACACACATTATTATAGAGGCTCTAATCGGTATGTTTCTAATCGATACGTCGTTGAGAGCTAGTAGTCGATACACCTTGAGTGATGACTGAATTGGCTAGGTGAATCTACAAAGTCTATTCCATCTCAATCCTTTCATTCCAGTTTCCGAGTTAGTTCATTCTCAAATTCGTAAAGCTTATAGTATTTTTCGTAAAAAAATCAACAAATAGAGAACTTGAGCCATATTATTGGATAGTACAAATTCAACAAAATAGTAAAAAATACCACGGTTAACGTTTTATAATCCTGTAATGTATGTTTGGTTGTTTTATTGCTTTCACCGGCAGTTTCCAAGCTTTACGTATGCAGATCAGACAACAGTGAGATAGTGGTCGTTACAATCTCATCAGTGTAAGTAGGTGAAGTGAGTCAGCCGTTAAGTGTAGTGTGAGAGTTAAGCGCTGTGGTGTAGCCAACACTCCAGAGACCTCTTACTTTCAACGCCTCTCTAAATCATCAACTTTCATCAAGCTAATGTAGGCAAGATCTTAGCACCATTTGAAAACGTGAAAATTTTTAACTTCATGTATGGATTTTCCAAGTGGTTTTAAATGTGATTAACGTATCATTTGTACCTTTGTCACAAAGCTCAAAAACTTGGTTCCTGATTTCCGGAAATAGAGCAACACTGTGACCACTAGTTAACTAGAAATACTGAGCAAAATATATTTGCCAAAGTTCACCCGAAGTTTTAATTGCCGTACTATCCTATGAGCTGGAATGTCCCAAACCACTTTTGTCAATATAATTTATCTATTGCACCAACTATCGCTTTGGCTAGATAGCTTTGATCTTATACGTATGCTTCTGTAGAAGCGGTTTTCTTTAAATAAGCACCTTAGCTTCCACGCCACTCACCCAGTGAAATAATCATCGGTTTTCTCTAACTGAAGAATAAAATGTCAAACCTTCTTAAAGGTAAAAGGTATGCTTTGTCTTATTTAACGAGGTGATGTTAGGACACAAAGTACCCTCTCCCACTCAATCTCGAACTTTACCTATATCGTTACCGTGAAGTCACTGAACGAATAGATAGTGGTGACTGCGGGGATCGAACCCGCGCCAATCCACCATGGGTTAATACAGGTGGTTCATAAAAATTGGAGGGTTGGGAATTTCTCCCTGTGTAGTTAAAAGCAGCTAGTGTAGTGTAAGCAAGAAAAAAGTAAAACAGTATGGTAGAATGTCTATACTTGTTCACCATCCTGAAAAGTGGAATCCGAGGATAATTTTCAATCTGGTCTAACTACTGGTAAGCTCTTTGGTAAGGTTCCATTACATCCTTTCAAAAGACTAATTATGTGTTGTGTTTGTTTCAGAAGTACCATGAGTGGCAGAAGAAGACCCGGAGGCACACAGAGACAGTGGCCAGTATGAGTTAGAGGGGTGCAGAGAGCGCAGCGCAATGCTGCCATGAACCACCTCCTACTGGTCCTCCTGACGTTGCCGTTCTGTGTCGCCCTCAAGTACAGTACCCGGGTAGTGCGCACCAAGTACGGGGCTCTCCGCGGAGTCGTGGTGCAGCACCCTCCAGTAGAGGCGTTCCTAGGAGTGCCCTACGCGACACCTCCACTAGGCGCACTGCGCTACATGCCCCCGGTCACACCCTCTATGTGGCGCACCACTCGCCTAGCTGACACCTTCTCCGCCGTGTGTCCGCAGAAGGCGCCTCACATAGGGAACCACTCGGAGGCGCTCTTGGAGTTCCCCAGGGGTAGGCTCGCTCATTTGGAGAAACTGCTGCCCCTGCTTGTCAACCAGAGTGAGGACTGTCTGTATCTCAACATCTACGTACCTAGACAAGGTTGGTAAAGGCATGTTGATTGTACTTGTACACTCTAAATATGAAAGAGTGAATGTCGAACCACTCTTGAATGTGATTGACTGGGTTTCAACACACAAAAGAGCGATAATTCACTCTAACATTTTTAGTGGTTAGACATTTTACTTGATCGTTTGTGGAATAAATAGTTCTAGAAATTCTAAGTATGTGGTTTGTACACGTATATATAACAATTGTTTAAAATACCATCGAGGTTGTACTCATAGACCATCTGAATAATGACTTTTCCTAAAAGGTAACTAGGGCATACTTATACAATAAAACAATAGAGTTCGTGAGTGAAAGTTAAAATAAATTTACTTTTCTATATACTTACGTTCTTGATTTGTTTCTTTTCTACTAGAGCTTAACAAGTAAAACCTAAGGCAAACACTGATTGAACTCTGTATCCAAACAAAACAAACTGTTTTCTGAATAAGTAATGCGAGTTGTGTAAAATGTATAGCCTGGAACGAGAAATCAGTCTCCCCGTTTCTGAGCCTCGGTAAATTGTGTTTCTGCTGGTAGTAATATCTCAGCCCAGTTCCCCCTCGGGCCTCTGCTACGTTTTAACTCAAACTTTGCAGTGAAGATATTTCTACGCCGTGAAGATTATACAGGGTGTTGATAAAAGAGCTGAGCAACTTAAATATTGTTGTAGGATATGTGCACTTCGTTTAAACGTTTTCGGTGGTATCGTGACTTCCAGTTCATTTCGTTGGTTTTCTTGTATTGCAGGCCTACATAGAAATATATGGACCTTTCTATCGGTTATTGCATGTAGAAAATTATATGTTGACGTTAATATAACCTTAAAAGTTAGGATTATAAAAGAACTTATACGTTCAGTTTCATGTTCCAACAAGGGCCTTAAGTTATGGTAATCAATAACATCGCTTTATACCAATCTCCAGAAATTAATATCTAGAATATCAGCAAAATTTCTAATATATGATCAATTTTATAGACTGTACGACCTTGTAACAGCACTAAAGTAACGCATCTTAGATTGATGCGATTTTTGTTTTTCTTTTCTTTCAAAGTAATTTTTGTCTCTTGAGTAAACTTATTAGTCAGACTTCATCGCCCATGCTGCGTAACTGCAAAGCAAACCAATCATGCTCTAAACCGTAACAAATGACTGGGACTCGTGACGTGGTCCTGTAATACAGCTTCATGGGGGTCAGGTTTTGAGGATGATATAGGTCTAAAGCGACTCAGATAGTCTCAGTGATCATCTGATGATACCCGAATCAACTCCCACCATCGTTTAGACAGATCCGACCATCACCTGCGTGGTTCAGAAGTCACGTTAAGCCGTTGGTCCTTGTATTTCCATTAGTCATTGGGCTATTAATTAATGACCCATTTTAAGAAAGAGTCGGTCTTAGTTTGTAACAAGACTACACCTCATAACTTATTACTACCACTCATCACACTCGTCCTTCACCACATATTTGCCGCAAAATACCCTCATGAGAGTGGTCGGCATCCCAAATAGTGATTTAGTGAAATAATGTCATGTATTCCATAATACTGCGATGTGTAGGAGGTTACACCAGTGCTGCCGTGGCACTTGGCAGGTAGAGTGTTGTAAAGGAGCCAGCACTTGTCACTCCATTACCTCTTTCCAGCCTCACCACCTGTATCATCAGCACACTGTGTGCACAATCGTGTAAACGCTGCTCTATACTCAGTACAGGCTTGGTCGAGCTCTGCACCTAGGGTAGCTTGATCACTCTGTATTGTCAGGCACGTGGGTGTCGTTAGCATTGCAGTAGAGCGGCCCTAGTATTTGGTGTAGTAACAAAATATAAGATTGAATGTTTTTATGTTGTGTAAGAAGGTACTAGAAATTTTTGACGTAAATTAAACTAAAAAAACGGCTGTCATGACGAAAATCACAAGCAATAATACAAATCTATAAAACAAGTGTCTTATTCAGTCTAATAAAACAGTGTTACCCAATAAAGTTTTGAGCGCTCGTAAGTTCAGGAGATTATTAACATAAATATTTATTATAGTTGTGTAACAAGTTCTAACAGCAGCTGGCTCTAAACTATCTAAACAATCGTAAAGCGACAGTTATGTGGAGAAATGGCTTGTCGTAATTACTTCAAGGTGGCATCTGGGCAAAATGGACCTGCGATTGCAGCGTTTAGTAGACAGTGCACGTGCTGTCCTATGAATTCAATTAATCAAGTACAACTTAGGTTTAGTGGAGTTTATGGAAGTATCTATGGTTATGTGAGTTATGGGGATTATGTTAGTTGACAATCATCAAGACTTTTGAACGAATAAGTAAAATTAAAAAATACAGTAGTATATGAAAATTACCATATTTAAACTATAAAACCATTGCTTTTTGTTTTTGGAAAGCACTTTGTGATTTGAAATTACAAACTAAATTATTATTGGTAGGAAAAAATACAATTTTGAAAATAATATAATTATATAGTTAGACATAAGTTGTGTCAACGAGTGAATAGCTTTGAATAAATAGTATAATCAAAGATTATGCTATGATAGACAGATGGGGCATGGATGACTGATGGCTGAGGCAAGAAAATCAACATAGTTGCGGCAGCCCGAGCACAGATAGCGCTGCGTAACGTATTAAGTAGAGCTTCTGGCGCAAGCAAAAGTTCATTCAGTTTTCGAAAATCTCACAATTTCTTCATATTTAAGTCATTGACATCAGAATAACTCGAGCATGTAGTACCGAGGGGAAAGCAGGACGGCGAGAAACGACAGCCCTCGCATCGATATCTGTGCTTGGGCTACCGCAACTATGTTAATTTTCTTGTCTCAGCCATTCGGCATCTATGTGCCATCTACCTATTGTAACATAACCTTTATCATATTTATACATTTACTTATAAGTATTCTTATAAGTATTCTATAATCGTTCGAGTATCGAGTATTAAATATCAAGTATCGAGTACAGAGTATCGAGTAATGATCATTGAGTATAAAGTAGCAAATATTAAGTATCGAGGATCAAGTATCGAAAATCTAGTACAAATATCAAGTATCTAGTATCAAGTATTGAGTATCGAGTATCGTGTATTGTGTATCGAGTATCGAGTATTGAGTACTGAATATCGAGTATCAAGTATTGATTATTGGTTATCGAGTATCGAGTATCGAGTATCGAGTATCGAGTATCAAGTATTGAGTATCGAGTATCGAGTATTGAGTATTGAGTAACAAATATTAAGTATCGAGGATCAAGTATCGAAAATCTAGTACAAATATCAAGTATCTAGTATCAAGTATTGAGTATCGAGTATCGTGTATTGTGTATCGAGTATCGAGTATTGAGTACTGAATATCGAGTATCAAGTATTGATTATTGGTTATCGAGTATCGAGTATCGAGTATCGAGTATCAAGTATTGAGTACTGAGTATTGAGTATCGAGTATTGATTATTGAGTATCGAGTGTTGTTTATAATTGGTGGTTTTACATTTTTACCCAATCAACGACCTCGGCTACCCCTTAAAAGCTTCGCTAAAGGACCTAGAAATTAAATAATTATACAGAACTGATGTAATATTAGGTAAAAAACTACTAATAGTTTCCTTTGAAGGCTTGATGAATATTAAAAGATGTTAACAGCAAAAGTTTTGAAAGTTTAGCCTAATATTACGTATTTGTTTTTCTTTATTTGTATTCTACGATTGCTTTGTAAAAATGTAAGCAATGTTTTACAAAAATTTTAGTTCCAAATCAGGTTTGTTTTAGTTAGTAATAATGCTTAGAACTGTACTTATACATATTGCTATATGTATTAAAATATACAAAACCAAAGAGAAAAAAAGAAAATTTTGAAGTACCCTGATTTTAATTTGGACACTACTACGTTACTCTACAAGCTTTATAAACATGAAAATGGGCTAAGCCCTGAAACTGAAGTATCCAAATGAAGATATTTAAGGTACTTCACGGTATTCTTTTTTGTTTATGAAATAAGTAGCTCTTTCTGTGAACTAAATTATCAAAATATAAAAAAGTATTAAAATATATATTTGTTAAATGAAACTAAGTATAATTCACCTTATTTAGCTTTTAGTATAAAATACAGTGTTCAGATTCTGAAAAAACTATAGTTCTTTAAAATATAATACCATAAATAGAACTGATGTTATCCAAAGTACTTTAGGTGGATAAGGTCTATGGCAGTTTTTCACCTGGCAAGGAGATACAACGTACAACGCATACGAGCCGACACCGGAAGCAGAGAGGAAGCTACAAGTAACTTCCGGTCCTCCGGCGTCAATTCCGTAGTGCATTGCAGTATTCGCTGCAAGCTGCAAGCATTGCGGAAGTGATGCTGGGGACCGTGTACACTGCACTTCCGGTATACTATCATCTCTCTCTCTCAACCTAGGACTTCCTATGGACATTCTACCTTGTAAAGTTGAACCCTATATTTGGCACAATTATCAGATGTTGGAGATTGTGAAATTTTAACAGCTTTATCGATCGTTGTATGTAATTGTGATAAATGGAATAAACTACCAGTATTTGGTTCTAACGACAATGTGTGGGTGTTTGGACAACGATAATGTTTTTTTTAATTGTTAGATATTCTGAAGCATTTCACCTTGTTGCTGTTCTTCATTTGTTCAAACTTTAACATAGCCTAAAAAGTTTTGTTTTGTTAAATTAATTTATTGGGCTGTATAACCTATTTTATATTTTACACTACTTAAGCTTGTATATAAAAAAATTAAAATCAAATAACCAAAAAACGAAATTTGAAGATGACAGCAATGCTGATTAAAAGACTACATGTATTAAAAATTTCAATACCGGTTTATTTAGTTTTAAATGTTTTCTTTTACTATTACAATATTTGGGCTCATTTTTCAATATTGTATAGCCTAGTAAGTCTTTTGTAGTAACATAAAAGAAAACGCGTGATTTAATCAACGAAATAATTGATCTCCAAACAAACAATTTATAAGAAATTTAATCATTTCAAAACTGAAAAGCTATGTCCTTTACTCCCTTTGAAGTCAAGTTTTCACTTATGATGACGGCAGTGAAGTGCTAATAAGTGAAGTGATTAGCAAACTTCTACTGAACTCAACTAAGTTTGAGTTTAAGTTGTTATTTGATGATTACGTTAAACAATTTCAGAACAGTTTAAATTATAATTTTGTGTAAACGGCTTTACGAAAACATATAAATATATCTGCACAAAAATTCTAGTGGTGTTTAACTTAATGTGTGTTGTATAAAAAATACCCATTTGATTATTGTAAACATTTGCTTTATGATTTGTAAACTGTATTCGTGTCAATTGGCTTCATTGTGGCTATTTGTTGTTTACACAAGAGGTATTGCATACAAAATTATATAAATAATAACAGGATTCCAATGAATTTGGTGACCAATACTTCAATTGAGATACCGACTCTTTTGGAGAGAGTGATGAGTTGAGATTTGAGAGTGATGAGATGAGAGTCATGAGATTTTATGTATGGTAAAGAATGTTGCTATCTTGTTATCACTAGACTGACTGCCACCCAGATCGGGTCATCATTTAATAGCCTAATTACTATAAAACTCGACCAACTACTTAACGTGACTACCGAACCACGGGGAGCGGCCAGAGTATAAATAGTTTTAATAAAGCGCTGGTAGGTTAACCAATCCTAGACCAATCCTCTGTCTCCCTCAACTTTACATCTAACCCTAGATTCTTGTTTCCCAGGAGTTGTGAGTGACTATCACCAGGGCCCGCTACCGGCGCTTCTCTATATCCACGGGGAAAGCTACGAATGGAACTCAGGCAACCCTTATGACGGAAGTGTGCTGGCCAGCTATGGTCACATCATAGTGGTCACCATCAACTACCGCCTTGGCATTCTAGGTAACTGTCAGATAGGCTACTTCAGTTTAGAGAGTGAGGTAACAAAAATTAAACATCAAAGGTCTTCGTCTTTTTAAGAAGATTAAGAGTCTGAATGTAAAGTTTAATTTTTGCTTACAATGTTTTTAACAATCAAGACATATGTCGTTATAAGACCTAAACATTTTTCTTTTACTCGCAGGTTTCCTAAAGACTGGTTCAAGGGGGAGTGCTCAGGGTAACTTCGGCCTGATGGACCTGATAGCCGGCCTGCACTGGCTCAGAGAAAACCTGCCAGCATTCGGAGGTGATCCGGAGAGTATCACAGTCATGGGGCACGGAACTGGCGCCGCACTTGCTAACTTCATTGCCGTTTCTCCAGTTGCCAAGGGTGGGTGGATTATTCGATATATCTTACATATAGAGTCAGCCTACAACGGCAGTAGGTCAGTTGACAGCATACTTTGTTGCAATATTTGTATTCGGCTCAAAAAATATTTAGGCTGGTTTTCGGGTTTTTGACTAAACAAATGCCTTCAAACGACTAATTAAATTAAACTATAAAACAATAATTTTGTATCATTTTCAGGGAAATGCATGTAAAGTTAAAGTCCTAATAGCTATGAACTTTTAAATGTGGACCCTTGATTTAACTAAACAGCAAACTTAAAAGTATCGTCTTTGAACAAAACTGTTTCCACACTTGTAACTGAACCAACTTTTTTTGTTGTATCTTGTATCTATTCTAAAATTAAAAATTATGTTTGACAAGAACAGTTTACTACTCTGTTAATGAATATTTACACGACGACATGAAGAGAGAAGATTGGACTACTGAAACCTAAATTTATTGGTTTTGTTTTTTATATTTTTATTCTTTTCTGCTTTTTATTTAACTGATCTTTTTATTCATAAGTTTTTTTTATTTGTTTTATACTTATATTGTTATTCAGTGTTCTTTTTTATATTTTGTTATAGCCAATGCAAAGGGTTACCTTTGTAAGAGGTAAATGAAATATTTCTATTTATATTTCTTCTGACTAACTTTAACTTTTAATTATTTTACTACTGAACATTTTGACAAATTCTTTGATACAGTCTTGAGTAAATTATAGTGAAGAGATGATAACGCAATGTTTAAGGAACGGCTGACAGCGTAATGCAACGGCAAGCGCCAAAAGCGTGCCCAAGCGGTACTGACGTCTGGTTAAACACATTTTTACTTATAAAGGTTGGACAAGTTAATTTGAATAAAAAACCTTCACTTTGCTTGGTCATACGCTATTATATATGTTTGTTTACTACTATGTTGCAGAGCTACTTCACAGAGTGGTCTTACTGAGCGGGTCAGGGGCGAGTCCTTGGGCGTTGCAGCGCGAGCCTCTGGCAGTCAAGCGGAAAGTAGCAGAGCAGACGGGTTGCCATGGTGATCTAGTAGAGGACGACCTAGCCCCCTGCCTGAGGACCAAGACACTCCAAGAGCTGCTCCAAGTGAAGATCGACCCTCCGAGGTTCCTGCCGGGCTTCGCCCCTTTCGTCGACGGGGCAGTGCTAGTCAGTGGGGCAGGGGGGAGTGCGGCCTTATCGGACATGTCGGTAGAAAAACGAGGGCCTGGCTTCGAGCTGGCGGACTTCCCCGAGAGAGAACTCTTACTGGGACTCACAACCGTGGAGTCCTACCTAGACCTAAGTGCTCAGGACTTGGAATTCGGTTTTAACGAAACAAGACGAGACAGAATTCTAAGGACTTATGTTAGGAACGCTTACTTTTTTCACCTTAATGAGATTTTTTCTACGCTTAAAAACGAGTACACGGACTGGGAGCGTCCGGTGCAGAACCCCTTGAATGTGAGGGATAACACCCTGGACGTGCTGAGTGATGGACACACGGTAGCTCCTCTGATCAGGGTCGGGTATCTGCACACAGTACGCGGTGGCAAGACGTTCTTCCTCCACTTCTGTCACCAGTCCTCCGACACCGACTTTCCCCAGGTACGTGCAAGAAGATTTACCAAAATACTTATTTAGAGAATTATTACATTTACGTGAAATTAGTTAACGTGTTTTAAATTACCCTTACACGCTCAAACTCAATCTTATATACTCCTTAATAATTTCTGTATTTGGCTATAACACTTTTCAATTTTATGAAATAAATATTTGTTATGCCGTACATAAATAAACATTTTTCCACAATGAATATTTTGGACAAAATATCTAAAATGTATCTCAAAATGTTTAAAACCAACATAATTAAAAGAATTCTCAACATTTAGAAATATTAAACTTCAATACACACTTTTATTATAAACAAAGATATTACAACGTTTTAAAATGTATAATGATATAATATTTAACATCAAAAAAGAAGAAAACCCAAAATATTCAAACTAACTTTTAAAACCTTCTTTGCACAAAAATCTTATTACAGCGTCAAACCCTTTTGGGAGATAATATTGAAATTAACCAGTAAACTTGTCTTTATGTTGTATGATGTTTTATTTGTATCACCTTTTGTTAAGTCTAGCACTTCCAATGGCTAAAAATAAATAAAAAATTGTCAGAAGATTCGGTAAAATATTTGTTCCTTTTTGTAAATATCTAGGTTGAGTTTGTTGGAAAGCGATATGATAGGCCGAAAGCGATTGTATGGAGGGAACTTCACAAAAATAGTTAGCTATATGCTCTACTGCTTAGTAGTAATCCGATTTTAACTATAAATTTAGTATATACCTATAAATAATCTTACTGCCACTATATTGGTTTGGTTCACTGGAATTAGTTATATTTAAATATACATGTTAGATACAGTGGCATAAACCTTTGAACCAAGTTTAATCGAAACGAAGTTTTGGTACAGTTTTATAGCATGGACTTATATAGGAAAACACCCCCAAAAAGCACTTGAGAGTAAATTATCCACCGTTTTAAGAAATTCGCTACGATTCACGATAGCTTTTATTAAACCTATCAACCTACCTTTTCTTCCATTATAAGTCTTGTTACTTATTTATATTGTGTACAGAGATCCGGCAGTGTGCGTGGGGAAGATGTGCCTTATGTGTTGGGCTTGCCACTAGTGCTCGGTGAACCCTTCTTCCCACACAACTACTCCAGTGACGACAGCGCCGTCTCCAAGAAGCTGATCCATTATCTCTCCAACTTTGTCAGGAGAGGGTGAGTCTGCCTCTGAATAAAACATGCCGCATAAAAATGCAAATTCAAGGTGATAATTTCACCCAATCAGGAAGTTTAATCGACTTCCCTTGGTCGTTTTCTGCCTTGAAACCAAAGGAATTTCCTGAGGGGTCGTTATTGTTTATAGGTTAAAGTTAGAGTGTAATTTAGGGAGTGTTTATTTACAGTTTGGAAAGGACCTTTATATTATTATAAGTAAAGGTAGCGCAAACCAACTCTTTGTTTTGCTCAAAAGATAGTGTTGGTTAAATGTGTTAAATATTTACCAAGTTTTAAATTTAAAAGCCAAAATTGAAGTACAGTTATTTTTTGCAGGCACCATTATCAGTTTCACCAAATGATTATACGGAAACTTTCATCTGAAAAATTTTCACCGCATTACACAATTAACAGGTGGTTCATTTGTATTTTTTCTTGTATCTATTTCCCATTTGAATTTGCAAAACTCGTTCGTACTTCTATCACCTATCACTAACAATGCTAACATTAAACCATATTACCAATATTACGCCTATAATTTTAACGTGCATTTAAACATAAATTATTGACACAGAAAACGTTAGGATCTCTTTAAAAGTAAAAATAAGAAATCGAGAGGTGTTGTTGACCTTGGGTCAGAATTGCATTAAAAGCGCATTCAAAATTGCATCGACGTGAGTTTTATAAAAATTATTAATTAAAAAAAAATGAAATGTCAATTTTTTAGCAAAAAATATGTAAAAATTAATCTGTGTGTTTAACTACATCATTTACAAATTTCCAGGGATCCCAACGGAGCAGATGGCAAGAAGAACATCGACGAAGAAACTCCTTTTTGGGACTCGTTTGACTCAATAAACCAACTTTACTTAGAACTAGGTCTGTACTGCTTGCAACAATTTTACAAACAAAACTTATTAGGGGTTTAGTTATCAGATAGACTGTCAAAATTGAAGTTTCTTTTGAATAAAACGGAAGATGTAAGATTAAAACTATTCCCACTACATTCTTAAAGGTTAGCCAAGGTCTGACCTAGATGTTATATTAAAAGCCAACGTTAACTCCGCCAAGATGGTGATTTTATTTTATGTGTCTTTTATGACTACCGTGGTGATAGGTTGTAAAGGTCCCAAAAGGTTTATCTTCTCAATAAACTACCTTTACTTGCGAATGTGCTTAGCTTTTCAAAATGAAAGTACCAGGTTGAAGAGCGTCATTTATTGTCTGACCAAGGTTGTGATTTAAATGTTTTTTTTATATTGTTGCCAATAAATTATCTTTCATTACTGGCATGCTAATTGTTTGCAGAAGTTTAAGTTATTGTTGTTTAAACTATAAGAGTCAAAAACGTAAGATAAGGCTTAAACAGTAATTTATCCATTCAGTTGAACAAAATGTTGTCTTTTTCATTTATATCTACAATTATTTTAATTTTTTATTTTGAATATTAGACTTTTTCGTGCGTACATACGCAACAGCAAATATGGCTAAGCGTCTACTAAACGTTTGTTTCTTCAAATTAGGCTTTGAATGCTTAATTAAAATTTTAATTATTAGCATTGAGTTTACTTACCAATACTTTCTGTACGGAATAGGCCCAATGGGATGGTTGGTAGATTATTTTAATATCATAGTACAGGTGTTAAAAACATTATTTATTAAACTATCCAAGTTTGTAGTGTTCGTAAGTAATTTGTAAGTGAAACATTCCTAGTTAAAAATGCACAACTTGCCTGAAAAATCATAATATGAGTTTTAAAATAAGTGGATTGTTTTCTCGATTCCAAGCTAAGACGCTTTCACTGAAAACGCAAATATGGAGATTCAATATCGTTACTAAAATTTTATTGTCATTGGTTCCTTCCCTCGAATGTATTTGCCAAGTTTTGCGTTAAAAAATGTGTCATTTAGGTGCATACAGTTGGATTCAACCTTTTGAGTACCCAATAGCAATTTATTAAGTCAATAAAGAATCATTTTGTTTTGACTACCAACTAACCCTATCATTCTCCCACCATCCACTTGCAATATAATTTCACTATTTACAAGTAGTAATCGTCATATCCTTGCGGACCCGTGGCGGGTTGGAATCGTGCACGACTCCAGAGCTCATCACTCCGGTGGCGTGGGTTCAATCACCGCAGTCATCACTTACAATTTTAAAGTGACTATACCGTAACGCTTGGTAATGGTCGAGGTTGAACGGCAGAGTGGACTATGTAGTACTAACTTCGCCTCACTAAACAAGACTAAATATACCTTTAATTACCTTTTACCTTTATCTGTGTTCCAGGTGTGAAGACTGAAGTGAAGAGTCACTACCGAGGACACAAGATGTCTCTCTGGTTGAACCTCATCCCTCAACTGCACCAGCCTGGCTTAGAGGAACTGAGCATGCGTCACCATCACTTCCAGGAGGAAGGAGCTCAGTACTACGACGGTAGGGGGTTACACTTGCAGAGCTGCGTGTGATGTTGCAAACGCTTTGGTTCATTTGCTTTTTGAAATATATTCTTCACTGTTAAATGTAATAATTATGTTGTTCAATATAGGCGCATTGACCTGATACAAGAGTAAAAGAAAAAATAGTCGATACATTTTACTATAATAAGATATTTCATCAGGCGTGTCTGATAAATTGATGAAATAAGTGACAACATTTAATACATCTTTTAGGCCTGAATCACTATAAAATGCCCTTGAAAGGCTCGCCTAGTGTTATTAACTGTTTAAGGCGATAATAGCCAAAGCCTACCTCCAAAGCCTAAGGTAACATCTCCAAATGCTTATAACGTACACATTTTTTTGCACCGCTGGGTTTGCTATTGATCGGGTGATGAGGTTCCAGGCAACAACAGAATATAGGATATACAATACAAACTTTAGCAGAGGTAAGGTAAGATAGTCTTACGTTACATAATTATTTTTTGGTATAAGTAAGCCTCCGAACCAGGGTGAAATTATTTGTAACGATTACATAGAGCACATCTAACTAATTGTTTGAATATGTTTTAGGTTCAGTGCGGCCTCAAACCCTACAGCGGCCGAGCATACCTACTACCACAACCACCACGAGCACCACCCCTCCACCCCAAGTGACCTCACCACGCACCACCACATCCACCAAGAGAGCAGATGCTGCCAGCACTGAGTGTCCACCCAACGCCACATCCACTACCCTAGAGTCCCGTCCCAACAGCAACAACTTGCTGAGGAAGTTAGCCAGCAGTCACTACCAGAGTTACACAACAGCGCTCACTGTCACCATCGCAGTAGGATGCTTCCTGCTACTCCTCAACGTGCTCATCTTCGCCGGCATCTACCACCAGAGAGACAGATCCTCCAACGAGAAGAAGAAGAAGAAAAAGGAAGAGTTAGCAGAGGTGAATAGTTGTTCGAGTAGCTCAGGGGATGCTGAGGTGAAGCAAGCGCTGGCTGACTCAATCTCTAGCCACTGTATGACGTCATCAAGTACAATGGTGGATCTTCCTCTGCAGGAGTTCAAGTGTTCCCCGCCGTCCGGCGCGCGCAGGGGGTCCAACTGCCCCCCTCTCTACTGTGATCCCCCGGAAGTGACGAGTCCTTCCATACCGGAACCTCCCCTTCCCCCAAAGGCTCAACCCCCTCAGTGTAACCAGTCCGGTATCCTGCGTCAGCAGGGCTGCCCGCAAACTCCTAGTACTATGAAAAAACGTGTTCAAATACAAGAAATCTCTGTATGACTGTTAAAAGTTTTGTATAGTTTCACTTCTATGAAATACTTCTGATTTCTATTGATTGTTATAATTGAGGTATTTTATTCGTGTTGTTACGCAAAATATGCTTCGACGACTTTAGTCATAACTCAGTGCATAGGAATTGATTATCTACATCTAGGCATATCCGACGGATAGGATGGGCTGATTGTGAAGTGATGCCCAAAGACTCGAAAAAGCGAGCTAATTTTATTGATACAATTGTAAAATGTTACCCAAAGCGTGTAAATAAGTGTAAATTTAATCCTTTTAATAATGGAAGCTGTTTATGTACCCATTTACAATTTTGTGTTTGGTTTAAAGTATGATTTGACACCAAATGAATGAAACTTGTAAAAACTTAATGTAAAGTCATGATACATGTTAAAACAAACCACACTTTCAAAAAGCATTATTGTTTTAAGATTATTGTTTTGTTTAAAAAATTAAAACTATTAAAACTAAAAACTCTTTCGTGTCTATTGTTTCGTTAAGTTTTGATTGTTTATTTAGAATTATAATAAAAATATATTTATCGAAACATATTTGTGTTGAGATGTCTTATGAAACCTGATACGAGTATTATCTTTCCTTAATATCCATTTGAATTAGCCCCTGCACTGTGGAATTAATGACTAAAATTAGGTAGTTACCTCCGTCAAACAGTTCAAAATTTTGTAGTAGATCAGTTGGCTACATGTTTCGACGAATAATCGTCATCTTCAGGCTTGGATGAATCAGAAGATTTTCAAGCCTGAAGATGACGATATAACTACAAAAATTCTGAACTGTTTGACGGAGGTCATAACCTAATTTTAGTCATCATATCTTTCCTTATATTATCTTCCTTTCATTATTATATAGAGGCCCCAATATTGAACCTTGAGGTACTCCAAACGTCAATGAGGTAGACCTTGATTGTACATTTTCAACTTGCTGAGTTATTTCGGATAAATTGTATTTCAGCCAGTTGTAAGGAACCCCTCGAATTCCATAAACATATAACTTATTCGACAAAATTTCATAACTGATAGGTATTTTGCAAAAGGATGAAAGCCTTGTTTTACAGAAGGGTCTGGATAGCAGCTTGTGTGAGTTATGAAGGTTTTTATTGCGGCTTCGCGGGTAAAATATCACATGTCTGCGTTATTAATGGTGTATCTCTGATGATCGCTTTTTACTCTCTTCTCGTGTATCGACAGTAACAAGTGTTTTAATACTGGATTCAGACATATTTCAAAATTTACATAACCTTCTCTTGATAGACCAATCGGAATGACATAGAAATATTTGTGAACTGTGGACAAAAATATGGCAACATTAATGAGAATATACAACACACTTTTCATCAGTTCTATTAACTTCTAAAATAGTAAATTTAGTCGTATTTTTCTAACTATGTGACTATTAACCGAGTACTCTTTTCCAACTTTAAGTTTAGTTTATTATCTGTGTATTATTATTTACAACCCAATTCATACCTTGTTTCTCATTTTGTTACTATATGAAAACGTATTGTAATACAAAATGTTGTAGTTTTGGATCCTTTCTTTCCAATCATCTGTAGTAGTATACCAAGTACTAGTCAATAGACACCCCAAGGCTTCGTCAACAGAACTATCAAATTAGTTATAAGAAAGTTAAAACTTTTCCGAGCTTATTATGCCAGGAAAAATATTACGGTAATAAGATATCCTGAAGCATAAAAAGTTACGAGTGGAATAAAGTTATTAATTTTTTTGTATTTGAATTTACTATACCACCTTGCAAGATAGTCTAAAATAATCTATTATATAAAAATGAATCGCAAAATGTGTTTCTAACCGCATAACTCAACGACGCCTGGACCAATTTGGCCAAATCTTTTTTTTAAATGTTCGTTGGAGTTCAAGGATGGTTTTTACGGCGAGAAAAATTCGAATAATTGCCGGGAACCCCCTTTAAACAGCCCTTTTCTTTTTCCCATACAAATGTGTTCTAACTAAAACGTAAGCAATTTGAGCTTTATTGCTATTCGTTGCCAGCTGATATCCCTATTTTTATAAAACATAATATGTACAGTAAAAAACCAAAAACAAACGGCCACATTACAAATCTTTTTGACAGGACGAAGTCTGTCAGGTCAGCTAGTAGTATAATAATAATAAAATAATAATAATAGTATAAAAGTTATACACACTTTAAAATATCTATATATCTTAATCTACCATAAAGCTTTGTAATGTAAACTCATAGTTAGTTTTGAAAAAAGGCCAATTTTGAATTTTTCTTTAAAAAATCAAAAACCACTTTTACTTTGTATTCAATTTTAATAACTTTAGTACACTTTACAGTTAGACAATTCTTTACCATATCGCTGTTTTAAAGATTTGTCTTTCGCTGCCAACCATTAACTCTCGTCGTGGAGTTTACCATATTTTTTACCTTGTTCAAGGCTAATTTAGCAAGAAGCCAAAAAAGTAGTTGTCATCGCAGATAATAAACCTTTGAGGGCTGCTAGATATGGGAGGACTTAGTCAGTGGCTTCCTTTAGGGATAATCTTACGGACATAATGCATATATTCCATCGTGTGTTAAAATGAAGTCTTAATGAAGAATAATACATTAGTGTTTAGATAAGAGCTTCCAGAAACACTATCACTGGATTAAGAGCGAAATCGATGTTAGGATGGTTTAGGAGCAACAGCACTAGATCGCACACAATCAATTTTCGAGTTAAATCTCTCCAGAAATAAAAATAGCCAGTACGGGCTCTAGTAATAATATAATTGGTGCATAATTAGCTAGTCACCTCTTGTCACTGCACTCCAATCAATTGAATACTAATAACTGTTGTCACTGGAAAGTGTCGGCTCAATATATCCCTGAGGAAGCAGCCTATGACTGATCAGTTTTATATACGACTACAATCTGGTGAAAGTTAGCTAACGTATAATCTAGTACTTCCGGTTCACACCGCGTCCAAACTTCTTGTAATTAGTTTGAGATATATCGGCTTCGCTGTGGCGCTCCATATTCAGTCACTGATTGGCTGAAACTGAGCCACTTGCTGTCTGTTGTTCTATTGGTGGTAGGGCTGCCAACCATCCACAGCAAACAGAAAGTAGCTCGGTCTCAGCCAATCAGTGACTGAAGATGGTATTCCACAGCGAGGCCGAAATATCTCAACCTAATTATGAAGTTTGGACGCGGTTTGAACCGAAAAAAATAGATTATAGTTGTGACACTGGCCGCGAAATCCTAAGAGTTAAGTATTCAAAATCGAATTTATTTTTGTTGTAGTACCTTAATGATCAATACGTTTCTTTTCACAGCTGTAAACAGAAAATGTTAGGTAATATGTCTCTTGTCAGAAAGGCTTCACGGAGGGAATGAAAAAATTATACAACTGTTACATCAGGACATAAATCTCTCAGGACGTTTGGGAGAAACAAACACGCCGTCCAGCAACTCGGTTGTTTCAGTTCTAATATGTTTCCCTTCTCGATGTATCAATTTACTTTTATATTTGTCGTGTTTTTGGAAATGATTTGTTTTGTATGACTATGGACATATAATCAAACCTATTTTTGCCTTTTGATTGGGTAGGACAATAACTTTTCATGTGGATGTTTCTTAAAATCGGTACGTGCTGTTTCAAACGTAAATGTGTGGTAGTTAAGGAAATACTACGTGATTTCATTTTCATAGAAGAAGAACATTTTTTCAGTAAGCCAAAATGGGATAATTATTACGAATTTTCCGTTTTTAATTTTTTCATTCACGATTAAATTTTTCTTTCTGGGAAGTGCACACCACTCAGGATTGGTACCGAGTCTGAGAATTTCTTATTTATTGCACAAATACGTTCAGAACCTTTAATGAAAGAAATACTGATTTATCCTACCGAAGTAAGATAAAATCCACGGTTTATCTTGTTTAACGAGGAATACTTAGAACCACAAAGTCCTCCTTTCCACTCCACTTCGACCTTTACCTATCGTTATGCCAAAGTCACCTAACAAATGTAAGTGGAGACTACGGGGTTCAAACTCGCGCCAGGGGAGCAGTGAGCTCCCCTCGTAATATAGTGAGCAAGAACAATTCTAAAACTCGATTGTTGTAAGTTCCTTTAAACTAACGTGGCAATCTGTATACTTACATACTGTATGCACAACTTTACATAAAGTACATTTTCTAAGTAGTAAAAAACAATAATAAGTATTCGATTCTTACATACTTACACGAAGAAACAAAATATATAGCTTTCCTTAAAAATTCTGGGTGATGATTGTATGTCGAGCCCAAGGACCAGGAGTTCCAAAGTAATTTTCAAATTTCAGTGGCAAACTACACCGGTGTAAAGTATTAAGCTGAAATGTGGTATACATTACTCAAGTAGACTATTTAACTCGTAATTGAAATAAAATATCGTCAGCAAATATTTTGTCTAAAATAACCTGAAAACCCATCGAGACATTGCAGTAAAACTACATGCTAGTTTTATACTTGAATTGTAATACAAATGGTCATAGTAATATCATTACATACAAAGCGTAGGTCGGTTCTTCAATCGTATCATCATTTCTCCGTATGAAGTATGATTATCTACATATTTTTGTTAATAATACGTTTTCCTATATCCAATGACTGTTGCATAATAAAAATTTATCTATTTTCACAAATGCTATTCTATTTTACCGAATAATTAGGAAGGTAAAATTTGACAAGACGACGGTTCTGAATACTAAATTATGGTATGATACTTAATAACTAAGTAATGATTTATGATCTAAAGTGAATCTTTGATGAATAATGTTATAAGAGGCACCAAAATGGAGAGGTTTAAATATAGAAGAGGTTCTTACATTATTACCTTAAGAGATAAATGCTGTTAAACGCCCCCACATGATGTCAAGAGCCTAGCAATTACGTCAAGCCTCATTCTATCTCAGGCATCCTCTGTGTAAGCAAAGCTCTATTTTGGCATAAATCTAATGGAACTTGTGAACAAAACCATAAAGTACATCCATGTATGATTATAGAAAACGCAAAGAAGTACGTTTCATTGCCCGGAAAATGGTTTGGTATATGTAAATGTTATGTACTAGACATACCACAAAATAATGTAAAGACATTGAATCGATACCCCTATGGAAAAACGTAAACAAGAAAGAAAACTAATTGTTCTTTTCATGGTGGTTTTCATCTGGGCATCTCTTGAAAATCCAACCCTAACACACAAAATTATTGTGTGAAAGAATATTTATGTTGCATAACTAAATGTTTTCCAACACTTAAAATGTATATTTTATGTAAACTTAGTGTTTTTGTGAAAATGTGTTTGGAAGAATAATATTATACAAAAGGAGTGTTTTGACTGAAAGCCGGGTGCATCCAACCGCAGATACAACCTGTCTTGTTACTTTGTCCTCGTCCTTAGTAACTCTGCCAGTCAGCGTTTCTCATTTTAGAAGTAAATTATTTTTTCCGTTCAAATATTAAACAAGAGTTGTTTTTAAAACTTGATCAAATCAAATCAAATCATTTTTATTTCCATTGATCATTTACATGAAATAGGAATAGTGAACAGTTGCATTACATGGTCTTATTAAACAAGTGTCGATATTCACGGAGTGAAAAATCAAGGGGAAATTGTGTAAACCTCTTTGTCGCCTACGTCATTATAGTACAATAGAATTATAATAATATATGTTTCAAACTTAACAGCTTAGTAGCCTAGTTTATAGCAAGATGGCGCAAAAATAATTCTAAATGTTTCTTTGTCATTTTAACTCTTTTATTGAGATAAACCAATTTATTTATCAAACCACTAAGGAATTTCCCCTCAACTGGCTGTGCATGAATGCTGCTGTCCAACAATCAGTCAATGGGCAACTGTCACTGACCATGGACGTATTTGATTTTTCTATTTGCCTTTTTGGTTTTTAAAAGTGTGTATGCATGTATTATTACTGTCTAGGGTTGTAATCAAATAAATAAGTTTACGAAAAACATTTTAAGTCATGAGTCATAAAATGGTAAGTGCAAATTCAGCTTGCCCTAATTTCATTGAATATACGTAAACTAATATTTTGTTTTATGTTTTAGGTTCCTCTTCACCTGAAAAAAGGATTAAAATTCAGATCTCAAAACATCATGTCCTTTTGTTTGCTTAAAAACGTGAAAAAGCAAAGCTCCTGAAGTACAATGAACTGTGTGAGAGGTTATTTACGTAGATCAAGGTAGCATTCATTGCTCCAGTGTTATCACTCTCTAGAGAGTAATTACATCTTAGTAGTTACGTACATTAGCTTACAATATATTCCCTCCTGTGTAGAAAGCAAAGCACCTGGAGTACAATAAACTGTGTGAGAGGTTATTTACGTAGATCAAGGTAGCATTCATTGCTCCAGTGTTATCACTCTCTAGAGAGTAATTACATCTTAGTAGTTACGTACATTAGCTTACAATATATTCCCTCCTGTGTAGAAAGCAAAGCACCTGGAGTACAATAAACTGTGTGAGAGGTTATTTACGTAGATCAAGGTAGCATTCATTGCTCCAGTGTTATCACTCTCTAGAGTAATTACATCTTAGTAGCTACGTACATTAGCTTACAATATATTCCTTCCTGTGTAGAAAGCAAAGCACCTGGAGTACAATAAACTGTGTGAGAGGTTATTTACGTAGATCAAGGTAGCATACATTGCTCCAGTGTTATCACTCTCTAGAGAGTAATTACATCTTAGTAGCTACGTACATTAGCTTACAATATATTCCTTCCTGTGTAGAAAGCAAAGCACCTGAGTACAATAAACTGTGTGAGAGGTTATTTACGTAGATCAAGGTAGCATACATTGCTCCAGTGTTATCACTCTCTAGAGAGTAATTACATCTTAGTAGCTACGTACATTAGCTTACAATATATTCCTTCCTGTGTAGAAAGCAAAGCACCTGGAGTACAATAAACTGTGTGAGAGGTTATTTACGTCGATCAAGGTAGCATACATTGCTCCAGTGTTATCACTCTCTAGAGAGTAATTACATCTTAGTAGCTACGTACATTAGCTTACAATATATTCCTTCCTGTGTAGAAAGCAAAGCACCTGGAGTACAATAAACTGTGTGAGAGGTTATTTACGTAGATCAAGGTAGCAGTCATTGCTCCAGTGTTATCACTCTCTAGAGAGTAATTACATCTTAGTAGTTACGTACATTAGCTTACAATATATTCCCTCCTGTGTAGAAAGCAAAGCACCTGGAGTACAATAAACTGTGTGAGAGGTTATTTACGTAGATCAAGGTAGCAGTCATTGCTCCAGTGTTATCACTCTCTAGAGAGTAATTACATCTTAGTAGTTACGTACATTAGCTTACAATATATTCCTTCCTGTGTAGAAAGCAAAGCACCTGGAGTACAATAAACTGTGTGAGAGGTTATTTACGTCGATCAAGGTAGCATACATTGCTCCAGTGTTATCACTCTCTAGAGAGTAATTACATCTTAGTAGCTACGTACATTAGCTTACAATATATTCCTTCCTGTGTAGAAAGCAAAGCACCTGGAGTACAATAAACTGTGTGAGAGGTTATTTACGTCGATCAAGGTAGCATACATTGCTCCAGTGTTATCACTCTCTAGAGAGTAATTACATCTTAGTAGCTACGTACATTAGCTTACAATATATTCCTTCCTGTGTAGAAAGCAAAGCACCTGGAGTACAATAAACTGTGTGAGAGGATATTTACGTCGATCAAGGTAGCATACATTGCTCCAGTGTTATCACTCTCTAGAGAGTAATTACATCTTAGTAGCTACGTACATTAGCTTACAATATATTCCTTCCTGTGTAGAAAGCAAAGCACCTGGAGTACAATAAACTGTGTGAGAGGTTATTTACGTAGATCAAGGTAGCAGTCATTGCTCCAGTGTTATCACTCTCTAGAGAGTAATTACATCTTAGTAGCTACGTACATTAGCTTACAATATATTCCTTCCTGTGTAGAAAGCAAAGCACCTGGAGTACAATAAACTGTGTGAGAGGTTATTTACGTCGATCAAGGTAGCATACATTGCTCCAGTGTTATCACTCTCTAGAGAGTAATTACATCTTAGTAGCTACGTACATTAGCTTACAATATATTCCCTCCTGTGTAGAAAGCAAAGCACCTGGAGTACAATAAACTGTGTGAGAGGTTATTTACGTAGATCTAGGTAGCATTCATTGCTCCAGTGTTATCACTCTCTAGAGAGTAATTTCATCTTAGTAGTTACGTACATTAGCTTACAATATATTCCCTCCTGTGTAGAAAGCAAAGCACCTTGAGTACAATAAACTGTGTGAGAGGTATTGATTTATCTAGTCCTGATTTGTCCTGAACAAAAGTTATTAGCTATTTTCTGCGTTAAAAGCTACCGCCCATATTGAAGCTTTTTTCGATTTGTTTCTTTTTGTTTTGATGTAAACATTAATTAAAGTACTTGTTTCCAAACTTGCGCTAGCCAAAAATACACTTTTTAGTTTCCGAGCCATGTACAGTGATACAAGTAGTTCTAGTTATCAAACACTTATGTAATAAAATCTAAATCATTGCTGCGTAGACATTTCTAAATCACTTATAAACATTATTTCTTTCTTCTCAAAATCCTGTTAATTTACCTTTAAGTCACCTTCGGTTTGTATATTATAAGTTTATTTTAATCGATTGACGTTAAAGTTAAACTTAAAAAATCACAGTGGCTTCGCACTATTAACTTCCTGAATGTGATTCTTCGCTGTTCTGTATTGCGATCACGTCTATGAGTTTATTACATGACAAAACCTGCTGTTTCCCGTGTATTTCACACAATTTGCAGCGGTTTATATCGGAGTCCACAATCCAGTGGCTACATTTTAGTTTTTATTACTGTTGCTTTGTGAAGTGATTGGTTTTATGTTTAATTCCAAGTCGTTAGATTTTGAGTTCAAGTTTGATCCCTTCAAATCAAAACTTTAAATTCAAATAACCTTTAATACTTGTAAATTTAAACTATTGGAATGAAGTATGTTATTTTTGCTGTTGTCTCCATTACCTTTGAGGTATTCATTACTGTAAAATTAAGGAATTTAGTATTTTTACCAAAGCTATTAGGTTATAATTTTTAAACAGACATTTTCGCCTCAGCATCGTCAGAAAAAAATTAAAATAACGAAACATTATTTTTAAATGAATGAAACTGGAAGTAAATTACCTATTTGACAGGAATGTCTATGGTTTCGAACGGGTTACTTCCCTTGATAAATTAGTTATTTGTTCAATACATTTTCATTTGTATGTGAGTAGTTGTTTACAATAATAGTTTAAATTATAAATACTTTTAAATGCCGAATCATTAATTTAAGTATTACAATTCGATTAAATGAAATTGAACAAGTTGAATAAAATTACATTATTCATTTCGAGTGAGCGGAATTACTACAACCGTCATGTCAACGAGAAGCTTAAACGCTCGTATTAGTTAACCCATATAAAACCTATGGGAGATTAATGTTGCATAGAAGAGTCAAATATACTTTTCATGTAAATAAGCGTACATTACCATACGTCAAGTTAAAGTTTTCGAACATTTCGAGATTGTAGATATAGACTCGTGAGGTGAAACACAAATGTGGACAAAGGTAGAGTGAATTGCTTCCAGTTGAAACAAACAGAGAACCAACTCTGTAGGTGGCTTCAGGACATGAAAGTTTATTACTAACTTAGTTGACGGCTGAATCCACGCAAAGGCAAAACTAGCTGCGTGAAACCATAATTTGTTCGTGTATTATTTCACATATTATACGTAATATCAAATGGAATTACTCTTTGCTTTCATCAATAATGTTGCGTGAATGAATACGTAGTTGCTCATAATATATGTTAAACCAATTATAAGATAGTTCTTCCGGTTCATACCGCGTCCAAACTTCATTATTAGGTAGCCTCTCTGAGGAGTTCTATCTTCAGTCACTGATTGGCTGAAACGTGCTATACTTGCTGTCTGCTGTCCTGTTGTTGGTAGGGCTGCCGAGTGTCCAATATAACAAACTATTATAAGGTTAAGGCAAACGTTAAGCTTGTATTGTTTAACGAGCTTAAGTTAGGAATAAAGTCCTCTCTACCACTCAACCTCGACGTTTACCTAGCGTTACCGTATAGTCAAATTACAAATGTAAGTAGTGACTGCGGGAATTGAACTCGCGTCAGCGGAATGATCAGCTCCGGAGTCGCGCACGATTCCAACCCGCCACGAGTCCGTGGAATTATCCTATGTAATCTGGACTGTTAATTTGTATGTTCAATAAATTTAATAACAAATACGGTCATTTTAGATGAGGTTCAATCTACGACCACACACCAAATATTATCATTTGTAGAGACACATACAAACAGTGATATAAACAACGACAAACATTACTAACTACAAACATAACTGAGAAGCGTTGGTAACCAATGGAAAATTATCTCACCAGTTTTACTTTTGAAGTTTGTTCTTGACCATCGGAGAGTTTCTCCCTTTGAAATGTTATTGTCTCTTTGTCTGAAGACAGAATCAGATTTCAGATTACAAGATGGCGTGTTCTTTATGCCGGTATATTTGTGAGCTATTTTGGATACAACATTAAAATTTGTTTTCTACTTGCGTTAGCTTGAACATATTACATTTTATATGAAACAAGATCAGAATCGTCTGAGCACATAAAGTATATAGGCTACAGCAAATTATTTGATTATGCTTGACTTGGTTTTGAGGGTAGAATCTGAATACGTATGAACGTATGTTTCTTTTTAAATACATGTCAGGTTCCTAAAATATTTGATAGTTTATTACAAAATATTTTTAAATAAGTATTTTGTTGTTAATATTGTAGTGTAAACGTCAAACGCCAACACACAGCAATACTTTTAGTTCTAAACCCATCGTCTAACTTAAAACCTGATGGCTGAGTTTGAAACTGAATTTTATTATTCAAGTGTAATACTGAATAACAACAAAAACAAATGATAGTCATCCTCGTCACGAAGGTATATGCATTTTTAAACCCTACTACGAACAATCACAGAGGCAATTGAATCGTAGCCGATGCAGCAAGACAAAAGGCAGTTGATTGGTGAGTTCAGCTTTAATACACAACACTATTGGCCAATCAAATCGTGTTCTGGTCATGTATCTATGTTTGGTCTGTGTCTCTACTGCAAACTCAATTTGTTAGTTATAGGTGAAGGGTTTCAATTATCTAAATAAATCACGTAACTTAGAGAGTAATAATTGTTGAGTAGAGTAATTTTATCTTGGTTTTGATTTTTAATTATTCCAGTTTTACTATCTTTTTTACAAATAATTGGCTAAGGTCGTTGATGCAAAGTTATAATTTGATGAAAATAATGTTCAAAGTGGTGGAGAAAAATATGACATATTCTGGAAACACGTTTTAGATTGAATTCGGTTGTAAAATATTTTTAAGATTGTTTATTTTTCAGCTGTTTTGCTTAACTCAGTAGTGTTTTAGAGGTCTCAGACTTCACTCAACTGGATTTATTGAACACTTCGTTGGCTTGTTACTAGCTAACGTTAAAATTTAAATGTTCAAACGGCAACATTTCTTTGTTAATGTGCATGATTAAAAATAAGCATTTCCTAACAGTTGAATTTGAAGAGTCTTGAAATTTACTTAAACTGCGAAGATAATTTTGTAAATGTTCGTTGAAGTTATAAACCAGCAAGCCAGTGGATAAGTTCAAAACTTGCACCATTGCTATGTAACAGTAATAAGTTATATAGTGTGAAAAACTTAAGTGGCTTTGAGGAAATTGTATTTCTTTGTTTTTCAATCTTTAATAATTATGATCGTTAAGTTCAAGAAACCCTTAAAAACACGACACTCTTGATAATCTTGTATGTTAAAACTTGATCCTGTCTTGGACATAAGCAGCTATGGATACTTCAGTGAAACTACATTGTCATTGATTGAAGCTAAGTACATTTGAGAATTGCAAGACCAGCAAAGCTGAGAATACTTGGCAGTTATAAGAGTGATCTTGAGCATAAGTTGGTAAAGAGAGTTTAGTGAAAATGTATCTTTGGTCTTGAACAAGTGGGTTCAAGCTGCAAAACGTAAAAATTACTTCTACAACAATTCCATTATGTGAAACAAAATACTTTGAAATTTGTTTTAACGAAAGCAGAATTTACGAGTTTAAAATGTTGTTTTTGTGATCAGAAGAAACATACTTTTGGGATGAACAATAAATATGATTCCGTTTTAATATTGGAAAGGTACAAAGTCACCTAAATCGTAACGAACATTTTACAAGTAATCAAGTAATCAGCGTAAACTTGGTACTCAAACACAACCGAACAACAAATAAATAACTACAAAACTTGAATTTGTTTCGTTTATCTGTTTGATGTTTTTTTCTTCACGTTTTCTTTTATTTTGCTCTGGAAAACAGCACAAGAAACAGTAAACAACATGAACACAAACTTAAATGAACAAACATCTTCCAGAAAAGCCAAGCGTGGTCACGGCATGTTTCGTTTTAGATATGAATTTTTTTGCTAAAGAAACAACTAACACACGTTGTTTGGTTGTCTTTGAGTAATGAATTTACACTGATTACTTTAGGCTAGTTCATTTTCTAATAATGTATATTTTGTTTCAGGTACAACCTCAAGACAGGATCAGACCTTGAAAAGATTCAGAATAAAATTTCAAACTCCAACAATCAACCATGGAGCTAATATTTATACTTATACTCAAAAGGATTAACTGCTTGGGGTTATCTTAGACCTAAATAGCTAAAGAGATTTCAGCAAAACTGCATTCTTAATGATTCAAGAGACTGTTGAAGCTAAGAACATTTGAGAACTGCTAGGCTCGCAAAACCTGAGCACACTTTACAATCTTAACTGCCAAGACACGATCTTATCTTGGACATAAGGAGGCTTTTATAAGTTGTCTTCACACAGTAGACGTTTAAGCGGTTATCATGTTGAAGCTTTTTATTATCTTCAGTGAGAAAAGGAAATGCAAACGATTTTCTGTGGTTTACCCAAAGCTTGTTGACTCCTTGTTGATATTTGTTCGTAGGGCCATCGCAAACTTCACTGGTAACTTTTCTGAACTATTGTAATACAAGATTATAAATTCTAATTCATATGTTGTTTCTCATGTTTATACCATTGTTATTTCTTCTGTAACCATGGAAAGCCATATACCAAAACTAAAATATATTTGATACTAAACTAATTAAGCAAATTAAAAACATGCGTTTTTTTCTTGTGAAAAACAGTGTGCAAAACAAAATTTGTAGGTGTTAAATCATAAAATTGTATTAAGAACTAGTCATAACTAATTTGTTTTAAATAGAAAAAGTTACAATTTTACATATATTTCCTCTCTTCCTTACATTATACGTCAGATAAAATGAAAACTAATGCTCGCCTTATGTCGAATAGCTCAATCGTTGTTTAAAACTATTCGTTGCTGAAGAATGTGACAGTTATTTTGATTAGGGGCAATCGATTTCACGCCACGATTTTATCAAATTATAACTGCAAGCGGGGAAGGTTAACTGTACAGCGATAATACTCATACAGTAAATTCCGGTACCTATTCACTTTAAGACAAATGTTTGTAAATAACCGCAACAGTACAAAGATTATATGCTGACACTTTGACACAAAAATATATTGGCAAATAGGTGCAAGTTAATTGAAACTGGAGAACAGTACCTGGTGTATAGTGTTCACGGCACTCAGATGAAAGGGGAAATGCCTGCTGCGTAGACCAGTAGACAGGGGGGAGCCATGGCCATGGACCCTGAAGCTGGCGGAGAGTGGAGCCGTAGATGATGAGAGGATGCTGAAGAGGTGTCAATATCCACAAAAATGCACTGAACACTGAGCACTTAGAAACTAACTTGCACCTTTGTTTGGATTGTAAAAATAACATAAAATTGTTCCTCAACGGTAAAAAACGGACTTTTCCTACTTTACACTTGTCCATTCACGTGAAGTCCGCACGTGGCCGAAAATAAAAATCACTTTTAAGTATGTACAGCTTTAAACACGTATATAAGTGAGTATATACAGTTTATGTGATTGCTTATAACGTCATGGACGAGAAGCGAAGCAAAAAGAAATTGAAAAGAAGAAATGTCTTCATGAAAATGGGACCGCGATGCACGGGAGTCAGCGTGATCAGAGAGCTCAACGGTAACTGACTGTTTCGACTGGTGCGATACTATAGGTCGGCCCCTAGCTCAAGTATGTACAGGTTGAAACAGTCTTATTGCACAGGAAAGGCATTGTTAAACAAGCGAGGTTTGACTGAGTTAAGTCGCTCGAGACAAGCCTAGAGATTAGAGAATATAGTGTTTAGACATGTATAATACTGTCCAGTTGCATTAATAGTTATTTTATAATATTTAGATATGCCATATTAATACGAGGATACTTACCTTATCAAAATGCTATAGCAATTTAATACAAGATTAACGCTAAGAAAATACGTTTAAAATTTCTTGAATAAGAAAGTCGTATAATATACATTGTAATTGTCTGCTAAATGCCAGCAATAGTTTATACTTTCTGTATGTAGAAAAATACATATTGCACAATAACCAAGTTTTGTCAGTCTGTTTTATTTGTCTGTTATTTGAGTCCCGTAGTTGAGCTCTAACTCTAAGTACAATCCTGATATATTCTGACGTTATCTTAGCCTTTGTTCAAAATGCAGACCTTGTATCCTCAAACTAAATCCTTCATGTCAAAACCAAATTCTCTTTTTATTCAGACTATCTATAACTTCATTGAACACTTTTCAACTATGGGCAGTCACTTATCTCCATGGTTACACAGAGGTTAATTCGCTTTTAGTACTATTCATATCATTACCCAATTATTAATTATACAATTATATAAAAGCAAAACGAAGAGCTATGAGCCAAATTAAAATTTTAGCTTTTATCGAACCTTCAACGAAATTATAAGCACACAATATGCATAAGCTGAATATCACTAGCCAATATTTAAAACACTTGAAAGTTATACGAGTTATTAATCAAGCTCTGTAAATATAAAGAAAAACAAAAATTAAAAGATTTCTATTATCTTGATATTTGGAAAGAACGGACTTTTCCAGCCACTTCCAGAGAAAACTACTCCTAACGTTTCGGGTTTTTAGAAACTCCACCCGTCTTCAGAGGACTACACTAATCTAGGAACTACATTTAATTAATATCTTAACTTAAGAACTAACCTAGGACTATTCCAACCAATATTTTAAAATAGCGCTACATCATAAAAATTGATGGCTTGTCAATTACAAAGATTGCTCTCCGCCACTATTATGAACTTTCAAACTAACATCTTGATAATAAGACTACGTGTGGTAAAACGTGACAACGCAGAGGGTTCAGTTCCAAAAACGCCACCAATAAAAATAGTAGTTTAAACCATTATCTAAAAAGTCAAGATATTATTTAGAGTTAATTGTAAGCAGATTTTTGATTCTTCATTTGAAGATGAAATCCTACCTTAATTCGTTGGCCAACGAAACTTCAATTCTTTGATTTTGAGACACCAACCTCCTAGAGGATATTTTAAGATGAACATGGAACGAAAGGTGAGTGTATTGAGTATTTTTATGGCGTTTGTTATTCTGATCTGGTGTAGATCCAAACTAAAATACGTTGTAAAGATGGACCGGCACCTTGTGAGAATCTTAACCAAATATGTATGGGTAACCCTTTATCGTACATAGTTTTTAGGTATACACAGGTATCGTCTCTTACATTTCTGATTTCCTAATCTGAATGCTGTCAAAGGTTCGGTTTTTGACCCACAGTTATACCGCGTCGAGCTACATTTACGAGTATGTTCAAGAGCAGGTGGGGGTGTGTGGGGGGGAGGTTGTTTGTTGAATGCGGTAACCACTGAGGTCATCACCGCAGTGGCCGCTTCAGCCTCTGTGGTAGACCACAGAGTACGGGTAATCCCGACCCCACAGATACCCGTGGCGTTTACACTTAGCAGGACGTTTCCACAGCTGTATATTTCAGTTTTGGGACTGTTTAAGTGAATCCCGTGAGAGTGTTCACTAACGTAAGATCTCAAATGGTGTGCAAACAAAATATAGTTTATTCTTTATAACTAGTTAGTGCTTTATATCGAGATATACACTCATATTACATACTTTTTGCGTTGTTTATTACGTATTGTTCGACCATTAAGGATCTCACAATATATCAGTAGTTCGAGATCGAGCTAGCCTACAAATAGTTAACTAAACCTAGCCAGTCATCCACCAACAAATGAGATTAACTTTTTTTCTGTTTATTGTTTTTTTCCTGAAACTTATTTGATTTGCTAGCAAAGAACTTAGACAATACCACACGCACAAAAACTTTTAAACGTTTAAAAGGACAAGTAGATAAATCAAACATATACACGGTCAGTGACAGCTTCCCACTGACTGCCTGCCTGGCCAGCCTTATTAGCTGACTTGGAGCAGCGGACGACCAATCACAGCCGTGAAACATACTAACTGTAACAAAGAAAACAAAAATACCCATTTTCCCACATTCATTAGAGAAAATTATTTAGAGTTTTGATGAATAAAATATATAGATAATTTTCATTTATTAGAAGATGATTTTATGACTTTTTGACAAAGGAGGTAAAATGGATAAAATACTTGAAAATGCTCTACACGTTGAGTTACGAAAACTGATTAAAGGCCGAAGCTTAAGTTTAGGTTACCTGACGTCTAGTTAGGAAAGTGCTCTTAAAAAGGAATAAAAAAATAAAACCACTAACCTTTCTTTCTTTCTTAAGGTTTCTTTCTATCTTTTTTACGAAGTCTATCTAGCTATAATGGTCATCGATCGATACATGGTATAACTTAGAATGACCAAGACCAAAACGTAAAAAATTACAGAAACATATTAAATGTGAATGCAAGACATATTCAATACGGTTTTCAAACTTTTACAGTTTTGGATTAAAGTTGGAAACAGTTAAAGTTAGAATCGAGGGACGTTTTGTAAGGAACATTCAGCTGAGTTGTGAGAGCTCCGGACTGGACAAGTTCCAAGTACCACAAGAGCCAAGCTTTGTTGCTCACTGCTCAGTTGTCCATTATCGAACTGAAACACGGTGTTCTAAAGTCTATTCAATGGAGACAGGGCTCCATTAAAAGTGAAATAAAGGTTAGATTGAGGGGATCAGGTGGTTAGGGACTGATTACCCTTATGCACGTCTGCCTCGTCGGGCATATTGCGCAACCACCAGAATGAAAGGAAGTCTGGTTACAGGAGAGGAATGGGACTGGGTTCAGCTAACCAGACAATCATGAGAGGGCGCGACATGCAAGCCCGCTGACAACGACTAAGGGGACTCTAACCCCCAAGACATGGAGAGTCTGGCCAACACTCGAGGGGCCTTTCCCTCAAGATTATGGCAAGCCTCTCCTAAAGTCGCGGTCTACCCTGCTGCCGCGTTCCCCTAAAATGATTTCTGATCCAACCTCCCCTGGTGGGGAACGGAGTGCGTTCAACATCTGGACAACTACAAAGCTGCCTAGTGATTTTGTGAACAACTCTTTTTGATTTACCCTAGTATACAGTAATCTGAGCAGGTACTAACCAGTTAGATACTGACTAAAAAAGGTTACTCACATTATGAATTGTATGGATTAAAACAAAAATAAAATGTGGACTAAAATGTTTAAAACTGGTGGATAAAAGCATAGTTTAACTAGAGCTATTGATATATCTAATATGTATCTCTCTTTTTATCAGATAGTTGTTGACGATAGAGGATTTAAGTTACAAACGAAAACAGCCAATTACAATGTTTCAGATCAACTGTAGTAATAAGCGTCCAACACAGTTAACAATGTATAACGATGCACATTTTGTTAGGCATTTATTCGGCTTTGCACAAAAGTATCTTAGCACAAACAGTAGTTATCAAGATTGCTATCGGGGTTGCAATCGTTGCCTTAGTTGAATTCGTGACCAAAAACTGGTTTGGCTGAAGCTAAATTGGTTCTGTCAGCTCAGCACTTCGTAGGCATTCCTTATTTTCCTCGGGTTCAAATATTTGGCGTTTTGACAGTTTGTAGTCTAATCATGTAGGTTAGTTGAAAAAGTAGGCCTTTGAAAAAGTAACGGCGATATACAATTTTGTATATTTGAAGTTTGATTTTCTGACCCTAACTCAACGTGAATATTTCATTAGAAACATACGACTATACAGTATACATTTTTGACACCTCGTCAGAATTTTTATTTTAAATACGATGATTTTAATTATATGAGAATTCAGGTGACTTACATATTATCAAAAATGCATAGAAAATATACGTTTGAATTACCAGCAATTCGAAACTACAAGCATACACTAGTTGTGTGATATAAAAATAATTAACATTTTACTCGTTCATAGAAGAAAAATTAATGAGAACCCTCTTGTTTTAGAAAATACTTTCCCTAAGTTTGTTTAGCTTCTTCCGCTTCGGAGCTTTTTTTTATGCTTATAGTCCGTGCGTTCAAAACTCAACTCTTCCAACATTTCTCAATTCCAGCCGCAATCGTCTAAAACGATGAGCTATTCACGTTTACTCCGTCCTCAATATGTGCTTTGATGTAGGCATATGTCGTGTGAATACTTTGCCCTACTATCTTAGGAAACATCAACAACCGTGATCTCAAAACCTGCTCTCATCGCCTATCATGAGTACCAAAACTACTTAAGGACAATGTGCTTTTAAAACGTGCCGATTGAGTTTCTGTTTGGTTCGGTACCAGCGATCCGTCGTCGAATAGGTGGAATTCTGGAAGATTGGCCTCCTTGTGGAACATGCAGTGTGCACTGCTCACTGGACGACCAAGCAATTGTATGCAAATTAATTTGGGCTTTCGAAAGTTAAACAATTGTAACCATGCTGTTAAATACATATAAATTGAAAATTTAACAAGTAACAATCATTCTTTGTACTTACTTTGGAGAAAGCTAAATGTGGGCTATACTGTTCTTGGCAAATCATGTGTACCTCTCACTGCTGTGCCTTCAGAGGTTCGTCTTCTACAATAGCGTGGCAGAGGTATACACAAGTCTGGAAGACAGCGTCAGCAGTGGATATGAGAAGTTCATTGAGAATATCCAGCATGAAGACGACACTGATGATGCAGAAAAACTGAGGATGTGGCGACAACCTTTTGAGTTGAAGAGACGGCTGATGAAGTTGACTCAACGAGACAATCGCAGACGCTCTGCACTGACACGAGAGAAGAGGAAGAAACTCGTGGAGACGTTGAGACCTCTAGACGATAGTGATCAGTGATCATGAAAACACCTAATTAAATATCACTCGTGAAGTAGTAAACTGAAATCTACTTCGGAAGAAACTCGATTTCAATATTTTATTGTCATTCATGAAAACCACAAAGCAATTTCGTTATATCCCCTGTTTAGGTTCAGCCCCAATATAGTGGAATTTTGTTAATCTCTGACCTTTCCTGGAATCTGCGATGTGAACTGTTCATAAGACGATGCCAGGAAAAATCTTATCCAAGCTGAAAAGTTCAAAAGGTACAAATGAAATACAACTCTTAAACCAAAATCTACTTCATTATTCATAACTCAATATCAATTCTACAACTTTGGTTTGTTTCCCAAGTTTATGACCTGATTGCGTGTAAAGCTACCAGTTCAGTGGATGGAAAGAAAGTTGTGTATCAGGTGGTTACCCAGCCATCGTATCTTGAGGTTTCTTACTCCTATAAAGATATGATTTCTGGGAGAAGATATGTCTGTGTGGATCTGAAGGCTACCCTTAACACACGGTACATGCCTTCCAGTACAATAGTAAATTACGAATTATCAACTTCACTTAAAATACTTCACTTGAAAATTGTTCTGCAACCCTAATTTTTTTGGGCAATTTAGAATGTAGGATTCAGTATATTTTCCTCCGAATTCATGCCCTACATTGCCCTACATCACGTGCAAAGCTCAGGCGAGTTGGCTTGTTGATTCTGGACAGGGTAAAACATGCGTGAGCTCCAACGCAACCAACCGAATAATCCAACACTGCCGTTTCCCGTGGATTTCCTCTTTCAAATCTCGTTAGCTGAAGTTCTAAAAATCACGTAAGTTCTACTGCTCAACTTCACCTCAGGTATGATCAAAGAGAATGCATATTTCACTTAGAAATCAAATTTTGGAATAATTTTGCTTCGTTAGTTTGTTTTTACAAATGTGATTCACGTCACAAAATTCACCAGTTGTTTAACACTCTTTTTCCTTCGTTTTTAATGTCATTATAACAAAACGTTCATGGTAATTGCACTGTTTTGTTGGGTATACGAGTATTAAAACAATTTGGTCGCATAGCAAACCAAATTATTTTTGTAATTTTTATTATAATTTAATCAAAACATGGATGGTTGCGTATTTAATAGTTTGTAGTAGTAGGTTGGGTATAGTTTTTTACCGTGTTGAGGGATAAAGTGGAATAAAGAACTATAAATAAATCACTAAATCACTAAATCACTATTTGAGATGCCGACCACTCTCATGAGGGTATATTAAGGCAAATATGTGGTGAAGGGCGTGGTGTGTTATAGGTCCGAAGCACACAACTCCGAATCCACAACCTTGCACATAGCTCAGAAATTATATTTTACTGATTTTCTAAGCTATGAGCAGAAATATATATTCTAAGCTATGACCAGAACATCGAATTCTTTTAAACATGTATATGGGTTATAACTCAGAAAACTGATTTGTTGTTCATAGCCTCGAATCTAACATCCGGGCATAGCTCCGAATCGGACCAGTCGGGCATAGCTCAGAAAAAAGAGGGGAAACGATTGCCCCCTCCACCCGGTCATTTGATCATAACAAACAGTCGAGTTGAAGTCCTGTAGTCGACACTCAATTGTATAACAATGAAATCGATTATTCGTAATGTCTTTTTGACAGTTTGTTCAGATTTAGGTTAGTTTGCTATCTTTTCGTTGTCTAATAATTAATCTTACTCATTTTGGTTAGCATCTATCCAAATAAGTCGTAGTAAAACCATGTTGTTTTTCATCTTCTTTAGTTCTTTCCGACATCAATTTATTTAATACCGACCTAGCATTGGCTTATTTGCTTCATGAAATCATTTACCGTAGAAAAGAATACAATACATCATAATGCTTAGAATGCAGTAGAAAATGAAATAAGCCAACCAGTTTTAAAAGTAATGGTACGCTAAAGAGTGGACCATATTATTGGACTTGATACCGTTTTATCACCGAGGTAAGTGTGAACTCCTGCTCGCTTATTCTTTGATAGTTCTTAGTAAATTAGGTCTACTCACTAATAGCTTTACCTTAATGGGTAACAAGGCCATATAGACTAAAACCTAAGGTATTCAAACCATTTGATAAACCTTACTTGCTAATTCAAGAGAAATTACAATAGCATTAAAGTACAAGAGGCTACTGCCCTCAGTAATATCAAATATGGTGAAGTGATCCTACTAATCCTTAATTTTGATGACGATGGTGGGAGTTGATGCGGGTATCATCAGATGATCACTGATACTATCTGAGCCGCTTTAGACTTATATCATCCTCAAAACCTGACCTCCATGAAGCTGGATTACAGGACCACGCCACGAGTCCCAGTCAATAATCGTAATTTCAACTCGTGTGTAAAACATATGCATTAATTTAATTGTTTGGAATGTTTATAACTAGTGGGTTTGTATAAATTGATTAGCTGTACGCATTTCAATCAATTTAGTTGTCAATCAATATATCACTGTATAAATATATTTCAGGGATGACCTAAACCTTATTGAAATAACCTCATTACTTTATCATTACCAATAGCAACAATGCCAAACATTGTTAAATATTTAATTTTAATCCTACAGCCTTGGTGTTTATCGACCAAAACAATATAAATAGTTTCTTAGAAGTACATACCAAGGTGCACATTACAGACGTAACACAATCCACCGAAAATGTGTTTAAAACATATAATTACAAGCATTTATGTCTCAAATGTAGGTTTTAGTTTAAGTATTGAAACAAACCGTTACCATTTTAGTATTCTAAATTTGATTGAATTCGTGTTGTACTTTTATGCAATGATCCAAGGCCATGCTACACTTCACTTTGCGACTCTCATGAACTTTGTTGCGTGTCTAGCTAATTCTATGATAGCTGGTTCTTGTATTATGAGAATGTTGGATGTGTTTATAGTAAAACAAAAAGACATGATCTATATCGATACATATATGAAAGAACATTCAAAGACCAAAGGCCGGCCAAAATATGTTTGGTTGGTGGTTGCCATGATTACTGCACTCGTTTGGATGGTTCTTAACACTATCCGACTTTCGGTAAGGTATGGATTCAGCTCAACTGTGAACAGGGTGGCACTAACCCTTCTTCATATAGCTCTTTCAAAAACCATATTTGGAAAAATAGTTCTACTTGAGGAATTAGAGTCATTACGACAAGAGGACTCCGTTGGAAAACCTTTAAAAGGGCTTCGTCGATCTCTAGATTTCAACCAATCATTGAACGAAATGGTCGAACGACTTGTCATCATGGTTGGTACTTCTGATTTCATAATTTCCTTTTTCTTTGCATACAGAAGCTACTCAACGATAAGGGGGGAAGAATTCCTTTCTTCTGTCGAAGGGGCGACACCATTTACAGGTGCCATTACATATTTTGGATTATGGATGACTATGTTTCTTCTAGCTTCAATATCCACCATGAATGTCGATGCAGTTGAGAGAATCATCTTAGAGTTGGACATCACTCTGACAGCCAGGGGTTGTTCCTTGAGAGAGAAGACAGTTCTGAAGGAGTTGATGTTGGAGTTACATCATAGTCCAGTGGAGTTTTCTGCCTTTGGCTTCCTGCCTGTCAACGTTCAAACCATGGCTGCAACTTGCTCTACATTACTGTCCTATATGTTGGTACTTATACAACTTTACTGAATCTTGATTAAATTTTGTAAATGCAGAGAAAAGTGAAGTTGTCCGGCCCTTAATCTTGACTTTGTCTGTGCGCAAGCTCCTGTGGTCTACGTTACAATAATTGTAAATGCTGATTCTCAAACATTTTACTGTCCAAGACATTCTCTTTTGGAAGCAAACTAGAGGGTTTTTTTCTCAACAGACTTATCTTGGAGACGCATTCAATTATAGTGAAGAGGTCAACCCTTTCTTTCGAAGAAGTAAAGATACTTGAATTTAACTTTAAATACACCAATTTATTAATGGAAACTTCAACAGCCGGTTCCAGAATATTCCTGATGATGAGGGCTATAACTAGGTTGTGTGGAATCATTTTCATAGAACTGATTAACTAAACGCTTTAATACACAAAATATAATTGAAAGCAAACACCAATATTGTACAGGAATGTATGAAACTGTATTACAACTAAAATAACTGAGTTGCTGGACGGCGTATTTGTTTCTCCCAAATGTCCTACGAGATTTATATCCTGACGTAACTGTTGTATAATTTTCCCATTCCCTCTGTGAAGCCTTTCTGACAAGAGACATATTACCTAACGTGTTTGTTGTTTGCAACAGCTGTGTAAAAGATGCGTTCCGTTACAACACTTTAAATGTTGATATGTAACTTAAAGCATGTTCAGGAGTTTGAAATTCTATTACTTAGCTAAATTTTGTTACGTATACGCAGAAATCCGTTTGTTCAATAGATTACAAGATTTGATTAAACTTGCTTGGTGCTGAATGTATTTCAACTCACTTTGAAAGCATTTCTATCGCCCAGGTCAAATGGGTTTGTCCCATGCGGCTCGGAGAATCCGTATTAAAATACAGGCAATTTTGCTATCAACAGACATAATGATTCATATGAATTAAGCATTTTTTAATATTTTACATTCTCAATGATTGTAAGTCTTTGGATTGAAGATAGAAACTGTAAAAGCAATACCGAATAAAGACACACTGTGCCGAGTCGTGAGAATTCTCAGCCACGCCGTGTTGGACATTTTCCAAGCATCACAAGGGCCAAGTTTTGTAGCTCACAATCTGTTATTAAGCTGAATAGGCACTTTTTAATAATTCCAGTAAGAAGAATGGTTTTGTGTTGCCTACTACGTTGAGGCAAATTTAACTAAAGCTATTTTATACATAAGATTCAAAAATCTGTATGTTTAAACCTGGATATGCAGACAATTTCTCTAGTTTTTGTAATTTAACGTCCTACTTTTAGCCGTCTGTAACTTTTATAGTAGAAGTGCTACATGAATAGTTTAAAAATGGTTGTAAAGAAGAGGTTTCAAAGTTTTCTTTACATATAATGAAAAGTAATTTCCACTTGTATTAACAACAAGATGGCGCCCATTCAACACAAGATATTTTGCGTTCTTGAATTTCCAAATAGCCAGTCAATTCAGTTCAGCAAGAGTCTCGTCGTATATTTGTGATTTCTTTTGTGAGGCTATGTAAGGGTGTACGTACCTACTCTGACGAAAAGCCTAGATGACTTCCGGAACCGTATCAGAGCTGTAGTCAATTCAAAAATACAATATTAATTTCGTGATCAACGGGAAGAGAGTTTGATTATCGGCTGTATTTCTGCCGAACAGTTAGGGGAGAACGTGGTGAGCAATTTAAGAAGTGTACCAAGGAAGATAAAGTTTGAAAAGTATTTAATTTATGTATATCAAAGTATTAAGTAATATTAACGAAGGAGAGTTGTTTGAAAGTAGGACATTCTTTTTGAATAACCCAGTATTTCAAAGTGTTTATTAGTACATTAATTGTTTATTGTCAAATTGTTAAAGTCATAAAAGAAAATCGCAGAAAGACAGGCATACTATCTGAAGTATACTGGCACAAACTTGGTGACACCTTTTTCTGTTTGAATATGATAGCAGTAATTTTGGAATAACTTTACAACGGTATGTACGCGTATCTCAAATAATAAATGTTTTAAATGTCTCAGAAATTAAACATACTCTACTGTAAAATACAATACAACAAGGAACAACAGGGCCAACTAGGAATATTATTTAATTATTGTATTCTACTGTTCATACAAGGAAGAATCTACACAGGGTTAATGATGTGTGCTGTAAAGCAGAAACATATAAAAGTAGCTGTTTATTGATTTAATTTTAAAAATTATAGAGTATAATGACTGTTGAATATTTATAAAATACAGTTGATTTCATGCAAACAGTATATCTGGATAATCAACACTTTAGATTAAGCACACTTCACCTGTTTCTGTTGAGATTTGTTTTCAGACATCCTAGACAACATAACTTTAAGATTGCGACTCTTAAAATCTCTAAATATTATCACTTCAGAACCTACAAAGGCAAATTATCATCGTAAACCTTCCGTAAAAATTTAAAATCTGAACCAACCCGACTATGGATGGACCAGTATTAGCATTTATATGAAGACCGTGACAAATACCCAGATCCTGGCTTTAAACGCAGACTCTATCAACTCAATATTTTAACCGAACGATGAAATATCAATCTTTGCACTATCGATATTATTAATATGTACGTATCTTACAAAGTAATGCTTAGGCTTTACCCTACCCGCGCTACTTGAGGGGATAAAGAAGCTTTACGCCTATCATCGTTCAACAACTTCAAAACTCTTTTCTCATTTCTGGAGTGTTTTAAAAGTATTCACACCAACCGTTGTATTTTTTTATTATATTTGACGTTTTTCTCTTGGAAGAAGGTTTCTGGTAAACAAAAGTGTCTATGTAAACCTAGGTGTGTACTGTCCTCTGGCTCATAATTAACCTTAATGTTTTGAATTTCTTATCTTTACAATGTATACAATTGATTTTGTATTTCAACTTGAGCCAAAATCATCTAAAACAATACAGGGTTGCCTTGATCTTCTTTCGGAAATTTCTGCAGCCCAGATGTATCCAGGAGTGACAACAATGTGTCTATTTCTTCTCACAGTGGATAAGTACTTTTTTATCTGGTTAGACGACCCAGTTCTTCTAGTGCTCGAGGGTGACTATGACACATGGCTGAGGAGGCTGCACAGTGGACGCCTTCCTCTCTGCACCCTCCGAGCTCTTCTTCCTCTGGGATATAACAGATATCCTCCTTTCCAGACTGTCAACCTCCCTGACCCCTCCCTCGGCCTCGTGGATGGTCAGGTCCCTCATGGACGGACAGTAGCTAGGTCTGTGGCGAGGAGGAGATGCTGACACAGCCTTGGTCAGCAGGCGTGGTCCTGACAGGAAGATGATGATGGCTCCGGTGGGAGCAGTCAGTACTATGCTCAGCACGCTTACCATCAGCACTAAGTCTGCGTTGTGGTGGTCCTTCTCCCGCCCGCTGCCGGGGGCCATCACTATGCCCAGAGCCACAGGCGCGAGGGCTGCCTGGAAACAGGTTTGAAAGCTGAGCTTGTACAAGGGGTTTGTGCTGAAATAAAAGTTTTTAACGGAAAGTAATTACACTAAGTCCCAAAGTAAGCAGTCAGATTTCCACACCAACAGGAATATTGTAAACAAATCAATTGTCATAAAAAATATACCACAAAATATTAAAAGTTTTATAAAATCAACACTATTTACCTGCACTGATGCTTTAGCCATGCACGATAGAGCTATGAAGAACTTCTCTTTCAAATTCAAAACACCTCCGAAAGCTACCAACACAGTGCCAAAAATCCTTAGCTGCAAAATAAAACAATATGTTGGTAACAAACGTCGATACAAATTCAAAATAACTATGATATATTCACGGTTCTGGCAAAATTTGTAAATATTGTAGTTGTGACCATGTAATTTTTAAGTATTATTATGATAGATTTTAAGTAAAGGTATCGATCTATCAAGACCTGTGTACTTTGTATAATAATTCGTTTTTGTATCAAACTTTAGGTAAAGTAGAAGAATCATTAATCTCATTTTTTAAACTAGTAGACGAGTTAGTTAATTTCTGTTAGTAAAAAGTAAAATTGTACAGTTAAATCTAACAGAGCAGAGCTAAGGATGTATTAAATAATAGCTTTTCCACTACCATACGAACTGAATTTAAATTAGAAAAATTACTTTGTATCAGTCTAAAACAATGGAATGTATTTGATGAGTTTAACTGTACTAAACTGTCTGGCAAAACTGGTCAGAGATTTGAAACTAAAACTGGAATCACAGAGGCTTACTGAAATCCACTTACAATGCAAGCGGTCAGGAGGATTCCAACTCCAATTGTGAGTACTTCTGGATCCAATTCGTCGATGCGGATTTGAGTGCCAGTCAAAGAGAAGAGAATGGGCTCAAATATCATCCAGAATATTTCAAAGGTCGTCGCTACTGGGTTCTGTAAATAGGTTATACAGGGTGAGTTTTGAATGTCCCCCCTCACCTTAACTTTTAAAATAGGAAATATTTTTAATGCTCTTAGGAGAGTGTTTTATAGGATTCTGAAGTTTGCTTTGCAAACTTTGTGTCACTTACCCCAACCTAAAGTCGGGGAGGGCCCTCCAAGTGTTTCAAATACAAACACCACCCTTGGACTATGTTATAGGGTTGTTATGTTTCCTACAGAGTATTTTGAAGAAAAGTTTGTTGTTAAAAATAAGTTGTCTGTCAAATGAGGCATTTTACACCTGATTTTGTATCATCTTGAAATGAATATAAAAAAAAGACAAGTCAAAGTAAACAGTTCTTCCCAGCGTTGTTGACTTTGTGTTGAAATACGAGTATCCTTTCTTTTGAGCTCCCACAAGGGGGTGGGTGTATATTTAGTAAATTTGGGAGTATCCTCCCCCCAGATTTGGGGGGTGACGCAAAAACGTCAAAACAAACTTCATAATTCTATAAAAACATTTCCCAAAGGGCTTTAAAAATATTTCCTGTTTTAATTTTAAGGTGGGGGCCAGGGGACATTTAAAATCCACCTTGTAGACGTATTTGTATGTACACCTAAGCGCAAGAAATATAATGTCTTGATATTTGAAAGTATTAGCTTTTTACGTAAGTTATTAATGTTTTTAGTTTAGCCTAATCTATAAAAAACACACACAACAACAAATGAAGGGTGTTTGATGTTCAAAACTGGTGAGGAAAGTTTAGTTTTGTTACAACACAAACCTGCTAAAATGCTTGATTCGATGAAAATTTAACAGTTGCAAATGTAAAGGCTACTGAGTGACTTAATACAATAAAGTTCAAGAGTCAACAATAAATCAAGTGAGCAAATAGTTAACCACGAAAACTAATTTAATAGTTAGTTTCCTTTCAACAGAATAATATTCTCAACAGTTGTTAATTTGTTCTTCTGGGAAAACCCTTTGTGTTGCAACAAAATATTGAAAACAGAATTAAGTTAGTCAGAAACTATTATTGTTCATACATGCATATTGTTCAGTGCTATTGTCACTAGCTGCAGACATTAAACGAGTTCTAGACTGGATATTGGAAATAATATAGCAATATGAATCAAAATGTAATTATCTTTTCTCATTGTTCTGCTGATATTAAAACCACAGATTACAAACTACTAGCATTTTGCGAGCCTCATTTTTCGTGATTGTTCATAATGGAGACAATATAGTGTTCAGTTTCTGTTGCAATTAAACACAGCGTAGTTAGATCAAATTAATAAGTAATTATATTAAACTTGCTTGGTAGAAATTTACTTAAAACTCTTAATTTATCTCTTGAGTGGACGTAAAATAATTTTAAACTTAATTAAAATGGTAGAACTATTGTGCGCGCATTTGTTGAAAATTGATTAGTTAATGCATTAATACTTCACTGGAAATTAAATTTATTGGTTTGCGCAAACAATAAATGGCCTTTCTAAGGGCCACAATGCTTAGATTGGAAAGTCCACTTGGACAAAAATCCCTTTCTTACCGTTGTCCTTCCAAAGTTCTCATAAGGACATAGCTATCTAGAACCTTTATCGGTACACATAAAAGTGTAAATTCTTTTAACTTACACCTAGGCCTACTTACATGCTCTACATCCCAGCCCTGGGTGGACCAGCCCCACGATGACACGAAGGCTGCAGCGACCACCCCCAGGGGTCCCGCTCCATCTAGACCTATCTTTTCTGAGCCCATGACCGCAATCATCCCTCCGCCGAATAACATGAGAACTCGCATTGGCACTGCGAACGGCTGTAAAAGAAATGAGAAATGGAAGTTCATGTTGAGTGCATCATTGCTGTTGATATTGACTTTTGATTGGAAGAAAATTATTTATTTTCTTAACTAATTAAAGCTTCCGGTGTAGACCGCGTCAATAAGAGTCTCACAAGTCCACTGAGGATGCTCCATTGGAAAATGAGCGAAACGTCTGGCGCAATAGAAGTTAGAGATAGCCAATTGACGCCGGCCGCTTAAGTCTAAGAATTTATGTATGCTGTTTGAATTGAATAAAATAGCATCAGTTTGTAGAATTAGATAAATGAACATAATCTATATAGTGTAAAATCCTTACACAATTGTGCTTAGATTACAAATAATTCTAGAACAACCGAAAATGTGAGAGCAAAATATAGGAACTTACGTCTCCCTTTTCAGGAACATACTTCGCCAGTATTCCCCAGACTACGCCAAAGAAAACACCTCCCACAACTGAGATTGATCCTACCAAGATGTTGAACATCGTCGAGTCTGCAAAACAATATTTGAATGGATATTTCGAAATATCGTGTGTGAGCAACAATTTAATTATAGGTCAGTTAAAGAAATCTATCCGTGGATTTTCTTTGGGCTCGCTTTGTCTTTTTAGGATTAACGCATACAAAAATTGTCATGCTGAGTCTAAAGTGCAAATGAATTGTGGGGATGTACTCTTTGACGTTTTTCTGAGATAAATAAAATTAAGATTGTATGAAAGAATTAGAAGAGGTTTGGTTGATTGAAGAGTCAGGTAAATGATCAAAACTTCATATATGTTTGTTCGTTGTTGTCTAAATGTTTTAATTAGTATGCGTCTAACCAGGGATCGTCAAGTTGGACTCAGATTTCAGGTTGATTTTTAAATAATAGTAGGACGAATCATTGATGTCAGAATGTGATTTTATTACAAACAATTTCTAATACTTCCAAACCAGATTGTTTCCCCTAGCAATTAAGAGTAAATTTCATGTGGGAAAAAAAGTGACTAACTACAGTTTGAAATTTGGATTTTGCTAAAAAAACCTGTTTATTTAGACGCTAGCACAACTATTAGGCCTATACAGTTCACCTAAATTTATTACTTTTGCATAACTCTTCTAAATTCAAGGATACTGGTGAGTTCCTTTGGATATTTATCCGTTTAAACTCTTACAAAGTCCGGTTTTTTTATTTTTATTATTTCTTTTGGTTTACTGACACTTACTGTCGGAGAACATGATGCTGGACACGATGCCGAAGGCGGCCACTGAAATGGCGTCGTCGATGCCTGAGATGGCGATCACCACTGTAGGTATCCCCTTGGCCACTCCGTACCCCTTGGCTCTTAATCTCATCAGTCCCCCCACCACCACTGCGGGGGACACGGCTGCCACCACACACCTACGATAATATCATTCAAGGCTAAGTGAAAATCGTTCCTTCTAAAGTGAACTCTAGGACGGAATCTGAGAAAAGACCCAATCTAGTATGTGGAATTGTCCAATCTAAACTGCTTGACAAAATTAAATTACTTCTTTGTTTTCTGTATGTTGTTAACAATGGGAAATTTTCTAACTTGAAATATTACTGCAGACGTTTTCCATCGTTAGTGATCGAGAATAATACGATGTTTTGACATTTACAATATTGCAACGACTTCAGGGGAAAAGTCACCTATAAAATTACACGAAACGATAGCAAAAAGCATCAGCGAAAGCTGAACTAAACTAAATGTGCACTCAAAAGTACTTTAAGTACTCAAAACAGGCCACAAAGAACTTGACTAGCACAAGACATTCCATCCCCTCCTCTGACCACGTATAAATAGGAACTTTTTGTTGTGTTTCTGAGTGACAGTTGGTCAATATGATACATTTCCGTGATTGGTCGTCCGTTACTTCTTGCCGGCTAAAGATTTGTCATCGGTCATTCAGGTGTTTAGCTCTGTCAAGCTCATTTGAGTTGTTATGAGAGTTCAATTGTTTTCTAGGATTTTTTCTAGGCTTTAACAGAAGAATATTGCTTTAACCGAAGAAAAATGCGAATAAATCTTGAACACTTTATCGCTAACTAAATAACTGGTTTTACACCTGTGCAAACAAAAAACCGGTTATAACTCGACAGAATATTAATTTTTCAGAGAAGTTTCAAGTATCGAACAGACGGTGCACGATGCATGCTCGGATCAAAGTAATACTCTAATTTCTAGTTATTAGAGTATGGGTTTAATTAATTTGTCGCTCGGTGATGATGAAGCTTAGCTCTCGTTACAGCTGCTGATTAAATTCCACGTTCCCAGTCGAACCAACATTCATCCAATACATTTTATTTGTGCTAATTGTAGTTTTAACCTGTATTATTTCTCAGGATTGTACTTTATACAACATAGTTTTATTAATTTGTACATAGACATCAATAGTTATGGCATAGACATCAATAGTTACAAAGACATACTTTAATTACGTTTGAGAGTTTGCAAACAAATTAAAGGTATGCTAGACATACATCATGATGTTAAGCTCATAAATTTGACAAAACTTTAGTTTACCGGTTCAAATAAAAACGTTTGTACTGAAAGAAAACACGAAATATAAAAGAACGTAAGGATTTTCATTTGATTGAATCTATTGATTTCAATAAGGATGTTCGGCGACTGGTTTAAAGTATTTTCACGGATGCAGACAATATAACCTACGACCTTTTCAGACGTGTATGTAGTACATTGACTGAGCATCTATTAACTGAGTAATTTCCTTTTAACTGTGCGAGTCCTTTTTAATTGAAAGTGAAATTTTATATTTGTATAGCAAAATATTCTCTAATAACTTTCTTTGCTAAAAACCAAAAACAATCCCCCAAATTTACAACCCAGTAAAATGAAAAGTAAACATTTATATAAATTATAACCTAGTTCTTCCGGTTGACACCATGGCCAAACGTCATTATTAGGTTGGCATATTTTGGCCTCGCTGTAGAGTACCATATTCAGTCACTGATTGGCTGAAACTGTAGGTAGGCTCAGCCAATTAGTGACTGAAGATTGTGTTTCACAGAACTAAAATATCTCAACCTAATTATGAAGTTTGGACACGGTGTGATTATAGTTGTGACACTGGCCACGAAAGCCTAAGAGTCAAACAGTTATAATAGTTTACTACTGACCAGTTAGTTTTTACATGTGGATTACGAATACATTTCTATTAATTAGGAACAAAGATCATACTAAATATATTGATTAACACATTTGCCAAAATTTTTATGCTTAACCCCAAAAATATAAACTTCCACTTATGGAAAATGGTAACACAATTCAAGGCAAGTAGAACCTACCCCAGTAGAATCCCCCACATCCAAGGCATGTCGAGCAAGAAATGAGCCAGCACCAGCACCACAGCTGCCTCTATGAACCAAGGTACGAGGCCGAGTGTGAGCGTAGTGCGCATCAGTCTGCGCATCGCTCCTGGGTCCAAGTCTAGACCCGCTCGCGTCAAGATGATCACTAGGGCTAACTTCCTGAAAAAATGTTAATATGTTATAATGAGGATTTTTGAAAGCCTATACCCCCTCCGAAAATTATCAGTACCTTAAGAACCTTATCGTAGGCTTTGTACTAGTTTTACCCAAAGCAATTGAGTATAAAGATTTTATTGAAATGAATGAAATTAATTCTGCTATATAATAGTTAAATTACAAACAGCAATCTTCACTTTTACTTTGACCTAAATAATGACAGTTAAAATCTCACATTTTAACAATGTTTTGTTATAAGACAAGCCTCACACAACCAGAAAAGCTAAATCCATTTATAAAACGAAAGCTGTAATTATTACGTATCATTTGTAAACTACTTAAGGGGAGGCCAGATAGAGCGAGTGCTGGTCTCGATTAAAGCCCGTTTTGTAACAAAACGTAAAGATGACGTCATTTCATATCCATAATAATAAAAATATCAATTCGGCACTTATTTGTTCCAAGATTTTTAGTAAATGTTTACCGAGCAATAACATTGTTAAATTTGTTTTATTAAGGCATGAAAAAAAATTTAAAATAGAAAAAACACTGGAAACAACGTTTTAAAATAGTTTATGTTCTATGTAAAATATATTCGTCGTGAAGACCAAAACAATTAAAAGCTGCTAAGTATAAACAAAATCTTTCAAAAACTATTTTTATAGTAAAGACTTTTAATTATAAAATTAAAAATTGAACTTTTTAAGCACTTTTCTGCAAGTAAATGTTACGTGTTTAACATGAATTATAGATCACTAGTGGTTCTATGCTTCAAAATATAAACTCTTCACATTCTACCTCATGAACTTTTAAAACATCGTTCGTACATTTTCCCATGCTAAAATAATTTATACTCGTATCTCGTTAAAACACCTCTCAGAATCCATCCAGTCATACCTTAAGCTTTAATTCCGTCAGACGTATTTTTTCTTTATATTTAAATTTACTCAAGAAAACCTTACTTCAAGTTTAATTGAAATTCTCACCTAAGAATACCGCACAATGTTACGTAGGGCCCGTGAATCTCAAACAGTCCTAAATTTTGATAAACTATCCCAGTAAATAGAGTTCCGGCAAGTGCAGGCAGGTTGAACATTCTGAACACATATCCTCCAAAATGGCCGACGATGACGAGCAAGGCGATCTCAAACAGGTCACCTCCAGGTAGCGCGTCGTCACCGATGACGGTGAGGACTACGCCCCAGGTCAACATGAAGATCAGGAAGAGTGCCAGGGTGCGCGCTATGTGGCGGTAGGTGGGACAGAAGGGGTAGGGGCACACGCTCTGCCAGTACCCTGGCTCCCATCCTTGGCCTGCTTCCTTTTGTCGACATTTCGTACAGAGTACGTACCACCAGGATCTGAAAGCAAGAGAAAATAATAAATATAAGTCTGTACAGTATGGGTGGAAAAACATGAAGATGTAAAGGGCTGTATTACAAAATACGCCACCAACAATAATATGAGTTTAAAGCTTAAGATTAAACGAAAGGTCGATTTTTGTTTACTTTAGGAAAACACTACTTAAAGAGAGATAAATCTCTAGGCCTACGTTAAAGAATGAAATATTTTGGAAAACCCACTGAGAATAATAATTATATATAAGACACACAGTTTGAAATTAATAATTTTAATTTTTAATTTGAAAACAGTTTTTTTTTTCAATATTGGTTATAAGTTTCTACTCTGAAGCTATGATCACAGTAACATCAAAATATAACAAAAATTTCTATATACAAAATATATGTTACCAAAGTATTTTCTATGTATTTTTATATAACTTTAAACCATAACACGTACCCCTTTTATTTTTAAATAATTAAATATTTTATATCATATATTATATTTTTACTACGCAATTGATGTTTACCGCAGAATAAACGCAAAGTATTGTATTTTAAACAGTACAATTAGATTACGTTTAGTGGTCTTCCCAAATAGGAATCTACTATAACTCACAAGTTTGAAATATATTTCTGTCATTAAGTACTTATTTTTATTGAATTCTGATTTTAAAAACAAAACAAAAAAAATTATTACAAATTCCTAGTTAACAATAATATAAAATGATGTTGGTCAGCTAAACTTGTTAAATCACACACTAAACTGTCTAAATTAAACATTTCACATTGGCAATCAAACATATTAAAATAATATTGGAATCATTGCATTTAATCAACTTAGTAGATGTGGAATGGTATGTTTGATACAAGCGGAATGTTTATTTGTAATCTAATAAAGAAAAGCTATTCAACGAAAAATAAAAACGCAATCAAGTGTTGGATAACAGCTTGTGTAATCATTGTTATTCTTCCCCACTAGTTTCCATTTACCACATTTCGTTATTTATATTCTTTAGGTTTACTAAATTCTTTGAAAGTAAGGTAACACAGACGATATGTATCTTAGAACATTTTGAAATGTTTAGTCATGTTTTAGTATTCTAGTGGATTTTTTCACGCTAACCTTATAAATCACTCAAATTGATTTTAAAAATTTTACTTTCTCAACATTAAATATGCTTATTTTTACTATGTGATTTGAAAAAATCTACAGCCATAAGATGGTTTTAAAGTTTTTCAAAATATCCTTGGGATTATCAAATGTCTTGTGTCACATTGACAAATGTAACATTTCTATCATTTGATTTCAATCGTCAATTTTAAGTGTTTCAGGCTTTGTGATTTTATCTTTGGAACAACATTTAAGTTTGAGAATTCATTTACGGAATGCACATTGTGTAAAATACCCTGCCAAATAATCGTTATACATTTCTACATGCTCCATTTACTTACGTTTCTGATTTTGTAGCTTTTTCGTAAAGATGATCAAGATAGTTCTGTTGGGTGTCTTCAAAAGTGCCGGGAGCTCCTGAAACGAAAGACGAAAAGACTCACTAGGTTTTTACAACTGTTTGGAATTTACATTAGAGGATAATTATCAAACTTAAAGCGTCTGATAGTATCTCAAATAGGTTCAAATACACAAGACAATTAGGTGAAGTTGGTTTTCAAGAACTGTAATTGATTGTCTTGCTTTATACATAACCGTAGACGACACACTATTCGAGTATGCCACTTCTTATAGTTACTTGTCGGTAAATGGTAATGAAAGAGTGTGAAATTTAAATAAATTTACTCAATTAAAGAGAAATTTTAACCATTCGAAGAGTAGTTGGATTTAAATATTGAAACGTGTGATGTGCTGTATCAAGATATACAGATTTATCAGCAGTTCTAATAGTAGTTCACTTGTATGTACTTGTTTCCCAACTAGTACTTACTCGTACCTCGAGGTAGTACATGTTAGTTGCTTCAAAAGAAACGATCTAATGTACATTATTGATTATTCACATAATTATACTTAAGGGCTCAATGAGGAACGGTACGACATTTCTTTTAACAACACGTTAAATACTAACAACAGCTGCATTCTAAGCTTCCGTATCATACCGCGACAGAAAACTAATATTTAAATTTTCAGACTGTAGCGTATTTGTTTAAATTTATATATACATATATTTTTTTTTCTTTTGTTAAGAAAAATATGTATAGGTAGAGAATGGAATAATAGAAAATAATTTAATCTCCAAAGTTTTAAATCCTCAAATCATGTAGATAACCGTTCTTTCAATCAGTAGTTTAACTTTACTCAGCATGGCTATGTTGGAACTTGCAAATTTAAAATTCTCTGATTGGTCGAGCAAGTACATCTGCAGTCTTACTTCTTGACCAATCAGAAGCTGTGTTTTCACACATATATAAACCAACTAGAGGACCGGCCGTGCATTTCTTGTTCATCGGTGATCTGTTACCCCGCTTGGGTAAGTGGTAAGTTTTACTTAACTATTTCCTTTCTAAGTTTGTATGCTCTTGTATCATTAGTTGCATTCTCTTTCTATAGCTTTAGACAATGGATTACTTTATCTTATTGCAAAGTGTTTTACTTTTAGGGCTCAATATGACCAAAATAAAGATTAAATTTAAAAAAATCAAGAATATGAAGAGTTCCATTTAAAAAAAGCATCTAACATCCTATAAAGAAACCCTATATTTTCTACATGTCATGTACACCTCAAACAATAAATTATGAGTAGTAATCTAAGCCAAGGTGTTACAAGACGTTTCACACATTCTGTGATGTGACATCCTCAGTGACTAAGTACACAGCCGATACACACACATCAGTCTCAGTTAAGCTGTTGTCAGCTTACGCTGATTACTTTGGCTAGCCCATCTTCTTACGTTCTTTGTTATGTTTTAGGTTACTTTCACCTGAAGATGGGACCAGATTGTAGATTCCAAAAGGTCGTGACCAACGCCGGAAAGTTTCCGCAATAAAAGCTCTGAAATCCTCCTGTCATCAACAACAAACTTCAAACAAAGAACTTACCAGGAGGTTGCAAATGACTTCCGTTGTGAAGAATGCTCTTGCGTCTGGGCAGTCCGATGGGAGTCTTCAGTTCATCTTCCTCGGCAACTGTGCCCAGCTGTGAACTCAACTTCCGCTTAGGCTCTTCAAGGTTGAAGCCGAGGTTCTCTTTAGCTCCATTGGAGGGAGTTGTCGGCTTCTTATCGTTTACTGCCATCTAAAGCAAAGTGAAGCATCTGTCTTTTTTGATAATGAAAGTGTAAAAAATGACTTAACTGAATTAACTGACTCAACGTGAAAATAACTTTGACTCAAATATGTCAAATATATAAAGGAGCAAAAGTTTCAATATGCCTGAAAAAATGAAATTATAATAAATGAACAAAGCATCCCGGAAGAATGCGAGAGGCTAGACAATTAACCAAAACTATGAAGTCTTTAAGCTTTGTATGTAAATTGTGGCTACCAACAATTTAAATTTAATGATAATATAAACAATGAACATAGACATAAAATTCGTTAGTCCGTGCTTGTAAATACATTATGTACTTAATTTATGACCTGGTTTTACTTCCTTCACTAAGCTGACAACGCAATGTGTTCAATTAAATTAGGCAAACAAATGTAGAAGGAAGTACTTATATTAAACTTACGTTTTGAATCTAACATATTTTTTACTAATAACGCCTAAATAATAAGTGTTTACAGTATATGAATACTTATATACTCGTATATACATACTTGGTATAGTTAAGATTTTGCAGGAGCAACATTTTTTATGAGTTCATTAAAGGTCACTGTTGAAGAGGTTATAACAACTGTCAAAATACTGGATGGCTAATTTTGTTGCTTTTTAATTTAGTTTTGAATTGTACTGAGGTAATGTCTTCTATTTATAGCCCAATAATAATTACACTATAAGTTTGAGTATTTGGCTTACTTCACATAACAAACAAACTCTTAAACTATAGGGGCTAGATTTTGAAAACACGTTTCTATGTAAGATTGTAAATTAAAATTAATCCAAATGGTGAGTGGTCTTACTGTACTCTGGTTGTTACTTTCTAATCTGTTCTAGATGTTATTTTGGTTGAAAACGTAATTGTAAATTTACTCCCAAGTATTTAAAATTGTTATAAAATAATTATTTTCTCTCTAAATAAAGTGATTATAATGGATTTTACATAAATTTTTGAAGATTTTGGTCTAAGGAACATATGGGTATTTTTCATTTTAAGCTTAAATGGTTAGTCACAACGAAAAATTTATTTTTGGATGAAAGCACTGAAATGTATATTTTAATTACGTTACATAAAATACATAAAAAACGCTTCGTCTACACTATTGTAGACATCTTCAGTGGTTTAGACAATGAAAATAATGTTGTACTCGTATATTGGCTATTATTTGCTAAAGGTAAAGAAGTTAGATGTCAAAATTCCATGAAAACTAAGTGAGGTTAAAGTGTTTTGTGAAATAAAGTTTGTTTACATTTTAAACGAACAAATGTCCAAAATAGTTTATTTATTATGACGAAGATTCACCCCCCTCATGAGGTTTACCAGGGCAACGGCAGACAAGTCTTCAATGTGTTTGGCTGCCAAACTATCCATTATTGAATCTCCTGCCCATTTTATTTTATTTTATGCTCTTATGTAAATAACTTACGATAGATAAAACATAGCCGACACATAGCCAAAAGCGCTAGTGTGAAGTCCCAATAAAACATAACGGTTTTCATATATTTATTTTTAATTAGGCAAAATTTTTTTATAAACTACAGTATTAGTAATTTTTACAATATATTTTTAAGATTTGCCTGTTTTTTTTTAGTTTTAATATATGGTTTCGTTAAGTCAAAAAAACAACAGATGTTAATAGGTTGCAATAGTTTTGCAGTAAGAAAATTATTTTCTTTCTGTAATCTAGGCAACGTAGGCTAGTATATTTAACTAGTTTAAACGCCCAGTGCTCTGAATGTCAAAGTGGAGAAATGCCGAGAGCTCATACTTTTAATAAAATATACTCAATTCGAATAAACCATCAAACTTTCACTATACCATACAATTACCAAATAACAAACAAACCTACCTGAAATACCCACTCTTCCAAACGCACTCCTCAAACTGCTCGTAGACAAATACTCCTAACATGGAATTACCAGGAGCCGGAAACAACCAGACAGGAATAATTCATGAGGGGACACTAAAATGAGATAAAGTAAGGCCTAACGAAGTGGCGTTAAACGAGCCACTCTCGCCTAGGTACGTGGCCCATTGCTTCCTCTCAAGGACGTGGGATTGAAGCAGTGTAAGACAAGGAGCTTGTTACTGGCGTTTATCTGCTAGTTAAGAGATTAGCTCAGGTTTAAAGTTGAATCCGGGCAATATAAAATATGTGATGCAACTTGGTTAAATTGTAATTGAGATGGATAGGTTTAAGAGTGGAAATGTTGCGGTGAATTGAGATTTGGAGTTAAAACTGTGGATTGTTAAGGTTTTGAAGTATGTTTCTCTATTTTAACTGAAGAATTACTCGTGTAATCTTGGAAGTCACGTTAAGCCGTTGGTCAGTGTATTTCCATTGGTCATTGGGCTATTAATTAATGACCCATTCTAAGGAAGAGTCGGCCTTAGTTTGTAACTCGACTACCCCTCATAACTCATTACTATCACTCATTACACTTATCCTTCACCACATATTTGCCTTAAAATACCCTCATGAGAGTGGTCGGCATCTCAAATAGTGATATAGTGATATTGTAAGGGTGTTGAAATATTTTTATCTATTTTAACTGAAGAACTACTCGTGTAATCTTGGAATACTTTACTTTTATTGATGACGGGCCGTGAGTTGTAAGATATTTCAGTACGGCTCGTTAAAAAAAGTTAAAGTTAGTCTTGTTTAACGAGACGAAGTTAGGACTACAAAGTCCCCTCTACCACTCAACCTCGATCTTTACCTAGCGTTACCGTATAGTCACTTTACAAATTAAGGTGGTGACTGCGGGGATCGAACCTGCGCGGGCGGAGTGATAAGCTCCGGAATCGCGCACGATACCAACCCTCCACGGGAGAATCTTCTTTTCTTTAAGAAGGTCAATATTAAATAAATGTTGATAGGGTAAAATATTTATGTACAGGAAAATAGTACGGTAATTGAACCTGGTAAAAGCCGAAATATTTTGTTATAATTTGGTACAACTTATTGATAGGCTATTGTAAGGCCTTCGACATCGCCTACTAAAATCAAATATATACCGCTTATAACCCGGTTGTTATTTTTAATAGCGTAACTGTGACAGTGGTTTTACAAACTTGCTAAATGGTTAATTGTAAAGAATGCTATTTGGATTAAATTAAAACAGGTGGGTCAAGTTTTATTTTCCCCTTTTGAGAAATTGCTGTTGCTGAACGGTAGGGATGAGATGGAAATTGGCATAGCTTTGTTATTCTTTGAGATGTTTGACGTAAGGTATACTAAAAAATCTTAAGTAAGAGGACATCGCAAACAGGGTGGTTAAATTACATCCCTAGTCATGGGAATTCCTATAAATTTCGCTACGTCAGAATAACGTATAAGGGGTTGACGTAGATACTTAAAATTTAACAAACAATTTTCTGTAAAGTACCATGAAACCTATTTTAAGTATTCGATTTTTGTCATGCCAACTGATTATGAGTCATGGGCACTTAAAATATGTTTTTATTGTTTGAACATTTATTGCCAAGTAATAATGTTCACTAAGAGGTATCCATTTGTCCCTTTAATGAGCTCTAAATGTGGTCTAACTACAGGGTTTTTTTTTTTAAACGCAACCCAACTTTCAAACTTAGTCATTCTATACGCGCGCTATAAGGTCGTACATTGTATCATTGGTTATTGTAAAATAAACGCAATCATGGTTTTTAGCAAAGATCAACGAGTGCTTATTGTTGTGTAAGATAATTTCTTTTTGTCAAGAGGAATTTAGGGTCAAGTTTACAGGACTGGTGTTAATATTCCAAACAAATCTAAAATTCACAGATATGTAAACATTTCAACAAAATAGGTTTTGTAGGGAACGGAAAACATAACAGAAGGTGGACTGTACTGAATGAAGAAGTGACGGACAATGTTAGGGTTAGATTAGAAAATTCTCCTTAAAAATTTTTCAAAGTTTTGAAACAACAAAAGCAGATAGCCAATTAACGCCTGGATATACTTGATCTTAAACGCATCTTGAAAAAATAATATCTTGCTCTTGAGTACTCTTCAACAACTAGCACTAACTAATCTTTGCTAAAAACCATGATTGCGCTTATTTTGCAATAACATCAAATTAGTAAACCAAAACCTTTTATATTACTGCAACAATTCATACAATCTGATAGGTATTGAAGTTGTAGGTATTAAAGCTTACCTATATAAATCATAAAGTTGGTTAAATGGAAACATGATTTTATATTTGCAATTGACTAAAATACAAATATTGTTGAACACCAAAACAAACAAACTTAACATATGATTTTTATAAGTAGGCTACAGTTGTTCACCACACTACCCCCCCAGGGAGTAAAAAAAATAATAAAAAAAATTGAACAATACAGATTTACAGTTATTGATTGTAACACTTTGGGGTGAAGATCTTTCTTCCTGAACAACTGTAGCCTACTTATAAAAATCATATGTTAAGTTTGTTTGTAGTTGCTGCGGAGCTCAGCTATCTGCTTATTGAGAGATTCTATTGCATCTAGAATTGGGTTATCTTGTTTTACCTGGCCTTCGGATGTTGCATGAACAGCCAGTTGTATAGGTCCAGGAGACACTTGTACAATCTTGTCAGCCAATTCTGATAGCTGATCCGTTGATAAAGTTGGTTGTGCAGTCAAAATTGCTTGGGCATTGGATGGTAGACGTTGAAGCCATAACTGTCTTAAAAGGTTCGGTTGTATGATAGAAGTGCCGGACAGTGACTTTAGATGACGGAGAAACTGGGAGGGCTTGCGGTCACCTAACTCTTCTCCACTTAGTAGTTGACGGACACGCTGTTCTTCAGACAAAGACAACCTTTCAACTAGCTTCGTGCGTAAAACTGTGTATGGTTGTTCACTCGGAGGGTTCAAGATTATGTCTTCTACTTCAGCCGCAGCGCGAGCATCTAGTTGAGAAACAACGTAATGATATTTTGTTACCTCATTTGTGATATTGGATATGAAGAATTGAGAATCCGCTTGCGAAAACCAAATGTTAGGCTTGTCAGTCCAAAAAGGAGGAAGTTTTACTGATATTCGGTGGACTGAGGGACTAATTGTTGATTCTTCTTGGGTTGATTTGTTTGATTCCATGGTATTAGGTTTAAAATGTGAAAATGTATTTTTCTTGATTGCTAGAGTTGTTGATGCTCTTAATTGTCGGGGTCACCAATTTGTAGGTATTAAAGCTTACCTATATAAATCATAAAGTTGGTTAAATGGAAACATGATTTTATATTTGCAATTGACTAAAATACAAATATTGTTGAACACCAAAACAAACAAACTTAACATATGATTTTTATAAGTAGGCTACAGTTGTTCACCACAAAGTGAACAAACCAATGATATAATTTACAACCTTATAGCGCTCGTAAAAAATACTTACTAAAGTTTGAAAGTTGGGTTGCGTTTTAAAAAAAAACACCCTGTATATACACATACAAAAGGTTGCTCAGATGGTTTCACTAAAAAAACAAACATTTTTTCTCGAAAACCCCTTGTATAACGTAAATAGTTTATATACGTAATCTTCTACGGAACTATGCGCACAAACTGATTTGTTTGCAGATAATCCAATTCAAGTATCTCAAGCAATAACAAGGGTTTGGTTAGATTACCTTAGTATAATTTATTTTAGCCACCATCGTTCAGCAATTTTGAATTCCCCCTCATCATTTAAATGTTTAAAAAATACCCAATTGCTCAGGTTTACCTAAAAGAACCTTAAGTTATGTTTCCACATAGAATTTGGATTATGTGTTGGCAGGTGTTACACTTAATGACACTTTTGGATAATCATTCAAAAACGGCGTGTTAACAAATATTCAGGCCGTTGTCGGGGTTTTAGCTTTTCAAATGAAGAACCAAAAAGTAGATGGTTCCTCTGAAATATTGAAGTTTGCCCCATAACCCACTAAGGGGGGGGGCTAGCCCAATGCACATCGAAATATATTATATGAGTATTTTGGCCAGGTAAGTTTTGGCAGTTGTTGATCAATTAAACAAGGAAAATGTTGGTTTTTTCCTCACGCTAAATGGTGCATCATCCTCGTATATTAGCTGTGAAACTTAATAAAAAGATAATAAATTAATGTATTAACTAATCAGATTAATTTGTTATACTTGAGCTAGGTAGCAAACTATTAATTTGATATTTCTCGGTAAGTTCGAAAAGATAAGATACAAGTATAAAGGCTAAAGATATTTAGATACAACTTATTTTATATTCACACGAATTAAATATTAATTTCACAACTAGTCATACCTTACCACTTCACATCCAGTTCCTTTTTCAACATTCAATATTCGCATGTTCTTCTGAATTCGTCCAAAGGGGTTGCCACTTTTCAGTTTTAAAGCACAAAATTAACACAATATATCATTAGCCGACTGTAATACAGGACTTGTATTTCGATGCACAACTGCAACACCGATAAAAACACTCTGCTATTCAAAAACTGATCCACGCTACCAGCTGTCGTACTGGTAAGAATAGCGGCTGATTAACAGCTGGTGATTTAATTAGATCTTGTTGTTGTTGAGCACAAGTATGTTTCCAGCTACTTTGCAGTCATTAATTTCATTTAAACATAAAAGTACGTTTGAGTTAATTTATATCATTTAGTTATCAAACTACTTTATTAAACTTAGGTACTTGAGTGACGAGAAATTAAGCGCTAAACGCACGCCAGAAAACGAACACAAATCGTGGTGCTGATTGGTCAATATTATGCCTTCATTTTTTCTTGACCCACGATTAACGCAAGTCTTCTCGTGACTGGGAAAAAGTTGATTAAATATAAATTAAACTAGTTTTAGTTGTATGTTACATTAATATGAAAATACTTTTCTAAAAACTATATAAACCATTTCTTAGAACGGACTCGTCTGTGAGTGATATACTGAGAGCATGCTATTTAAGAAATGATTAACTGTGATTAACTAAGGAGATTTTAAAGCGATATTGTCGAGAATGATGACTCTCATAAATTATGATCTTATGAGTAGCAAGAAATAGGTTTATTATTAATTAAAGCAGTTTTGAAAAGATTAGATTATGCTCAAAGCTCATATTTCTTGAACTAAAAATATTGCGCTCATACAAGTAGAATGTCCAATGTTTTAGAATGTCCAAACCAAAATACTGTATTAATATCAAACTTGAAATTAGTCATAGACATTAATACTTTGATCTCAACTAAAATATGTAGAAAACAAAAATAAAAACATCGATTTCAGGAACATTTTACTGACCCTTTTTAACATGATCTGTATTTATCAGCCCACACGGTCAACTAAAATGCGGTCACAGTCACATTATGATAAAACACTATCAGCGATTATTTAACACTTCGTGAATAACTAAAAATGAATATCAGCATGAGTTCAAGTAACCTACTCGAGATAACTTTAATGCTGTAAATTAAATATCACATTAGCAACATGTGGTCATGATAAAGTAGTTTTGCATCTACACCAGGTAAAAAATAGAAACCACATGAAACTTATAATTATTCATAGTGACTTGTATTTAACAAATAACTTAACCCTTACAGTAATTCTATCCTTAAAGTGAGTATTTCAAAGGTTTCAAAATGTTGCAAGATAAATGTACAACAAACTTAACGTTACTTGCTAGCTTCGTTTTATTTCATAGTTTACTCAAAAGTACCCGATTTTTTTTTTTAAGACCTTTCCAAGAACATGTTATAGGGACTGTGATTAAATCATTACATCAGTACAAGTTTGATGAAAATCGTAAGGAATCTATGTTTGGAGCAACATATAATCGAAAAAGCCTTAGTCCAGCACCATCGTCCTAATAAGTACCGGTAGTTAATATTCTACATATACGAGGTACATAAAGGTTGACAGTTTTTAAAACAGCTTTGACAATTGATTTAGTTTTTCAAGGGATTAATTTAATCTAAATGCTTACAGTAAAACCACTATACAATGTGTTGAGGAAATTCTACAGTCATTCCGACCACTATAACTAAAACTAAAGACAGTGTTATAATAGGTAGATAGCGCACAAATTCTGCAATTTTCATTTATTACTTGTTTTTGAACGGGTCGTTTTGAATTTGGTTTCGTTAGTTTTGTACTAAATTACCACCTTTTTACTATACCTTGTATTTCGTATGACAATTGTTCGTTTTTAGTTATTTAATTTTAAAAAATTAAATAGCCACCATTTTAAAGACAAAGTTTTCTTGTTTTTTTTAGTTTTAGGTTTTAGGTTACAAGGACAATCACGCAAAATTTCAACGGAGTTGGTCAAATACGTTTTGAGATATTAATAATTTAGCTAAAACACAAAATAGTGGATAAACGAAGGATTGTAATGGACCCCTTGTATTGTGAAAACTGTTTGTTCCTCAACCTAAGGAAGAGTTTTGTATGAATTGTTCCAGAGAGTTCCGGAACACTCTGTATATGCACATAATGCGCTGAGAGGGCTGCCGACTCTTCGCCCCCTCGGTTCTCCATGCTCGAGTTTGCCGATATTGAAGACCCGAACGTAACCGAAGCTTGGGTCTACTTGAAAGTAAAATCATTGTACTTGAGGCTGTAAAATTACTTTTTCACAGCACATTTTGTGCTTTGGTTGCCTCAACTATGTTAAACTGCCTACCTCAGCCATGCGGCATCTGAGTTTTATCTACCTTTAGACTATAAAATTCCCTTTGCTAAAAACAATTGGCTCTTGAAAAGAGACCAACTGAACAAGTGAATTGTGTTTGAGGCTTCACAGCTTTGGTTGGAGAGTGATAACTATGTTAGGGGACGATAAGGAGAGCTTGTGTTGGTGTGCGGTGGAAAGTCTTCGTTCAAGGTCATCTGCCTCGTTCCCTTCGTCGATAACAGTGATGGATCTGAGAGATATCCTCGACCTCCTCATAGTCTCTGGTGGTTCTAGAATAAAACATATGAGTGACTGAGGTAATGTTACATTAAATAAATCACAAATGATACTAGGATTAGACAGGTGTTAAGTAGTTTGAACCCACAAATACTAAAAGGAAAAAGTAACACATCATTCTACACATAATTTGTTCCTCTATAATCGGAATAATTTATGTTTTCAGCGTAAAATTAGATAGAAACCAGTTTGCTGAATTTTATTCAGCTATCGTGACTCACCGTATAGGTATTTTTTCGTTAGTCATGTTAGCTCCTTTGTTAGGAACACATTTCATCATTCATTGAATTCTTAACAATTTCCTTTTCGTTGGATGTGAATACATAGCTATTCTAGTGTACTCTGCTACAGTTGGGCAGTCTGATTCACAACTGTTGATTGGTCGTCCGCTGCTTCGAGTCAGCCAATCCTGAGGTGGCTGGCCAGGCAGTCAGTCAGTGTACAGCTGTCATTGGCTGTGGTCGTGCTTGATTTCTCTGTTTTTTGTCAATATCATTACGGTTTTTACACGTTGGTTGTTTTCTAGGCTACCAGCTTTACAGTTATATTATTTATTTGGGGGTGGTTGACGGACATTATATTAATTTAGAAGGACACATAGTAGTCCACAAGTTAACAATATTACTAACCTGGAAGAGTTTTGCTGAGCATGCGAGGTCCGGCAAAGTAGATGATGATGGCTCCAGTTGGCGCAGTGAGCACTATACTCAGTAGTGAGAAGATGAGCACCTGGTGAGCATAATCCCTCTCCACGCCGTGCTCCAGACCCAGGCTAATCACAGTGTCTAGAGCTACTGGAGCAAGCGCCGCCTGTGTACACAATTGTAGGCTAGGCTAGCGTATGATCTGTCTTAGCTATACAAAATGTAATTTAGGTGAAAGAGGTTGGCTTGAATTCTGGGAGGGGGATTCACATGATACAAACACGATACTATTAAAATCCAGCTACATTTATTTATTTAGTCAACCCTTGACCACTCATTCATTTCTCGTCAAATTTGTAGAAAGAACAGCTTGCTCTTATGACAGATTTTGCTTATCCTTTGCCCTTGTTTCTCCAGTCGTTGGCTAACTAGGACAAGTACGGGCTGGCGAAAAGCCGTTTGTCTGTTATTTTACATACTAAGCGTCCAGCTCAGGAACGCTTGGGTGCCTTTGTTCGGCGGAGAGAGCCGAAAAAAACATAGTTATTCCTCTTGGCTTGGATTTTTATATATTTATTTCAAAGTACTGTATTTCTCTGATAGACTAAATGAAATTCTTCTTTATATTACTAATTAAAGCATCCAAAATGTCCGCTATTTTAGTTAGTCCTTTGACGCAGTCAATTTTCGAAGTCAGAAAAAATGAATTTGCTGTTTGATAATTCTTTTGTTCCACCATTTTGAATGGTATAATACAAATAGAATATGCAACCCCTTTTCTACTTATAAGGGGTTGGCAACATTTATATAACTTACCTGTACGGAGGCTTTAGCCATACACGCCAATGCGATGAACCCTCGTTCCTTCATGTTCAGCCTTCCTCCCATACAAGCCACGAATGTAGTCACAAGTCGAAGCTGGAATAGTAAAGAATTATTACGTCTTTAAAACGTGAAAGTTGTGCGATATTCTATTGTGCTCCTCTTAACCTACTAAATCACTAAATCACTATTTGAGATGCCGACCACTTTTATGAGTGTATTTTAAGGCAAATATGTGGTTAGGTTGAGTGGTAGTAATGAGTTATGAGATGTAGTCTTGTTAAAAACTAAGGCCGACTCTTCCTTAGAATGGTTAATTAATTAATAGCCCAATTATTAATGGAAATACAAGGACCAACGGCTTTACGTGACTTTCAAACCACGCAGATGATAGTTTGATGTCTAAACGATGGTGGGAGTTGGTGCGGGTATCATCAGATGATCACTGAGACTATCTGAGCCACTTTAGACCTATATCATCCTCAAAACCTGACCTCCATGAAGCTGGATTACAGGACTACGCCACGAGACCTAGTCAATAAAAATAAAGGAAATCAAGAAATCAAATAAAGGTGTTCAATCCTGTACTAGTGGACAGCTGCTATACTTGTTTGCATAGAACATGTTTGTCAATCAGTTAACATGTGTTTGTCACCAACACTTACCAAGAACGCTACAAGGAGACTGGCGAGTATGATGGTGAAAGATGAGGGGTTTATCTCGTCTAGTTTCACCTGAGCGCCAGTTAGAGAAAACAAGATGGGCTCAAAAATCATCCAAAAGATTTCGAATCCTGTAGCAACGGGGCTCTAGAACAAAATTCAGAGTTTATAGAAACCAAATAATAGTAAAGTTGTCATTCAATTTTATTATTTATAAAGTGACATCCTTAAAATGACTTTATCGTTTACTAGGCGGATGTTGGTGTGTTTTTACAGTGCGAGTAATTTTTATCTATACATTTCAACAAACTAAATAAAATTATAGATATCGATTTGTATAAACGCAAAAGGCTAATTTATTACTAGAAAAATGTGAAGACAAAATGTAACGACCGAAACGGGACTCGAACCTGGGTCTCTCACATGCTGGGTAATTATGCTGACCACCACACTACCTGGCCCAACTATTTATGCCTTCAAATTTAGAGAAGTACTTAAATCTGAACGTTCATGTTGAAATGTTGACTGTCAAATAGACTTTAAATCAACAAGTTGGAAATATTACAAACAGTATTTTAATACTATGTCAAATGGCTTATTAGTGATATAAATTTGAATAGACGCTAAAAAGCCAAACTATTAATACATAAATTTGAAGACAAAACGTGTTGACCAAACCGGGACGGGTTTGGTGGTCAGCGTAATCACCCGGCAAGTGAAAGACCTAGGTTCGAGTCCCGGTTCGGTCCACACATTTTGTCTTCAAATATCTTTAGTAATACAATACAAATACATTGGCTTTTTAGCGTTTATACAAATACAGATCTATAATAAGTCATTTGACATAGTCCAGTGTTTAAATTCCGTTTGTTGATTTAAAGTCACTATTTAACAGTCACATGTTTGAAAAACATATTTGGAGATAGCGTAGTGGTCAGCATATTCACCCGGCAAGCGAGAGACCCAAATTCGTGTACCGGTTCGATCCACTCGTTTTTATTTCAAAATTCTTTTAGTAATAAATAAAATTATACTTTAATTAAGACATGAATATTTTGAATTGTAAAACATTGTTAATACTTAAAAGGTCCTTTTGCTATTTGTACAAGATCATTTTAAGTGACAATGGTTTTGAAGATAATTGTATTGTGAATATTGATAATTTAGCTGACAATGAATCTTATCGAAGTAGACATTTAACAAATTAGATACATTTAACGGATATTAAATTTACTAAGTTTAAATATTAAAAAGATGGTCAGAGAGTTGTCAGAGTGTTTTTGAAAAAAGTGTGACAATTTGTTTCGTGTTTTAAGTTATTAGTCATATCTTAGACCTAGAGTAAACTAGGTTCATTGCTAAAAATACCCATATTCATCCATTTAATTTTACAAAATGACAAGAACAATTGCGTAGCGGCTTTGTTCATTTAATTACAAAGTTGTTCATCAATGATAAATTAATATCGCGATATCTTACACAGTTATTAACTTTAACAGATTATCATTTGCACCGAATATCATCAACGTAGATGTTAACACGATTGGACGGTTGTACAGTTTTTAGGTTAAGCAACCCCTGATTAAGTTGTTCGGTGAAACCATTGTTGAACAACGTTTGATCTCTACAGGGCTGTAATTTTCAAACTTTCCTTTGATATTAACGAGCCTTATAAATTCATCTGTATTGAAAGCAGCTAATGTTTAGAATTCTCTTACATATACGTATGAACCGATTAGACTAATTAGACTTGTATTCAAGTGGATGTAATTTTCAGAACTCAGTGATTAAAACGTCAGAATTAAAATTAGTTCAACGAAAGATAGCTTAAACTGCGAAACGACTAATATCATACAAAATAGTATGATTAGTGTTTTTTATTTATTTAAGAACGTGTTTAAAAAGTACGTTTGGTTTAGTTTACGCCGTTGTTCAAAATTGAAAGTTTCAAAAATTAATTGTATACATTTTCCTTTTAAGAATTTCTCAATTTTGAGAAAGTAAAGAATGTTCGAATGTTTGAATGTTTGATTTGAGGAAAGCTTCAATTCAAAGTAATCTGAAATACAGTTCAACATTTAGTATTGAACATGCTCAAAAGGAAAGAATGTTGATTGAGTTATGTCAAGCTCTATCAACAAAGTCGCAACATTTCAAAGTCTTTGTGGCTATTGAAACTTTTGTCTGGCTAAACTTTATTCCAAGTATCATTCTGATTGGTTAATTTGTTAAAGGAAAATGTTTTAGCTTTGATGATTTTTCTTTCTATACATCACATACCATTTTAATTGTATTTTCAAAACGTGCATTTCAAAGGTTATATATAATTAAAATTATAACTGTATAAAATAAACTTTTGATGATCACCTCTTCGATGTTCCAGCCTTGGGTAGACCACAACCAGGCGCATACGAAAGCGGCCGCGCAAACCCCTAGGGGTCCAGCTCCCTCCAGATGTACCAACTCAAAACCAAAAACTGCAATCATGCCCCCACCCAGCAGCATGAGGATCCGCAGTGGCACCACGTACGGCTGTAAGAGAAAATGCGTTAGTACAGATGCTGTATATTGATAAAATAAACTGCGATATTGACTTTAAACTGAAGGTTAGTATAATTAATCAAATTAAAGAAACCATAGAAGTAATCAAGCATGAAGACAACTTTAACAAAAAAGACAGCATAAAATTATCAAAAACTTGACAACCAGTTCTTCAAAAGTCCTATTGAAGCCAGCCAATCCAGTCGGACAACGAGCAACAGGCTCCGCCCACTTCGGCCAATCAGGTGACAGGACCCCCTTGGGTAAATGAGAAGACGCCACAGCCGGCCAATCCAGTCTCAGCCAGTCAACCAGCTACTGAGGATGACTCTCCACAGCGAGGTCAAAACGTTTAGCAGTAATTTAATTTCAACTGTGACACGGTGTAAACCGGAAGGCTTAGATCTTAGAAATTAAAGATGTTTCAATTTGTTCAATGGCAAATTTGTTCTACATTTTTTAAACGTGTTCTTGAGTAGAGGGTTCGTGTCTTGTGGGGAACTCATCACTTCGGTGTTTCGGGTTTGTATTCTCAGTCACAATAAACATATTTTTAAGTGACTATACGGTAACGCTAGATAAGGTTCGAGGGTGAGTGGTAGAGATGGCTTCGTTGTTTTAATTCCCCTTATTTCCAAAGAAGGGTTTGTGTCCGTGAAACTTAACACAAATGACTCAAGGTTTAAACATATTTTAGAAGTTGGACGTTATCATAGCGATAATTTATCAGGTATCGTGGGACTTTAATACATAGCCAACCTAAAAAAATTGCAAATGTTTTAACTTACATCTCCTTTCTCCGGGATGTACTTGGAAACGTAGCCCCAGAGGGCTCCAAAGCCTAGACCTGCCAGAACCGATACGGGGCCCACGCCTATAGTGAACCAGAACGAATCTGAAAATGAAAACCATATAAGAAGTAGTGAGGATAATTAAAAAATAAACCATAATTTTGACATGACGTTGACACCAATGACGTTTGATTTGATTTTGATAAAGCCAGTGGTTATTACCTTGCTATGTATGTAAGATTTAACTCTCCAGCAAAGATTTAACTCCTATTTAACGTCCAGGAAAGTACTTACGTTGTGAAAACATGAGACTCTTTAATATACCGAAGGCGGCGACCGAAGCGGCATCGTCTATTCCAGATATCGCAATGACTACAGTCGGGATGCCCTTGGCCACTCCGTAGCCCTTGCCTCGCAGTCTCAGCAGACCAGGCACAATGACAGCTGGAGACACAGCAGAGACAATGGACCTGTCAAAGTTCACCTTCAGAGTATCATTAGATGCTGCATAATGCATAGAGTGCACTAGTAGTCACTAGATATTTCTACAGTCGGGATGCCCTTGGCCACTCCATAGCCCTTGCCTCGCAATCTCAGCAGACCAGGCACGATGACAGCTGGAGACACAGCGGAGACAATGGACCTGCCAAAGTTCACCTTCAGGGTATAGATGTTGCACAGTGCATAGAGTGCACTAGTAGTCACTAGATATGTCTACAGGAGGGAGGCTCTTGGCCACTCCAGAGCATTAGGAAGGGGTAGGCTGCATTGCAGCAGAAAGTATATAAGGAGAGAGCTACAGTCACCTGAACCAATGCACCCCAACTCACCCCGTGAGCAGACACCACATCCAAGGCATGTGCAGGAAGTACTTAGCCCCGACTACGACTGCAGCATACTCCACTGCCCACGGCACCAGACCTATCCTTAGCGTGGTGCCGAACAGGCGTTTCATCGCAGCGGGGTCCAAGTCCAGCCCTGCGCGAATCAGGATGTTCACCAGCGCCATCTTCCTGCAGACAGAAATAATTAATCTGTTTATCGATTGTAAGTTTTGCAGGGGAAAATATTATGTACTTGAATGAAGTACGATTTCTAAAATATCTGGTGAATGGCTTTACGCTAGATATTAAGACCAATTAGTCATTCTTAACACAGATAATCAGTGGAATTTTCTTTTCTGCAGAGGAGAACAGAACGATTTCCAAAGAAGTGGGTAGGCGAAACTAAGTCAAAGAATGGGGTGGATTTTTTTTACCTCTTCATTCCAAAGCAGTCCTACTCTTGATTTTACCTTAGACTACATCTATATAAGGTACTCAAACTCTTATTTTACTTTACCTTTTTACCTTAATGTTATACAGGAAATTAGTCCGATTATCTTGTCATTTGAATTGGCTACATTATTAAGCATTTGAAAAATGTATATGCTTGCAGTACATACCGGTGTAACTAAATTACTATTTCTTTTCACATGTAATTTATAAGCGATAAAATAATATGTTTCAAATCAATTAAAGGTTGATCAGAAAGTACTGTTGTAATTATATAAAATAAACACATCCAAGTAAAATCCTAAATAACGTCTTCCATTACTCATAGTAAATATTTGAATACTATTGTAGTTTTGAAAAACAATTGAATTCTTATCAGTCGTGAAGAGAGGTTGTAAAACAACTCTTGCAAAAGACGAATCAATTGTGCACTTCGCAATTGAACAATGAGCGTTTACATATGAAATTGCAGTTCATTAGCAACTGAAAACAAACCCGACAATAGACTTTCCCAACCTGACACAAAGCAGTGGTAGAGTGATGTAGGATGCATTTGTTTTGCCACACCCTGTAGTATTCCCACTTGTCTTCGCGATACTTCCAAATCAACCGGATTCAAGGTAGGAATTATAAATATTTGTTTCTATAACAACCTAGCTCTCTACCTGTGCTTTGACAATGTGAAATATGTTAGAACACCGTGACTGTCGTGTTTATAGTATCTTAGTATTATTTGTGAAAAAATAACAGTGGGCGGTTTTCAGAGTAACCCAGGAAGTATCAGTGGAGGTATTCGGGTAGGTGACAACTGGGACGTAACTTTAAGGATTTCCCTCCCCACAAACCACCAAAGGAAGGAAGCATCGTGTTGTATTATAGCCTATTCCAATTCAACAATGTTGCTCAGATAACAGACATTACGAAAATTGCAGACGTAATACTTCCAGAAACTGATAGCCGGTGTCCCGACTATAATCTAGTGTCCGGTTCCCCAAACCATCATAATTATTAGCTTGAAATATTCCGGTCTCGCTGTGGAGTCCCATCTCATGTACTGGTAACTGATTGGCCGAAATTGAGATACTATCATATTGGTCACAGTGCTGCCAACCAACCATTAAAACCAAAATGGCAATAGTCGATGTTCTCATTGGCTGTTCTGGGAGTTCTTCAGCCACTGATTGGCTGAAACTGAACCACTTGTTTAATTTTTAGTGGTTTGCTGTCTGCAATCATATTGATGACAGAGCTGCCGTCCATTGGAACAGGGATGCTGTTATATCTTCTGATAATTATCGCGCAGGCCTCAATGTAAGCCTAACTAACATTCCTCTACTAATTTAAAAAACAATACTACACCCACCTGAGAATCGACGCGACAACGACATACGGTCCTGTGATGTCTATCAGCCCCACATTTTGGAAGATGATTCCCACAATCATCATGCCGACCAACCCAGGGAGGTTACAGAGGCGAAACACATAGCCCCCAAAGTGAGCAGAGATGACCAGCATGGCCATGTTGAACAGTTGGCCCCCCGGGGCTGCGTCTGGGCCGATGATGGCGTACACAACCCCCCACCCCATCATGATGATGATGAAGAGTGACAGGGTGCGCGCGATGTGACGGTACGTTGGGCAGAACGGGTAAGGGAAGATGTGCTGCCAGTAGGTAGGCTCCCAGCCCGGCCCTGTCTCCTTCTGTCGGCATTTTAGGCAGAGGAGGTACCACCACGACCTAGAAATGAATTTTGTTTATTTAGTATATTGAATAATGAGTATTATGTATTTACATTGAATATCTTAATGAGATCCTAAAACTATTTCTTCTAATTAGCACACAACACTTTTTTATTTGTATTTTAAGAATTTATATTGCATACTTAGAAGGGCAAAATACAACTGTAATTACAATGTAATAATTTAATTTTAGTTATTATCATGTGCAAACCTAACATATAAAAATAACAACAAACTAAATTTACGTTTGAAAATAGTCGTGGTTGTTAATGTAACTTAAGACTGCTGGATAGAGACCGAGTGACCTCTATCCGGGATAGGGAATTTAACAGGATAAATTTTGCAAATTGTGTTTTAAGTGGATAAACGTACCATAATGTGCAGTGTTTCAATATAATAATGGAGCCAATAATGCTGCAGTATATAAAATCAAAAATGTAATACGTCCTTGCTTAAAAAAATATTGATTTCGAGTATTCGAGTTCTATGTTCTTATGAGAAAACCAGTTTTAGTAAAGGTAATTTATAATTTACAGTTTGACAAAAGTACAGGTTTTAGAGTTCATATGCAGCGTATTCAAAAGTTTTATGCTTCTACCAAAATATATTTCTGATTTAAGTACGTTAACCGGTTAAAAACATCTTCTGCAGTTTTTACTCCATGTTATGAGCGTTGTCCAGAGTGGGCCTGCGGTTGCTCTATCCCGGCGGCGTCTTAAATGTGTTCATCGGTTAATAATACATCTGAATAAATGTCCCAAGTCCCAATGTTCCATGGCTAAATGAATGCGTATTTTATTCCATTTATACGCGAGAAAATACTAAGCTGATTAAATCGATAATTTAATATAATTTCAGCAAAATTACTTATATCTTTTAAGCACGCAATAATACAACCATGAAGATTCACAAAATAGTTTAAATTAAGAGGTTTTTCAAGTAGAATATACGTGATTATAGTGTTGAGGAGACACTATAATCACTTGTTTTTAACTAAGTTCTATTAACAGTTAACAACTACTTGATCAATCCTTTAGTTGACTTACACACTTTGTTTATGTGTGTCACATTTTTCTTGGTGGTCTTGGTTAGAAATCGGGTTGTTGTTCAAACATCCAGTCTCTGGAACAATAAATAAAACATTTCTTTAGAGCCTAACAAAACTGTTTCCTATGATTGTACACAAATAACGTGATTTGGAACCAAGAATTCAAATTATTTGTTTGTAATTGACAATAAAAATTGTATTACATTAGTCAGTTAAGGAACAGCTTAAGTGTTAAATAATTGTTTAATAATAATAATGATTAAAACAAAATTAATATTAGAACTTAATATAAAAAGAAAAATTACATTTGATTTTATTGTTGTTGTGCTCTTTTCACTAATCAAGCAAGAACTCATCAACTGAGTAACAAGCCTTTTCTAAAAGATAATTTTTAAGCATAACTTTAAATTTGTTCTGATAAGTTTCTAATTTAATGTTTCCAGGTAATTTATTAAATAATAATTGAGAAAACAAACGTAGTTACAAGTTATTATAAGTTGAACCAAATATGTTATTTTACGTCATCAACAGAATGTTAGTATTGAATTGGTACCTTACCGCTGGTCTTAAATAATTATTTCCAAAGAGTTAAATTTGGACCGGTTGCAAAATAGAACAATGTATTAAAATTAACCCATAAATTTAACGTAAAAAACCGTATATCGCAGGAATAGCATTTAAATTTATACTGATAATTTTTAAAACGTTTAAGTGATTTCTGTTGTTGGCGTTGGACTTCATTTTTGTAACCCGAAACTTTAAAAGCGAATATCCAACCAATTTTAAGCTAATTGACAGTGTAAAGATTTGTAGGCCTAATTGAACAAAATAGAATTCCAAAAAAACATGATAAACTAATGAGTGTGTGTATATATATAACATTGTGTAAGAAGGGACATTTTTCAGTTGGACCCGTTATTGATTTGTTTGCATCAAAGAACATTTAATAAAAAGAAGTTTACCCAATGAAATATTTACTTGTTATTTTGTAAGAGTTGTTTCTCAAGTACACACTTGTATTCATATATTACATTTCAGTTCTAGTTATTCAATGCTTATTATAAAACAGCAATGATAAAACTTTTAAAATACGACTGTTTGAGGTTTAGAAAAATATAGCTAAGCTCAATTCTCATAAGATATAAAGTAAAGTAATTTAGGCTAGTGTTAAAAAAAGGCGATGATATAGAATCAAGAAAATATATAATATAAATTGAGATTACCTGGAGAAATATCCTCGAACGAATAATAAACACCTAAGGGCGACATGGTGTGCACTGACCCGACAATACAGACCAGCTCTGGAGTCCTGCAGGAGGGGGCCTTGAGTATGATAGGTGCACGTCGTCCCTCACATTAGAAAGGTTCTAGCCTACCTCACAGTACAATCAATGAACCGGTATTGCAGAACTCTCACTTGTACATGGTTCAAGAACCTCGCGTGCACCTCCTCCGGTTGTATGATGCTGGAGGGTCCCCGTGGGGAGTTCGGTGAGGAGTGAGTCATTGGGAGTTCCAGGCCCGGAGACTTGTTTGGTGTTGTGAACGTGTGTATGATAGACGATATAAATGAATTTGGGAGTAACAAGCTCGAGAGATAAAAAGGAAAAGGTCCGGAGTTCTCTCTACCACTTGACCTTTACCTAGCGTCACCGTATTAGCCACATTACAAATCATTCCATGTTTGTAGAGATTGTGTTAAAATTGAAGTAAAACTAATTAAAATTGAAACATTTAGGTTTTACTAGTAGTTATTGGATGTGAAAGGGTAACAACCAATTTACCCAAAGATTTCCTCGCCCGAAAAAAAGTTTTTACACATTTTAAAGTCGGCCATACCCAAAGGTTGCCCTGATCCTTAGAACCTCTTTTAAATATGTTTTACTCTTAATGACTGGACTCGTGGCATGGTCCTGTAATCCAGCTTCATGGAGGTCAGGATTTTGAGGATGATATAGGTCTAAAGCGGCTCAGATAGTCTCAGTGATCATCTGGTGATACCCGCATCAACTCCCACCATCGTTTAGACATATCAGACCATCACCTGCGTGGTTCGTAAGTCACGTTAAGCCGTTGGTCCTTGTATTTCCATTGGTCATTGGGCTATTTATTAATGACCCATTCTAAGGATGAGTCGGCCTTAACAAAACTAGTTTGTAACAAAACTACACCTCATAACTCTATTACTACCACTCATCACACTCATCTTCACCACATATTTGCCATAAATACCCTCAAGAGAGTGGTCAGCATCTCAAATAGCGATATAGTGATTTAGACGATATAAATGAGTTTAGGGAGGTGGCCAAGAGGGCTAACACGCTACAAGAGATTGTGTTACAATTGAAAGGGGTATTAGAAATGTCTACACAAAAATTACATTTACATGTCTTCAGGCAGTTGTCGCCTGAACCCAGAGCTCAACTAGACCTATACACAGGAGTTCAATCTAAAAATTAAAAACTACAGTTAAGGTGAAACGAAAGATTACTTGATAACTATTCTTCACATCCTCCTCGGTTACTCAGACTTAGTATCTAGGCAGGAAAATCAGCAATCCCTATCAAAAAGTTACAGTTACTGAATTTGAAACTCGAAACTCCGGAGTATAAGCATTCACCGAAAACTTCAGGATCGAAATACAGACTCTGCTCAACCAATATTTCTAACGAGCTCTAAACATGTAATCTCGATCCAGTACTGAAACCAACATGACTTTGTTACACTGACCCAAGAACTACTTCTTAGGGAACTGTTCCTGGAAAAGAACTAGTTCCACGACCAACTGCCATGAAGTTCCTTGAGCGTTGCGTACTTCAAGGCCTTAGCGCATTGTACGCGAGATCAGGGAGTTTCCTAACGGTCTTTTGTATTACAGACAATTGACCAACAATTGAAACCGGTGAGATGGATGTTTGTAAAGTACCATCATTATGTGCAAATGGTGAATCGCAATTGGCACAAACTTGGTTCTTGAAAGATTATTGTGGTTGGGAAATAGGAACGGCATCACATACGTGTTTCAACTATATAATCTAGTTCTTCCGGTTCACACCACGTCCAAACTTCATAATTAGGTTGAGATATTTCGGCCTCGCTGTGGAGTACCATCTTCAGTCATTGATTGGCTGAAACTGAGCTACTTGCTGTCTGCTGCTATTGATGGTAGGGCTGCCAAGCGTCCAAAATACGTGTTTGCGTTTTAACTCGGATTACTAGTAATTGTTTGTAGATTGGCTTTGTTAATTGTTGATGCTGTATTTGTTATGTTTTATTTTACGTTGGAGGGTCTTAATACGTATGCACAACAAATTCAACGCCCACAATTGGCTTCATGCAATTTGATCACAAACAGAGTTAAATCTATGGCCCTAACTACATAAGGCTTAGGAGGAATCGTTCTATTTTGCATTGACTAACTTGTGTTAGTTCAATTGCATTGCAAGAGTTGTTTTTATTTTTAAACTCTTTGCATCGTACTGCTTTTGGTTTAAATAACTTTAAATGTACATTTTTGTCAGGCGTATTGAAATGTCGTTAAACATACCGTTTGTTATCAGTTTTAAAAAGAATGAAAAAGGTTTAAAATGGTTAATAATTAGGTTAATTCTATAGTTTAGGTACAGGATAATTTAAGTTGCTATTTAAAATAACTTATCACTGTTTAATCCTTCAACTGAATGAAATCTGAAATCCCTAACTATGCTAAAAACCCATCTTCTTAGCTATAATTTTAATGTTCCAAAATTTTAAATACACCTTCATCGAACTTGTAATTAAGTAACGTTGTCGGTAATTTTGGAAGAAGAAGGTCAGCAAAGATGGTCATGCCATAATTTGTTTTAATCATATTTTAAATACTATATCTTTGAGTAATCCATACAAAGTTTTAGAATGAAATATTCGTTCTTACCATTATTGCATAACACATAATGCATCTAAATTATTCATATATTAAAAATGTTGACTAACGTGTTTTCTTATGATTGAATGCAAGTACTTTTGTTTTCATCTGACAAAACAGGTACATTGTAAAACGAAAACCTTATAACTTAACATTGATTTTATAAGTAGTATACTGTGTTTAGTTCAAATCATGTTATCTTAAAACAAAACCTTCTCTTTTCAATGTTCATTCTTTTTTTAAACTTTATTTTATTTCTCTTACTCTATACAATACATTTCTATTTACTTAAACGCACAAGCCTATTCTCCTCCTTCCTTTCTTAAAAAAGAAACTGTTATATTTGGAGGTTGGCTGGAAGAAATAGCTTTCTAGTCCTAACTTAAACAAGTCAAACTTTACCTATTATTGTTACATTTTGTCTAGTAAGTTTTAAAAGTAGGATAGCACTACGTGGACTGTTATCACTTACAGTATGACGGTGAGCCTCGCTCCAGCCTGGCACTGACTGAGTCACAGTGATAATGACTAACTCGTACCTTCACCACACCTGACACAGTCAGTCTGGTGCTGCAACAGCTGTTTTGTGACGGTAGGAGAAGAGGTTGCACGTTGTATTTACTATGTATCAATGCAAAAACGAAGTTATTTTTACTCTTTATTTATACCGTTATATTCAACGAAATTTAAAAAGAAAACAGAAAGACTTTAGGGCTTCCCACTACATGCTGGGTCAACTAAGTGGATCCGTGGCGGATTGGTATCGCGCGCGACTCCGGAGCTCATCACTCCACTGGTGCGGATTCGATCTCCGCAGTCACCACTTACAATTTGTAATGTGGCTAAACGGTGATGCTAGGTAAAGGTCGAGGTTGAGTGGTAGAAAGGACTTTGTAGTCCTAACTTTGCCCTTTTAAACAAAACAAACTTGATTGACCTTTACCTTTTTATATCTCAATGTTTGGTTTTTAAAATTTACTCAAAAATTAGTATACAAACACAGTCTTATTTATAGGTTGGTAAATTACCCTAGCCTCATTTGGTATCATAGGTGGCTATGATATTGTTCCATATATTCCAACCTAGTGAGCGTTGTGAGAACTTAATCCCTTTTATTCAACTATGCTAGTGTTGTGCTCTGTAAATAGTTCTGAATCCTTTCATGCTGAGAGCGAATGTCGTATTTCCCCTTTGTTCATCCTGGCTTATTGTGGCAGTAGAAATAGTTAGCTTTTATGTTTAGTTGAACCCTTTTGGAACCATCATATATTTTCCAGGATATATTTAAAGGATTCCGTTTTGCAATAATTGTCGTAGTGTTTTTCATTTAATTTACTGCTAGACTGATCATTAATATATAGGTTTATACTCGTAAGTATTTAAATACTCATTTACTATTTGCTGAGTAGAGTAGATGAGACTTCATTCGATTACCTAAACCATGCTAAGCTTCTTGATATCTTATATTCCTTTAAAACCATAGAACTCACCAAGTACAAATTGAAAACAAATTATCAAAGGTCGTAGACCTTAACCAAGTCCATTCTTGGCTATATGAATGCAAAGAATTTACATTCAACTGCAATATTATCCAGTATGCTGACGATACGACACTCCAGCTCTGCTGATCTTTTGTTCACTCCTGAGCTTCATTAAGTGGGCCATAAATTTAATTTCAAGATAAATAATAGTTCCCTTTAAGAAACTGACTGGATTCTAGGGTCTATGCATAGTGGGATCAACACATAGCCAGTGTGTAATAAATTATAAGGGCTTATTTTTACTAAGGAAGCTGTCATTTTATTGTACTCAAAATGTTTTAAAATTAGCATATTTTGGAATAATTCACCATATTTCTTATGGAGTCTCTTTGTGGGTATTTAGTTTTGTTTTGCAAAGACAGCAATGAGAATTTTATCTCGTCTTAATTATCGTGATTCCTGCAAGGATATATTTACCGTATCAATGCAAAGGCCTTTAATTATACATACAATATTAGACACCAATCAATTAGGGTTATTCCATGTTTATGATAAGCTTCCTATGAAAATTATTAAATTACCTGACAATATAAAAACTAATGTTATATCTAACCTTAGGTTTGATCGTTTTACAGCGTACGATAGCATTACATTAGGTCTTACCAGTGGTCGTAGGACTTTCTTGTTAACATATAACATAGAAACGACATTAAACGTATTTAATGTTTGAGAAAAATGATGGTATCAAAAATAATGTTATGGTTGAATATAAAATATAGATACAACGTAGATGGGACAGGGAAATCAACACAGTTAGGCAGCCCATGCACAGAATGCGCTGCGAGCAGTGCCGTCTCTTGTACCGTCTTTCTCCCCTCGGCTTTACATAGCCTACCCTAGTTTGCCCGATGTCAATGAGTTATCTACGAACTTGCGCGTGCGTCAAAGGAACTAGTTGAGACTCTTTAAATAATTCCCACACAGCGCATTGTGTGCGTAGGTTGCCTCAACTATTTGAGTTTACAGCCTTCGCCATTCGGCATCAATGCGCTTTCTACCTACAGTTAAATAATTTTTGGTAGTACAGACTGATAGTCAATGTTGAGTGTTGCTTGCATTATGTGCTTTGGGGTCGTTTGTAATTTGATCAATTAATTATTTCAAGCATCTAAACGTCCATGTGAGACTACATCCAGTAAGGTTAATAAAATATATAAGTCGTAGTTTTAAAAGTAAATATAAATCTATACTTAAAACTCCTAAAAGCCTACGAACAATTTGCAAATGCCAAACTTGGGTTTTTCGTAAAGAGGCTAGATAGAAATAAAGGCAAATTTTTTTGACAGGTCTTAAAATGAGGTTCTTAAAATACGTCTCAATTTATGATAAAGTTTATTGTTCGTCCACAAGAAAAACGTTTTCGAGAGGCATGAAATAAAATTTTTATGAGACTTCCGTTTGAAAACTCCCAAACTGATTTATTTTATTTTCAGTACCATCCGCCGAAAGCCACTAAAAACACGGATGCAATGTTTCAATCTGTTCTGTTATTGCTTTACTCCATTTTAGCGCGGACAGGCACTCACGAATAAAACACTTTTGACTCAAAGTGTAAGGATTCAACTCATTACATTTTCTCCTCCAAGTAAATTAGTGATTATAACAATAGGCGGGATATTTAGTGTACAGTTCAGCAACTCACCCATGTGGTGAAGACGGTCGCCATTGTAGAGGCAGGGTTTCCGGTGGCAGCAGCAGCTGTGAGTGCTGATGCCACTGATCTTCCGGTTCCGGTCTCTGCTGCAGTTGCTGATGCCACTGGTCTTGCGCTGACGCTCCTGGTCCGCCTGGATGGCCTCTGAGGAGATGCTTACTTTTCTCTTCGGCTCCTCGTGCGTCTGGTGGTCTTTGCTGCCCTCTAACACTGTCATCCTGTTAAAGAAGGTCATCCTGTTAAAGAAGGTCATCCTGTTAATAGGTACTTTATCATTTTATTTGTTTGTAAATTATATTTGATAATAGTTTTTGAAATAAAGTTTGTTGCGTGAAAAACAATAACACCACTATATTACTATTTGAGATGCCAACCACTCTCATAAGGGTATTTTAGGGCAAATATGTTGTGAAGGATGAGTGTGATTAGTGGTAGTAATGAGTTATGAGGTGTAGTCTTGTTGAAATCTTCCGCCGAATCTTCCTTAGAATAGCCCAACGACCAATGGAAATACAAGGACCAACGGCTTAACGTGACTTCCGAACATGATGGTCTGATATGTCTAAACGATGGTGGGAGTTGATGCGGGTATCATCAGATGATCACTGAACTATCTTAGACGCTTTAGACCTATATCATCCTCAAAACCTGACCTCCATGAAAATGGACTACAGGACCACGCCACGATTCCCAGTCTACGTATTTATTCTGGAAATGTCTTGTCTGAGTTTAAACGAAAAAGTCTCATTCAAATAACAGATGAAGGTAAAAATATCTTTGTGGGTTCTTGGAATCGAGAAAGTCTTGAACACAAACAAAGAGCTTGTTGCGCAACGTTACATGTCTTACGCTTCGGGCAGTTTCAGTGGACCAGAGTTTCTCATGTATCTGAAGATAAAATATTATTGCGGACTTTTTATCGTTTTTGAGTGAGCAAAAAGTACACGACGTTTTGGGATCTGGAATCTGACCCAGTCTTCAAGTGATAAGTAACTTAAAACATAACACAACACGTTAGGAGATGAGCTAACCTAAATGTAATAAGCATAAGCTGACCAGTCACCCACTGCCAAAATATAATCTTTAATTTTCCTTCCTATTTCCTCTGAACTTAGACAAACATGTAAACAAACGTTACGAAATTTAAAAAAAATGGAGAGCAAAAAGACGTTTACGTCCAGTGACAACTGCGCACTAAGTCCCATTGGCTGGCTTGAAGCAGCGGACGACCAATCACAGCCCCAAATCAGACTGAACAACCATAACATAGAATACAAAATACCTTTTATTCACGGCCTATGGAAAGGGCATGATTTTAGTTATGATTCTCTCAGTTGACTGTATTCAATCTTTGAATTTTTGCTATTCTGCAATGATATAACTTTTGCACAATTATGAATAATTTAACCAATTTTTAGCAGAATATTAAAATAACCATATAGTAACTTCTTAACCCCTTTGAATTTATTTAGCTTCATTTAAAGAAAGTATTTTTTTTATTATAAAATCAAAAGAATCAGAGTAGAACTTAAATTCAAACATTTCGCGACGTTTCATTAATGAAAACTCAACTGTAATCTAACTGATAAGTTACCGAGGATTAAGAAAGCGTCTCACTATCTTTGAAATGACTCTAACTTTATTAATGAAGTTCAAGATTAATTGACGGAAAACTACCGTATTAAAATCAAACACGTTTAAGTTGTAAATTTCTCTAGATAATTATGTTATCTCGTTCACAAAACAAATCAAGAGACTTCACGTATACTTATACCAAGATGATAGTTGATCCCTCTATTATAGATAAGGACTAGACACAGCTTAATACAGTTTTTGTTATCTTACAGACTGTACTAATCCATAGCCATCGATATTGATTTATAGAACTATTCTTTGTTCTGTTATTCAATAGCTTTTCTGGCAAGGGAGAGTAATATAGTAGTCATAGTCATTTATTTTCATCATTTATATCAATTTACATTGATTGTGATTAAGTCAAAGTACAATAATTAAATTTAATATTTTGCAGAAAAATAACATTAAAAGATAAAAACATACAAGTGTGTAGGGTCTTAACAAAATAACTAAAGTTAAATATTAGTGAAAAATGCACATTGTGTAGGCAAGAAAGAAATAAAAATCAGTTTCGCAAACCCTGAGCTCTTTTTATGTGGACTGTCCCGATGACCAAGCAAGGTACTCCGGAACGCTATAAAAGCAGTGATTAAGAAGAAAATTGAAGATACTTTGCTTGAAGGATTTGCATTGCATTTTAATGTATCCACTTAAGTGCATTGCATTGAAAGTGTTATTGCACTTTTAAAGTGCATTGCATTTTTAGTATGCATTGCAAGGTCTGGCGACCTTGGAGGCCATTGCAAGAAAGATGCGTTGTCATTGCCAGATCATAGGACTGCTACAGTAAACCATAGGACTAACATAAAAGATAAAGACATTAAAATCATTACAAACATATTACTTTCTTTGCTGTTGACGATGGGAGAATTTCAGAGTTCAGAGTATTATCAAAACTCAATTTTCAGAGAATTATTACGGGCATTTTCCATTGTTAATGATTAAGATTATCACGACGTTTCGGGATCTGCAATCTGATCCCGTCTTCAGGTGAAAAGTAACCTAAACATAACACAGAACATTAGAAAATGAGCAAGCCTATAGTAATCAGCGTAAGCTGACCAGTCAAACTGATTACTTTAGACTAGCTCATTTTCTAATGTTACATTTCACCTGAAGACGGGATCAGATTGCAGATCCCGAAACGTCATGATCATCTTGCTCACTAACGATGGAAAATGTCCGCAATAATAGATCTGTTGTTGCATAAATCAGCAGTTTTCGTTAATAAATAAAAACTACAGCTGTTTAGTTTTGCACCTTGACTTTTAAAACATCCTTATGTAAAAAAACATGACAAACACGGAAATAGTGATGCTCAGTATAAATTAAACTGGTCGTTACTTCAGTCTAGCCGCCTGAAACGTTGTTAATTAGTGACTGATCATAGTAACTAAGCGGTTTAGGGATCTAACTGTTATCATTCGACGACACGCTTTCAAATAAACCAATACTGCTGAGTCTATCGATAGTGTGTGTCAATAAAAATGAAGTCGTTCGTCGCTGTTGATCCTTTATACGTTTAAAGTATTTATCTGTTTTGAGGTGGAATTATATAGTATGTTTTTTTTGTAAGTGCAAAAATGGTTTATAAAAGAAGTAATGTGTTCAATTGAAGTTATTACTTTAAGTACAAAATTTTACGTACATTTAACTGCTTTTACCAAAATAGAGGGGTTTAACAATCTAAAAACAGTACATTTCGTTATTTTTTATTAAACTTGAAACTGTTATGTATTTTGTCACTACACAACATCAATATACCAAACACTATGGAAATTCATCGAGTCGTTTAAAAAATGATTTTTCGCTATTACAGCGGGATGAAAAGTCCGATTTATTAATATTTAAAATTGGTTTCTTTCATGTTATGTAAAATAACTTTCAGTAAAAGCCCCATAAATTTGAGGCCGAAGGCTGAAACGAGGTTGTGAGCGTAGCGGAATTAGGGTAACAAATTGCAAAGGAAATTCATTTCACTCATGCTAGGGCGCTTTAGCACTCAGCTGCGTGTCGGTCTGGTGCTTTTTTGTTTTCCAGTTTGTAAACAACTAGTTAATTAATCAAAATTCCTTTTTGACTTAAGTTTCCACAACAAATTGAGCCACTCTGCATATCGTGGGTTAAGTGAATAAATGTTGGTTTAGCGATGTGGAAGCACATCAATACGGCCTAGAGAAGAGCGAAGAGCACTGGTTTGAATAAAAGAGGCCACATAAATAGCAGCAAGCGCCGCTATATCTCACAACCAGGCTGCTATTCATCCTGCTGCTGTGAGTGAACAAATCCACTACACTGACCTTCGGTACTGGTAGTTCCGTGAACAGTACACCTCGATATTATTTCTTAACTGTTTAAAAGAAGCGGATCCGTCAAGGGTTGGAACTTTATCTTTCCTCTGGCGTGGGTTTGATCCCCGCAGTCACCTCTTACATATGTCACCTGTTACAAGGTTCGGAAGTCACATTAAGCCGGTGGTCCTTGTATTTCTGGTCATAGCTGCGGCTATCAATTAATGACCTATTCTAAGGAAGAGTCGGCCTTAGTTTGAGTAATTCCAAGACTACACCTCATCGCTGTAACTCATTACTCGGCCACCTAGTGCGTCTCAGGCGGCATGCACTCACTTATGCCGCCTCACCACATATAGCTGCGGCTGACACGTTAAAATACCCTTCGTTATCTGAGATGTGTCGGCATCTCAAGTAACCTAGTGATTGTAGGTGTCACCTTGTGCGGCTCAGGCGGCTAGCTGCACTCACTTTCTGCCGGCTCCATGTAGCTGCGGCTAGCCGACACAAGTGTGCAGAATCTTACGTTATCTGAGTATGTTGTCAAGCTAGTAACCTAGTGATAGCTGTGAAGGTCACTAGGCCACCTAGTGCGGCTCAGGCGGCTAGCTGCACTCACTTTCTGCCACCTCCATGTAGCTGCGGCTAGCCGACACAAGTGTGCAAAATCTTACGTTATCTGAGTATGTTGAAAGCAACCAGTAACCTAGTGATAGCTGTGAAGGTCACTAGCCCACCTAGTGCGGCTCAGGCGGCTAGCTGCACTCACTTCCTGCTGGCGGCTAGCCGACACAACAACTGACTGCCGGTGAAAGTGAGTGAACTCATCGCCGTTCACTCAAGGTCATCTGCTCAGAGAGCAAAGAGGCGTGTGTTGAGTTTTAAACGGTATTCTTTGCCGGTGGTTGTGGAATGTTAACGCAAAGCAGAATATTTATGAAAAAGAACGCACTAAGAATCGTTAAAATAAACAATTGTAATAGGTATATTCATTATGGTGATACTCCGCGTTGTGTGTAAATTATAAACCGAACAATAGTTTTGAACAAAAGCAGGCTCTACCAATAAAGTCGGATGTCATAAATATTAGTATCACAGGTAGTAAACGGCTAAGCATTATAGGTGAACATTATTGTTATTGACATTGAACATTTCACTATTCTGGACATTTTATTAATATCTTCTTCGTTTGTAAATAATTAACTAGAATTTTCGTTTGTAATAATTAACTAGAATTCGCAAAATATTGTCTATAATTTTTTACCTTTGAAGTTGAGGAGACCTCCCACAATAAGGTATGTGTTTTAATGGTAATTAGATTAATACATCTTACCCAATGTTTTCTGTTTAACATCTTTTTTTACACACAAAAAACAATTTTAAATTAATTTTAGAAACACTTAGATTTATTAATTTTACATAAACATATCGGGTAATCCTCTTAACAGAGTGTGCTCAACAGGCTAAGTATAAAAAATGACTTCATAGTCCCAACTTAACCTTATTAAGAAAATTTAATTGGCCACTATAACAGAAATCTCAACGGTATAAATAACATCGTGCAAACCAGAATTTAATTTGTATGCCAGTTTAGCAAACGTTTGTCACGGTCTTCGAGGCACCTTCTGACAATAATTTTAAGTTACTACGATAGGTAAAGATTGAGGTAAATTGGACTTAGTGGCTATAGTAAGGTAAGACTTACTATTTTAGGTAAGTCAAAACCTATTCAACTTGTCATATGTTGGCATTTTAACTTAAGCATTAGTTTTTAGTGTAAATATCCTAAAAATATTTTATGTACTAACCTAAAAATTAAGAAATCTCGTAGTTTCGAATTCTAACACCCACGTCTTCAGGCCGCATAAGCAGTGACACACTCTCAGCCAATAACAACTGGAGCGATGCTTTACTCTCGTAGATTGTGTTGACGCTCATCAATTGATTCCAATTGACATCAATTACACATTTATATCATTAATGTGTTCAGTTGAATCATTGATTTGTCAATTTATTGATTGGTGTGTCTGTCAGAGTTCGTGCTGTCATTGTTTATAAAATATGTAAATTTGCAGGAAATCACCCATTTTTTTCATCAACGAACTTTATGTGGTCAACCCTTAAAGGTTTACACAAACCGTCCAGGCAATCTTAGCAATATGTTGGTTGATTCCATCTCTTGATCAGCCGTATAAATGTTTCGTTAATAAAACATTCATCGCAATTTCAAACTAGCAAAAATGTTTAAAGTGGGACGAAATTAAAAGTTCACCATTTTAAACTTTTTAGTAAACTCATTACATCAGTGATTTCGTTAAAATTAACATGTATATACACGGACAAATAATAATAAATTGTTTTCCCAAATATTATATGAATGTTTACAACTACAGCCTGAGGCTGTGTGAACAAAGCACGGCTTTAGTTCGACCTCTATGTGGGCCAAAACATTAACCACTGTCAAGCCTAACACAGCTGCCAACAGCCAACAGGAAAGTGTTTCAAGCCAACAAAACAAGGTGAAATCACTGGAAAATATAGGATACATGTTGGAGCCTACCCGGAACCAGTGGCTGCCTTGGTAAATATATCTTTTGATCCACTGTGTTTCTTATACGATTATAAATATGTTTAGACCGTATATACACAATGTACTAAAAATATTTCTACCTTTCGGTTTGGCAAGTAGATTCTACAATACTGTTGTTTACTTGTATACTTACTTACTTACTACATTATTTTATTTAAATAAAAAAACAGAACAAAATTATTAACTTAACAATTAATTTACGATTATTCTTTAAATTTCAGAATTTTATTAACTTTTGTCCCTTACGGATCAAGTTTTCGGTTCTAAAATACAATTTGATTTATTATTGTGGGGTTCAATACAAATTACATACACACACACATCTATGACTGGGACTGGGTTTTGAGGATGATATAGGTCTAAAGCGGCTCAGATAGTCTCAGTGATCATCTGGTGATACCCGCATCAACTCCCACCATCTTTTATACATATGAGACCATCACATTGGTCCTTGTATTTCCATTGGTTATTGGGCTATTAATTAATGACCCATTCTAAGAAAGAGTCAGCCTGAGTTTGTAACAAGACTACATAACTCATTACTACCATTCATCATACTCATCCCTCACCACATATTTACCTTAAAATACCCTCATGAAAGTGGCCAGCATCTCAAATAGTGACTTAGTGATATGTTGTCATACCTAGAAACATCTAAACATATAGTTTTATGGGTAGGCACCAATATATTTCGTACAAGACAACAGGTACTGATACTTTTATTTGTATACGGTAAATTCATACGAAATATACCACGGATATCTTCATTTTAACCTTCCATTTAGTTGAAGTCCTGAGTAAAAACGCAATATTTGTTGCATTTATTATATACCATATAATTTAACAATATTATCTTAAACGATTTAATTATAACACTACTTATCTCACTTACTAGTCGATCTAATTATAGATCACAAGACTGATTATTATACATATTAATCGAATCCAACGATATGTTTTTCCGGACGATTAATTGGTATGAATTAAGTGGCCTCGGTTATCTTAACGGGCAGTAAAAAGAGAATAATGACACTTGTAACTGAGAACGTCCAATTAAGAACTAACTAACTCCAAGCTTTATTTCAGACGAGAATTCATCTTGCAGCATTGGCAGAATCTCTTTAGTAGAATATTATTTCATAAACTGTCAATTAAAAACGTCAAATTAAATTCTTAGTGATAACAAGTTATATTTTTAGAGTTTTCAAAAGGTGCTGGGGTTTTATAGTACAAAGGCTAACTCTTAGGCTTTCGCGGCCGGTTTCAGAACTAGTTCTTCCGGTTCACAGCGCGTCCAAGCTTCATAATTAGGTTGAGATATTTCGGCCTCGTTGCGGAGAACCCTCTTCAGTCTCACTGATTGGCTAAAAACTAAAGGTAAAGGTAAGGTTTGCCGTGTTTAATGAGGCGAAGTTAGGACTACAAAGTCCTGTCTACCACTCAACCTCGACCTTTACCTAGCGTCTCCGTATAGTTACATTACAAATTGTAAGTGGTGATTGCGGGGATCGAACGCGCACCACCGGAGTGAAGAGCTCCGGAGTCGCGCGCGATACCAATCCGCCATGGATCAGCAAACACAAGAAGGCCGAAATATCTTAACCTAATTATGACGTTTGGGCATGGTGTGAACTGGAAGAACTTTATTATAGTATAAAAGCTATATCTGTGATGCGGTTTTTATTACACTTGGTAAAAACATTAAAACAAAGGCAAATGGCGGCGGAAAGTTGATTTTTCTCCGCCATCTTGGTCTGGCTAAGTGGATTTTATTGAGATTTATTACTTACACTTATTACACATGCGTATACCAGGTTTATAGAAATAGAATAATAATTACAGCTTAACAGCGTACACCCCCACCTTTTTGGGGGGGAAAATTTTTCAAATAGTCACTTCTGCTAAAAAGAATTTCGATGGTTAATGAACTTACCTTAGAGATTACATTTAGTTGGGAAAAACACGCCCCTTTCCAAAGGCAAATTCAGTAAGTATTCTTATTCTTGGAAAATTTGCTAGTACTTATGGTAACGCTAGAGGCTACATTTAAGTTTTCTTTTTATATACGGAACTTCATGGAGGTCAGGTTTTGAGGATGATATAGGTCTAAAGCGGCTCAGATAGTCTCAGTGATGATACCCGCATCAACTCTCACCATCGTTTAAACATATCAGACCATCACCTGCGTGGTTCGGAAGTCACGTTAAGCCATTGGTCCTTGTGTTTCCATTGGTCATTGGGCTATTAATTAATGAACCATTCTAAGGAAGAGTCGGCCTTAGTTTGTAACAAGACTACACCTCATAACTCATTACTACCACTCATCACACTCATCCCTCACCACATATTTGCCTTAAAATACCCTCATGAGAGTGGTCGCTATCTCAAATAGTAGTTCACAAACTTAGTATCTTCTCGAAAGTTACCAAATATAGGTTATAGGGTTCTTTGTAAGAATTGAAACCAAACGCGTATTACTGTTCCTTATACCCAACCATTACTCTGTTTTTGGAAAAGTTTATTTATCGCTTGATAATTTTTTCACAACCAAAGTAAGACAAATTAGTTTACGCTTAATACTCCTCTTGAATTCTGTATTGAAGTATAATCTTAATGGTAGTGTCGGTAAAAAAACTACACCAGTGGAAGCGTTGGACAAACGAAATCCTATTTACGGTATTAAAGTTAAAATAATACTCTTTAGAGACGTTTCTTTCATTTCATTACACTGAGTTCTAATTAACTAACAGCGCCATTTTCATCAAGAGAGACTATTTATTTTATTTTATCTAACTAATCAAAGCCGCTCTTTTCATTCTTTACATTCGAGAAGCTACATTTCAACACTGTTATTTAATTTGTAGTTAAAATATACTTCTGTTATTACTTTTAAACGTTTATAGTGTGATAAATTATAGACGGTTCATAAATTATTTATCATGAAATACTTGTGTTTGATTCGCTTCTGGTTTGTATTGTCTATGTCTGTAATGGTTAATAGATTAGTTAAGAGTAATAGTTAAGAGTCATCGTCACACTCCCACAACTCATATTTCAATTTTTTGGTATGGCTTAGGAATTTGTTTGGAAAGTGTAGGCCTCGTTTGTCTCTAGCAGTTTTTGGCTGAAGTACAGGGTTATTCAAAAGGAATGTCCTACTTTCAAACAACTCTCCTTCGTGAATTATAACCTAAATATACAAGTACATAAATTAAATACTTGTAAAAAGAGTACTTTTCAAAGTTTATCTTCCTTGGTGGCCTTCTTTAAATGCTCACCATGTCCTCCATTGACTTCTCTGCAAAAACCTAGCCGATAATCAAACTCTTTTCCCGTAGATCCGAAGTTAATATTGGTTTATGGAACTGCAGCTCTGATACGGTTCAGTAGGTCACCTAGATTTTTCTGTCAGAAAGGGTACGTAAACCTTCACCCTTACATAGCCCCACAACAGAAATTCACGAGGAAATCACAAATCTACGACAAAACTCTTGTTGAACTGAACTGACTGGCTTTTTGGAAATTCAAGAACGAAAATATCTTGTGTTGAATCGGCAGCCATTTTGTTGGTAATTATAAGCGGAAATTACTTCTCAGTATATGAAATTGTAAACAAAATGTTGAAACTTCTTCTTTTCAACGACATGTAAGTTATTCATGAAGCACACATACTGTAAAAGTTACAGACGAATGAAAGTAGGCCATTCTTTTTTAATAACCCTGAAGTTATTCAAAAGTAACTTCAAAAGTTCTTTACATATATTTCGATTGTAAATTTTTAAACACCGTAGAAATTATTTTAAAAATATGTATATGTATATATATATATGCAATTTTAAAAGACCTCAGTTTTATTATCATTAAAATGCGATCAAATAAAACTGTATTTATTTAAATAACATTTTATCACCATTATCCATAACTAAAGGAAATACTGTAATTTGGGTAGGAGTATTTAATCTTTCAAAACACCCTTGTCAAAAAGTAGCAATAAGTTCTAGATAACCATTTTGGATTATCACTTGTTTTATATTGAAAGTTCAATCCTATGCAATCCCCAAATAGGACGGATGACAATACTTGTTATCTAGATATTTTGTGTCTAAAGTTTAAATTCTTTGTTTGGAGTGTGTTGTTGAAATGGTAGAATTTCTGATATTGAAAATATTATTACAGACGATTTTTATCGTCAAGCAGAACTTGGCATTTTGGTATTTGGAATTGATTCCTCCTTGACCTCCAAAACAAGTTGTGATTCATCGTGTAGTTTTCTAAATTCTTGTGAGTAATTTTGACTCCTTTCTTAAATGAAAAGCTGCGTCATCCGTCAAACGTCTAAAGAATGTCTTTCACACCATTATATGTGAATAAACCGGTATTTGTGTGGTCTCTGATACAGGTGTGTGATTGGTCGTCTATGTTCCCAGCCTGCCAATCAGGCGCTGGGCAGCTGTTGTTGCTCGTGGACGTGCATAGTTTCTATAAGTTATTTTTATGTATATAACTAAAGACACCTAGTAAATTGTTTACTATGCTAGATTCCAGTTCTTGAAATGTCATGATAACTAATGTCATGATCACTATTTGAGATGCCGACCACTCTCATGAGGGTATTTTAAGGCAAATATGTGGTGAGGGATGAGTGTGATGAGTGATAGTAATGAGTTATGCGGTGTAGTCTTGTTACAAACTAAGGCCGACTCTTCCTTAGAATTGGCCATTAATTAATACCCCAATGACCAATGGAGATACAAGGACCAACGGCTTAACGTGACTTCCGAACCACGCAGGTGGTGGTCTAATACGACGGTGGTGGGAGTTGGTGCGGGTATCTTCAGATGATCACTGAGACTATCTGAGCCGCTTTAGACCTATATCATCCTCAAAACCTGACTTCCATGGAGTTGGATTACAGGACCACGCCACTAGTCCCAGTCAAAAATCTAATTTAAAGATCCTCTTGCTCATTAAAAAAACTACGAAACCCCGCAATATTCAAACCTTATAAAGTAAACACTATAATGCTTTCTACACTTCCTGTGAATTCCTTGCAATTCTACAGATAACAACCACATTGAAGGAAAATGAGCTAGTTTTGTTGGCTAGAAGGAAGCTAGAAATAACGCTATGACACTTGAATATCTGCCAGCGGAGGTTTGGGGCACATTTATTTCCAAAACAGAGGACGTTTATTATTTGCAGATGACGGTTTCCCCCGTAAATAATGCTCTGCTGTTACTTGCCAAGCGGTTTGCCACCGAACACAAAGCTGATATAGGTTTTAAACACAAAACAAACCCTTATTTGCTTTTTATATTATTACTTGGCTGGTAGATTACTTTATAATCGTCGCAAAAAACAAATTTACAACCTAATTTTAACAGTGAATTACTATTTTTCTTTAAACTTTTCTTGTAACGTTATCATGGATATCTAGTAAAGGTTAGAAGTAAATGCACAATGAACTGGTTATCTTAAATTGTATACAATGAGCCGAAATGAGTTAAGCCGAAATGCGGGAAAACGATTTTCCACGTGTAAAAGGTAAAAAAGATAAAGTTTTTCTTATTTAACTAGACGAAGTTAGAACCAAAAAAGGGTCCTCTACCACTCAACGTCGACCTTTACATAGCGTTACCGTATAGTCACATTTAAGTGGTGACTGCGGGGATCGAACCTCCGTCAGTGGAGTGATGGGCTCTGGAGTGGCGCACGATTCCAATCCTCAAATAGATCATCTTATAGATATTATACGTGTAAATACTCAATATTTACACTTAGAATAAAAGGCTATCCATCCGTGTTTTCATATGCTGCTGAGACCATTGGCACTAACTAGTAATTCGCTTTTTAACGTTGTACTATGGCTTTCACAGACCCAGTGTATTTTGGGTCTAAAACTTTTTTTATGTTTTTAAGGATGATTTTCATGATCATTAACACAGTTTACTCGCTACTACTGTATACCTATGAATATACAGGTTTAGTTTCAAATGTCCCTCCCCCATGACAACTTTTGAAAAAGGAAATATTTTTTGAAACCCTTTAGGGAATGTTTTAATAGGGTTCTGAAGTTTGTTTTGACCTACTTTGCGTCACAAACTCCCCAACCATAAACCACGTGGGGGTGGCCAAGTTTATTAAACACAAACCCCTTGTGGCACTTTGAGAGAAAGGGAATTTAAAAACAAATTCAACAACGCTTTATATAAATATCTTCCCCAAAGAGATTTTTAAAATTTTTCCTTTTTCAAAAGTTAAGGTGGGGGGACACTTAAATTTACTTTGTGTATATACCAGTTTAAAATCTCCAACTTAACAAACTTCAACATCGCTGTTGTTTACACCATTCAAGCGTTCGGCATGTCAAACCGAACAATCCTAATTCGAAGAGAACAACAGAACTTGACGCAATACACTGGAACCAGTAGACTGTAACTATCAACAAACACCTTGTGAACACACAGGTAAACATACACACACACTGACACGTGCTATTCTCTTGTCAAACATGTCGTAAATCAGGGTACGGCACTTAATCACGTGACTTCATGTCAGCTGTGAGCTGTTTAACTGTTTGTTCGTGTCAACTTCATCAGCTGTTGACATAAATAACATTCGTTCCCTCCTAAACCCGACTTAGTTTGTTTGAATTGCTCAAATAAACACCTACACTTTTACTCTAGGTGGGAGAACATTGTTCAGGGTACATGTGAATAAATGCAGCTGCAGTGATGGAAATGAAATCAAGGTAATTACCAGCTGTTTTCGTTGGCGGGTTTCTTATGATTGTTTTGTTATTAAACAGCTGTTTTTGACACATGTAATGGCATGCTTGTGTGGTTATTTTTTGTTTTTTTTTACACGTTTTATTTTTACAATATGTTATTTAAATGTGATAACAATAAGTCAAAAATCCTAATGTATAATGACATGAAAACTAAGAACTATTCGGTGATAGGCTCGACAAAATTATGTGGTTAAATAAAGGTTAATCATTTAGTTCCTATGGAGTAACAAATCGTTTTAAAGGATCTCGTTTTCATGGTACGTACCTCTTAAAGGAAAATCTAAAGACAACGTTATTTAGCTACGCCTGATTGATGATAGATACAACTTCATACTATTAATACTAAATTATTTATCCAATTTAATCAGAATTGTCATACATTTCGTATGTTAAATGTTATCGACTTCGTTTTATTTGTACTTTATATTTTCTTATAATTCTGTTGTTTTAATACGCAATTTACGGCTGTTGTTATAATACGCGTTTTACGATAAATATTAGATTAATGATGGTAAGTTAAAGGGGACGACGACGTAAATACGTAATCCAAGAACAAATTAAACGACTTCACAAACTAGCAAGTTTGAAAAGTATTTAACTTCCTATGAATATCTAAAGTTGAAATATTATATCGCACGACTTCAATAGGTTTTTAGTGTACGAAAAATACAATACGATTCAGGATCAAGAATCTCATTTCACCTGAAGGTGACATTTTCTTTTTTATTTATTTATTGTATGGCATTACATGCTATACTGAATCTAATAATAAATAACATAAGTAACTTAGTTTCATTACTATTATGTCTAGCTTTTTTGATCCATGTTAAGACTTTACTATTTAAATTCATAATATATTCTTGGCGTCCTGTGTATATAAAATAATAACTTACAACAATGTTAGTTTGAAAGTTCATAATAGTGCCGGAGAGCAATTAAGTAAAAGGAAAGAACGGACTTTTCCAGCCACTTCCGGAGAAAACTACTCCTAACGTTTCGGGTAGTTAGAAACTCCACCCGTCTTCAGAGGATGAAAGTTCATAATAGTGGCGGAGAGCAATTAAGTAAAAGGGAAGAACGGACTTTTCCAGCCACTTCCGGAGAAAACTACCCCTAACGTTTCGGGTAGTTAGAAACTCCACCCGTCAACATAAACCCCCCCACCCACCGACGGCTGTGTGCCTCAAACTTCCCCAACTCGCTCCCACTCCACTCATCTACAGACCGGGCTGTCAACTACCGGCCTACAGGGATGTTAGTTAGTGCGTGCCCCCCGTAGTGCGAGGTTCGTGGTCCGAGTCTGGGTGAGATCCTTTCAATTAATAACTACTTACCACATCTCTGTGTTTTCAGCTATTTGTTTTTTCAGCTATTGATTGTATGTTAAGGCTAACATGTAGTTTTATCCCTATAACGTGTCCTCGTTTTACTTGTTCATATTTGTAATTGTAAGTTTGACAAGCCATCAATTTTTATGATGTAGCGCTATTTTAAAATATTGGTTGGAATAGTCCTAGGTTAGTTCTTAAGTTAAGATATTAATCAAATTTAGTTCCTAGATTAGTGTAGTCCTCTGAAGACGGGTGGAGTTTCTTACTACCCGAAACGTTAGGAGTAGTTTTCTTCGGAAGTGGCTGGAAAAGTCCGTTCTTTCCTCTTAATTAACTTACAACAAATCACAAAACATTAGGAAACTCATAAGAATTTAGAACCAACGTTACTATGAAACGTTGTTTTTGTCCAAATAAAATGGTTTATATTGGCCTACTGATTTTAGTACTTATTCATCAAGTGCCAATATCCCCGGAAAAAAGATCATTAAGAAATGAGCTAGCCTAAAAAGTTCAGTGTAATCTGACGACCAGTTAAGCACCACCAAACAAAAAAATAGTTATCTTTATTTTTGTTTTGAGAAAACTCATTTTGTTTCTTGATAGGTGAATGGTCAGCTTACGCTGATAAAGTTTAGAATAGCTCATTTCGCAAGAGTTTTTTAATTTTATTTTTCACCTGAAAACGGCATTTAATACCAGAAACGTCGTGTTCTTCTTGACCACTAAAAAACAAACAAAATACTTCCACTATAATTTTTGTTTCAAAAGAAATAATTTCTTTAAAATAAAATTATTTTACCATCGTCAACAACTAACTTCCAACCAAGAAATTCCAATCTTGGTTGGTCACAAATCATGTGACTTCTCCAGTTATGTTGGCCCACCCCGATCTAGTAGCTCTTATAATGTTAACTACTTAACAACGATACAAGTAATTAACACGCACTTGCAGAGGTGTGAATTGGTGTCTACTTATCTTCCATCGCTAATTACCTTGTTAAGAATATCGCTAACACTTGGTCAAGGTCAAGTGGGATGATGAGAGTCGTGTAGTTCCTTCTGAAGGGTCAACACCAGCGCACGAGTCAAGTACTTGGAATTTCAAGTATTTCTTCGGCTACCTTGAGAGCTTTCAGGTTAGTTCAGAAAATACAGGTTAGTTATATTAAAATACTATTAAAATTCACCATCATTCTATATTCACTTTAAAATATTCTCTAAGAGTTGTCGGTGTCTCAAAGCAAAAGTGTACGTTGATGATACGTTACTTTTAAGTTGTAGTGGTCTTGATTGAATCTATAAGAGTTGAATTCTGCCTGCTGAATGGCCTACCCCCAGCTTTAGTTTCAGTTACATGGTGAAGGTATGTTAATTTATGATAAATTTTGTTGTTTTCTATTTTCTGAATGTTTTTACCTCAAATAGTTATCTTTAACGCACCAAAATAATAAATAATTACAAAAGAAAATGTAATAATAGTAGTTGATAATTTATTTAACAGAAAGGTGTACTTATTGTATGAACAAAAGTATAAAGTAAACTGTTTAGTACCGTGAATAATTTTAATTTGGAAACTACTACTTTCAAGGCTTAGCCCTGAAACTAATAGCGTCCAAATTAAAATATTCATGGTACTACAAAGTTTACTTTTCTCTTTTTGGTAATAATAGTATAAATTGATTTTACCTAAAAGAAAATGCTAGCTTAATTATCATTTTGTTACTCCTCTTGGACTCTTTTAAAATTTAGCATGTGTAAGAAAAAATTTAAATGAATAGCTCTTGTTAAAATATATGTTTTCTACGATCAAGCCAAACTACGAACAAATTTCACATACACCTCTGGTTTTAAGTAAGTAAATTTGTGTTAAATACACATTATAAAATTGTTTATAGTTATTAAAATGACTGTTTAAGAAACGTGACGATTTGCCAGAATAAAAAAAAACTTTACCATTAATTAAATGCGTTGAATAACGTAAAAAATGTACCTAAAATTGAGTGCGGTGAATGACGTTACCAAGTCACTTAGGTGTAAAGGATGTTTAACAAGGCAATAACCCTTTAGTTCCGCTTTGTCCTGTCCAGATCCTCTGGTTTTGGCATTCATTACAGTAAATTAATTCAACAAGGTCTGATTTACTTGCTTCAAAGACGAAACTGCTTAGCCTGCAGATTCAATTTCAGGCGGTTTATCAACCTGATGAGTTATATGAGGCAGTTTACATAGCAAGACAGTTCGATATTGATTGGTTAAATGGAAGATAAATCGAAAATTAAAATTAACAATTTTAGTATTTGAAGCATCTCAAAGATGAAAATTACAATATAAAAGTAAAATTTAAACAAGGAAGTGTGTTTGTGTTTGTACTAGGTATAAGAAATTCGAAGTTAAAAGTCACCCTCAGGTAACCTTTTCTTCAATTATATTTTCGTTTCGTGTAAGTGTGTTCAACTGTTCAAGCAAATCGTTTTTAATTATTTTTTATATTTTTATTAATTTTAAGGTATAAAGGTTTTTCAATATAAAAAAATAACTTAAAAGATAAAAACATTTGTAATTTCAAAAGAGCTCTTTGGTTATCAAACAGGTTTTAAACGTGCGTTTCTTGGATTAACCATATCATGTCCAATAAAAAGGCATAGGTATTTTCAAGCATTCTTTACAGTAACTTATATAAACGCTAAAAAACGTTTAAAAAAGTTTTAATGGACGCGTGGCGGGTAGGAATCGTGCGTAACTCATATCTTTGCTGGGTCAGGTTCGATCCCTGTCGTCACCACTTAAAATTGTAAAGTAACTATACGGTAACGCTAGGTAAAGGTCACGGTTGCGTGGTAAAGAGGACTTAGCAGTCCTAACTTCATCTCGTTAAACTATACCAACCTTTTATGCTAACTTGGTTTGTTAATTTGGAGATGCACTATTATATGCGGTGGTAATGGGGATTGACCTCTATTGGAAAGAATGCAACACTGTTTATACTCATCAATGAGTGTTTGTTGAGAGCGACTGGATGACGTGACGATTGTCTCGTGTTGGAACTGAAACGTCACAGGAGCTTAGTGACGAAGATTTATACTTCTGGTTTAGAAGGTTTAGATATTTTATGTTTCCTTAAATAGCCGGAAAAATCCAAAATAAAGAATTTTGTAATCTATTTTGGAGTTACAAAAGGCCGTGTTCGGTTAACTAAAAAAGGTGTTAGTTTTAATGCATTGATGTGTCACAAACCATTTTAAACCAATTACAATAAAGCAGTTACATATTTGTATTTGTGTCTTTGTACGTGGGGTGTCACCTCGTACCACTGATTGGTTACAGAGAAATACTGTAAATTTTTCAAACTAACTAAATTAAAATATTACGTATAAAGTTAATTCAGGGGAATAACGTCTTCAAAGTCAAACTAAACTTAGGTAGATTGTTTAATGACACGAATTGTCCTTATTTTTTAACCAGAGTAGATCTACTTTCTTAACACATGGCCCCCTTAAAAGATCATTAGGAAAGCTTTTAAAACTTAAAGCTTTTGTAAAAAAACCGGAAAAATCTTTAAAACACCTGTTTTACCCAAACAAGTGGGTTAGGAGATAGTAACGTCATCACGAAAGTTCATCATAATTCGCTGTCCTTTTAACGGACACGTATTGGATGGTATCGCCCTCAATCTCGGAGTTTATCCGGTGGCTTGTGATCGATCCACAAGGTCACCATCACATTCTTCTAGGTAAGACTCGAGATTAAGAGGTAGAAAACCCTTTCAGTCCTCGTTAAATAAGACAAACGTTAACCTTTTACACACGCCAACAAATCACCCAAGACCCTACAACACCTTAGATAGACTTAACTCTTAGGCTTTCGCGGCCAGTGTCACAGCTATAATCTAGTTCTTCCGGTTCACACTGCGTCTAAACTTTATAATTAGGTTGAGATATTTCGGCCTCGCTGTGGAGTACTATCTTTAGTGATTGGCTGAAACAGTAGTACTCCACAGCACGGACACGTATTGGATGGTATCGCCCTCAATCTCGGAGTTTATCCGGTAGCTTGTGATCGATCCACAAGGTCACCATCACATTCTTCTAGGTAAGGCTCGAGATTAAGAGGTAGAAAAACCTTTCAATCCTCGTTAAATAAGACAAACGTTAACCTTTTACACACGCCAACAAATCACCCAAGACCTACAACACCTTAGATAGACTTAACTCTCAGGCTTTCGCGGCCAAGTGTCACAGCTATAATCTAGTTCTTCCGGTTCACACTGCGTCTAAACTTTATAATTAGGTTGAGATATTTCGGCCTCGCTGTGGAGTACTATCCTTATTGATTGGCTGAAACAGTAGTACTCCACAGTGAGGCCGAAATGTCTCAACCTGATAATGAAATTTGGACGCGGTGTGAACCTTAGACACTTAAAAACACTTAGAAAACACTTCACAATCCACTACCAAAGCACTGGAACCAGTAGATTGGTGCAGTAAGCAGGGTAATAGCGCTCATTAACATGGTTACTCCACCTCCTACACAACAGACTGTCACATAGTCTAATCTACTGCACTAACAGCCTTACTGTAGTCTAGTGTTGACGTAGTCCTCTGTTTGACAGCTTTAGTCTCCGTTTGACTAATTTAGTCACTGTGTGTGTGTGTGTTTGTTGACATTACTCATGGGTTAAGTTGGTGTCTGTGTGGAGATATGTATAAGATGCGGTGAGTAGTTTTGTTTTATTACTAAATGATTGTACGACAAAGTGTCGTTTTTGAAGTAAGAAATTAGAATTAGTTTAGGATTGGTACGTCCAAAGATTTAGTACGTCCATTGTAATCAGGTGATTAAACTAAGTTTTGTACTGTGTCCGGTTTAAACGACTAATATTATTAACAAACAAAGTTGAAAAAGTAAACCTGGTTAATTTGTGTTAATTTAACAACTTACAATTTCATACTTTACCTTTTGACACGTTTAAACTACCAACACTCTAAATATGAAAGAGTAAAAACCAATTCCAAAATAATGAAAATCGAGCCACTCCTTAATGTCAGGGGCTGGGCTTCAACACCCAAAAGAGCGAAATTTCACTCTTTCTCAGTGGCCTTCACTCCTTCATTTTTAAGGTGAAGAGTATTCAAATCCATATAGCAAATTTAAAATACTTAATTGGCAACGTACAAGTCAAAATTGTATAAGGACACTAAAGTACAAATTTTATAAGCTCTAAAGTTGTTAAAACAAAAAATAATATAAACAAAATTAAAAGACTGACCACTTCTTAGTTATAAAATCGAAATCAAAAGGTACACAAGGCTTTCTACTGCATATGTACCTTTAACGTCATAATGTACGCGGTATTGTTTTGGAAGTATTTATATTAAAACAATGAGTTTATATTTTACTAGATCTATTGCTAATGTTTGTCAATCCTGATGCATTTTATAAGGTCTATAAATATACATATGTAAATCATTATTATAACTTCGTCTTGCCTTTTTCACGGAATTAAATAGTTCAGATCTCTTATTTTCGCAAATATTTTCCTACTACTATTCAAATTACTGTTTGACGTTGCACCGATCAAAAAGTGATGGTTACTAGAAGCATTATAATCCATTGACCTATCATCTAGCTGACCAATTCACAAATTACAGCCCGTGAACAGGTTTAGTGCGGTTTAAAGCCTAGATGGCCCTGGCCTGTATTGTTTGGGATACCATTAGATTTGGGCATTTCCTCTTAGTTTGGGTTTTGAGACATAAGAACCAGGTGTGCAACGACGAGCTCTCAACAAACGCTGGCTGTTGTGAAATGTGAGTGTTGATTAGTTTTATAGTTATAATGATTTTTTAAACGATGAGATAATGTTAAGTCCATATTTGAAGTTTTTTAATCTTTAGTAAACCCATTTCTTTAAATTGAAAGAAGAAAAACAGTATTAAGTAAAAATAACTAATAACTTTGAACACGGTAATCATATGCTCAAGTAAAGAGTTTTTATGTGTTCGACCTGAAGATACTTAAGTATCTAGTCAAAATAATTACATTATACGACACTACGTTTTAAAATTAATCAGCTAATGGGTTTAAAACAATTTTAACACCATTTTCACATAAAATGCACAGGCTTACCAAAGAAACAACTTCATAATAGTACACATACAAATTTTGTATGATATATCTGAACAACACTGCAATATGGGGTTTTCATATGAATAGGTTTTGAATCTATAAATTTGAATATTTCTAGATATTATCTTCTTGCTTTAAAACTTGTTGTAAATTTTTTAAATACCGTACTATTTATTGTTTTTTTTAACTTGTAGTTAAGTTTGATACTTATAAATTTAAGAATTTCCTTAACTTTGTTTATTTTCAAAGTTTTGACAAATTTTGAATTTAACTTGAATTTTTTTAAACAACACTGTAAACATTGGTTGACTCCAAAAAATTCTAATTTCTTTTCAGTTTGGTCACAAATTGTATGCGTGGGTTTGGCAGACCTGTCATTAGCGAGAATACATTCAAATACAAATTTAAATAGAGCCCTATATGGGGTTTCTAAACGTACAAAATTGAAAAGTCAAACAAGAGCAGTTTAACCACCAATTAACATGTCATTTTCCTTTACATTGTAACTTAAGCTAAATACTCGTATGCGGCGGGAAACAGATGTTTCTGAGGGTTGAGAAGGCCTAACGATAAGCTGTTAAAGTGGACAGGATGTTAACAAGGCAATGAGCCTAAAGTCACCCTCTGCTAACCAGGCTTTCCTGAATCTGTGTAATTACTTGCTAGGTTAAATTTTCGTAGCTGTTCATTTCTTAAACAATCGAATGATTAATTAGAATCTTTACGTATGAATTTTTGTTTTGTTTTCATTAACAGCAACTTGTTTTAGTTTAAACATGATAACGCGTTTTAGGTTTTCGTTTATAGTGACTTTTAAAACAAACATTTTTTTACACAAAAAGCGTAGTTATGTACAAAAAGCAGTATTAGTGTTTAAATTATAATATTTCCTATTGAAAGACTCTTTTTGACGAACTAATACGTAGCAGTTATGTTTATACAAAATTATGTTAAAGATTACTAACTACACTCTAAAAGAAGTCAAATTCACTCAGAAAGAGTGACATTTTTCTCTTTTGGGTGTGGAAACCGAGCTACTCTCATAAAAAGTGGCTCGATTATCACTCTTTTGTAAGAGGTTTTCACTCTTTCATATTTAGAGTGTAGGTAAATTCCATAGAATACAATAGTATAGTAAGCCAAATGGCTTCAAATATTTCGATGACGTTTTAAACTTTAAAGTAATTTAAAGGTTGAAAATGTGTATAACCTAAACAAATCCTAAACAAACAATATACTTGGGTTTTAGAATAATACCCTAACTTTATGTCCCTTACTTTTGAACTTAGAAGTAAAACACACTCTTCTTCAACGTTCTGCTTGTATATTCAACCAGAATTATAATGTACGGGTCCTGGCGTGGTAGTGTGGGGGGTTTAGAGAAGGGGTTTCTGTATGGAAGGGTTGTATGATGGTGAAGGGGGTGGATAAAGCGGTGTGGGGGGTTGGCTCATCTCGGCCCAATTACTCCATCTTCCCCGTCGCCCTCAGATATTTGAATCTCTTCTTCTGCCATTGGATTTAATCAGGCTTAAAATTAATTACCAAATTTATCTTACTTACACTAAGTAATCAGCTGTTATAAAATATACTGCCAAGCAACACTGTTTTTCAATAACACTACTAAAGTAGTAGTTTATTTAAACCAGAACGTGAGTTAGGTTTTATTTCTCTTTCTGCTTATAACCTATAATTTTACAGTCAAAAGACTTTGTGAGAACTCAACTAAAATTCATTGGTCGTTGGATATTAATTAACTACCTGATCTGCTAGAACAGTACCCTAGTTTGTAACAAGACTACACCTCATCATCCATCACCCTCGGCGTTCAAACACCCTTTCGGAGTGGTCGTTGTTTCAAACCTAAGTATCAAAGTACCTCGATTCATTATATTTAGTTTCTTAAAACCCATCAAGCCAAAGCTAATCAGTTTAAATACATCACACTTTAAACGGACTGACCTTGCCATCCCGACGTTTAATAATATAATGCTGGCAACATCCACATATTCGCAAGTTCCATAGATCGTGGAAGGTAATAAATTTAGTTTCGGGCCATGAAAGTAAAAGATAGCTTAACATTGCATGTAGTTTTCATGATTTACACCCACATAAATAATATTTGGTTGGCACACTTGCTTACTGGGTAAGCCATAACTCGCATCTTCACTACTCTTTGCTCCGAGTTGAAACATACATTAAACCACAAGATATAAGTACGAGTAGTGGGCAACCTGACAAAGGATTACGGATACATATGGTAAAGCCCAACGTTTGAGTAGGAAAGTGTCCAAATCACTAAATCACTATTTGAGATGCCGACCACCCTCATGAGGGTATTTTAAGGCAAATATGTGGTGAAGGATGAGTGGTAGTAATGTGTTATGAGGTGTAGTCTTGTTACGAACTAAGACCGACTCTTCCTTAGAATGGGTCATTAATTAATAGCCCAATGACCGATGGACATACAAGGACCAATGGCTTAACGTGACTTCCAAACCACGCAGGTGATGGTCTGATATGTCTAAACGATGGTGGGAGTTGATGTGGGTATCATCAGATGATCACTGAGACTATCTGAGCCGCTTTAGACCTAATAGTATGATTTTGGGACGTTGCTTTGAATATGACAGTGAAACGCAAAAATAGCCGGCGTTATTGTTCAGTGGGAGGTTCATTGACGCAATTTTGAGCACAGGAACCTAGTTTTCCAAAAACGCATTTGTACTAAGCTCAAAGCTACTTTTGCTTTTCGATCTCAAATTGATAAGGTATTTTATTACTAATGCAAGTTTAATGTACGACTGTACGTGTATGTCATGAAGAAAAACCTATTTAAAAATGCATTTAAATAGGACTACTCATCGCACTGCTAAAACAAAAATTCACTTTGATCTCTATTTTAAATCGGGTTGACGAATTTTTTTCATTTTCAAATGTGTTTTGAATATATTACGCATTGTAAAATGAATTTCTATTTCAAATGTCAAAATTTGATGAAACTTACCGTATTTCAGACTTCAAACTGTTATTGCAGACATTTTACACCGTTAGTGAGCAAGATGATCACGACGTTTCGGGATCTGCAATCTAATCCCGTCTTCAGGTGAAAAGCAACCTAAAGCATAACACAGAACATTAGAAAACGAGCTAGCCTAAAGTTATCAGCATAAGCTGACCAGCCAAGCACAACCAAACAACATGTAGCTGTTAAAATCAAAATACTAAAACCTTAAAACTTAAAAACTGTATGTATATGATTAAAAAAGTGGTTTGACGAAAAGTATTTCTCCTTAAAGGAACTTTGGAAGAGTATCTCTATATAAAGGCTAACGAACTCGACCAAAAAAATAACTCTTTGAGCTTGCATACAAAGTTGTATAAAAACTGAACGAAAATGTGACCTGTAGAGAGCAAAAACATGTAAGTATAGTGACACATATGCATATACAAATTTGAAGACAATCTTAAAGCGTTTTCTAAGAGTAGGATCGGTGCTCAGGTCAAGTTCCCGGTCTAGTCTATCCAGTACTGACTGCATGAATATGTCACTTTTACAAACTCCGGGAATTCGCTAAAATATGCAAATTCCATTGATTAAATTTTTTATTAATCATTCCTTTTTAGCCCACTTTTAGACGATACGACTTGTTGCTTGCGCCGGATACGGCACGGTGCGAGTTAGTTTGATTACAATGGCAACATATGGAGCTGTCCAGACGTGCCGGCAACGGCCGCTTGCCATTGTAATCAAACTAACTCGCGCCGGCCCACGGCGAAAAGTCGTAACGTCTAAAAGCAGCCGACGACAGCAATATTAAGATAAATTACTTTGCAAACACCCTGAAGTGTAAATTCTGATTTTAAAAGTGACGTCTACTACAAGAAAGATGCAGTTGGCTGTAGAGTGTAGGTAGGTGGGCAGTGGTACAATCCCGGCAGCGTGATTAGCCTATTGTCCTCCACATTCTCAACAGTGAAGCAGCCCACACAAGAATCCAGCCGCACATTCTGCATGCTAATTCCACACGTGTAGCCACTTCAACTTATTCAACTCACGAAATCAGGCTTTAGTAATTTAAAAAGTATTTACGTTATTAAATTAAACTTGAATTAAGTATCTTGGTAACTTTTCAGCTAGTTTTGGAAGATGTGTTTTAGTTCGTTCGTTTATTTAGGCCAAATGCCTCAGCTTCGTTCAATTCTTGAGTGCTTTTTACGAGAAAGCCTGCTAAATGTGTGTATGAAAACTCACGTTTACAATTTTAACATTTAGCTAACCAAAACTACGAGTATGTGTAACAATGGAATTATTCCTTGGCTAAAAGTTGTAAACTTTACGTCGTATAAACCAAAACTGGGGTTTAAAAACTCAAAAGCATTCGTGAAAATTTGGTTACGATATCGTCCATCTGAACTTAGGTGGCGAACGCCAATGTTTTTGAGTTGTAGTTGAGTTTCTACTTTAAAAAGTAATAACACCAAATTTGCTATCTTAAAAAGTGGGATTTCCAATACAATTTGGGGAATACAATTTGACCCCATTGCTAAACAATTAACTTACAAACATTTTGATAGAGATTCAATTAATTTCGGCTACGTCACAGTATTCACGAAAAATAAAATTACCATAGTAAGATTGCATGAGACAGATGCATGCCAAGTTACATCCTAATGTTAAAAACAAGAAGCTCAGTAGAACGGGCAAATATCTCATCTATGTAAGTTAACAATTTAACCAACTGAAGTTGATACTTTCAATTTAAGCATCGTGTAGGTGCTGCTAAAAACCCAGGCGTCAATAGTTGGACAGCTGCACCAATTGTCTCAGTCACATTCTTCCTTGTTCATTAATTTTAAATAAGTCAGATTTAGTTTTAGATATTCTTCAAACTACACTCACGGCAAACTAGAAACTCAAGACACGATCCCACAGATCTCAGCACTTTTCTCAAATTTGTATCTGGTAACTTTGCTAGATACTTGACGATTGGGTCCATTAAGGCCGGCAATCAGACGCGATGTGTTGGCCTAACGACTTTTACCCTCCCCCTTCACCCCTTTCACACAACCCTTTAACGAACATCCCCCTTCTGCCGATGGCGAGCTTCACTACTTCTTCTGATCATTATAGCAGAATGAAAAATGTCACAACTATTTCTAGTATACGATTACTTAGTGTCAGTTTTAAGGGAATGATACATATGAACTAACTGTATAAATTTTAAACGAATTTGTCCCATTAATTTTTTTTAAAGGGATGCCAACATTTGATAATATAGTCTACCTCACCCAGTTTACACCACGTCAAAACATCATAATACATCCAAGGAACATCATACAAAACAGACAGAATCTCATACAAACATAACAAAAAGACTACTTAAAAGTTTTCAAGCCAGCTAGTAGAGTGAAGAAATTATTAGACCTGTGAAGAACTCTACACTGAGACCAACATTTCTCAAGCTAATAATAATTATTATTTTCTAGTTCTTCTGGTTCACACTGCGTCCAAACTTTATAATTAGGTTGGATGTTTCGGCCTCGCTGTGGAGAACCATCTTCAGTCACTGATTTTCTGAAAATGAGACTCGTGGCGTGGTCCTGTAATCCAGCTTCATGGAGGTCAGGTTTTGAGGATGATGTAGGTACAAAGAGGCTCAGATAGTCTCAGTGATCATCTGATGATACCCGCATCAACTCCCACCATCGTTTAGACATATCAGACCATAACCTGCGTGGTTCGGAAGTCACGTTAAGCCGTTGGTCCTTGTATGTCCATCGGTCATTGGGCTATTAATTAATGACCCATTCTAAGGAAGAGTCAACCTTAGTTTGTAACAAGACTACACCTCATAACTCATCACACTCATCCTTCACCACATATTTGCCTTAAAATACTCTCATAAGAGTGGTCGGCATCTCAGAGATTTAGTGATTTATAGTTGAAAATCGGCTGTGAAAGCCTAAGAGTTAACATTTTAAAGTGATTACGTGTAGATAAGGGTAGCATTGAACCATTACACTCAGAATGTGGATAGTTGACCAAACTGCCTTTGTACGCTTTGACAGTAGAGCCAGTTTGTACTCGTACAATCCCGCTTGAATTACCATTTACATAGCCAATACACAGAGCACTACAACGACATTGGGAAACAGCCCTCTTCCAGCAAGTAGGTTCTGTAGTTCTGCAAATCAATATGGTTGCTAATGTTGTTACAACTGTTTATTATTGGATATTTTTTGTAGATCCTTAGCAAATATTTGTTTAGAAATGATGGCAATATTTTGAATCAAACTGTTGCTAACCATGAATTATTATTTTAATCGATGACAAAACTTTACTTAAGATGAAAAATCTTTATTATTTAGTGGATCCGTGGCGGATTGGTATCGCGCGTGACTCCGGAGCTCATCACTCCAGTGGCGCGGGTTCGATCCCCACAGTCAGCACTTACACTTTGTAATGTGACTAATACGGTAACGCTAGGTAAAGTTCGAGGTTGAGGGTAGTGAGGACTTTGTATTCCTAACCTCGCCTCGTTAAACAAGACAAACTTTACCTGTTTTTTATTTTCTGATGTATATGTGTGTTTTCACTAAATACAAATATAAATTTATAGACACGGCTGACACTTGGCTGTGATACTATCGAAAAGACTTCTTTACTACTAGTTGCCAGCTTCTTTAAATTTAACAATGTCATCTTTGTTGAAGTTATTATATTTTATAAAAATTTCACATTGAAGACAGCATAAAACTCTCAAGAAGCAGGCAACCAGTCCTGAAAAAGTATTTCCGATAGTACCACAACCAATGAGAACATCGACAGTTGGCATCCTGTTGGCAGTTGGCAGGCTATGACTAATAGGATAGAGACACCAAGTATATCAGTTTCGGCCAATCAGTGGCTGAAGATGGTACTTCACAGCAAGACCGACATATTTCAAGCAAATTATAATGATGTTTTGACGCAGTGTGAACAGGAAAAACTATATTATAGTAGTGACACAGGCCGTGAAAGCATACGAGTTAAGTTTATAACACGTTAATACACAAGAGGAAATATAACGATTATTTCAATATCGAGTACTACAACAACAAGAAGCACTTACAACAAGTTTACTTTGAATGCTAGAAACTAAAGTGAACTAAAGACATCTGCATCCAATAAAGACAACGAGGAGCGACTATAGTGTCTTTCACGGTTACTTAGTATTCGTTACTTGCACTCAACTACTTTAGAAACAAACTATAAGCTCAGTTGGTGTTACGATGTAGCTTGCTGTTACAAAGTGCATCTACGTTTAATCAACTCTTGAGTTGTTCGGACAGTTTTCAAACTACACGAACGAACAAATGAGACATTAAATTATATTTTCTTGTGGACTTCAAAAGTTTATTTAGTGCTTATTTGGTGTTGTTTCTTAGAAACACACTCAACACAAAAGTGTATTTGTTGTGGAACTTCTAAGAGCAATCTTTATACTTGTATTATACCCTAAAGTATGTAAATACTATATTAAAAGCGTGGGTTTGATAATTTTTACACGGCGGCCTGTAAGTTGCGGGCCCGTGGCGGGTTGGAATCATAAGCGACTCCAGAGCTGATCACTCCGCTGGCGCGAGTTCGATCCCCGCAGTCACCACTTACATTTGTAATGTGACTATACGATAAAGCTAGGTAAAAGTCGAGGTTGAGAGGTTGAGAGGACTTTGTAGTCCTAACTTCACCTCGTTAAACGAGACAAACTTTACCTTTTTACCTTTAAGTTAGTTTATCAAAATGTACTTCATTGAATGTATATACTCGTATGTCAACTTACTTATGGACCATCTGTATTAAACATATCCAAACATAATTATTATGAACTGAATATACTTAGAAATTAAGAGTTGTTCAACTTCCCCAACACCAATTTAACCATCCTTATGTTTGAGTCGATCGGTCGTTAGACTAATTGAATCAATTTCATTGCTATTGATCTGTTGTCGAAGACCCCCATAAATCTCAATCAAGCTGTAAATTTGATTGGCTTGATTGTGCAATCCATAACAGAATGCTTTAAAGATGCCAGGAGAGACGTCATTGCGAATATCGTCTTTTACACGACGAGCTAGTTGGGAGCTAATTTGTTTATACTGGAAAAACGTTTTAAAAGCAAGCTCGCACAATTACATCAAAAACCCAAACGTTCCAAGGAATTAGCATCAAAAAAAGAATATAAGTATTACTAAAAATCGAAACATTTCCAGTGTTTTTATAAAATTTTAAAAGTGCATTTTACACGTCTGTTACATAGACAATATAGAATCACTTCATGTATTCTTAAAGACAAAAATATTACGAACTTTTGACGAAAGTCATTGATTAGCACACAAACTAATTGACACAAAATTAACAAAATGTAAAAGTCAATAAGTGTTCTTTTCTGAAGTCTTGATCCACTTAAATGCGTTCCTCTTTTGAAATAATAATGAAATATAGCGGATCAGTGGCGGATTGGTATCGCATGCGATTCCGGAGCTCATCACTCCGGTGGCACAGGTTCGATCCCCACAGTCACCACTTGCAATATATTTGTAAAGTACTCGTAACTCTAGCGACACGCTAGGACAATAGTCCTGGATTTACCCCGGTTCGAGATTGAGTGGTAAAAAGGACTTCGTAGTCCTAACTTCACCTTGTTAAACAATTGTACCTTTTTTATGGCATCGTTTCTACACAAGTGTTTTAAATATCACTCGAACTGTCTTCTCGCTAACAATGTTACAAGTAGCTATCCTCAAACCAACTCATACTAAGTGACAAAAGTTTCTAGAGAATGACACAAACAAGACACAATATATCCTGAAGCAACTTACGAAATTCTAGACCTTGAAGAGACGTGTGGAGAGCCGCTTTGTAACAGGCTTTTAACGATCTATTGGGAAAGGTATGTAGTAGCTGTTGAACTGTCGTAGGAGATGTGTTATCTTCGATAAAGTGGATATGTTCCTTACATTTTATATTTATGTCTATGTCTAGGATAACCTAACTAGTAAGGTAAGTTTGCTTGAAATTTGTCATATTCATATAGGTTCACGGTATAAAAAGAAGCTACACGTTGCTACAAGTTTAAATATTTTACTGTGCCAATAATGTATTCTTAAAAGTATGATACATTCTTAAAACTTGTTGTTCCATAATTTTATGTTAAATAGTGTTTAAACTCCAGCTCACGTCTTTATTGTCAATTAACTAAAAAAAGATAGTAAGCATTTAAATATTGATAGTAAGCCTCAATTATTGATACAGGCAGTGTTTAAAATATTGATTGATCAGGTCACTCGTTTGGTACTTCTAAACTGTTGGAAAAAATATATCTGTAAAAAGTTCGTACTCGCTTGGACCGCCAATCGAGAACGGATCGTCGGAAATTTGTTTGAGGGTTTGAGGGTATCGTTGGTTTAATAATGTTATGAGCTTTAAAAGAAGTTGTGAGCTAGAGGGCTTATAAGAAAGTTTTGACTCAACCACAAATTTTGGTCAAATCCTCGATTAGGTCAAAGGTACTTATTGATAGATAGCATAATAATATGCGCCAATGATAAATTGAACTTATTTGGGTGTTTAAAAATAAGGATAGTCAAGTAGGAAGCACCTTATCCACTAATTATTCCAAAAAGGATCTATGAATGTCAATGTAGTGGTACGAGACTATGATTATTCTAGTTGCAAAACGTTTCACGACATTTTCCCCTGCAACTTATTTATATACATAGATTCTAGTTTTAATGTCGATTCGGTACACACATTTGGGTTTTAAATATAGGTAAAAAAGGTAAAGTTTGTCTTTTTTAACAAGGCAAAGTTAGGACTACAAAGTCCTCTCTACCACTAAACCTCGGCTTTTACCTAGCGTCACCGTTTAGTCACATTACAAATTGCAAGTCGTGACTGTGGGGATCGAACCCGCGACCCTTGAGTGATGAGCTCCGGGGTCGCGCGCGATACCAATGCGCCACGGATCCGCTCACTTAGTACTAACAATAACAAAATAACACTTGTTCCTGCCATTCGTTTACGTACGTTACAACAAAATATTTCATGACAAATTTTCTATGAATATTTCAAATCCTTTATCACCATAACCATAAAAATTAGCCATTAAATCCCACGAATAAAAAGAAAATTTTAACACGTACTTTACATATTAACAGGACAACTTGAAACACGTGATTTAATCATCACCTGTCAAGTAATAACTGTGACAAAACTCGTTATCAATTGTTATTCAGGCTTGCACATCGACATGTCATTAAAAGTCAGGAGCCATCATCATTAGTGACAATTAACTGCAACCAATTAATCACTTGTTTTCAACATTTGTGTCAAAAGCAAGAAAGTTTTGTTGATTTGAAAAAGGCATTGTATTATTGTTAACACAATAAACAAGTTTGATTTTAAATGGTAAAAAAACAGGCGGCATGAAAATGGTCCAAGGTTTTTTTTAAAAAGACTTACTTTAATACTGAGCTTAATAGCTTTATTAGATAGTGCAAAGTAACAATTTTCGTTAAAAAAGGTTAACACGTAAATAAATATTGGATTTACAGTTGACAGGCTATGTTATTTGTTTTGTCGTGTGGATTTTTCGTAAATACTTTTACAGTATTAAAATACACAACCAACCCAAAATAAATTGTTTATTTAATTTAAACGCACGTTCACCCGCTATGCTGACATATCCAGGGAACCTTTTACAGTAAAATTAAGACAACCAAAATTTTTATTAATTTTCTATTAACACACATATTAAACGTGTCGTGTAAATTTGCCATAAAACAATATATCTTATAACAGTAATTCATAAGATTACCTATAAGCTTTTTAAGCCATCCTGATGTGTTCGGTTCCTCTCAAAGTGAAATGGAACCGGATGTCAATGTGGGAGATGCAGTACTAAGTCAGACCGTGACCTTGGAGAAGGATTATCATAATTACAATAAGGAAGGTCCCACGAGTGTTGTCTTAGTCTCGCTTATCTTGAAGGCGGTAGTCTCGTCTAGTTTCCTAAATCGTCCGAACCTAATTCGTGTTCAGATTGTAAGAAAAAAATAATAATATACTGTGTAGAATTTTTAAAAGTTATAATGGCAGCATTAAAGTTATAAGAAAACAGACGTTAATAGGGCAACCAACTTCCTAGCATAATTTTGAGAATAAATAGTTCTTCAGTAAAAAATTAATATATTCAATTTGTGTACAACAAGTTCAATAATGTGTAAAAAAAATGAGCCAACATCAAGTATAATATAATTAAGCCTTAATTTACTTTTACTTAATAATGCATAGACTATTGAATTGATGGCCTGATTCTGTTATCTTACAATCAAACTGCATGTGAAGACATTTAAAAGAATCAATACTTAAAGTTAAACTTTAAACTTTTAATAACGTTTAAGATTCAACTATACCAAAGAGCTTCAATAGAATTTGAGAGGTTACATAAAATACTCAAAATGATATTCAATTATAGCCAAATAACCACGAATAATAATACTATTAAAGGCGTGCAGTTAATTTCTTTTAGCTTAACGTAAATAATTGTCAACAAAAATTCAAATTATTTGACCAAATAGTACATAACAGTTATACTGATTCCATAAATCGAAAGAACATTGTTTCGTTCTTAGCCAATACTATGGAACTGTTATTTAATGCATTTCTAAATCCTTAATATATCGTGTTAATTTCATAGCGTAAACTAATTAATTTGTTCAATTTTAAAAACGAAGGCAAAATTTAATTCGTAGTTTGGTTACACCATGTCAGAATGCTGAAGTTATAATAAATCAGTTTACAACACTTTACTTTATTTACAAAATACAGAATGAGTACTGATTAGTGCATTACTTTTGACAGTTGATTTTACTCACGAAAATAGAACCATTTATGGAAATACTGTTTTAAATAAAAGCTCACCCTGTATATTGTTTAAAACGTGTAAAGTGGTGTTGGCAGGTTGAGGAAAATGAATGACTGTGTCCAGACGCTATCTAGACAGCCGGGACGTTGACATAATGAACAGCTCTGTGTGTTCATCTTCACATCATAAAAAATATTTCTTAAATAAAAATATTATAAAGACTTTAAGTTTTATTCGGTCTGCTAACTACGGTGATTCGGTAGACCGGGTTTCTGTTTGAAATAAAATGTTATCTTACGGAAAATACGTGCTGAGATATTTAATAAGGATGCCTAAATGAATTCGTAAAATAATAATACAAATTTAGCCAAGATTTCTTGGTTATGTAGGTCCTCCAAACTACAATAAAGCTGAACCATCTAACCCTTTTTTTAATAAATCTCTATTATTCCAGTTGCAGGACCTTGTTTTACTATAGTTACCTTAGTTGTGGTGCCTGTAGATACTACGGTGCAGGTTGTAGCCTAGACACGTGTTTCGCAGCGCTTGTGCTGTATCATCAGTAGACACACTTAGTCACTATTTACACTATTAAAACTATGTCACTTAGTTGCAGCAATTAACAAAGGTTCTTGTTACACTATTTTTTTAGTTTTAATAACGAGGTTTTTATAGATTTTATATTTATAGAATAGTAGTGAAAAAATGTAAAATGTAAATACATTTAGTTTTTTGTAAAATAAAAATAGCTGTTTTACGTTATATTCAGTTAAAGTTAAGTTGAGTTCAATCAAATACATACAATACACGAGACAAATTACACCTATAATTCTCATCCAAATTATATTAAAGTTCTTGGAAGATCCCGCTGTAAGTACCAATTCAGTGTACATCATTGTTTAATTGGGTTATAGTTCATAAGATTATGGAACAATGTATCACCGGCAACTTCAAACGTAAAGTTACTACTATTTTCAATTATTTTCAATGGACTAACTTCAAATAAAGCAACTGGAAACGTCAATTAATGGAGTGCGTATTACCAATCTAACACTCAAGCAAAGGATCTTTTCTGAGATTAATGGTCTTATACAGTGGTTTACTTCAAACGAATTAAAAGTAAACGTGGAGAAGACTAGCTCGGTTGTTGTGTCTTTAAAATACATATAACAGAGGAAATTATGGTTTGTCAAGTCTTCTTGGAGAGGCGGAGGTCAACTCTCAGGATTCCTCTAAGTATCTTGTCCTTGTCATCAAAAAACACGTTAGATTTTCAGACCAAGTAGAAAAAGTAGCGAGATCTGTTAGTTTTCAATTTTCGTTCTGAGAAGATTGTCAGATCAACTCAGTACTGCAAATCTCCTCAAAGTTTACTATGGTATTGTCGTTCCATATCTGTTGTACGGCATTTCTCTTTGGGGTTTCAGTTCGTCCAGGACAGATAATCTTTTTATTCTTAAAAAAAGAGCAATACGAACAATTTTTCATTTAAAGAGTCGTGATAATCGTAGAAAGTTCTTTCGAAGTCACAAAATCCTAATACTTCCGCCAATTTACATCCTAGAAACACTAACTTTCGTCAAAAAACCCTCACCTGTTTCCTATACCCTCGGTAAATCCCAATCTCAATTTACCAAGACACCGGACAAGCTTTTCTAAACTCCATCTTCTGCAGTGTGGAGTGTGACCTCTTAATTCTCTTCCTGTCTCTCTTAAACAGGAACCTAACAACAACTCTTTCAAAAGGAAACTAAAGAGGTTCTTCTAGACCATGTCTTCTATAAGGTCAGTGAGCTTCTGGACCATGAATGGTAGAAACTGAATAAGCTAGAAAAACTCAGTACCACATATTTGAATAGTGTATACATTTTGACGTGTGCCTATGTACCATAGTATTTAATGGCAATAAACTATTTGACTTTTACTTTGACCAAAGAACGCAATTCAGCCTATACTCACTCGCCATGTGCAGTGTTATCCAGTTGTCTCCAACTCAAGTACATTAGCATTTACACAGACCAATACTGTGAAACTGTCACATAAACTAGCTCCTCACATCCACTGACACTCTCATTGCATTTCCAGCCTTGTGTCTGGAGTTAGGGGAAGTTACGAGTGTAAAACTTAGCTAGTTACACGGAGTGAGTTTTAAATGTCCCCGTTCCCCCTACCGTAACTTTTGACAAATTAAATATGTTTTGAACCTCTTTGGTGTATGTTTCTATAAGATTTTGATTCGCAGTAGATAATGCTACACTTTCACCATTTTGTTTTGCGTCACCTACCCCCATCGAAAATTCGGAGGGGAGGCTACCCAATCTTTTTAAAATAGGTGCCCCTTTGTGCCACCGCAAAGGGAGAGAATTTCAACACAAATTCAACGACGCAAATAATTATTTTTATCTCAACTCGTTTTTCTTATATAATTAAATTAAAGATGACACAAAATAAGGTTTAAAATGACACATTTACGTACAATTTATTTTCTTTCTTTGAGTCCTGAATTTTCTTTCATTCTTCCTAATTGCTACTTCTACCCTTTTTGCAACTTTTAGGTACTTTCTAACCGAATTTCCAGCCTACACTAATTCAAAACTTGTTTATACCATAACTGTCCGTTTGAGGGAGCCATTTTTAATTATTTTGTAACAGCTACGATCCATTTGATTGTTTCTTCTCATACCGTCCTTCAAGTTTCCAAAATTTTCTTTTGTTAGACTAGACGATTGGCCATTCCCAGTCCTCCGATTGGTAGAGCAGTCATAAGTTTATGTAAAACGGATTTTGAAATTTAAAGATCAAAGAAGTCATTTGAAATTAAAAGAAGATGCGAATAAAAAACAGTTTTATTGAAATCATGTTGTTAAAGTTAATACAATTAAATAGCGTATTATATGTTGTCTTTGAGAAAGGCATTAGAGTTCTCGTTTTAATTTGGGTAAGTAAAGGAAGGAGTTCGTCATGCAGAGAATAGGTTTCCATGGCAACGTTACTTTGGCGCTTCACCTTTGAGTGTGACATTCTTTCAATGTTGCTCTTCACACTGAAAACTCACCTGAATCAGCTAGTTGACGTCAATGCCATTGCTTTACTAAATGCTAGTAATTTGTTGTACTATTGCTACGTGGTATATTACTCTTTTATTTATTACTATAATATATTTCTCTCTGTTAATAAAGATTACAGTGGTAAACATTTAATACAAAGCTCTATATTTAGGCTGAAAATGTAACACAAAAAATTAAATTTCTTCTCCAACCTAACTATTATTCGTTGCATAATGTTTATAAATCATTTTGTTGTTTTAAATATCCTAATAAAATATCAAAAACGACCTATAAAGTGTCTTACAGTGGCAACTGACACAGAAATATATCAAAATCTAATATGAGTGAACTATAGACCTAAATTTCACATTTTTATTTAGAATTGGGGAGAGAAACACTTAGATAGTAATTGAAATGTTTAATAAAATCGTCAAGTAGGGCAGTTATTTAATACGATGTTTACGTTTTAAGTAAATTTACTTGTGGTCTTAGGCCTAGTCCAAATGAGTGTCGAAGCCCAGCGTGACGCACTAAAACACGATATGTTTGCTTCTTCTTTTCAATCGGCTGTTTTTCAACCAATCATCCCGGATTTTTAGCGTGTTCAGGCCTAAGAACTCGTTACAAAATTCGAATAGTAAAAATGTCTCCTATCCGTCGAAATATTTCTAAAAAAAGTTGGCCCATAACCTCCTACACTTTATGTCACTCGGTTTATAGTTAAATAATTTAACGAGCCACAATAAACCACGTTGTGTGTCAAGGATGGGACGGGTTTGGTGTGTCCAAGACGATGGAAGTACGCAAGGTGATTCTCAATCAGCTGTTTGATATGTTTTCACCCATCACTAGGCGCGTACGCTCAGCTGACTAGTTCGGCAGTGGTCAGCTGACCATAGTGACGTCAGTGTTTGTCATTGTTAGAAGTAACAATTGAAGATTTAGACTTTCCGATTTAATATTAGTTTTCTTCTAGTGTTAGAAAAGTAGTCAAAAAGTATGTCGTGATAGAAAAAAGTGTTAGAATGTGCTTTTAAACTAGTTTAATTTGCTTAAGACTGCTGAGGTTCTTCCGGTGGGCCGTTAGGAAAAACTAAATGTTTGGACAATTGAAAGTTTTTCTGCACCAATGCGTAAGTACAAAGTATCTTAACTTCACTTTAAAATTGTATTAAAATGTTAATTAGTACCGAACTAAGGCATCAGTAAACTCCCATAATTCTTACACACACGGTAAGTAAAAACTAATTTACCTAAGTATATTAGTTGTTTGGGTTATTACGTTTTTTTTGTTAATTGTTATTGTTTGTCAACACAAAAGAATTTTGTAATATGACAATAAATATGTTTATGTTTATAAACAAAAAGGAAAAAAGAAATCTTTGAAGTACCCTGAAAGTTTTAATTTGGACACTACCAGTTTCAGGGCTTAGCCCATTTTCAAGTGTATAAAGCTTGTAGATTAACGTCTAAAACAAAAAATTTTCTTTTTTCCTTTTTGTTTATGCAATAAGTAGCCCTTTCTGTGAACTGAACTATCAATATATGTTTAATATGTTTACTTGAAGTTGGTCACCATTGGTTTACAGACCATGAATTTTACTACAAGGATTGCTAAAAAGATACAAGTTGGAATGTTTTCATTCACAATAACGTTAAACATATTGCAAGCAAAAGTTTATTAGTTGACATTTCACTCAATGGGAAACGTTGTTAGCGGATCCGTGGCGGATTATTATCGCGCGCGACTCCGGAGCTCATCACTCCGTTGACACGGGTTCAATCCCCGCAGTCACCACTTACAATTTGTAATGTGATTATGCGCTAGGTAAAGGTCGAGGTTGAGTGTTAGAGAGGACTTTGTAGTTCTAACTTCGCCTTGTTAAGCAAGACGAACTTTACATTTTACCTTTATGGGTCTAAACACTTCAAACGTGATAATTATCTAAAGAAGAATCATTATGGTTATTCCACTTAACTCAATAGGTTTGAATGAAAAGTTTGAAAAGTTGAATGAAAAGAGCAGCTTCGAACCAAAACAAACTTCCACCCACCTCTCGTCTAAAAGTCATGCGATCAGTTTAAATGTACACATATGGTAATGTAAATGAGTAAATAGATTTGATTGTTTATGTAAGTTGACACAAATGTACATTAGAGTAATTATTCAGCTTCTGATTACGGACTGATTATTCTACACTGCCTGATTGGATCCAATATGTAACAGCTGGAATTGAATCCTGGAATATTACATGTCAAAGCAGATTATCTAAATTTGAAATTTTCTTGTTTAACAGCTGATTACATGTTATATTTAAATTTTTTAACTGAATGTATTTCCATGAGTTATTGAATTACGAATCGTATGTTTGACCGTTAACTTTGGGCTATTTACTTTGCTTGTTTTAGAGATGATAGTTTAAACGTATGTTAACAGGAATTATCTGTTTAAAATTAAATGAATGCAGAGTTGATGGGAAATAGCTTTTACTCAAATTGTTGGATGATATTAACCCTTTTTTTAATTTTTGGAATTTATTTAACAGCTGCAATTATATGGATACAAACAACCCATTGTGGAACCTAAAAATAAAGGTAATTTTAACACAAATTCAACGATGAGAAGAAAACTTTTATCTCAACTCGTTTTTTTGTAATACCTATTTAAAGATAACAAGAAGTGTATGTATGTAAGTTGTATACAATTTTTTTTTTCAAATTACTTTATGGGATTATGTAATAGGGTTGTATTGTTTCCTTCAGAAGTTTTCAAGAAAAATTTAATGTGAAATGTGGCATTTTAAACCTGATTTCTTGTAATCTTTAAATGAGTATTACAAAAACGAGTCGAGATAAACAGATTTTTTGTGTCGTTTAATTGGTGTTTCCCTTTCTTTTGAGGTCCCACAAAGAAAACTTGTGATCAAAAAACTTTAGGGGGGGGGCCTCCCCCCACCAAATGTTTTTGGTTAGGGATGGGTAACGCAAAGTACGTCAAAATAAACTTTAGAGATGTATTAAAACATTCCCTAAAGGGTTTAACAAATATTTCCTTTTTCAAAAGTTAAGGTGGGTGTACTCACTTCTATATAAATAAGGTTTAACACAGAAAACAACTTTTTACTGAAAATTATTAATGAAAATCAAAGTTAACAGATAAAAAATGGATATCAACAATCAGAAATTATCACGTATCACCAGCACAATTCATATTAAATCAGTAAGTTGCAACAGAGTTTCATCTGCTATGTAGATCGCAGTAACGAGCGACTTATGAATGCCTGATGGCGTGTGTGTCGAGTTACACTTGAACGATGATATTCAATATACAACAGCTGTGATTGCAGACTGCGATATTGTGTAATATCAACGTAAATGTCACGTTCATCTAGCTGCAGCTTTCAGCTAACATTGTTGCAGCACAGTATCATCTGCTATGTAGATCACAGTAACGAGCGACTTATGAATGCCTGATGGCGTGTGTGTCGAGTTACACTTGAACGATGATATTCAATATACAACAGCTGTGATTGCAGACTGTGATATTGTGTAATATCAACGTAAATGTCACGTTCATCCAGCTGCAGCTTTCAGCTAACATTGTTGCAGCACAGTATCATCTGCTATGTAGATCACAGTAACGAGCGACTTATGAATGCCTGATGGCGTGTGTGTCGAGTTACACTTGAACGATGATATTCAATATACAACAGCTGTGATTGCAGACTGTGATACTGTGTAATATCAACGTAAATGTCACGTTTATCCAGCTGCAGCTTTCAGCTAACATTGTTGCAGCAGAGTTTCATCTGCTATGTAGATTGCAGTAACGAGCGACTTATGAATGCCTGATGGCGTGTGTGTCGAGTTATACTTGAACGATGATATTCAATATAGGTACAATAGCTGTGATTGCAGATTGTGATATTGTGCAATATCAAAGTAATATCAACGTAAATATCGCTTTCATCTAGCTCAATTGTTTTCAGCTTTTAATAAAGTTTTAATAATTGTTACATAAATTTAATTTTGCAGTTACGTTTTGAGTTATGTCGCGTTTTATGTTCTTAAAAATAAAAGCTATAAGACAATAAAAGGTTGCATTGAGTTATTCCCTTTTTGAACAAATAGTTGAAATCCATTGTAAATAATTTCACTGAGTGTGGAAATATTGTTCTTTGAACTGTTTTGTATGAGACAACGTTTTAATAACCCATAAACATTAATTGCTAGGGTGTTTATGGTTAAGGCGTAATGTAAATACCCTTAAGCTTGTATCTTTCACTGAAGCAATGGGTGTTTTCCTTGAGCGTTATTTCTGGAGAAAGGTGTTATAAAACCATCTGAAGTTTAGAAATGATGAATAGCCACATAAGTGTGGAAAAACATTATTCAATTCACATATTAAACACCAAAAAGAGCACAACAACTTTAAATAAAATAACAATGTCGATTATAATTATTATCTTATTATATTACTAATAATAATTATCACTACTAAAGAAATTGAAGACACAAATTTTGCATAACCGCCCGGCAAGCGGGAGACCCGGGTTCAAGTCCCGGTTCGGTCCAAACATTTTTGTCTTCAAATTTCTTTAGTAATAAATTAGCTTTTTAGTGTTATACAAATTAAGATCTATTAATAATTATCACTTAGAATTTGCTTGCGTGTAGCTCAATAGTTGAGTTGATTACTATGATGCAGAATGTCTCAGATTCGATTCTACACGCAGGCACATGTGTTTAGTAAGCCAATTTTTAAAATTGCAGTTTATTGATGTGCTTTAAGTTTATTATTTGAAACATAGCTATAACCGTTCATGTCAAACTATTCAAATCGGATGTGTAACTCGTTTTTTATTTTGACAAGCCCTTTAAAAATTCAATCTAGGTTGTTTACCGACTTGTTTCCATTTTAAATCGTTTTGGAAGCAACCTCTCCAGAAATTTAAGTTGATTTTAGTCTCATTTAGTGGAGAACAGTGCTCGTCCATTATCCACGGCTTTAAGTTTAAAATTTTTGTTTTTTAATTTAACCATTTACATTAAGTGAATTTGGTTTTGGTACTGATCTCTATAAAAGCGGACCTTCAGTTTAATAGGCTGCACGAATTATGACTCTTAGAAATCTGTTGATTATGTTTGTAATTATTTTGACGCAAAGTGACCTTCTAACTCACCTAACAACGCATCAGGTTAGAATAGTTTCATCTATAGCTACTGAAAAGATATACCACCATATTCAGAAGTACTTAACACCCGTAACATCGTTGGCAGGAGGGGGTTTCCTGCTAACAAGTCCAATTATCGCCAAGAAACACTCTTAACAATTAGTTGATAAGTGTTCATCCTCATGGTAATTTTCACCATAGATAACTCCATATTGCACAACATTATCACGTTGACACAATTACTACTTTAACTACCTTTAGTGTATGTGTTAACAAAGCTTTTCAGTCACTTAACACTTAGTTATGTGACCGGAACAAATACAAACATGTTACCAGTTCAACATGCTTTCACAGTTTACTTTAAATGTATTTTGTTCAGAAGTATTATACAGTGATATGGAACACAAGTAATGATGTGACAATAAACTAACGTGAATCTGTGATATTGGTGTTAGTTAAATAGGTGAAATCAGCTGCGTTGGCCTGCACAGACCGTATCTCCCAAAAATTAATACTGTAAGTTGTTGTTTTAACTTTGTGAAAGTGCAGCCTTTGAATAGGTGTGTGTTATTCATTTAAATAGAAACTGGATACATAAATGGTTTGTTATAATGGTTTTACTGACTAGTCTTTTAGTTAATTACTTCTGTTTTATTTACACAAAGTTTAGTAAGTCCTTAGTAATTTTATGTAAAGTAACTCAAAAGAATTTGTATTACATTTACCTATGAGGGAAGATATTTCAATATTACTAAAATTTAATAAAGTAATAAGACTCTATTTATAAAACTGTTTTAAAATTTTTTGCTAAAGACATTTGAAGACAACATGCGTGGACCAAATCAGGACTCGAACCAGGGTCTCTCACATGGGTTCAGTCATTTCCTGGTTTGGTCCACACATTGTGTCTTCAAATTTCTTTAGTAATGAATTAGCTATTTGGCATTTGTACAAATTGATATCCAACCTTTTTATTGTAAATATCAATTGAAAATATAACCATTTTAAATTATTCTTATTATAATTCCTAGTTATGTTCCTTGCATAACTGGATTTATTACTTTGAGAGAGTGTTTACAAAGATAATGTGATGTATGATCTCCAGTTTTGTATAATTATCCAAAGGAATTTAGTTTGAAAAAAACTACATTTAACAATTATAGTTTTTTTGCCATTAAACCTTAAATGTCTTATCGTATGAAAAACTATGTAGTTGTGTGTATGTCACTTGTTCATTAATGGACTTAAAACTACATGTCTGATATTTACTAGTTAGGTATCAATCTGTTAGGTACTAGTTAGGTGTACATATCTGTAAATTGGACGCTAGGGCCGAAGGCTGTTAACATTGGCCTACGCAAGATTGTGTTAAAGGAACATCATCTTTATCTTTTTCAACCTGTCATAGATAAAGTAGAGGTATTCAACAACATAAAGTGTGCTATTTAGTTAAAGAACACATTTTACTGTCTGACTGCACAGATATCTTGGGTTACTATTAAAAGTTATTGCAAATTGAATGTTGCCCACCCACCGACCCTTAAAAAGTAGTTTTCCATAATACGGCAGCTCTGTTTTTCTCTATAGTGTGACTAAGTCAGTGATGGCTCGGCGGTATTATGACAAAGGAATGTTAGTTTAGGTGGCAGTCTACCAAAGTCTGGTCAGAAACCAGACAGCCTCATTGGCTGGCTTAAAGCAGCGGACGACCAATCACAGCCACGAATCAGACTGACCAACTGTAACTGAGAACATATAAATATTTTCTTAACTCTTAGGTTTTCACGGCCGGTGTCATCACTAAGATCTAAGGCTTCCGGTTTACACCGCGTCACAGTTGAAATATAATTACTGCTATACGTTTCGACCTCGCTGTGAAGAGTCATCCTCAGTAGCTTGTAGACTGGCTGAGACTGGATTAACCGGCCGTGGCATCTTCTTATAGACCCCAGGTGGTGGGGGGAAGGTCATGTCACCTGATGGGCCGAAGTGGGCGGAGCCTGTTGCTCGTTGTCGAACTGGATTGGCTGGCTTCAATAGGACTTCTGAAGAACTAGCTGCCAAGTATTTGATAATTTTCTGCTGTCTTCTTCGCCAATCCATTATATTCCAACTGTGACGCGGTGTAAACCGGAAGCCCTTAGTTCCACAAATGTATCTTAGTGACACAAATATTTATTTATCCAAAGATTATGGAGAGGGAATTCCTTAGAGTTTTGACGAATTAATCAAGATTTCCTAACAAAGGAGATAAAATTACTAACAAGCCCTTAAAAAGCTCCCTACATGGTGAATCATACCTATAATGCACAGCCAATGGAGAGGAAATTCTTTAGAGTTTTGACGAATTAATCAAGATTTCCTAACAAAGGAGATAAAACTACTAGCAAGACTTTAGAAAATTGCTATATGGTTAATCACGAAAACCAATTATAGGCCTAAGCTCAACGTCAGTTTAGGAATATTGAACTAACCATTCACATGTAGGATTTTAGAATAGGCCGTCTTACACAAGTTAAGTTGTATGTAGCCTATGTTAAGTCCTTAATAGCATGCTATAAGTTTTTTGTGCTATTTCCTGCTAAAAGTAAAGACGAATGTCGTTACGCTTGAGTTTATTTTTGATAAGAGGTAGCTGTATTTCGACCGAAGCTTGACTAAATTGTTCGGTCTGCTAGTTTTATGTACGAGGCCTCAATTACTTTCCTTTGGTGTGTCTTGATCATTCATGGTTTTGAGTATGATATAGGTATAAAGCGGCTCAGTGATCATCTGCGTGATACCCGCATCAACTCCCACCATCGTTTAGTCATATCAGACCATCACCTGCGTGGTTCGGAAGTCACGTTGAGCAGTTGGGCCTTGTATTTCCATTGGTCATTAGGCTAATAATTAAGGACCCATTCTAAGGAAGAGTCGGCCTTAGTTTGTAATGAGACTACACCTCATAACTCATTACTACCACTCATCACACTCATCATTCACCACATGTTTGCCTTAAAATACGCTCCTGGGAGTAATCGGCATCTCAAATGGTGATATAGTGATACAGAACTATGGAAAATGTTCGTAACAATTTTCCAACCTCAGAGTTTGTACCATCATCAACAACAAACAAAGAATAAACTCATAATAAACATAATTTCCCATTTGCCCACAGGATGACAGTAATAGACGAGGTAAAGGAGCGGCAAGGTCAGAGCTCCTTTGTTCAAGGAGGGGTGCTGAACCAAGCGTACGTGCACGAAGAGCCTAAACGCAAGGTCAGCATCTCTCACGATGCTCAGCAGACTGAGCAGGAGCGTCAGCGCAAGATCAGCAACTGCAGCAACGGCAAATTCCGCAAGGGACCTGCACACGACAAGTACCACGTGGCAGGTACAAACTGTGTAGGATGTTAAAGAAGGTTTATATTTAGAAGAACGGGTGGTAAGGAATCTGACTTTCAGCAGTTGGCTTTGTGTCAGTATAAATAAACTGATACATAGATAAATTAACAGAAAAAGGGTTTAAAACTGAACGTTCACCTTCTGAACTATACCAAAGTGAATTCTAGATATTCCTCCCGAAATTGAAGGTTGAGGGACCAGCCAAACTAACATATAAATTCGTTACCGGTATTTGATGGGTGGAATGGTGAAAGAGTGCCGTCTACTGGCAGTTGGTCAGGGTATACAATGGCATGTTTAAGACGCATGTGAGAGAAAGAAAAGAAGAAAAGATCATAGTGAAAAGTGGGAGTTACAAGAAAGATTTTATAAGAGGGAGCTACAAACACAGCTAACGAATACTACACTAAGGTGACATATAACCCAATAATTATGATGAGGCTAAGCCAACACTCGGCATCTCTAGAATTATGACTTCCTATAGTCGAGGCCTACTATTCTGCTGTTTCTCACCACAACAATGGTATTCCGTAAAACACAGTGCAAAAATAAAACCACACTGTGTGTATCATGGCTAGTGTTAGTATCATTTTAAGAGCAACTAAGTGCCTAAACAACTTATTATAATTTATTAACCAAGTATCCTATTTTATTCAGCAGATCATGGAAACTCACCCTATCTCAAGCACTTGAACACCCTCCACGACCATGCTTCTAAGGCCAACACGTAAGTCTACCAGTTGCTGCTTAACTCTTCTTTGACATATTGCTACAAACCGCTACTTTACATTCTTACATGACCAACGATGATAGTTCCTCATCATATTTCCATTCGTTTCAGGTCGTGGTGGTACGTACTCTGTACGAAATGTCGACAGAAGGAGACAGGACCAGGATGGGAGCCCGGATACTGGCAGAACGTGTGCCCCTACCCCTTCTGTCCCACGTACCGCCACTTGGCGCGCACCCTATGTCTAATCTTCATCATCCTGCTGGCCTGGGGGATCGTCTACACCATCATCGGCGAGGATGTGGCGCCCGGTGGACAACTGTTTGACATCACCTTGCTCGTCCTCTGCGCACACTTTGGAGGCTACATCTTCCGTATGTGCAATCTCCCACCGCTAGTGGGGATGCTGGCTGTGGGGGTTGTGTTTCAGAACGTGGGTCTGATTCATATTCAAGGACCTTACTTGAAGTTTACAGCTTTGTTAAGGTATAGTTTACTGTATATTTAAAAATGTTGTTTGTGCTCGAAAGGGAATATGATATTGTTATAATGTCATTAAAACTTGCCTTGAACCTTTGGGTTGCTTTCTTTTGAGTTGGAATTAAGCTAAAGGTCATGTAGTTGAGCTAGGACTACGATTGTATCAGGAAAGACATTATATTAGGCTATTAACTTGATCTAGCTGTTCAATAAAGCTTTCAGTTTTTCTACTCACTGGTCTACAGTTGTTGTTTTACACAAGAAAACAGTTTGTCTGTTATTGAATCAAATTTTTCCAGAAAAATAGCTTTGGTTATCATCTTGACTCGAGCTGGTTTGGATCTCGATCCACCGGCGATGAAGAGGCTGTTCTACACCATCCTGAGGATCGGTCTGGTCCCCTGGACTGTGGAAGCGGGAGTAACGCTCGTCTTTTGTCACTTCTTTCTCAACATGCCTTTCATGTGGGCTCTACTTACTGGGTGAGCCTACTGTATGATGAGGGTAAATATTATGTTATGGTAGTTAGATTGCGCATAGATAACACATGGCTGAGGTGGGAAAGTCGTCATAGTTAGGCAGCCCAAGCACAGATAGCGCTGCTTGGGAAATATTTTAAGGGTCTCGAGTAGAGCCACCGACGCACACGCAAGTTTGATCGATCTCGAAAATTGCACGATTTGGTCTCATTTAAGTCATTCATATCGGTCAAACTCGAGCACGTTGAGCTGAGGGTGAAGAAAAACTGTTAGAGAGACTGTTAGATGTTGTAAAACGCCCGGGATAATATGAGTTTTTACGGTCCAAACTGCAACCAAATTGACCTCTAAACATGTGTTTGTACTTTTTCAACAAAGATAACTTAATTATCTGTTCAATTTAGTGAATTTGTTTAAGAGTTAGAACTAAAAGGTTTTGTATTGGTTTTCTTTGGTAATATGTCCTAAATTCGTTTGGTCATTTGTTTAATTAGTTGTTGAAATCTATCCCAGTAAGTCAACACATTTGGACGATTTTTATGTTAACACTAGAACAAAACTACCTTTACACCTACTATTTAAGAATAGGGCTAAAACTTCCTTTCATTGATACTTTTGTTTCAAACAGATGAAATCCCTCTTTAAATACAATGCGTATAACTACAATCACTCTCCAGGTCCATAGTGGCGGCCGTGTCCCCAGCTGTGATAGTTCCTGGTCTGATGAGACTAAGAACCAAGGGGTACGGAGTGGCCAAGGGCATCCCTACCGTCGTCATCGCCATCTCAGGCATCGACGACGCAGCCTCGGTGGCAGCCTTCGGTATCATCCAGAGTCTGATGTTCTCTGAACGTAAGTTATAGTTTGTCGTGTGAAAGATATTGGATTGTTTGTACTCTGTGTTTAGTCAAGGCAAAAAGTGTAATAAAGTTGAAAAGGTTTGTCAGGAATAAAACACATCCTCCGTTAAGAACAAAAGAAATATTACTAAGAATCAACCAAAATAAAGCAATGGACCAAAAGGTTTTTATAGTAAATTCAACGAGATCCATGCTTAATGGTTTCAGATTCTATGGCGTACAACATATTCCTCGGGCCTGGCTCAGTGGTCATCGGAGTTAGCTTCGGCTGTCTGTGGGGGTTGATCTCCAAGTTCATACCGGAGAAAGGAGACGTGAGTAAATGACTTAAAACTGGCTCCAAATAAGTTTAGGCTTAGGTGAAACTTTTGACCAGTGGTGTTTGGCAGTAAAGATACCACGCTATGAGGAGAATGACCATTGGATCGCCCTTTATATTTTGTGTATGCCCGTAGCCATTTGTGGTGCCTATGAGGATCCTGATGCTGATGGGGGGAGGACTGATAGCAGTGTTCGGCAGTGAGCACGTGGGGTTGGAGGGGGCGGGACCCTTGGGGGTGGTGGCAGCTGCCTTCGTCTCAGCGTGGCTCTGGTCTACACAAGGTTGGGATATTGAGCATGTAAGTTGCAAGTTATAACAGTATACTGTTTGAAATAACTCAATATAAGGCAAAGGTAGAGACAAAGAAATTAATCTCAACAGTTAAAAAGATTAAAGAATGGCAAATATAACCCATATTGCCATTTGTGCTTGAGACACATTTAAACAAAAGGTTTTTGGTGAAAAGTTAATCCAAGATAGATTAAAAAAAAGAAGAGGACTGGAGAAAGTAAATAAGTTCATTCGGAAAAAAGAAGCAAGAGAAGACACGAGGAAATCTTAATATTCAAACTGTTTTCAACTAAATTACATCTACGTTCAGTTCTGTATTTAGAACGTTTGGGTTTAATTGATTGAGGTTGAGGTCATTTGTACTGAAGTATTAAGTTTTTAGTTTAAAACATGTTTATAAACGTATTTTTCGTTTTCAGAATCCAGCAGCCACAGCATTTGAGATATTTTGGATGGTTTTTGAACCAATACTTTTTTCCTTGACTGGTACCCAAATCCGCATTAATGAGATCGACCTCCAGATATTTTTGATTGTGGTGGCTGGCCTGCTCACTGCGTTTATTGTAAGTTACTTATTTGTACGTGACACCTAGAATTCTTCGACAACAATATATGAAGCTTTTAAACTGTAAATTTGATTCCTAAAGTAAATTTTACAATTGTTTTCAATCGAAGTATAAATTCACACGTCATGTAAATTGCTACTTAATATTTAAGCTATTAAAGTACAATAAACTATAAATGTATTTTTTGAACATTTGGATTGAAATTACCCTATTTAGGGAGATATATTGAATTAGTCTTTGTTTAAACATGTTTTGGTAAACAAGATATAATTTGAATCTTGCTATGAGTACATTTATATTACAAATTGTAGTTATAACAGTGTGAAAGAGAAATTGAGTTAACTGTATACATTTCAGGTGAGGATCCTAGTAACGCTAGTGGTATGTGTAAAGGCAAGCTTGAATATGAGAGAAAAGCTCTTCATGTCATTAGCGTGCATGGCGAAAGCATCTGTTCAGGTAATTATATTTATTATTTTATAACACGATTTTTCGGTATCTGCAAATTGGCTACATCCGTTTTTAAATTAACATCGTTAACGAGTTCAAGACGTTCAAGGTGTTTAATACTACAATAATCCGCACCAGTCGATGGAGCTAAATAGCTATATGGATTGTAATAATGAGTGTAAGTAGCAATTTCCATTTTGTTTGCATTAAAAGCGACACTTATATTTTACGAGGAAGCCCAACGATACTAACCATTACTTTCTCACTTTACAGGCAGCCTTGGCTCCAGTAGCGATAGACACTGTAGAAAAACTAGGCTGGACAGATGGACCTGAGGCCAACTACGCAAAATTGGTCTGCATTGTCTGCATCCTGAGCATCGTCCTCTCCGCGCCCACGGGGGCGATCATCATCTACTTCTCCGGGCCTAGACTGCTGACCAAGACCCTCCCCTCGCTGCCTCAGTCTGGCCTGCGCAAGTCTCGTCCTTCACTGCGTGACATCACCGTCATTGACGAGGGCAACGAGGCTGATGATATTGAGAGGAGACCTTCGTTCTCGTGTCATCCTTCACTGACGCCTTCCCCGCGTACCTCTGGCACTAACCTGTAACAGGGGTTCAGAAAGTTAGATAGACGGTTCAGTCACTGAACTTCTCAGTATGAGGACGAAGTGGGTTATCATGTGATGCATGTACATAACATGTGTAAGGGTTTGTCAGATGTGCATAGTTCTTGGTCGTATGAAAGCTGTTTATGCCAGGAAAGTCCAAAGTACTGATAATATGTAAAATATCAAACTTCAAAGAAGTGGATCTTAGATCTGATATGCTCATGGCTATTTTCAAGGTTGTAGGATTTGTACATAGTTATGGAAGTATAACATATATATGTGTGCTTTAGTGAGCCCCAAGACGTCCGCAAGTGGTTTGACGCAAAAGAGCTCTGAAGGGAACCCTAGGGCCCAAGCTTGAGTAATAAAGATCGATTGAATGCAGACATTTCTTTTGGTTTCTTAAACAAAATACGTCTACATACTGTCAAGTGACTAGTTCTGCTATTGTGATGTTTCATCAATTACAAATTGTAAAAAGTTGGATGGAACTTGAATTTTAACGTATTGGAAGATCCTGGGCAATCGTTAGGACACAAAATGGAGGTTCTATTCATTATTGTATTCTTTATATTTTGTAAACTTACTATAAATGTATCTGAACCTACTATGTTGTAAATTAAAATCTGTAAATAGATACTTTGTACTCGTATCACCTTCTCATTTATAAAACTAACCATAATGCTCAATTGGTTGGAACAGAGTTCTTTCAAGTTTTTTTCCAAATATTCGTAAGTTTGGTAAAGATTTTTTGATGAGAAATCAACAAAACGATTGTTTTGAAGAAACACAACTGCTATGTTGTATTAAAGGATATTCCAAATTAATTTAAACAAAGTTTATATATAATATTGAACGAGATTCAAGTATATATTCTTGTCAATTCAGAAGATGAAAGGGAGATATTTGATATGAAAGACTAAAAGCGTTCTCACGTATACAAACACACCAAAGCAAACAGGACAAATCTCTTACGTCAGTATTCAACCTGCATGATGCATTTTCTATATAAATATATCTTCTTTGACAACAGCTGGCTAACACCCATTTCTTGGTCATCATTCGTTGTCATTGTAATGATTATTGTCTGTCTAGTTACTGCTAGATGTATTTATGTAAATAGTGTTTTAAGCACTCTTCGGTATTTTTACCCATATAATTCACTTTGGAAAAGTTTATGGAACATTTCTTAAATCTTATATTTTGGCTTAAAAGTGTCAGTGATATTTGACGAAATACTTGTAAATTTAATTTGACAAAATTCTTTGTTAAATATTGGTAGGTGTTTTGTATTTACAAAATTTGTTTTATTACCGTATAAAGTAGGTTCTTTCCAAATTAGGTTTCCAATTTTTTATAGTGGCCATTGATGTGAGATGCCCCGTAGGCTAACCAGTTTAAAATTTTTTAACATGCCATATGGCTTAAATCTGAGTTTTAGGACAAAACCAGAGTATTAATATCTATTGTATGTGTCATATGGCCAAAGAAAGGTTATTCAATGAATAATATTACCTTAACATTGTAGGAAAAATTACCGAAGGTTAACGAGTTATAAAATCTTGCAACTGGTAAATAAGATGCAAGACCCAAAAATATAAGGGTTTCGTAGCCAGATTTTGTTCCATTGGATGCAAATTTACAGTTTCAAGCTGTTTTTCAAGGCCAAAGAAGACAACCCCTGGTCACGTTTCTTAATCACTGAATATTATTCGACATGGATTGGCTGGCCACCACTGCCTAAGATGTGGTAAACAATGGCAGTATATACGATACCAAAGTATCGGGAACCGATGGCGAGGTGGAAAGCGTACAATTCAGATTTTGGCCGATAAGGGATGAAAGTTTAACTTCCTGAGTTCAGTGCACTCGCTTTGGCCAGTCTGAGAGGCTGTATAAAAGTAGTTTGTTATTCGTTTTGTTTTGATGGTTGTATTAAATAGCTCCAGTGAGGTTTTGCTTTTTTTAAGAACGCGTCAGAAACGGTTGCAATTATCAAAAAAGCTTACAAAGACGATGTTTTGCAAATTTAGATGGCGCCAGTCGATTCAAGCTGACCTTCAAATTTCTGATGAAATTGTTCAGGCAAGAGACCGTCAAAGAAGACAACTGGTTCTTTCATCGTGACAATGTGTCACGTAGCCATCTTAGCTTTGGCCAATACCAGCATCACTGACCCATACTCACTAAATCTTGTATTATGAAAAACTACATAAAAGATCACCGTTATGACATGGATGGAGCGTGCAGGTATTCAGCTGGCTTAAAACCATGGGAGCATCGAATGAACAAATGCATTACACTAAATGTGTATACATGTAAACAAAACATGGTTTTATAATGAAATTCCGTTAGTACGCCCTCGTATATAAAAAGGAACTGTGCCCTTCAGTGGATGATATCGAATCGTCTGGACAAGGATTTACAGTTTATTTATTTATCAACGACAGTGTCATTTTACAATAATATGCATGTAAGAGATGGTATATACATAATAGCGATAGTGTAAATGGAATATAATAATGTAACATAAAAATAATATAATATAGTAATTATCTATAATATATACAACCCTCTGTGTAACTCACTCACTCACTGACTCACTGATATATACAAATGTTTGCCCACTTCTAGATGAGCTAGAAACTTGAAATTTGGTATGTAGGTACCTTTTACTAACTCACCGACGGAAAAATTGCCAAAACTCAAAATTTTCAATTTTAACCACCCTAAAAAAATAAAAACCAAAATGGCGGAAAACATGTTTTCTAAAAAAACGTCTAGTGGGTGAACGGTAAGTCCTATCTGAAATCCGATTGAATTTTCATGGTCAGGTTTTAGACGCTCTATCGTTTTGGTCCTATGACTTTTGTCGTATCTGGCCTCCTTCACCCTCAAAAAGGGCAAAAGTTTCAAATTTGCTACTTTTTTCACGATTTTGCAACAGTTTTTAATTTTTTTCTCCGGTATTATAGGGTTAGACGCTTTAAACTTCATCTAAAGTATGAGTTAAACTTACCCTTTAATAATATGTTGCGAAAAAAATCCAAATTGTATACATTTGCTGAAAAAAGTGTTACTGACAGTGAATTTTGAATTTATTTGCAAGACAAGCGTGAAGTTTGCCCGACATCTTGATATTATTCCAGTATAGTGACTTGTCTTGTCATGAGCTAAAATTGATTTAGCACGACGTGGATAAGACCCCTATACATATAAAAAACTGTTTCGAGGCGCGGAACTTATTTTAAAGTGGCTAAAAGTGACTTTAAAGTTGGGACTAAGTTCCTTTCTTGTCGTCCGTTTTCTGGAACTGTTATTTGGAGCTGCTACTTGGAACTGTTCAGTTGGATCTAATCTCATACGAACTGTTATTTGGAACTATTACTTGGACCTTAATTAACTCAGTCTTTGCTTTAAACCATATCAGTTTAGAGGTAGCCTGATGGTAATAGTTATTAATGAAAGGGCTGGAAAAATAAATTGAGTAAGATCTTTGACCTGATTTATTAAATTAGGTGATTACTCTTTTAAATACTTCAGATATTGCAGCAGCTTTGTTACTCTGTTTTCGTTCTTCTCGTGTGATTTCATCATCGAAACGTAAACAAGCTATCAATATTTTGTAACGTTTTTCAGAGATGGTTGCCCTAAATATTGGGCGACTGAACTCATCTTTTGAAAAAAGAGACGTCATATTTTCATTATTGGATCTCAGGACCGAAGACAAGAGCAACATTCCAATAAGCGCATTTACTTCTTCAGCATCTGTAGGTTTATAATTTGCTTTGCTGGTTCCTAGAGCAATTTTCTCGCGAACAGACAATATTTAGATGTTGGTGTTTCACACATTGTTCGTTCGAGGTATATAATTTTGAGTATCTTACGTACATTTTACATTAGGCTGCCTATAACCTACACGTAACTTTTTTCGTAGCTAATAAATGTTTTAATTTAGGACAGTCCTACTTTTGTTTCCTTTCTTTCTGTTTGTTTTTAAATATATCTGTAAAATTAAGGTTAGGTCTATGTTCCGTTAGACAAGTAATTTTTATGTAGGCTAATATATATTTTAATTTTAAACCCGTCTTAATTCGTTTCCTTTCTGCTTGGTTTAACGTACATTTTACGTTAGACTACCCGTAACTTTTTTATGTAGGCTATTATTTGTTTTAATTTTAGGACAGACTAATTCGTTTTCTTTCTGCTTGGTTTTAAACAGATTTTTAATACTAAAGTTAGGCCTAGATCCTATTTTTGTGTAATATAGATACTATTGCACACATTATCCACGTACTTTGTCTATACTGGGTTCTTTCCATTTGTACAATGTTTTAATAGGTTATAAATTAGTTATTTTTTAATGAGAATTAATTTACTAGATTAATTTTTTTTTATTGAACATATTTAAAAGTGGCTTTAAATTAAAGTTGGGACTATTTTACGAGCGGAAGCGTCGGCACTCTGTGGCAGACGACATTCTCTGTCACCCACTTCATACTAACCTAAAGGCTGAATATTATCCCAAACTGGGGAACAGTCGGCCCGAGTTTGTAACAAGACTACACCTCATCATCCATCAATAACTCTCAACACACTCACCCTTCACCCCATATTCACCTTAAAATACCCTCTAGGAGTGGTCGGTGTCTCAAATCAAAGTATCAAAGTATCGTTAAGCAAGGTTAGGTTACAGTGAAGTTCGAATTTTTGCCTAGACCGACGCAAAGTAAGCCCGACCTACATCTTTCTTACTGACGCCAGCAATACTTCTTGAAAAAATAGTTTTTTCTATATTTTAGTAGAAATGGTTTTTCATTCTAACTTAATTAAGACTCATTTTTGGCACTAGTTTTTCTCAAGTTACATATATTTTTAACCCTAAACCGTAAGTTTCAAATTCTACAAATTGCAGTTTTCAGATATGTATGAGTTAAACACTTGCTCTTTAATATGTTGCAAATTAAAGCGACTAAGTTAGCTCGATCCCCCTCCTTCACGGCCGCCGAGCGCAGCGAGGCCACAGTGTGTTAGATACCCCCATTCACGCACGCCGAGCGAAGCGAGGCCACGGTGTGTTAGATAACCCCATTCACGCACGCCGAGCGAAGCGAGGCCACGGTGTGTTAGATACCCCCCATTCACGCACGCCGAGCGAAGCGAGGCCACGGTGTGTTAGATAACCCCCATTCACGCACGCCGAGCGAAGCGAGGCCACGGTGTGTTAGATACCCCCCATTCGCGCACGCCAAGCGAAGCGAGGCCACGGTGTGTTAGATACCCCCCATTCACGCACGCCGAGCGAAGCGAGGCCACGGTGTATTAGATACCCCCCATTCACGCAAGCCGAGCGCAGCGAGGCCACAGTTTGTTTGAAACACCCTTCACCACAAACGCCGAACGAAGCGAGGCCACTATATAGGAGCGACGACGAAGGGGCCGTAGGCCCCCCAGCGAGCGCCGCAGGCGCGAGTAATAATAATATAATAACAATATAATATATATAATAATACTGTATATAACATATAATAATATAATACAATATACCATAACATAATATAATATAGTACGCTTATAGATGGAGAAAGAGATATACATAGAGTAAGCTATTAACAATGAATATAGATTTAAGCGTAAGTAACATAGTAGAATATATAAGTGATAACAACAATAAATTTAAATATAATAATTAACGTAATGTACATGGCTAATAACAGGTAATAATAGACTATATGAACACAACAACGACTACTTATTTGCATGCTAAGTTAAATAATATTTGGTAAGTACATTTACAAAATGTGTATGAAAAGTACAGTGAAAGAGAGGTTAGGTTTTGGATTGATATGGAGAAGAAGAAGATAGAGGGAAATCGGTTAGCTGATCGGGGCGACGTGTTGGTGTGACTAAAAGGACAAAAATGGGAAATTATCTACGCAGAAGAGCTTGAAGAGTGAAAATTCTCCATCTGAAGGTACCAAGTGAGTCGTGGAAGAAATCAACATCCAGGGCGACAAGATTTCTTAACTCCTGCATTCGGCTCATTGGGGCATGTCGGAGGTAGTTAGTTCTGTGATGTAGGTGAGCGAAAATGTCCTGTGATCTTGTTTTAGCAGGAATTTGGATGTTAACTTTAGCCAACAGGTCCGGGCAATCTATAACACCTCTGATGATTTTGAACAGGAATACCAGGTCTGCGACCTGTCTCCGTAGATGTAAGGGGTGAAGGTTGTAAATGTATTCCAGATGGTCAGGTTGAACGGCTCGCCCGGTCTTGAGAAATAGTAGAAAGACAAATCTTCTTTGAATTTCTTGCAGGCGGATCTGCAGGTAGAGCTGATGGGGAGTCCAAATAGCAGAGGCATACTCCATAATCTGGCGGACGAGAGCCTTGAAGAGGAACACCAATAGATTATTGCAATAGAATTTATACAATAGATTATTAAATTGGCTTCAGTAGATTTGCCACTTGCCCGTTTAGATTCGTTTAAAAGTATAATAGATATACAAAACGATAATTTTTTTTACAATTGAGACTCAGTTGAAAGACTTTATTCGTAGAAACAAAGCTCTTTGACATGATTATTAAACGCCAACTTGAAGCAAGAACAAATATTTAACAAAGGAGACGAAGGATTTACTAATCTGGAGGACTAATTATTGTTCAGTGTTCTGGAACTTAAAAGTCATTCAAATTGAGAAATATTTATTTATAAACACTCAAAATTTTTATGTTTGAAATACAATTGTTGAACGCTTACAATATTGCGAAAATAGGTCAACTAGAAAAGAACTTTTCTTTCAGTGGAGTACTTTGTTCAACCGAATTCACACTCATTAGGTTTGAATAAAGAACAAGCCCATAAACTTCAAGCTTAGTGTTTGTAGTTTTGCCAAAGCCATTTGAAAACTCAACAGTCTGCTAACTTTGGCGTAAACTAGAAGTTACCGACGAAACTCTAAAGCGATCGATGGCAGACAAGTTTCTTTTTATCTCAACCAGCTATTGAAAATACTTTGTTTGAAGATTGTGGTTGGGTTTTCAATGGCTTCGGAAACATTAAATTCAAGAATATTTTGTCAACTATTATTGCGTGCATTTTACATTGTTGGTGAATAAGAAGTGTTCACAACGTTTTGGGACCTGTAATCTGACCTTTCACGATGGCCACTCCCCATCATTCGGAAGTCATTGATCTCAATCTGGGGAACAGTCGGCCGTAGTTTGTAACAAGGCTACACCTCATCATCCATCACAAACACTCATCACACTCACCCTTCATCCCTATAATATTCACCTTGAATATTTTCATATTCACCTTAAAATACCCTCTAGGAGTGGTTGATATCTCAAAACAAAGTATCTGATCTCGTAATTAGTTGCAACGAGGCCTAAAACCTAACATAAACTATTAGAAATCGAGCTCGTTCAAAGTTATCAGGTAAATTGACTAGTAAAATACCAAACAACATGTATTTGTAAAAGTCAAATGAAAATATCAAAACACTATCCAAGAAAACAACTTCCGTGCCTAAAATAGAAAAAGGAGCATTCAGAAAAAATCCACACGCTCGTTTCCAGTAAAGCTGCCAACCGTATGACTAGTTGGCTGGCTGGCAGACGACCAATCATAGGTGAATTCAACTCAAAACAGGACATAAAGAACTGGACTCATATAAAACGCCCTTCCATAATCTGTGCATAAACAGGGACTTTTGTGTTTCTCTGTTACAGTTGGTCAGCCTGCTAAACACCTGTGATTGGTCGTATGTCAGACTGGCAGTCGGTTGGTACCTGTCATTGGGCTTAAACGTAATAAGTTTATCTGGTTCCTGATTGTTCCTTTACGTTTTCTTCTTTGGATCGTTTTTGTGCATGCTAGTTTTACGGTATTGTTATTTTTGGTTTTGTTTAATTTCTTTTTTGATTAACGTAAATTGTATTCACTTCAAGTTGGATAAGAAAATATGTGTTATTTCACTGAATTTATTTTATTTACTTCTAATACCGGCTGTCAAAAGGTGCTAACAAACAATCTACAAAGTTTAAATCGATTAAGTTAAGTCTTACTCAAGTTCACACTTACAGAAAAACGTATACAGACAGAAACACGAGCCTGTAAGTATTAGGTGTGATATATTATGATGAAAGGCTTAAGTAAGATAAAAAAGACTTATGAAACAATATATATTTTTAAAAAGTATTCTACCTATTCAAGCCAGGCAAGCGTGACAAAACCGAAACATTTGGTTTGAAGGCTTTGATTGTTGGTTTGTTGAAAGCATAGCAAACAACGAATGTTTTGAAACCTAGAGAGATATACCAATATTTGACTCTTGCGAAAGTTTTTCGTTTCAACCAGTTTTATTTGATCGTGTGAAAAGCTTTCATTGTTGTGTTGAAATTGTACAATTTATTTGTTATTTTTCTTAGTGGGGAAAAGTTTGTATTTAAGTAAAAACACTTGAATAACAGTGTTTTTCCAGTTGAGTCATATTATTTCTGAAGATCATCAACTGAAGAGCAAAGAGCAGTACACTTTATTAAAGCTATGGGGAGTCCAAGACAACATTTCTTTCGTAAAAAAGGTTACTCATAAAATTAAGAGCCTGGGGAAGCGTGGGACAAAAAGGAATGGACTGTTCTGCTTCGTGTTAGAGGTAAGACAGAACTTAAGCACATGTTTACGATCCCCACAACATCATGTTTTTGACTTCATAATTCATGTTGTTAACATAACAGTTAGTAGTAACGTAAGTTATGGCTTAATTAATTTGCTATAGGCCCTTATATCTCATAACCATAACCACCTGCACTGCATTTATGTTCAACTATTATTTCGTACATAATACAATTTGTGTTATTTACACGTTTAAAGCCGTATACACAAATTTGAATCCTAAAGTTGACTCCCTAAAGCTTATCGCAAGAGTTTAAAAGTAGATTATATTTTGAAATATTCAATTAAATTGTTGGAATCTGAAGTTTCACAAAACTACAGTTATGAATGTTTGTATGTTTTGAATGCAAGAGAACACATCAAAGGTTTCCAAGCTGACCTGTTTACATTTATTTCTCATTTCCTTCTCTTCACTCATAGTTTTTTATTTCTTACCTCTTTTAGATATTTAGTACGAGAATTTTTATATAAATAAAATATTATTTGGAAATTCGTAAGTCCAGGTTATAGTCATAACAACCAAACTCGGATTAAACGTAACCTCCTGTGATACTAAAACTGTAATATCTAAGACAACATGAATACGAGTTGAAATATTTAAAGGTTTATTGCAATAAACAAAACATTAAAAAGTCAACTAACCAAATCTAAAATGGTTACATTTGAAAACTATTCCAGACAAAAATTAATATCCATTGAGAAATTTTCCTAACAACGTGGTTAAAAACGTCCACGTTTAGAAACAAAACCTTCTTAAAGTTTGTTGTTGTTGTTACCCCAAATTCATTCAAAAGCCACACAAATAGTTAAAATTGATAATAACTTCAACAAAGAAGACAGCATTAAACTCTCCAGAAGCTGGCAACCAGTCCTGAAGAAGTTTTGACCTCAGTGTAACAGCCAATAAGAACATCCACAGTTGGCATCCCTTGCTCCAATGAACGGTTGGCAACCCTACCATCAGACAGCAGGTAGATCAGTTTCAGAAACTTGTGACTGAAGATAGTACTTCACAGTGAGGCGGATAAAGCCGCAGTCGAATTGTTATATAGTTCTAGAGATAAGCAAATCATACATCAGATCATACGAGTAATATACGGAAGCGAAAAGCTAGCTTAAAGCCAAGCAAACACTGCTGCCAACATAAATATAGCTACAAAGTTACACTTCTAGGTAAGAGTGGCTTCGGCAAAGTGAGTACATGCTTTGTAAACTGACTGTGAGGTTGGCCAGCCTGGAGTGTAGCCTAGCCACTACTGCTGCCAACATAAATCTAGCTACAACGTTACGAGTGGCTTCGACAAAGTGAATACATGCTTTGTAAACTGACAGTGTGGTTGGCTAGCCTGGAGTGTAGCCTAGCAACTACTGCTACCAACATAAATCTCACTAGCTACAAACTAACAGTTCCGCAGATTATTGACTGGTGCACTAGAGATAATAATTATACAATCTTAACAGAATTACTGTGTAGTTTGCAAACCTGGAGTGTTTCCAAACAACCACTGATACTAACCTGGATGTTAATAAATCATATTTACAGTTCTAAGGATTATTGACTCATTCACTAGAGAGATTGTACAATTTGTACAAATTCATTTTGTGGTTGGCTGGCTTGAAGAAACATACAAATGTCTAATCTTATTGACTACTAAAAGTTCTTTCAGTAGTTGCATGATACATTCCAAGGTACGGTCAGTGTTGAGTGGTACAAGTCTTAAGTTTGGGATATTTCTTAGACTTTTCTACTTAAATTAAATAAATAACTGCAATTGAAAAATTTTCATTTGATGTACATTAATACGAGTACAGTCGGTCTGTCTGATTCACGGCTGTGATTGGTCGTCCACTGCTCCGCGGCCAGCTCATGCGGTTTTCTGGCGGCTGGTCAGTCAGTCAGTCAGCAATCGTGTATGATTTATCTTTTTGTTAATTTCGTAGTGTTGAGCCAATATAGTACCGAACTTGGCTCTGGTGTTTTCGTGTTGCTGTTTTTAGTGCTACCTGCCTGCGAGGTTGGTAGCGTTATTCCGTGACTACGTCACTTCTTCGTTCTCGATGTTCTGTCACTGTGCCATGATGGCGTATTAATATTTTGTGTCCGTCTGAATCTGTTTTCTATGTTTAAATTTGTCAGTTTATTTATTGTCTACTGTTTTTTCTCAAGTAATATGGACTAAATTTACACTCACCAGCCAAAGGGGTAAGTTTTCTTTGTGTTTTACTAAATGGCCAAACCACGTTGGTGACTAGGCTATATTGTAGGTTAGCGTCCTTATAATCTCAATCCAGTGTCGAGTCTTAATTATTAATTCGTGCAATTGTTTTCTAAGTAATTTTACAAGGGTACTGTTTAGTAATTTTCACCTTTTCTTTGTTTGCTCTCAGAGATAGCTCTTAGACTGTTAGTCCAAGTCCTTACTGAATACTGTAACCTATAAAGCATGAGCTCATTTGCCTTTTGTTATTATGTCTGTGTCTGCAATTTTGTGTAAATACCAAGGTTAATTTGTCAAGCCATTCTGGGCTAAAACTGGTAGTAAAGAATGTTGTGTAAGAATAAGGCCATAAGCCTAGCCTAAATGTAATTTAAATGTAAATATGATTCTCTGTAACGGCTGAGTTATGAAGGCTATTCTTTCGTTTTAAACCCTTACGCGTGTTCGGTTCTCTAGCTATGACAAACTCTGACTTCGCACTTGTAAGGCATAGACTACAGTTTGTAATGGGTTTCGTTCTGCTTTCCAGAGGCTCACGGCTTAGGCCGAGACCACATGTACGAGTCCTAATGTGATCTTTGGACTGAATTGGACAACAGCTACGCAGAGATGCGGAAGTACTGGATGCTAGCAGAAAGATTGACCGACCATCGCTTGGATGTATCGAGGACTAGCTCACTACGCTGAACTACTACTTATATGCCAGATAAGTGTCATAGTGAATATGCTCTGGACTAGAAAGGTTTCACCAAGGATTTTCTACTCCGTCCCCTGCGACCTAGTGACCCAGTGACTTGCGCGTAGCTCCCGTAACTCAGTTGCTTTTGTATTTTTAAATGTAAATTTGCTTAAATCTAGTTGAGAACTTTTTCCTAATTCGGAACTCCGGACCTGGTCAGTCCTAGGGCGTTACCATTATTAAATTTCTAATTTCTGGTTACTCTTTTACTCTTTTCCAAATTGACGTCACGCCTAAATTTTCTCGTTTTGTGTTTCTGTGTTATGTAAGTTAAATGTGTGTTATGTAAAATTGTTCTTGTGTAAGAGTTATATGCTAAACTATTTAAAAGCATTCATTAAACAAATTCTAAGGTATTTAAAAATAATGATAGGACTAAAGAGAGCTAGAGTACTAAATGTACTTATCAATTTTGCCCAACTCTAAAGGGAACTTTTAAAGAAATATTGTTACTGTTATTGTTAAAGGGCTTTCTTAGTAATTTGTGTGACATAAATATATATACTTTTTCTATTAAATTTTAACTTGTAAAAACTAATTTACTAGTCCTTTTAAATTTATTTTGAACATTTAAAGTTTATAATTCTCATTGTTAATTTTGTTGAAGCTGTACCCTTGCTGATTTATTATGATGTGCACGCTGTTTTTTGGTAATTGTTATTTTGTGATTTATGCTAATGTATTTTGACTTTGTCTGAATTTATGGTTATTGTTCAATGGATTGTGATTATTGAGGTTATGTTAATAAACTTTGTTCTCTAGTTTTGTGTGGTTCTTTTTATGCCCGGGTCCACCGTTCTAATTTTGGGACTTCAGCCGTTCACGCTTCCCGAGGGCGGCTGGGTCTCAAATGGTAGCAGAGCGTGGTTACTCCGGGTTTAAAGGGAACCAGTTAATGTAGGGTGTTCAGGTTCTAATGTTTTGCACTTTTGTGCTGGTGAGTGTAAAGAAGGAGTTCTTCTCTGCGTAGTGTTCTTCTGTTGTGGTATCGTCTTTGTTTGTTAGCCTCCCTTTGCTGGTTGTTCTCCATTTAACTTTTCAAGTTTGTTTTCTGTGTGTTTTCAATATGGCAGGCTCTATTGTCCCAGAGTTTTTGGTGAAAGAGGAACTCACTTTCGAGTTCGTTAGTCGGGGAATCACCCCACCCCCTGATGTGGCCGCCATGCGCAAGGCGTGGCGTGAGAGTGCTGACATTCCCCAGGTTTGGTCTGACAAGCTCGACGAGAGCGTAGAGTTGAAGTCGTGCAAGGCTAAGTTTGAGGAGTGGGAAACTTGCTCTGAAATTTTTCAGCAGGAACCTCCTGTGGGTTTGAGTAGAAGCCGAGCACTCAGCAAACTTCTGCATCTAGCGAGACGTCTCACTGTTCTGAGTTCTCATCCTGAATTGGAAACTAGGTACCTGAACTGGGTCACTTCTGCCATCAGATCTATTAAGATTCTTCTTGATGCTCTTAATCTGGAATCAAAGACCAAATCTGTCAGTGCTCCCCCTGGTGAGTCATCAAAGAAAGTTTCAGAGGAGGTAACTGTCACTCTGCCTACTGAGCTACCAAAAGGGAATGCCCTTGTTGAAACACCTTCATTCCAACCCGATTTCTCTTCTTTCAATAAACTGCCCAATCCTATTGCTCCGCTTTTACAGGATGTTCCTCACGTGGACGGGTTGGATGAGAATTTGTTGTTCAGCTTCTTTGAGAAGTTGTACCGTCTTCGTGAGTATCCAGGCATAAGTGACGGGAACCTCCTGAGGCTCATTGTGGCCTATTGTCATGGTCCACTTGGTGAACGACTCATGACTTGCCTAGCCAGGCAGGGAAGCTTCCTGGATTTTCATCGAGAAACCTTAGAGTTTTTCTTGCCAGGGCAGATCAAAGATCGTTTTCGCATCGATCGCTTTCTGAGACCCCAACTGAATCATGAGAGCCTGTCAAATTTTGTCAGTTGTATTCGTCGAGCCAGCCAGGTACTTTTGCTCAACCTCCCCGAAGCTGAGGTAGTCCAAGTTATTTTGCAGGGACTCACTGTCCAAGAGCGTTCTAGGCTTGTCTTCGCTGGGTCAGTGACATCTTTTGCTGATCTAGATAGACTTTCGATTCTCTCCAGAAATGTTCAGTTTTCAGACCAGCAGAGAGAAAATCAGGAGAGATTGAGTAGGCCCCATTCTAGAACGGTCAACTCTCTTCAGGTTGCTAACCAGGCGTCAGCGGTTAGGCGTGGGCCCCCTGTTTGCTTCAACTGTGGAGAGCCAGGACACATTCGGCGGTTCTGTCGCCGGGGCAAATCCAGCTATCCGGAACCGCCTCCAAAAAACGGGTAAGGCCCGGGAGGGAAGCCCCGAGTTCTCCTCCCGGCTTGGAAGGTTGGGGTTGCCTCGGTGATGAGGGACCCATGTCGCGCCGCGGCCCTGACTTGGCTAACCTGGGGTTAGGTGGCGTGTCCTCTACCTGCCCAACACTGAAAATCTTAGTGGGTCAGTCATTTCTGAAGACTCTGGTCGACTCGGGTTCTGCCCGCAGTCTGATTTCTGGTGAAGTATTTGATTTCTTATCTGAAAAGTCTATTTTTAAAAAGGTGGAGGACAGTTCCCTAGTCTGCTGGACAGCGTCTCAATCCCCAATGGAAATTCGTCAGAAGGTAACATTTAAATTTAAAATTGACAATTTTTCGTGGGTGTGGAGCTTCCTGGTCGCTAAGGACCTGAGTTTTCCAGTCATCTTAGGAGCAGACTTTATTTCTAAAACGGGTATGGTTCTAGATCTCCAAATGGGAGTCTGTTATTTCAAGTTTCGACGCCGGATGTCAGTACCTTTCGGGCTAGTGCAAACCAATCAAACTACTGTTGTTGACGTCAAGGAGACGACTGACCCTTTAGCTCACCTTTCTGCGCCGCAAGCGCAAGCTATTAGGGACTTGAGCAAGTGTTTCCCAGAAGTGTTAACCCCCGAGTTAGGAGTAACACACTTGCTCGAGTACGAGATCCGTCTTACTGACACCAGGCCTGTGCGCTCCCACCCGTACAAACTGGCTCCTCCTAAAATGGAAATTCTTAGGACCATGATTGATGATTTACTAAAGCAGGGAGTCATCGAGCCATCATGCTCAAGCTACGCTAGTCCAGCTTTTCTTGTCCCTAAGCCTAATGGAAAATCTCGTATGGTCTTGGACTACCGTAAGTTGAATGCCAATATCGAAATTGATTCAGTGCCTCTTCCTGATTTACATTCCGCCTTTGATTGGTTCGGCAAGGCCAAATACTTCTCGGTATTCGATCTGAATGCCGCTTATCATCAGATTAAACTCAAGAAAGAAAGTCGTCATTTGACTGCCTTCTGTGTCCCTTGGAACCTTTATCAGTTCACCAGAGTACCCATGGGTTTGGCAGTGGGAGCTCAAACTCTCACTCGTCTTCTAGACTCAATCTTTCATGATTTGAAATTCAAGTACTGCTTCAATTATCTGGATGACCTCTTGGTGTACTCAGAAACTTGGGAAGATCATCTTGTTCATTTAGAGGAAGTGCTTAAGCGCTTGAGTTCTTCGGGTCTGACCGTTAACCCCGAGAAGGTCAGTTTTGCTCGTTCGGAAATTTCCTTTTTAGGTCATCTTATTTCTTCTCGAGGCGTCTGCATTGATCCGGCTCGGACTCAAGGTATCAGAGATTTTCCTCCTCCCAGGGATGTGAAGGGCATTGCCCGTTTTGTTGGGATGATAAATTTTTATCGTCGTTTCATTCCTAATGTTGCGGAATTGGCTGCTCCTTTGAATGAGCTGCGGAGAAAGGGGGCCAATTTTGTTTGGGGTCAAGATCAGCAGACGTCCTTTGAACTTCTTAAGGAGGCCATCATGCAACCTCCGGTTTTGTTGATGCCGGATTTTTCCAAACCTTTCATCTTGCAAACTGATGCCTCCTCTGTGGCAGTTGGAGCGGTTCTTTCGCAGGAGATAGATGGTATCAGGCGGCCTGTGGCTTTTGCTTCCCGCACCTTATCGCCCCAAGAAATTAAAGCATCAATTTATGAATCGGAGTGCTTGGCCGTGGTCTTCGGGGTAAACAAGTTTCGGAGGTTCTTGGAACATGCGGAGTTTCTCCTGGAGACCGACAACCAAGCACTGTCATGGCTTCTCGCCCATCCCCGCCAACTCGGCAAACTTGGTCGTTGGGTCGTCCAAATATCGTCCCTTAAATTCAAGGTGCAACATTTGCGGGGTACGCAAAACGTGGTAGCCGACACTCTTTCTAGAATGTATCACAAGACCGACGACCCAGAAACGGAAGTAACACCTTGCTGTGGGGCTGTGTTACTGGAATTTCCTCTTGCCTTTAAGGATGTCCTGTCCCATCAAATGCTTGATGCTGAGTTGGCCCCTATCATAGCTGAAATCAAGTCCGGGAAGCCCATCCCCATACTTTCTTTCCAAGGGCACCCTCTGTTGCAACCAGCGGCAGAGAGGTGGAGCTAGGGTAGTGCTGCCAAATTCTCTCATACCGATGGTCTTCGAATATTATCACTCCTCTACTCTCGGTGGGCACCTAGGCATTATGAAGACCATCGCTAAGATTAGGAAATCTTTCATCTGGAAGGGCATGGATCGGGATATCGCTACTAGGGTACGAGCGTGTCGCTTGTGTACTCTCAGCAAACCTGCCCAGAATACTAAGATTGGTCTCCTGTCATCTGAGGTGGCTACCAGACCCATGGAAAAATTGTTCATCGACTACGTTGGCCCTTTGGTCCGTAGCAAGAAAGGTAACAAATATCTTCTTGTTTGTGTTGACGCTTTTTCCAAGTTTGTCTGGCTTTTCCCACTTCGAAGTGCCACGGCACCGCTCACTATTCGTGCACTCAAGACCCAACTCTTTCAGCATTTCGGTACGGTAGCCACGATTGTTTCGGACAATGGTTCGCAATTCAAATCTCACGCTTTCCGCAAAATGTGTTTTGATCTAGGCATTAGGCATGTGACTACCTCTCCCTATTATCCGAGGCCCAATCACTCAGAAAGGTTTAATCGTAATCTTAAGTCTGCTCTCATAGCTTATCATGCTAACAAGCAAACCACTTGGTGTGAAAATCTACCCTGGTTACAATTAGCCTTCAATACTGCCATCCATGAAAGTCACAAAGCCATGCCGTTTGAAATTCTGTTTGGTTTCAGTCCCAATGATCCGTTGGCTAATAGGTGGAATATTGGCGATCTTCTGCCAGCTCCTGGCACCCGCAATGTGCAACGCACATGGGACGCTGCCCGGAGAAATTTGATCCGAGCTAGAGAAAGGGTACAGAGGAGGTATAATTCTGGTCGTAAACCGGTTCCATACAAGGTTGGGGAACTGGTAGTGTGTCTAGCTCATCCCACCAGTTCGGCGGTCGACAAAAGAGCTGCCAAGTTGTGTTTCAGGTGGACAGGTCCCCACCGTATCTTGAAGTTTCTCTCCCCTGTCACGGTACGACTGGGCAATCCCCAGAGCGGCCGTGTGGTACGGAAGGCTCATGTGTCTCATCTCAAGCCTTACCGTGGTCCGTTGTTGTGAGTGGTGTTTGCGAATGAGAGGCTTGATCACCCTCTCTTAGCTAGTTTCTGGTTAGTCCTCCGCTTGTCTCTTTTCTTTCGCTGGCGCCAGCAACTTTCAAAGAATTCTGTGTTCTTTGGTTTACGGAGGCTAACCTTTACTCACTGTCTGTCTCTCTGAGGGAGAGTTATTTCTTGAGGAAGAGGCACATTTTTCTTGTTAGGCGGCATATGCCGGAGTTTCGGGGGGGAGGTTGAGCCAATATAGTACCGAACTTGGCTCTGTGTTTTCGTGTTGCTGTTTTAGTGCTACCTGCCTGCGAGGTTGGTAGCGTTATTCCGTGACTACGTCACTTCTTCGTTCTCGATGTTCTGTCACTGTGCCATGATGGCGTATTAATATTTTGTGTCCGTCTGAATCTGTTTTCTATGTTTAAATTTGTCAGTTTATTTATTGTCTACTGTTTTTTCTCAAGTAATATGGACTAAATTTACACTCACCAGCCAAAGGGGTAAGTTTTCTTTGTGTTTTACTAAAAGGCCAAACCACGTTGGTGACTAGGCTATTGTAGGTTAGCGTCCTTATAATCTCAATCCAGTGTCGAGTCTTAATTATTAATTCGTGCGATTGTTTTCTAAGTAATTTTACAAGGGTACTGTTTAGTAATTTTCACCTTTTCTTTGTTTGCTCTCAGAGATAGCTCTTAGACTGTTAGTCCTAGTCCCTACTGAATACTGTAACCTATAAAGCATGAGCTCATTTGCCTTTTTGTTATTATGTCTGTGTCTGCAATTTTTTGTGTAAACACCAAGTTATTTTGTCAAGCCATTCTGGGCTAAAACTGGTAGTAAAGAATGTTGTGTAAGAATAAGGCCATAAGCCTAGCCTAAATGTAATTTAAATGTAAATATGATTCTCTGTAACGGCTGAGTTATGAAGGCTATTCTTTCGTTTTAAACCCTTACGCGTGTTCGGTTCTCAAGCTATGACAAACTCTGACTTCGCACTTGTAAGGCATAGACTACAGTTTGTAATGGGTTTCGTTCTGCTTTCCAGAGGCTCACGGCTTAGGCCGAGACCACATGTACGAGTCCTAATGTGATCTTTGGACTGAATTGGACAACAGCTACGCAGAGATGCGGAAGTACTGGATGCTAGCAGAAAGATTGACCGACCATCGCTTGGATGTATCGAGGACTAGCTCACTACGCTGAACTACTACTTATATGCCAGATAAGTGTCATAGTGAATATGCTCTGGACTAGAAAGGTTTCACCAAGGATTGTCTACTCCGTCCCCTGCGACCTAGTGACCCAGTGACTTGCGCGTAGCTCCCGTAACTCAGTTGCTTTTGTATTTTTAAATGTAAATTCTGCTTAAATCTAGTTGAGAACTTTTTCCTAATTCGGAACTCCGGACCTGGTCAGTCCTAGGGCGTTACCATTATTAAATTTCTAATTTCTGGTTACTCTTTTACTCTTTTCCAAATTGACGTCACGCCTAAATTTTCTCGTTTTGTGTTTCTGTGTTATGTAAGTTAAATGTGTGTTATGTAAAATTGTTCTTGTGTAAGAGTTATATGCTAAACTATTTAAAAGCATTCATTAAACAAATTCTAAGGTATTTAAAAATAATGATAGGACTAAAGAGAGCTAGAGTACTAAATGTACTTATCAATTTTGCCCAACTCTAAAGGGAACCTTTTAAAGAAATATTGTTACTGTTATTGTTAAAGGGCTTTCTTAGTAATTCGTGTGACATAAATATATATACTTTTTTCTATTAAATTTTAACTTGTAAAACTAATTTACTAGTCCTTTTAAATTTATTTTGAACTTTTAAAGTTTATAATTCTCATTGTTAATTTTGTTGAAGCTGTACCCTTGCTGATTTATTATGATGTGCACGCTGTTTTTTGGGTAATTGTTATTTTGTGATTTATGCTAATGTATTTTTGACTTTGTCTGAATTTATGGTTATTGTTCAATGGATTGTGATTATTGAGGTTATGTTAATAAACTTTGTTCTCTAGTTTTGTGTGGTTCTTTTTTTTACAACAGATGATCTTCTGGTTCAATTGCATGTTACAACAGTCTTTTTTTGTCCTTAAAGCTTTTTAGTTAAGTCTTTTTTTTGCGGCATCTTTCCCCGGTGTAACAAGTCACATTTCTGCAAGTCATACAATATGCAGTAAAATAATAATAAATCTAAAATTGTAGTAAATCAGTTACACCTTTAAAATACGTTCATTGAATAATACAGTAACCAAGTTATTCAATTGCTTTCGTATTAATTGAATGGCTTCAGATTAAAATTTCACGAATACAAACGTTAGTATAAGTGACAACCTAATTTTTAAGAATGAAAAATGCTTCTCGATATCCACTTTGGAGGAAATTTCTTAGAAAATGAAACCTATCAGTCAAGTCTGTAAGACTTTCATCCTCTACCTGGAAAACTAAACGAGCTTTCGAATTTCGTTACGTGCGATGAATGTTTGATTTTGTTTATCAATTTACCTCCAAATCAAAATTATATTATGTAATCTGGTATATAAATTGCTATTTGCACAAAGTATAACATTCAATAGTGTTCAGGTTATATTGGTTTTCTATTGCAGCTTATACAAAGTGGTCTTATGTAATAGGGTCGAAATTGTTACAAACTGACATTTTAAGTTTTTGGACATCTTTAATGAAACTGAAATGTTAATCAAGAATATACAAGTAAGTGATATTATAAGTATTATATCCAGAGTTTAAAGCATATTGTGTATACATCCACTAGAATTCCTTAATGGATTCATAATTTTAATATTGAAATATATCATCCAATAAAAAGACTTGGTCTATAAATGGTCTAATAAATGTTCCAAAACAATGTCTGTGGATCGAAACATGGTTCTCGAAAGGCCTCATCGACTATTAAAGTTTTTTATAGCATCATTTGTGTTTATTTCAATATTTAACGTTTATATTTTGACTAAATAACCAATACGAGTAATAACAAAGGACTTCATTGATAACGGCTCTCACATTGATTGTATTCTTACAGATTTGTAATCTTTTAGAGAAAAAAGCGAGAGTTCTTTTACGAGTATTTAAAATACTTATGCTTGAGAAAAAGGCACTTACAGCTCAAAATTTAATTACGATACCATAAGTAAAATATACGATGTTACGTCCACTTATGAAAATCAATGACGTCGAGCACATGCAAGAGTAAGTCAACGGCCATCTTATTATTTTAACATTTTGTGTAAAATACAGTTCTTTAGGATTACTAAAGTCTCAAAATAGTGCCTTAAATATCATCAATCATTCGATAAAAATAATCAAAATTCTATTAATGATCTGAGTAAAATTGGTTTACAAATATCAAAATGAATCTTGTTAATCTAGTTGATTGAGTGAGACTGTCAGCGTTTGGATTTGTTCAGAATTCAGATTGATGTCTTCCTCTTTAATAGGATATTACACTGTAATGTACGTTGATGGTGAACATTTGTTGATAATGAAAACCCATTAGTTTGAATTGGTATTTTGTTTAAATTTTTTATGAAACGTTTTAAATAACTAACATTAACATATACTTAAGAGATACCATCTTAAACAGATTGTTTATTAAGTACAGTACGATGGTTAGTAAATATAACATATTTTTGTATGTTTGTTTTGTTCATAATTATGTCGACGAAAAATAATCATGTATTTAATAATGGTTATAATAACATTATGGCTATTCTTATTAGTATCAGACTTATAGGACAATAATCACCAAGCATCTTTAAAATGTTCCAGAATTTAAAAAAAAGACACAAAAACTGAATGTATTATTACCTGGCTAGATTGAGGTATCAAATGACCTTGAGCGCTTCACTCAATCATAAATCCATTATCTCTAGATTATCTCAATATTCATGACAATTTCAACCCTATAATCTTACCTCAATTTTGATGTATAACACTATACCTTTTTGGGGCGTCTTAACCCGTCTGTTTCTTAAACGTATTAAATTGTATAACAGCTAGCCTAGTAAATAACACAACGTGCACAAAAACGTAACACATTAAAAAAAAACATAAAAATAAATAAATTAAGCACACGGCCAGTGAAAGATGCCCACTCACTGACTACCTGGCCGCCAGGCAGCCACATGAGCTGGCTTAAAGCATCGGACGACCAATCACAGTCGTGAACCAAACTGACCAACTGTAACAAAGAACACAAAAGGCGTATTTATGAACAGCCAATTGAAGGGAAGTTCTTCAGATTTTGATGAGTGAATCAGCTTTTTCTAACAAAGGAGTTAAAATGACTTACAAAACTTTAAGAAGATTCCTACACGGTGAGTCATGAAAACTGATTGGAAGCTAGTTTATAAATTTTGGAAACCTCATACAAGTTTAAGTGTTTAGATACGGTAAACTGCATATCACCAGGAAATTAAAGTAACTGGTAATTCTCTGTATTACTGCGCATGAATACAGTTATTAACATTTATACTATTACGACCAATTATACGGAAGACTGAATGTAAACCTTTGGACCACTTCTGAGTGAAGTCAGGCAGCCATCATAACAGCAATACAAGAGATTTTCTTGTTTTAAACAAACCCTAAAGTTCAGTTTTGACGATTTCAATCTAAGTGGGTTTAAGTCCATTAGAACATCTTTCAGGATCTTCTAGCGTAAATGAGTATATTTGTCTTGATTATTTCATCCAATAGTATGTATCTTTTTTTAGAATTTATTTGTTAAAACCGTTATTAGTTAAACCGTTGGGGAGTTGTTAGTTTGTGCGACCATTGCCTGAGACTATCAGCAAACAGAGCACATTGATGAAGGAAATAAAGGGAACACATAACGCAGGACGACCGCTCTGAGACTGGAGACAAATTGGACGAAAACAACACAGCTTTTTTAATACCCTCTCGTCTGTATTGTTAGTGGTCTAAAACTAGAAAGTGTCTTGTGTTGCATTGTTTGCTAGCTTAACTATGAAGTTAAGGTTTAGGTATAGATTTGACAATTTTTATGACTTCGGAAATGAAAACAAAACTCATCTCGGTCAACAGGTGGCTAAACTTAGTCTAAATCATTTATATAGGTTTTATTTTGTGTAGGTCTACATTATAGTACGTTTTTCATAAGTACTGCTAAAGGTTTCGACCTCGCTATGGAGAGTAATCCTCAGTAGCTGGTTGTCTCAACCAATTAAGGGAATTTAATAATAATAATAATACATTCAAAACTAGGCAATGATCACAAAAGGCTTTCACGGGTGTTTCGCCATTGTTCACGAGATATCATTTATTGACGAAACTAACAAGTAGGAAGAAAACAATACTGCAAAGTGCGAAGTTCTAAAAATGTTGAAGCTACTTACAACAAAAAACGAAAGGAAAGTAACAAAAGGAGGTCTGATAAAATGTTTTTCTTAAAATTCTTGTTATTTTGATAGGTGGTTTTTGAGGTGCTCTGAAATATATGCATCAGGTTCCCAATCAGCTGTGTACGCTCTAATAACACCTGATCTAGAAATATATTTGATTTTGTAGAGTATTTTTCCTTTTTACTATCACTATATCACTATTTTAGATGCCGACCACTCTCTTGAGGGTGTTTTAAGGCAAATATGTGGTGTAGGATGAGTGTGATGAGTGGAAGTAATGAGGAATGAGGTGTAGTCTTGTTACAAACTAAGGCCGACTCTTCCTTAGAATGGGTCATTAATTAATAGTCCAATGGCCAATGGAAATACAAGGGCGAACGGCTTAACGTGACTTTCGAATCACGCAGGTGATGGTCTGATATGTCTAAACGATGGTGGAAGTTGATGCGGGTATCATCAGATGACCACTGAGACTATCTGAGCCGCTTTAGACTTATATCATCCTCAAAACCTGACCTCCGTGAATCTGGATTGTTGATCCTGTACGACTACGCCACGATTCCCAGGCAAGTTGATAGTGCTTAAGCGTTTTAATACAAAGCGCGAAGTCTACTGTTCACGGAACTACTAGTTGGTAATGCGCATTCATTAAAATCCTAATTTTTTATGATCGAATAAACACTTTTATTAAATATAGTAAAATAATCGTCGCACAAACTAACAATAAAAGTAAACATCCCTCATTTTTAGTTATATTTTGTTTTTAATATTTTAGATTTCAAGCAATTAAAGTAGATGCAAGACAACTGTAATGTATATTATACGGACACAATAACTTGTTCAGACAATGGATTCAGTAATTGAGTTTTTAATCGAATGTGCGTAAAAGAACAGAACCCTTAAAGCACGTTGATAACATCGCTTTGTAAGAGAAAGCATTGTTGTTTAGTCTTGTTTCTGCTTCACATTTAAACCTTGCTTGAATGGATGGACAAAACATGACAATTGATGCCAAAGTATTCGGGAATACACTGTATTACTATCTAACAAGTCATTGAAATATCATGTTTATGGTTTGAAGTAGGTTTTACGCTTTTGAACACATTCTAGGATATTAAGAGTTTCCCAAGCTGAAACATGTTCAAGTAACATTTGTAACTGGTCACAGAATTGGTATAAACCAATCAGGGAATATAACAAGCAATCAATGCATTGTTAGCGGATACTCATCTGTCATGTTTGATCTTGCCTAGGACAAAATCTGGATAGTTGGCCTTGTGTTTTTTTTTTTTATTTTATTTATTTATTTTCCAACGGCAATACACCAATTTACAAAAATACAAGTTTGAAAACTAACACAGTAGATATTTGTGCTTAACTAAGTTGACATAATAAATAATGAATGACTACATAGTTGATATAACATGCAATTGGTTTAACAAATGACTTGCGATGTTGAACTACTAATAATTGAAACTGAAACTATGACACATATTTAAATAAATAAAAAAAAGACACCAAACACTCCACTTAAGAACACGTTTAAAAAATGTAGAACAAATTTGCATAGAACAAATTTAAACATCTTTAATTTCTAAGATCTAAGGCTTCCGGTTAACACCGTGTCACAGTTGAAATAAATTACTGCTAAACGTGTTTTGATTAATGTTTAATTGAAATTAACGTAGCCTATAGAGAAATCTTCCAATGGTGTATTTGTTTGGTTAAGTTTTACAAACTTTTCAAACGAGCAAATTATTTTCAGATGTTTATTTTTGACTTATGTCTTAAAGTACTGCAATTTATGCTGCGAACTAACTGTTTTCACAGTTATTCGTCTAGTGTTTCATTCTGATATTGTCATTCTATTACATAAGATATGTGGATCATTTTATTACATCTAAATACTCATACTTGCTTTGGAAGCACTTCTGTTAGCATATCCAATTCAATAGTGTCAAGCGATGAGTAAGTAATTTTAAAAAAATATTATTTCTCAGTTAAGAACCTATTAAGCAATGAGTTGACCTACTGTGTATAACATTACTAAAAACGCATAAAAGCCATTCGTAACTCTTCGCTTAAAATATAATTAATCAGTACTAAATTGTTATATCGTTATGGATTATCTTTGTCAAGTTCGTTCACGAATATCTGGATAAATCTCGTTAATCTAGTTGATTGAGTGAGACTGTCAGCGTTTGGATTTGTTCAGAATTCAGATTGATGTCTTCCTCTTAAATTGAATATTACACTGTACTGTGCACTAATGGGCGAATATATTACTGAAAGTTAATAACCATTTAACCGCATGTACTTTTCATTGAATTTATAAAGTGTGCCAACCCTGAAATATCAGCAATATACACGTATAGCAAACAAAATTAATAACTTAAGTTTTAATTAAAACTTTGAGCGGCCATTTGCAAAACACTTATCGAACGAAAAATCGTACAGAGTAACTTTTACTAGCTAATAATTCATTAAATATATCTGCTCAGAATAAAGATAATGTTAGCTCAACAAAAATGTTTTATGTAAAAATAACTCCAACAAATTATGAAAAGTTATATTGAGACCGTATTTGTCTGTAAAGAGTCTCTAAGTAAAAATCAAATTGTTATTAAAATACTTTAATGTAACCTTAAATAAAACGGATTTCAGTTCTTGTTTAATGAATAGAATTATCAACACATTTAAATCTTTATCAGCCGAGGGTTTAGCTGAAAGCCTGTGTTCAGCTCCACTGCAGGGTTGGTCACACTGGAGACTCGCCAAGCCTTCACTTTTGCCAACATAAATCTTTCTACAAACCAACTAACAACCTCTGAACCTCTCCTGTTACATTGGTACTCCTGCGAACAGTAGATATCGCTGACTATTCTTTAAACCATCCGAATGTACTTATTTTATTCAACTCTGGGAGTATTCAACAAACGGCTCTAAGTATCTTTGAGAAAAAAATAGACGAAAGTAAGTGGCAAGCTCCCCAAGAAGCGAAAAAGTACGAGTATAGAGCGCATCCAAGCGGTCGTTTTCCCGTTGGAGATTTTGTAACATGTAATGTTTACGAGTTAACGTTTGTTTATGACTCTACGAGTAAAGGGCATTTCGGAAGAACCTTTAACACCTGCATCCTTTAAACGGTAAAATTTGATCGGATTCAGAGCTTAGCGAATAAGTTTGAAAATCGTCGATAACTACGTCAACCACCTTGAAGGAAGAGAAAGTTTTAATATTCTTCACATATATACGATTTATTAAAGGTTAGTACGATGCGCCTTAGGCCAAAGCACATTGGACAAATAAATTCAAACAAACATAGAGTCCATGCGTTTCTTCGTGGCGTTTGACCTTGACGACTAAAACCAGTTATACCTGGGTTTTCGAGGGTGGGGGTAACCAACTGTTCAGTCTTTCCATTGCACTCGTACTGTGAGGAAAGACTATTACTGTACCTTTTGAAAACATCGATTTGTTCCCCCACTCTGTCCCCTCATGTACCCTCACTAAGCGCCACAAAGAAACGCACGGACTCTACTGACAATGTGCTCAATCACCTGAACGGTTAAGGTGAAACGGAAACCTAATACTAGTAATTGCACTTGCATTTTACTCAAAATATTTTTTTGTAATAACAAAACAAGCATAGCAAATAATAGTATGTACATTAATTAATATTAATACTATGCTTTTAGTAAATATAAAATTGAAAATGGCAGATTATGTTCACCAACACCTTTTGCATAATGAGTAAACGAGTAGTGTGTTTGTTGAGCAGTTTCAAATATAAAAGCACAAAGGAGAGTTCAAGGTAGACTTATCAAAGAGAGCAGTTTCTTAGAAATAATCAAGTTCCGACCCTAATTGCTTTTCCGTTAACGATTGGCTCTCATTTTCTCCTTCCACGAAAACGTTTTATACAATTAAATAAATAATCGCTACAATGAAATGTCTCTATTCAGTTTCTTTATCTGTAGAATTTGTTGTTGACACTGACACTGATGCTTGTAAACTATTTCTGCCATAAAATGTTTCCATAAAATCGTCATAAACGTCTTTTGAGACGCTCATGACCTCCTGTGATGTAAATTGAATTAAAATGAGCAAACAAGCTTATGTTGTGCTTATGCCTACTACAACAAATTCACAATAACGATTTAATAGTAGTTTATTAATCCACAAGATACAACATTAGAAGCTATAAGGTTTCAATAGAACATGTGCTGCCATCCTTTGGGCAAACGGACAACTAGCTGTACACTTGGGTCGTTCTTGAAGACAATCAAAGAAAGAGAACTAATTGATAAAAAAAAACTTAAAATTATAATAAACTTTACAAACTATTTTTTTTACAGTTACAATTATAAATTATGTATTATAAGTGGTTTATTGGGTTACAAAGTCGATGAAATATACACCAAAAGAAAGGTCTGTGATGGTGGTTCCCGATGCCAAGTTAGACTGGCAGTTTTTACTTAAATGAGGTTGAGTTTATCTTCAGTTAAATAATACTAAATAACGTAGCTAATCCATATATTCTTGACCCGAAGCTAGTATACAGGATGTCCTGTGTGAGGCTAGAGTTGTATACTTAATATTAATACTGAAATTATAAGGATAAAGCAATTTTATACCACAAAGCTTGTAATGTTCTACATGTGCCTACTGTATCGTTACTAAGGGCTTCTTTCTTACGACTTCTAAATAACTGAATTCCTTTGTCCGAAAAACAGTCGAGGAACAAAATAATTTTAACTAGGTTTTTTAACTACTCCAGTTTAAAACTTATTCAATAGTTGTGTTTCCAACTTAAACTCTAGGCTTTAGTTCAAAGCTTTTTTGTGGTGTGAATGAATCTTGTGGAATGAGATGTCTCATGTGGAAGCCCTACACAGTGGATAATCCACTTGATGAAGAGTAGCTCATCACGACTCCATATCATTCCACCTCATCACATTATTTTCTACTTCGTGAGGTAACCTTTTGGAGACTGGTATTTAAGCAGCCTATTTTGCCAAGTAAAAGTGTGTTCGTATGGTTTTAATAAAACATATTAAACTTACACTTTGTTTTACTCTTCCTGAAAACCTTGAAACCCCATATTCCGAGTCATTAAAATACAGGGTGGGCCAAAAAAGCTTTTCATTGTTTTATAGAATGTACTGTATTTATGTTATTAGCTATTCAAAACTGACATTGTGTTAAAACTAAATTCAACATATTTTCCATAGTAATATTATGCTCGACAGTTGTGTTAGTTATTTAAACTCCTTTGTTAGGAAAACCTGAATAATTCATCAAAACTATAAAGAATTTCCTTACATTGGCTCTACATAAATAGGATAATGTTGTGTTCTCTGTTACAGCCCTAGTGGGTATGGTTCTTATCTGTGATTGGTCGTCCACCAATCCAATGGAGCTGTCTTTGGGCAGTCAGCCAGTGTGCAGCTGTTTCTGGCCGTGGACGTACGTAATTGACTGGGACTCGTGACGTGGTCTTGTAATCCAGCTTCATGGAGGTCAGGTTTTGAGAATGATAAAGGTCTAAAGCGGCTCAGATAGTCTCAGTGATCACCTGATGATACCCGCATCAACTCCCACCATCGTTTAGACATATCAGACCATCACCTGCGTGGTTCGGAAGTCACGTTAAGTCGTTGGTCCTTGTATTTCTATTGGACATTGGGCTATTAATTAATGACCCATTCTAAGGAAGAGTCGGCCTTAGTTTATAACAAGACTACACCTCATAACTCATACATACCACTCATCACACTCATCCTTCACCGCAAATTTGCCTTATTATACTCTCATGAGAGTGGTCGGCATTTCAAATAGTGATTTAGTGATTAACCTATTTGGCTTGATTATATCGTAAAGTTTGTGTACATGTTGTGTAGTTTTCTAGGCTAGGTAGAATTTAATAAGTTGAAGGAAAAACTAAGGTTATTCGGTTTGGTGACTTTTATGTTAGCTAATTTTCTAATCTTTTGTGTTATGTTTTAGGTTACTTTTCACCTGAAGACGAGGTCAGATTCCAGATCCTGAAACGTCGGGTACTTTTACCAAAAAGTATGGAAGACGTCCGTAATAATATTTCAACCACAGAAAGGTACACCGTTTCCTTGACTCTAAATCTACTTTCACAAGAACTCCACTGGCAAACAATGTGGTCCTGAAATACCTGTGTCACCACACACATAGAGACTATGACTAACGGCGGCCATTACTGTCTTATAAATGGCTCAATTGCGATTTACTGTCCTTCCTAACTGTGAGTGAGTGAAATACCTTTACTTCTAATCTCCAAGTTGTGTGGAACTCTCAAATACTTTCACTTGGTACAGTGTCTTGTAATGTACTCTTCCAACTCCAAATATTAAAATACTTAAAGATTTTACATACTTCAAAGTGTTTAAAACATTTACCTTACTGTGTTCAGTATTGGAGGCTACCCAACAAACACAGCCTCCTCAGATAATATAGAGCAATTTTCAATTATTTCGTTTTACAAAAGTTTATTTCCTAATTAAGTATTAACATATTAAAAACTAAAAAAGGAGGGAAACTCGTCTTTGTAAGGTGCTTGAAAGAGTGCTTAGCTACTTATAACCAAGACAAGATCGTGTCTTGGCAGTCTTTGTCAAAGTCAAGTGTGCTTAGGTTTTGCCAGTCTGGCAGTTCTCAGAGGCGCTTGGTTTCAAGAGGTGCTTGAATCATTAACAATGCAGTTCTACTAAAGTGCCATCATCTCCTGTTCCAACAACTTTTAAATGTTAAGTGTGAAAGTTATGACTTTGTGGGTATCATACGTAAACAGTTTTGAATCCACAAAGTTGTTTTAGTCGGAAACACTGCGAGTGGTTGAGTAAGTTACACGAAACGTATAAAGCATTCAGACCCGAGTAGAGTTTGATTAACCAGAACACTTTGATGTATTGAGTCGAGGACAATAACTCTGGACCTGCAATCAGTGAACCTTTGCCTGTATGTATTGTAAGTGAGATCCCATTGACAAATGTATAGCATCACCATGTTCATACAGTTCAAGTTAGTTGTCTTACAGAGGGTTTTCAGCCATGGATGGGAATCCTGCAAAGGGTTGAGTGAGTTACATGAAACGTATAAAGCATTCAGACCAGAGTAGAGTTTGATTAACCAGAACACTTTGATGTATTGAGTCGAGGACAATAACTCTGGACCTGCAATCAGTGAACCTTTGTCTGTATGTATTGTGAGTGAGATCCCATTGTCAATTGCTACTGTATATTAGACTATCACCGTAAAAGCCAGATGGTTACGAAATTGCTTATACGTATGATGGCACTGCAAGTTGTTGATTGAGTTGATCCAAACGTATAACTCTTTTAACCAAAGTCGTGTTGGATTTAACAGAACGCTTTGATGGATTGGGCCGAATGAAATAACCCTGAATCTGTAATCAGTAAAACTCTGTTTGCATGTACTACGCCTTTTTGTCGCAAATTCCTCCACTGAAGAAGTGAATTAAAGCTGGCTATGTAATGTTCATTTAATTCTTATGAGTTTCTAGATAGATTGGTTAAAGGTAACATCTTCTGAAGAAACCAAATGTATTCAACACTTTAAGCATTAATTCTCTGGCTAGACTAAGGTATCAAATGACTTCAAGTGTTTCAATCAAGCATAAATCCATTATCTCTAGATTACCGGTAACTCAATATTTACGCCAATAACAAATAATGTTATTATTATTATCTTAATTCTCCCATTCTTACTTAATGTTGATATACTATTAACTAAATTTAGCCTAGGTATTCTATAGACCTTAGCCAGGTATCTGTTAATCAAAATAAATTTACTGTTTTACTGTTTCAATGTGAATACTGAAATGTACCTTCAATAAACTTATTTAGCAGTTAAAAATAGCAAAACAGCTATATATCCAGCAACGCTTTAGATCGAAAACACGTTTAGCTGATGGAACATTCATAATTTGTTTACAGAAAACCGTATAGAGCACATTAAGTTTTTATAGCTATACTGAATTCAATGCAAAAATAAAGTTAAAACGCAATAAACTGTTATTGAGAACTTGATCTGGTTTCCAATTTGAAATATGAGTAACACATGTTTAGTCAGGATCTCAACTTCACTGCTGATGACATTTCAGTGTTTACATTTCATTTGCGAGCTTTGGCTGATGTGGGCTTGAATCAACCAAACTCTCTTCGCTGCAGAATGTTTTCCGGTAAAACAAAGTTTTAACAGTTTCCTGACCAGATTATAAAGAGTGTGTTTAGTAAATTTGAAATGTAAAGTACTGATTTACTACTTCAAACGTTTACTACTACAAAACTGTTTAAACAACGAAAAAGTAACTCAGCTACAAACATGGTTAAATCGATACCAATGATTAGGTTGAATTTCAACTTTGAGGTAAATTTCAAGTTTAGGACGAATTTCAACTGTACGGTGAATTTCAACCGTAGGGTAAATTTCTACCATAGGGTAAATTTCAACTGTAGGGTGAATTTCAACTTTTTGACGCCATGGTTGAACTCATAAAAGTAGATATTTTTGCGACAAGTCTTTTCCAAATGGTTATTGGTCCACACTCGTCTGTTCTCGTAAACAGGACAGTTCGAAAATCAAACAAACGGAGTTGTTCTATTCTAAAAGTCTACTGTTCATATCGTATGAAAATAATGTTAGTTTGTTTGGTTTTGATTTACGAATGGAATAAATAGATTCAGTTGATGTTTTGAAGTGTTTATCAACATGCTCTGGTAACACGTTCATATTGTTACTCAGAGACTCATCAATATGATACGAGACCTCTCTGTAGATTCCCTTCAGCACAGTCCACTCATTTCTCATCCTTGGCAAAGAGCAGAGACCAAAACTGTATGTTTGAAATTAAATAGTTAATGCATTCATCTCCAATGCATATTAATAAAATAGCTTAAGTAAAATAGCAACAAAAGTAGTTGTGTATTTGTAAAGCACCTCTTGTGTTGGGTTCAGCAGTCCAAATCAATAAGCACTCTGGATAGCATACAGTTTGATTAGGCAGAGCAGAATACCTAGACAGAGATGTATTGGGTTGAGTGCCTCAGCAATCATTGAGCTCTTGTCTGTGTGTATTGTAGCTGTGTGTGTGTGTGTGTGTGAGTGGCCAGTTGATATCCTTCAACCTTTGAGCAGATATATTCACAACTCTGCAGGAATATAATAAAGATATTTTGATTAGTGGAAAAGATCGTTAACAAGAAAAGCAGTAATATAACCTTACGTTTGATTTTAACCAAATGGAAATGTGTGGTCGTAAATCTACATTCAGGGTTCGATCTCCGTGTTTACTTTTAATATACTAGTTCAAGTGGATCTTTCTGTTTTACATTAATTAAAAAATAACCCAGCTGTGCGTTTGGTGGTGGTAATGTAGCTGACTCAATATTTATGTTATAAACACAAATGAAACTGTAGCAATAATGGAAAGGTAAGTTACATGTGTACCTCTAAAGTTTTTCAGTTTTATTACTTTAGTACATAATAACAGAAGCTCAAAAAACATTGCCACATGAAGTACACAATTTTAAAACCAAAATGGCTTACTCCAAAGATTATGTTATAGTAGGTAGACTACGCATAGATACCATATGGCTGAGACAGAAAAATCAACGTATAGTTCGGCAACTCAAGCACAGATAGCTCTCCGAGAGGATACCTTTAAAATTTATTTGGTATATTAATATTATTTTTAAGGCAGAGTTTTTAAGGTTTAAGAACCAGTCACGTACTGGACACTGTGGATTAGCTTTCAATAACAGCTGTTCAATGTTGGGTTTAATATCCTTTCATAAACCTGTTGTTCCGGGAAAATCGAGTTTTATCTCAGGGAGTAATACAAACTTCATACATTTTGAGAGAATCGGCTCTGCTGATGATAGTCTTTCTTAAAATTTAAAACACCAACCTCAGGTGTGAAAAGTCTTTGAAAACCAATTTTATTGAATCGAACTTGAATAAGAGTACATATAAGACATTATTATTTATCGTTTACTACAAAATTTAGTTATAAAGATGTAAATTAAGATGAAGAGCCCTACAAAAACAACATACCGTTAGCAAAAATGTTACAAAGTAAAAATTAAATAGTAAATCAATACAAGGTATGCAACATTCAATGAATGGGTTTGAATAATTATTTTAAAGGCAAATGCAACGATATCAATATGGAACTAACTCATCAGGAAACAAGTGTAACTCTTCTCTCGGTCTATTCACAATACTGAACAACAAACTTCATACATTTTAAGAGAGAATCGTATCCGCTCCGCTGATGTAGTTTGTGTTTGCTAAAACTCGTTTCCGTTTTCTGTACAAAGAAAGACACGGAGGAAACCTCCGTGGAGCAAAGGGTTAAGTGAATAGTTTTGCTATAGCAACCACACGAACCACAAAGACTCTATCAAGACTAGTTGAAGAGGGTGTTAGGAATGCATAAGTTTTTAAACAAATCAAAAATATAATTTACATCCAAGACAACGTGCAAGATTTGATTTAGGGTAATAACAAAAACTATAAATCTAGGCAAATCGGAACAACATTGTCACAGTTTTCAGTCAGTTTATGTTATCTAAAAACGTTGATAAGTTGGAATCAACTCGGAGTGGGTTGGTTTAGGTTCTGTATGCTTTCCTCCGGAAGCAATGCAATCTACCTGCTTCTATTTGTGTATCAGTAGACGAGTCTGTTGCACAGTTTCAAACAACCCACTTCACTTCTTGTACTACAAGATGTATAAAGTTATAACTTTACAATACGAATAATATACAATAGTATACATTAAAAGTAACATAATTGGTATGTAAGTGTGTTACGAACTACAAAATCTTTCAGCCCAAACTGTCTTCTATTAAAAAAAAAAACAAAATTAAATGACTTTTACGGTTAAACGACTAAACGTGGTAGGTATTTTATTCATACAGGATGACCAAAGGCAGGGTTAAAACAAACCGTTTTGTTACCATTAACTATACACGTTTAGCTTGTCAAGAACAACTGTTCTTCATACAGATAATTTCGTGTTTGTATGTCATTGAATACACGGTTCTAAAATGATTAAACTTTGACACGAGGGAATGCAACGCAAGCTTCTGCTCACAGCACAAAATGTCAAGCTGAGCGTTGAAAGTTTGAATTAATTTCATGTTTGGATGAACACTAATATCAACACAATTACTCTTGGGTAGCATTATCCTGCTTTTTATTGTCTCACGTGTTGTTGTTGAAAGCTGTTGAAAACCATATTATTATTTACTGCGCCCTTTGCTTGCGATTGTTGTTAATGTATATAACCTTTATATTTTAAAAGATTAAACACGGTATTTGGTTTATAGAGTAATTACTGATAAATATCCACATCACCGCTTCACTACGAAACTATTCAAATTAATTCAACTTAACTTACCTCCTGATATGGAGCACAAGAGTATAAGTGAAGAGAGAAGATGTAGATAAACAAGGCAAGAAACACAAGGTTTTGTCATGTAATAAACTGTAGAACGTGACAGTGATATCAAACTGTGCACTACAGCTGTAGCGGATCCGTAGAGGATTGGTATCGCGCGCAACTCCGGAGCTCATCCCTCCGGTGGCACGGGTTCGATTCCCCGTGTAATGTGTAATGTGGCTATACGTTGACGCTAGGTAAAGGATGAGGTTGAGTAGTAGAGACTAAAGAGGAATTTGTAGTTCTAACTTCGCTTCGTTATACAAGACACACTTTACCTTTACCTTTTTTACCTTTTAATACCTTGGCTCTGACGTCACATACTGCTAAGAGTTAAAACAAAGGTGAAGTCAAAGATTGCAAAGACAATTTAGAAACATACCGATTTCCTTACTTAATGACCTTGTAAAATCCACCTTTGAAACTTGGAGGTTGTCTAAAACTATAAGAATATTGTGTAAAGAGTGGCAAAGCGTTGAGCAGCAGGAAAGTGACTATAAACAGGAACAACATTACAAGACAAGGTGAATTCACGGTTAGATGGACTCGGCTTTCAGGCACAACACTCTCAACAATTCTATATCTGAGCACAATACAAGAATATTGTGTAAAGAGTAGCAAAGTGTTGTGCAGCAGGGAAGTGACTAAAAGCGGGAACAACATTACAAGACAAGGTGAATTCACGGTTATATGCACTCGGCTTTCAGGCACAACACTTTTCTTAACAATTCTATTCCTGAGCACAATACAAGAATATTGTGTAAAGAGTATCAAAGTGTTGTGCAGCAGGGAAGTGACTAAAAGCGGGAACAACATTACAAGACAAGGTGAATTCACGTTTAGATGCACTCGGCTTTCAGGCACAACACTTTTCTCAACAATTCCAAATCTGAGCATAATACGAGTATATTCTGTTGAGCTTTTTACCCAAATCAGGTTGTTATTCTTGTGAACTAATCGTGTGTTTTAGTACAGTATTTACGTTGTAACATAATGTGAATATCTCTTGATTATGTATTTCACAGTCAAAACGTACAGTTTTGTTAACAATCTAGTGACTATGGCAAATACTGGCCTTGATATTCGGAAAAATCTTATTAAGTTGCGTACTAAATGATTAATGACTGGGACTCGTGGCGTGGTCCTGTAATCCAGCTTCATGGAGGCCAGGTTTTGAGGATGATATAGGTCTAAAGTGGCCCAGATATTCTTAGTGATCATCCGATGATACCTGTATCAACTCCCATCATCGTTTAGACATATCAGACCATCACCTGCTTGCTTCGGAAGTCACGTTAAGCCATTGGTCCTTGTTTTTCCTTTGGTCGTTGGGCGATTAATTAATGACCCATTCTAAGGAAGAGTCGGCCTTAGTTTGTAACCAGACCATACCTCATAGCTTATTACTACTACTCATCCTTCACCACATATTTGCCTTAAAATACTCTCATTAGAGTGGTCGGCATCTCAAATAGTGATATAGTGGTCTATTTTATTTTTCACTACTACTTAAGCCTACTACTTTAATATCATCAGAGTTATTTTACAGTAATTGGACAGTTTTAAATATGATTAACTATCCTATTGTAAGCGAAACACTGATAAATTTGTGTTTAAACTTTACTATAATTAAATAGGAATAAGAGTAAGGTTACAGTTACAAGAGTTCACCTCAGAATTCAGTCATTGATCCGCAAACTTGACGTCGGCTAAATTGACAACCATGAGTCAATAGTCAATAGTAGATAACAGGATATTACCTTTGCAGTAATCTGCAAAGTGGTTTAATATAAGTTGTTACAGAATACTGTGATGAGTGTTTAATCTTAGGGTCTATTTCTAAGGAATAAAAATAATGAGTTCTTCATTTTTGAATAGTTAGTTTCACAATTTTACAATTTATGGTGGTAGTTATAAATCTATTTTTTATACTTAATACATAAGGTAAAAGTGATATCACTAACGCTAATAGATAAAATAAATGTTAGCTATAAGTAACAAATAAACCGTCAAACTAAATCTTATACATGTTTCCGAGCTCACCTCTCTGGACCAAGGCGCCCAATTGTTCCTGGGCTGGACGCCAACACAGACGCTTTCGTTGTATAAACAAATACAGCCGGCTTTTCGCCAGCCCGTACTGATCATGAATAACCAAGGACCGCAGATGTGAGTACAGGAAAAGGAAAAAAATCAATAGGTAAGTAAATATAACAACTCTAATATAACCACTAATGATACATGCAGCCTTCACGAAACTAATGACTAACAACAAAAAATTACTTTGTATTTGTACTTAACTATTTATTACCACACAAGGTACCCTAAAGCATAAATTTAAAGAATAACCAAACATAATATTAAATTATTAAGGTTCATTATTCAAGAAAAATTTAGGGTCTCTAAGGCTAGTGTTTTAGAGGTTCCTACAAACAAAATATATGTTAAAATTCAGCGTTCAGAAAAACAATTGAAAATTAACATATTCGGTTTCATAATACTTGCCTTGCTGTAAATTAACTCTAATAACGTGGTAAATGAAAGTGATTATTTATCAAATAGTTTGTATCATAATAGTTTGTATTGATTGTCAAGGATATAGAAGATATAGATGAGCGTTACACTTAGAGGATTATTCTTTCATTTTACAATGTGGCATTAAGTAAGATGACAAACCTGAGTCCATATCCGATAACTGTATATTACATTTGTAGTTTACACTTAATGACGTTTCATTTTGAGGGTTCCTTGATCTGACGATTTGAGTTTAGTGTTGAGTGACATGATTATCCACCAGGTATACCAGGGCTATTCAGAAAGGAAGCTACATTAATATAGATATTTAATATTGGAAGCCTGAATAGCCAAACTCTGATATTACTGAAAATGACTAGATAAAATCAAATCGTATAATTTGGTTTCATAGGTTATTAGAACAGTTAATAAGTATTCAGCAAGTTGAAGTGAATGGCTAACTCAGCTGATGCGGTGAATGGTTCAATAACAATAACGGTACCCGGCTGCTCTCAACTGCCCCAGCGTTTTCAACTCATAGTGCTACAACAAGTAACTAATACCCTTGGAAATATTCATATTTCCCTTGATTAAATCAATTACTTGAATGCGTTACTATAATCTTCCCTCTGGTGCTCCAATATGCCTTTGAAATAAAGGTTTTGTATGTTAAACACACGTGTAATGGTAGCAAATGCGTACATTTTAACATTTTTAGTCAAGTAAGAGTAAGCATAACTTCTATAAAAGGTATTTCAGTTAAAAGAGTCATCAGTACCTCCAAGATTAGATGTACTATCCCATTAAAAACAAACCAAACCTATAACTGTTTATATAACTGTTATAACGGTTTTGAAATAAAACAGTAAAATCAGTTTCAGAGACTTTCTAAGGTAAAAACATCTAAAATTGTCTATCCAATTGGTGAGCCAATTTTCCCATTTAGTAAATGGTAACAGTTTGAAGCCAGGTAAATATATAACCTTCGTAATATAATAGTTTTGCCAAAGCAACCGCAAACTGCTGAGACTCTTTAAGAGGGTTTTAAGGTTGCTTTTAGTCTCAAACGTTACGACAACACTCTAAAAGTAAAGGGGTGAAGTCCAAAGAATGAGTGAAATTTCGCTCTTTTGGGTGTTGAAACCCAGCCATTCTAATTAAAGAGTGGCTCGATTTTCACTCTTTTGAGAGTGGTTTTCACCTTTATATTATCATTTTAGACAGGATGTTTGCTTATTCATAATAGGAGTGGTACCCAGGTTAATAACCACAAACGTAAATCTATTCAAATTAACACAAGATTACCCAGTATTCAGTCAGTTTCAGTTGAGGAATTTGATGAGTTTAGAATCAACTCGGAGTGGTTTGCTAAAGCCTGTATGCTTTCCACCGGTTTAAAGTTCATCTACCTGGCTTCTATTTGTGTATCAGTAGACGAGTCTGTTGCACAGTTTCAGTTATCTGAGAAATTTGATGAGTTGGAATCAACTCGGAGTTGGTTGGTTTAGGTTCTGTATGCTTTCCACCGGAAGCAATTCAATCTACCTGCTTCTATTTGTGTATCAGTAGACGAGTCTGTTGCACAGTTTCAAACAACCCACTTTACTTATCGTACGATAAATTGATGCAATAATAAAAAGTTGACCTCACCACAGTAAGTGTAAATGACTTATGACAACCATTTAAAGTTGAAGCTAAGATTATTGCCATAATGATACATTACAAATGGTTCTTCAAAGGTAATGTTTAGTTCAAGTTCTTAAAATCCTACAAACGCCGAGTATTATTGCCAGTACAACTCGTTTTTGCACATCTTTTCTGAATCTAGAAGCTGAACCAATTTTTTCAATTATAATGTTTAAAATTAGTTTAAAACAAAGTCTGAATTACTTTAAAGCTAAAACATTTTAAGTATTACTTTCAAGACTCATAAAAGAAACTCTAACGACAAACCAGTCTTTGTCTCGCGGATTATGTCTTATCATCCATTGTCCAGGAATTATGACTTGAGTCTCTGTAAAAGAACAAAAGCATTGTCCTCACAATATTTCAAATTATCCTTTTAATAAATCTTGGATCTTTCAGCTGCTATGTTTTAGAATGCAAACTAAAAATAATGCTTCTTCTCTTGATGTAAAAGTACAATTTGACAACGAACTATTAAACCAAATCAAAATTTCTAAAATGCCCAAAGCATTCAAAACGGTTTTGTTTCAGGGACGTTTTACTCTACATACAGTACTAGTTTTCAGCACACATTTAGGAGACCAATAATTGAATGACTGCCTAGAGGGAAAGGTTGGGAGGATTTTAACTTACTTAGATTTTAGAATGAATGATTATTTGTAATTGGAATGAGAACACTTTGGTGGCATACCTTTGGTGTAGTTCTGTTCTGACAAATTACCTGCTTACGACCTGCAAAAGAAGTTTTATAAACAGATTGTAAGTAAAACAATCAATTTCTTACAAACTAGCTAAATTCCAACAAAGTTTATAGGCACCTGAATTTCAATTTTCGTTGATATTACGTTTTCAAGCATTATTCGTTCGTATTACAACATAGACAACATAGTTCATAGCATTTTAATGGGCCTAGGAATATTAGAATAATAATTATGTAATTGTTTAAGAACTTTTAAATAAATATAGACCTCATTTTTAACGTAATAACTACGGCTGGTGCTGAGGATGAACAAACTTGACTACAAGCACGAACATTGAAGCACGACTAAAGCTCAGTCCAACTTAGAACTTGGAAGGTCCCAACAATTGTTGAGTCGAGAGCCCAACATTTGGAAACTCCATCTCTAACTGAAACTATGGCACAGTTAACACAGCGATTGATAAACTTTCTCAAGTATTGAAAGTTAGTCAACAAGAAGAGCACGAGTTTTTGGTTTAAGAGCTACAAACTGTTTGGTTGTGTTGGACTGGTCAGTAAACACTTATTGTCTCTGATCGTAATGAAGTAACCGTAATTCTTTGTCTCTAAATGATTATCCAGTAATGACTTTATCCATGTGGACCTTTTACAGACTGTAAGACTGTAAATTATTTCATTTGGACATTAAACAACGCTATTGGGGCATAAATCGGCCTCAGATAATTTGTATGTACTAGTTTTTACCGGTAAAAAATTGGACTCCTTATCCCATTTACAATTTTTTAAATTGAAACTAACACAAGGATATCGAATTTTCTACATGTTTTTACCTAAGCTGCTGCCACACACTAGCTTGTGCTTGATGTTTGACAAACTGATAGATCTCTAGAGTGTTCTCCCCTTACACAAGCACTCCATCATTAACAATGCAGCTCCACTAAAGCACTTCCATTATTAAACCAAACAGTGCTTGAATTAACAACTTCAACTCACCTCAACTAGTTCTGGTTTGGTAAGTAAATGCAAACATTGTAACTTAAGAGACTGTTAATTGGTTTGGTTAAGATACAAACAACGAAGTAAGAACTCTGGATGAAACTTTGAAACGGGAGGAAGTTATGGATTTTATAATAGGGGTGTCCGTGCTTCGCTACGGGACAAAATTGAGGTTTGGAAACTAAGTACTGACCTGAATTTACTAACAGTTTAGCTGTTTTATTAGTCAAAAACGGTCGTGTATTTTATTCGTTTTCATGTAAGTAACGAATTATTGTTCAATAAATAAATATATTTATCACAAAGGGACCGCCTGTGTTGGTTCATTTCCCCTTTGAAATGTCAAAGTAAAAACGAACTAAAGGTTCAAAGAGAACTAAGTTCAAAAACGCACGAACAATTTCGGCTGACTTAATCCAAAGCCATTATTTTACAAAACATTACTAGAGTTTTTAATCCGAACATCGCTACTCCAATACATTTTCTTTATTTGCAAACTTTTACTAAGTCCTTAACATATGCTCAAAATGTCTTATCTACAAAGTTTTACATAACACATTAGTTAATCAAAATTGTTAATCCATTACCTAGTTAGCTTTATAACAGACGAATTTCAAACCGATCCTCAAAAGTTTGCTTTCTAATTTGACTCGTAAATTTACATTTTAATTAGAACATAAGTTACAAATAAAATTGACATCTGAAACGTATCGTCCACGTACTCACCGCCTGCAATAACCTCAATTAGCAATAAGAACCAGGAACCGGAATACAAATTAAGGTCAGACAGGGCAGGGCTAGGGAGACTATTGAACACTATTAGCATTTATATGAAGACGTGACAAGACCTCAGATTCTATAGCTTTAAGTTGACATTTATTGTCTCCAATCTTTACTTTGTCTAACTTGTCTGAGCTGTTGCTTCAATAAAGCGCTGTTTGTATAGAAACAACGGAAAGGAAAGTTTCAAAGTATCTTACAAACATTTAGATATTTTGACTTAGTTGACCAAAATAAGGATAAGAGTTTGAATTCGTTTAACTCGTTCACTGCTAAGAACATGTTTTGACAGATTTTACTACTATGATTATGTGTAACGGAACAATTACTGTAGCATACCGAGCCATTTGCATTAATTCATATGTCTAGTTCTACCAGATTCGTTATTCATTCAACAAATAAAGACATTGTTTAGTATTTAAATTTTATTTGATAAAACAATAACTGAGTTTTCCCTTTCTTTGTCTTCAATATCCTTTGAAAGATCTTTACAAGAGGCGAGATGTATTGAAACGATAATATGAAATTGTTGAGAGACAATGGCCATTGTTCCTTTCTCAAAGACTCAAGTCATAATTCCCGAACAAAAGATAAAAGTAAATAATCTTCGCAACCAAGGATGGTTTGTCGTTTAATTTTCTTGAGACGATGATTTTTTGTGAACTATGTTCTTTGAGTTTACCTATTTAAATTCAAACTAGAAAGTAATTGAACAACAAGTCTTGAATTTGCAATGACGAGACAACTTCATACTTAATTGACTGATGGCTTTATTTACTTTGTTGTTTTGATACGTGAATGCCATTACGTCATGTTTAAAAGAGTAAAAGTCAATGGAGTTTTGAAACTTTATATTTGGGGCTACGCCCCACTAAACTCAAAAACGTATGATCAAGTGCTTTAAAACTAAGATCTAAGGCTTCCGGTTTACACCGCGTCACAGTTGAAATAAAATTACTGCTTAACGTTTCGACCTTGCTGTGAAGAGTCATCCTCAGTAGCTTGTTGACTGGCTGAGACTGGATTGGCCGGCCGTGGCGTCTTGTAATATACTCCATGGGTGGGCGAGGGTCCTGTCACCTGATTGCCCGAAGTGGGCGGAGCCTGTTGCTCGTTGTCTAACTGGATTGGTTGGTTTCAATAGGCCTTCTGAAGAACTGGCTGCCAAGTTTAAAACTGTTGGTTTGATTTGTTGATCTGTTTCTCTTTAAGTATTTCTAGAAAACATATTTATCAGCCGTTCCAATGTTTTAGTGTGATCGTAATTGTATATGTATTGTAATTAAATCGACTGTTGTTAATCGAGCTATCGATCATCATGTTGTTTAGTTTATTGTCCTGGAAGAAATCGATTCCATATCAAACCTAAGTACTAACCGATGATTGGTCTAAACAAGTAAACACGTTAAATTTCCTTGCCAAAGAAAATATTTATCACGAATGTCTAGCTTTCTGTTCTTATAGGAAAATCGAGTTTTAAAATCCACATAAAGGTTATTTCGTATAAAAACGTTTAGAGTTTATAAGCAGCAGCTTTAATAGGTCTATGCCTTCAATAAAATGGCCCATATTTAAGTAGATAAACTAGCTTAAATTCGTATAAAAGATTTCATTCTAGGACCTTGTGATAAAATATACAGTTTATCTGAAATCGTCTCCAGGTAGTTAAAGAGGTCAATAGGTTTATAGTTTATTTTATACCATGAATGATGAAACTCATGTTATTGACATGGAAAATCTATCAAGCCATGTATAAAACGTGCTGCAAATCTCTGAGTTGTAGAAACTCAATCCTGCGTGGCTCTGAACACAATTTCCTGCATCAAGAGCACATTTCATTTGAATATCCAAGTTTTACTGATCTCTAGTGATGAGTCGTATGTGACTTCTATACTAAAATAAATAAATAAATGGTTTATTGCATAAACATTTCTACAATGCATGTGATTAACTAAAATTGTCCATTCACTCAAACATCGAGAACTCTTTCAAACATACATAATGTGCACTCATTCATCTTCATTCATACGAATTGTTCCTCCCTAGCTCTTTGATCAGATTTCTCAACTGTGTGCCAAAACGCCCATCAACGCTGTAAAATTCTTCTGCGACCAAAACGTGTTTTAAGCGAGTTTTAAATGCTGTAGGCATATGAGCACTTTTTATTGTATTTGGAAGCCTGGATACTCAGAATAAATTTGATTACAAGTCAAAATTTTGATTTTGGAAGAAAATAACAACCCAATCTGGGGAACAGCCGGCCGTAGTCTGTAACAAGACTACATCTTATCATCCATTTAAAAAAAAACACTCATCACACTCACCATCACTCCATATTCACCTTGAAATACTCTCTAAGAGTGGTCGGTGTCTCAAAGCAAAGTATCAAAGTAAAGACCCAACTCAAATAGAAAGTATCTATCTTACTATCAAGACAGGTGGCAATATTTAAACTATGTTAGAAGTGCCGTCGATCTGACTCTGCAAAGGACACTTATTTTTCAAATGTAAATGAAACACTAAACGTCCATAGTGTAGTTTATTGAGTTAATCTTCAACTTACCAAAGCGCCTTATTAATTACAAGCCAATTAGTACAATTAAATAATGAGTATAATTATTACATATTAACCTTTTACCAACACTCAATAGTCAATACCTTCTAACGTACCCTCTAAGTGTGTAAGACAAGGTTTACATAATACATAAGACTTGTAAATGATAAAAAGGTATTTCCAAAGCATGGACACACTTCTTCGTTACTGAATGAATTCCTTATACAACAATGTTGACCATCACTTGCTAGTGACTCAAAACAATATTGCAACAAAGCTAATACTCAGTAAGAACATTCAAAATATCCTTGACTAACAAAGGTCTCGAAGACAAAGGATCAAGAATATCTCAATCCCAAAGTGTGATCAAAGTCGACTGATTGCATAAACAAACAACGGAAAGCCATATTATTTTCCCTCTTATATTTATTCGTATTTTGTTTTGCATTCTCTTCTCGTTACGAAATTCCACCTTTGTTGACAAAGCCGTTCAGTAAATAATAGTCGTATTCTAATTTACGATCAATAAGATAAGATATTGTTATTGCCTGATTATTAAATTATATTAGATTCCGTACTAAACCAACGTTACCAAGCAGAGAAAGTAGAAACAAAAAACACAGTTAAAAGAAATTTTAATTTGTCATCATCCATTATGCATCTGAAGCTTGTTTAATTTGTATAAAGTTTTCGTCATCCAACACTAGGTCGGCCTGTGCTTCTTTTCAAGCTATTGTTATCTTTTTTTAATTGGTTAACGTAGTAAGCTATACATTTAAACTAAATTAAACATGTCAAAACCCAACTAGGGCAAAATATTTCAGTATATTACCGTGTTAAATGAATATTCAAAAATTAAAAATGTAAACGTGTATCAATCGTTAACTAAAAGTATTTAAATTGTTATGTGCTATATTTCATACCTAAAACAGAAACATAAAACGTAATACAATTAAAACACTAAGCCAACCGTTTAAGTCATTAAATTATTAATTATTAACTAGGAATTATACAGTAAACCGACTATTACCTAATTGGCTTTGTAATGTGTATTTCACTAAGCTATAAATTACGAGTACATCCAATACAGTTCAAGTCTACAGTTCAAGTACTCTAAAAACAATTATTTAAAACTAATAACGCGGTTATTTTGTCTAATACTTCATACTTGATATACAAATTTTAATTTTTTATCTTTGTCCAAATGGTAATACACCTAAATATTCCTTTATATTATATTTATAAAGTATTGTGAGTTTCTCAAACTAAATCATTATTTGTGTGTTTTGTATACATTTCATTTGTATTTCAGTACTGCAGAATCTGTTTTGTAATATATAAATGTCAAGTAGGAGTATAGACATTGTTTGACGAATCAGCCTTAATTATGATTAAATGGTAACTTTGAATCTGTTCACATAGTTTAAAAAGATACTACAAACAAAACGTTATTAAAACTCCAGCTTATGAAATAGTTATATTAAAATGTATAATACCTAGTTTTAATAGCGTTTAAAGAATTACTATCAGTGTATTTGAATCTTCTCTTATAATCGCTCTTTGCTAGTTTGTGTTTTGTTACTCCAATTAGAATATTCTTTCTCTCTGCAAATACAAAGTTCCGAGAAGCGACTCGAGAAGATATCAAACTGCAGTTGGAACTCGAGTTGCTAAGTCCAGAAACTCTAGGTTTGAAACTCTGTTTCTGAAGTCACCAAGTCCATCTTAGGGACGAAAATATTCGTTGTTATAAAAGAAATGCACGAAGAGAGTTTATGTATATGTAAGTTAACAAAAGCCATTGATGCACCAATTAATCAGCACTACTTTGGATTTATCATTCAATTATGATCAATAGATAATTATGGAATTGTGTACATACGGTAGGATACATCCGTAAAGATAATAATCCTACAAAACTATTAAATTAACAATTCTATCAAGATTACCAAAACACACGTGTGGTTGAAAGCTTTTAACTGAAAAAATTAACTTTTGAATAAATTACGGCAAATAAGGTTGAATATAAATCGTAGGTTCTTATCTAACTAATGTCGAACATGCAAACCAAAAATGAGAACAAAAACACTAATTAATAGATCAAGTAAATCACTCACCCTGAAAAAAAAAAAAAACAGAAAGCAGGGCCTCCTTGAATACGTTTAATGCAAAATTATCTTATGAGATCTCAAAAGAAAGGTAGTTTTATTTAAATTCAACGACGCAAAATAAAATTGTTTAATTTAACTAATTTTCAGGTTATAACAGTTTAAAGATTATAATGTTGACATGTTTAAAATGCCACATTTCACGTACAAGTTAATTTGACTGGCAAGTCTTTCTTCAAAACCATCTGAGTGAAATATTACAACCCCTGTAACAAAATCCTCAATGGGGTTTGAAGAAACACACATGAAGAAGAAACACATTTCAAGAAATTTTAGAGGGCCCTCCCACCTCCCAGTTTTTTTTGGTGGGGTTGGGTGTCGCTAAGTACGCTAAAACAAACTTCAAGACCCTAGAAAACACATTCCCCAAAGAGTTTTCTAAATTTTTCCTCTATCAAAAGCTAAGGTTGAAGGAACATTTAAAACTCTTCTTGTATGTGGACAGCTGGACTAAAATTGGGAGTAATTCCACGAAATACGCACAATGAGGTTACAACTAGCTTTGATAATATTACAAATATTTTCCAGTGAGGAAACGATTACTTCCGGTTTTAAGAACCAGATAACGTGATATCTTTCATTACCGAGCGCAAAGTGTAATAACGTCTGTGCGAGACAGCTATTATGCCTGGATTACCGACATTACAAGCTGCCGCATCCTATATTGGAGAAATTTAATCTCTCCTGATACCTTACACGACAAGCCTTCTTAGCAAATTTCTATAAACGTAAAAGCCATTAATTTGATCGTCATATAGAACGAAAGGTCGTTGAACAAAGGTCGAATGACAAATCTTTTATACACAATACCAGGTTTAAAATGTCGAGCTAGCCGCTCCTGTAACCTTTGAATAAACTAAAATGAACATTTTGATCGCGCTTTGGAATTTGTATAAGAGTCGAAGTTAGATGTTTCATTTAGTTGGTTTATTATTGCAGCATTGGCCGGTCATTTTAATAGTTGCAAACATCTAATTTATTACGATATTTGAGAAAACTTGTATTTGTTACAATTCTTTAATTTACACCCCATGGACAATTTTCATAGTATGCGGTTAACGAGACCCATTAAGTGTCGAATAAAAGTAAGAATATGTAACCCCTGCTGTAAATTACACTATAAATATGAAAGAGTGTAAACCACTCTCAAGAGAGTGAAAATAGAGCCAAACTTTAATGAGAGTGACTGGGTTTAAAGACACTGAAGAGCGACATTTCACTCTATCTGAATGGCCTTCATTCTTTCATTTTTATAATCTAAAGTTTGATTATTTCTCATTTAACATATAGTTCTAACACAATCTATAAGGTGTGTTCTTGTTCAAATGGATCGTATTAAGGTTGACGTAAATCAAGGTTTGATTTAAAATTCATAATAGTAGCGGGGATCAATTTCATTAGAAAACTGAAGTTTTTCGGCCACTACAGGAAGAAAACTACTCCCTACGTTGTTTCTTGTCCTCTTAGGTTAAGGTTAGGCTAAGTATTATCTATAATGTAGCGTAAATTTTGGTTAGGCCCTTGAGAGTGGTTGGAGTTTCCCAACTGCCCGAAACGAAGGGAGAAGTTTTCCCTCAGAAGTGACCGGAAAAGTCCGCTTTTCTAACTCAATAAAGGTTTCATAGCAGTTAAAATATCCCGATATGAATAACTGCGTCTAGCCATATAACCTTTGTTTAGATACTCAGCGCTCTTTTGTTCAAACAATTAAATTAAGAAGAAAAGTACAAATATGTATATCAAAAACAAATATGAAAAGTTTTTAAGGCGTTGAATTAAACATGGATAAAAAAGAAGAAGTAAAGATAATCCTTGAATAGATGCTTATTCATATATTTATGCTTCTTTACATCGTCCTATTGTTTAATCGATATTTACAAATTTGCTACGTCAAGCGAAGAGTCTAATATGTTCTGCGAGAGAAAGGTATTACTCTTGGATTACCAACATAATAGGTTGCTGCATCCCTTATATGGGAAATGTAATACTCACTGAGACCTTTATATCTTGGGTGTTTCATAAACTAACATTTAAAATACTACTTTCTTTTAATTTATACTTAGTAAACATTGGGCTACTATTAGTCCTAAGTATTTAAAATTTCTACTTTCTGAGGTTAACATGTTACCTTTTAGTGACCAAGAAGAACACGACGTTTCGGGATCTGAAGTCTCATTCCGTCTTTAGGTAAACAAAATCTAGAACGTAACACAAAACATTACCTAAATTCTTAAGCTTTCGTGGCCGGAGTCATCATTAATATCTAAGGCTTCCGGACGTCACAGTTGAAATACAAATACTGCTGAACGTTTCGACCTCGCTGTGGAGAGTCATCCTCAGTAGCTGGTTGACTGGCTGAGACTGAGGATGACTCTCACAGCGAGGTCAAAACGTTTAGCAGTATTTGTATTTCAACTGCGACGCGGTGTAAACCAAAAACCTTGTTAATGACAAAACATTATATTAAATTAGGAAATCAGTGTAACTGACCAACCAATCACAACATGTTGAGTTTTCTCTTTAGTGTTTTCTTTCTTCTTATAGTTTTAGGCTAGCTCATCTTGTAATGGTTTGTGTTACGTGCAAGGGTTTTCACCTGAAGACGGGATTAGATTCCAGATCCCGAAACTTCGTGTTCTTTTTGTTCATTAAAACACGATAAAATATGTTTGCAGTAAAAATTCTATTTAGAAGTTCAATCATCGTTAGGAGTAAATTTCGAAATGATGAGGATATTTATTGAATGAAGTCCTGTTTGACTAGATCTGTTTTCAATATCCGGTAATGTGTCTTATGGTTCGGAGCGAGGTAAGGTAGTAACTTAAGAATAAACCCAGTGACCTGGCTAATCTGTGTTTATGGCTGTCAATAGCGTACGTACTGAACTGAATGAGAAACGCAAAACACTTCCTAGAACAGGAATATTTATTATTTTGTCAAACGTGGTTTTGATTAATTTAAAGCTAATAGGCATAGGTCCGAAAGATTTTAATATCGATATTGTTTAAAATTGAGCTTTTTCACTAATGGACAGCCTGTTTTACAGAAATATCATTTTATATTCAATATCCAAATACTCTTCAAATAAACTTAAGAAGATTTTTTTAAATGCTACACAACAATTCTATACAACTCATTGGCTAATCAAATCATTCCCTCATCTATTCCAAACTGCAAGATTTCTATAACCTAAGCAAATACCACAAGTCATGTTTTATTTTGCAAAACCTGTAACATATATAAACTATAATAACAAAATATTTTTGCCTTTAGTAAGTAGTTAGTTATTTATCGTTTCATACATTAAAACTTAAACTATAATAAAGTTATTTAAAATTTATTGTATAAATTGTATACTATTAAATTTAATATAATATTACATATATTTTTCTCGTATTATTTGGTCCAGGTTATATTAAAGACCATCCAACCTACCAAAAAAGCCCAAATTCGTAAACTCAAAAAATTATTAACTCAAAAAAGATGTGTCTTCAATTGTAACAACAGCGGACTGTCAAGTTTTATCTCGTTTACAGAAGCACAGAAGTATAAAAGAAATATGTGTAATTGGACTTAAAAATACAAAAAACACACTATTTATACGATACATACGAGTAAAAGGTGAAGTTTGGACTTCAAAGTCTTCTCCACCACTCAACTTTGAGTACAAATAACAAGAATCTTGAGCACAACCAGGAGTACGAATATGTAATTGCTGTGTCAATTTACGAATCAAGCTCTGATATTTAAATGTTCTTGAAACTATTAACACTTATACACAAATACACATTAAGATGATACGATATGATGTTGAACATTATTCGCTCACAAAAGCAAATTGATTAAATGAAGAAGTGCGGAACAGATCCGCGAGTAATGGATACCATTATTATTCAACAGGAGGAAAAGTCAATTTCACGCAGAGTAAACAAGGTAATGGTGTTGTCTTTCCGGTATCGATGAGTTGCCTTTGCCATACAAACCCAACTTGGGTATTCAGGTGGTTTTGGAGATAAGGCGCAAAGATTAAGAATGAGATAAGGTCGTGAAAGATCATGAACATAGGTCCAAGCATGCTTTGTAAGCCCGTAAACCTTCCTTTTCTCTGATTATTTAGAATTTCCAACCTGAGGGATTTGATTGGAACATGGAATTATTTTGATGGTTGATTTGGTTCCTTAGGAAAAAGCTACCAACTGTGGGAAGAGAAAATGTTGATGAAAATAAACTACTTTACTGGTTACTACTTGTTTTTCCATTGACTTTCCAGTAACGATGTTATTTCAGTATTTCACAACTGATTTTCAGGTTCACTAAATCACTATTTAAGATGCCGACCACTCTCATGAGGGTATTTTAAGGCAAATATGTGGTGAAGGAAGAGTGTGATGAGTGGTAGTAATGAGTTATGAGGTGTAGTCTTGCTACAAACTAAGGCCGGCTCTTCCTTAGAATGGGTCATTAATTAATATCCTAATGACCAATGGAAATACAAGGACCAACGGCTTAACGTGACTTCCGAACCACGCAGGTGATGGTCTGATATGTCTAAACGATGGTGGGAGTTGATGCGGGTATCATCAGATGATCACTGAGACTAACTGAGCCGCTTTAGACCTATATCATCCACAAAACCTGACCTCCATGAAGCTGGATTACAGGACTACACCACGAGTCCCAGTCAATGTGTTGGTTCTTGGTATCAATGTGAAAGTTAAAAAAACTTGATAATGGTTATATTTCTCACCGCTATTCACTAATAAAAGTGTAGTATGTTAAAAATATTACCAAGGATATACTAACTATTGAATTTTTACTATTTACTGTCAAAAGTAGAAACTATTTTTTACCTACCAAACGAAAACTATCTCATCGTTTCTGTTCATAGAAGCCTCTACTGACTTTGATTGATGAGTTTTTCAGCTCTGAGATTTTGCGACACCTTTGATTTGGTGTAAGTATTATTTATATATTTTATCTTAGTCCTCAATAGGCATACGAAGAATTTTTCGTAGCATTATATGTTTTCAATAATTACAAAATAATTACTTAAAAGTACTATTCAAAATACAAGCACATTGAAGAAAAACAAATTAGTACCTTTATTTAAAATGTAATTGCAACATATGAAAGTTTTTTACATAGACATATGGGAAAACTAAATTTTAATTAGTTATATTTCATTGTGGCTACATTACAGTGCTCTAAACGTACACAAGTTGTTTTAAAAACCAAATATGTAACTGAGAAACGCTAAAATAAAATTAATGTTTATTTATTTTATTTAAATTTGCAGTTTGGTACAATAGGATGCAACTATAGAGTATTATCGATGCCAAGAGACAGGAGTGGGAAAAGTCAATTTCACGGCAACTGAACGATGTAATGTTGTTTTCTCTGCGTATCGATGCTATAAATTTGTATTTAACCTGTGACAGAGAACTTAAGCGTTTATTTTTCATACAACAAAACGTAGGTACGTTCAAAAATATAAAATATTGCGGACACACAAACATTTACTGTATGGTTTGGAATATGGTTCAAGTGTAAAGATAAATTTATGTTTGAAACATCATGTATAACTAACCCTCCTCTTGATCTCTTCAATTTATACAAGAAAGATTGTTTTAGCAACCATAATCTATCTCCACGTAAATGGAAAATATCTGAAAACCACATTATTGCCTGAATGCACCACCGGTTCAGTAATTTATTTAAAACCCAAAACACTGTATATAGTTGAGTAAACCCGTAAATAGTTTACCCAGAAAATTAAGAATTATTATCAGCAAAACTATAAAGCAACCCAAATTAAAGACATCGTACTCAGAGGTTCAAGAAACTATACTCGTAATATAATAAGGACTCATATTTCCACATTATTACTCATACTGTACAAGGTATTATGAGATGACTTATTTAAAATCAATACATTACACCCTAAATAAAAATATTTTACTCAATTTTCAAATTTGGTAGACCAACTAAGAACGACTTCTTATTTTTACAAGTGTCACCCTTGAGACATTTTCTTATCTACTTTGAAACTAACGATACTGCAAAGTAAGTGGGATGTAATCGTTATTGGTAAAGCAATTAAGGTCTCAACCTGAAAGATCAAGCTCGGTTCACTCGTTAAAATGATATTACCCACGTTGACTTCTTATGGAAAACATTTCATGATTTATAATTTCAAAGATAAAACTGAACGCGTAATATTTTTATGGGTTCTAGTTATGCATTTTTTGTGTGAAGCATAGTTCAAAACTAAAGCATTATATTTTAAACGACTATTTGGAGAAAGTAGACTACTTATATTATTGAAGGATGATTACGCAAACTAATTATTCAATTGTGTGAGTTATTTTGTGATACATTTATTTACTTATGTAGCTTAACTTGTTATTACTCTCTCAACATAAGTTCTTTCGTTGAGCTTTATACGATCTATCACTGCTTAAAGGTTTTCAACTGTCCCAATTTTAATATAACTTGTACATATCTTTACTATTATTTGGTTTTTTGTTCCAATAAAATATACTCGTACAAACTGTACGGGCATAATCCAAACAAAAATAAATAACAAAAAGACAAGTAAGTATGATAGCTAATTAACATTTTTACACGATATTTTGTTATTGGCTCAAATCAATATTGTTAAACTAGGTACCCTCAGAGAAATTAGGACACCATTTTTCTTGTTCGTACTAACATAAAACACAAAACATCGAAAGAAAAGTTATAGGGAATACTTCATAGTCTATATTACACTTTTAATTCATTATTAAACTCAGTTTTTCTCTTAGCTAGCAGCATTGAACTTGTTTGAGGGAACCCAATTTACTATAAAATACTAACATAAAAATGTCCAATAACATTGGAAAATTTCAACAAAATAAAATATTATCTCAAATAAAAACAGATATTGAATGAAAGAGTTCTCGAAACGCGACGCCAGTTTCACTTGCCTCTCTTGGCTTATTTATGTAATTTTACAGATGACAAAACGAACAACATCTTAAAATTAGGTCATCGGACAAACACGATTCACGATTTCGTTTCTTCGAAACTTATAATTCTGGATTTTCGACTGAGAATCATTAATAGAAGGGAACAATAAAACATCGAAATACTAAAGATTACATGAAATAAGAGGAAGTATTAATAAATAAAGGTAAGCCAAGATTTTCCGGTGGGTAATACACTTCAAACGTCTATTCGACCAAAATGGTAATGGGTTTTCAATGCTGTCACCCAAGACCATAACTAAATTTAGCGTTAGTCATTTGCTTTATTTAATCACTACAACCACACTTCTATTTATAAAAACAAGCTGCTTTATAATGGACTGGGACTCGTGGCGTGGTCCTGTAATCCATCTTCATGGAGGTCAGGTTTTCAGGATGATATAGGTCTAAAGTGGCTCAGATAGTCTCAGTGATCATCTGATGATACCCGATGAACTCCCACCATAGTTTAGAGATATCAGACCATCATCTGCGTGGTTTGGAAGTCACGTTAAGCCGTTGGTCCTTGTATTTCCATTGGTCATTGGGCTATAAATTAATATTAATGACCCATTCTAAGGAAGAGTCGGCCTTAGTTTGTAACAAGACTACACCTCATAACTCATTACTACCACTCATCACACTCATCCTTCACCATTTATTTGCCTTAAAATACCCTCATGAAAGTGGTCGGCATCTCAAATAGTGATCCTTAAACAAGGTAAACTCGAGGAAGAGAAAATATGTGATGAGGTGGAATGATAAAAGGTCGTAATGAGCAACTCTTTATCAAGTAAAATTATCCACTGTGCAAGACTTCCACATTAGACATTTCATTCCACAAGATTCATCCTCACCACAAATAAGCTTTCAACTCAAGTCTAAAGTTTTATTTGGAAACATACCTTTCGAATCAATTCGACTTTTTACTAATCGAAAACTTTCATATTCTTTTATTTATTATAATATACAGTTCTCCATTATTGTTCAACCGAGTTATGGATAAATTAATTCATTCATTAAGAAAACAAAAGAAAGAATCCCGAAAAAAAGGTACTATACATATACACAATTTCAAACTGCGTTTCAACTTTTTCCACATTTCGGGAGATACTGAATATAATGGTTTTTACCTAATACAGTTTTGATGTTAATCGTATGTTATGGACCCAAGCCTCATACAGAAGATACTGTATACTAGCTTTGGGTTAGTTTAATAAAGACATTGGGGCATCGGAGTACATCTACTTCTAAATGGACAAAACCTCAATATTATATAAAAACTCACTCAGACTAACTTAGCATCGAGAACCACAACCAAAGACTATTCTCCTGCTGTAGAAATGGTCGACTTTATTACCCAATATTTAACTTGTAACACTGAAAAAAGTACTTTAGACTAGGAATAAAACAGCCTATAAAGTTCGCATTACTTTTTATTATTTTTGTATCTATTAGTTCTATTTATTTGATGGTCATTAGGAAAGACTCCAGTATGGAGTTAGTTGTCCGATTGTCCGAAAGATGGCAGCACATATTCCCCGCATACATTATAATGCTTTTTCTTGAGAATTTCATGTAGTAATGCTTGTTTTGTCGTTTTTCCATTTTATCTACAGCACGAGTGCTCATGGACGACTCAGGAAGACGTTTATGACGGGTATATGGGAACACTTAGTGGCAGAAATAGTTGCAGGAACACTCTGTAAACATCTGTAAACCATACATTTTATTTTATTTACGTTCATTTAATTACGAAGGCTTAAATAGATTCAGGGTGGGTTTACCTACTATACTTCACTTTCAGATCACATTTTTAGTTCCTGTTTTTCCAATTTTAGTCTAGTGGCATACAATTTTAATACCGTCAAGAGAGGTGGTGAAGGGGAATGATAGCGATACAGATTCTGCAGAGTATAAATAGGTAAATAAAGCAACAAGATAATTTGCCTATTTCAATACCGGTTTAAAGTTTTATAACTTCTACGCTATTCAGTTTCAACAACAAACTGTACAGATAAAGAAACTGAATGGATCCATTTCTATGTAGCGATTATCTATTTAATTGTATAAAACGTTTTCGTGGAAGGAGAAAATGAGAGCCAATCGTTAACGGAAAAGCAATTAGGGTCGGAACTTGATTATTTCTAAGAAACTGCTCTCTTTGATAAGTCTACCTTGAACTCTCCTTTGTGCTTTATATTTTAAATGTTCAACAAACATATTTATTCGTACACTCCTTAATCAGAAAGTGTTGGTGACCATAGTCCACTGTTGATAATTTGATAGGTAATAAAAACATGATAGCAATATGAATTGGAATGCTCTATTCAAGTTTAAATTCAACTCAAAATGTCAAAGGTAATTATGTCATAAGACACATTATTTGCTTCTAATGGCAATAGTCTTATGATTTTTCTTGGGTTGCAAACTAAAAGCTATAGATTCTGAGCATATTTTACAATGGAGCTTCTGATTTTCTTAGGTAGTTGATGTCCTAGAAAATATTGAACAGAAACTATCCATTTGTATGACTCTTGCACATAATGCATGTGATGACATTCCTGTTTAAGATAACTGTTGAGAGAATACCTTATTGTATTTTTTCTTCTTGTTAAGTTATAATATGTGTAACCAGCACCGTGATATTTGATTTTTTAATAGATTATAACGAGAGTTGTTTAACTGAATTTCAGGTGTGATTTTGTGTTTCGAATATCTGACCTTGTTCTATACCGGGTAGCCACGATAAAGTGTCCAAAATGGATTACTATTAGAGCTAGAAAGATGAAACAAACTTTATTAAATATTCATTGTTTGCCCCTTGGATATACCTCAAAAATTGTGTTGAGGGTTGTGTCTATATAACATCGAAACATTAACAACCCTCAACAATGACGGAGGTAACCTAAACCTATTTTATGCTGGAAATTGTACATGGAGATTTCTTAAGATCAGTATACCTGAACCTTATTTTAAAATACAAACATATTGTACGTAGTTTTAATTAGAAGACAATTCTATTTTACGATATTTTGATATGTTGCGCCATTTTATGAACATGAGTTAAGCTTTTATAGTTTAACTATAAATTCAATTAAAAATTTGGCATTTACGTTTGAAGTGGTTTGTATACACCCATGTTTTCAAAACATTTTTAACCTCAAAATCTATGTAAGTTGCTACTATCATGAATAAGTCAAAAATATTACAAAGTAAGGTATAGCATTTTGCATATCATTGTAAAGATAATTTTAATATGAACATTCTTTGGTATCTTAATTAGTTTAAGAGCTATAACAAAAAACAATTTTTTGCAGGTACCAATAATTGTTTGTAGCTGTTATAAAACAGATTTTTTGTCATGGAGGTTATCTGATTACCTGATTGCAGCTGTTGTATTCCTGTGTAAAGTGTGAATACTCATTTGAAATACAACAATCCAACAATTTGAGAAGTCAATCAGCTCATATAACACAGCAGATAAAATATTGCAAAGTTTAACCATGACAACTGGTTTCTCTCGAAATCTGTTTTATGCCTAAAACAGATTAATGTTAGCGTTGTAAAATACATGTAAAATCAAGGTTAAAATTGTTCAAACTGTAGTTTAACTACAGGGCGTCCCGTAAAGCTAAATCCATGGCGCAACATATCTTAAAATGACTACAATATGACCCACCTTTATATTTAAAAATCTCATGAGGTTCAATTGACACATCCTGTATACTGAGATATGCTGAAAATGTCACCTTTGATATCCGTTTATGCCACCCGGAATAGGAATCAAGGTGTGTGCATGCAAAATGTGAATAAAATCTATTAAATTGAATGCAATATCATTTGTTTTTATTGTCACAAATTATTTATTATTAATGCAAATGCAATTTCTTTTACTGTATTAGGTTTCTGTTTCAGCTTTACAATTTGGATAGATCGTCCCCATTGACTTTGTGTGGTTGTTTGTTTGTGTTTAGTAAATGCGCTTTAACTCTGGAACTAAGACAAATTGTACTAGTTTTAAACAACGTATCGATCAAACATTTTGAAATTACTTCTATTTTAGACGTAGTAGATATGTTTTCGGTTAATTTCAAACTGGTTGACTACACTCTGAGTTGGATGAATTGTTTTACATGTATAGAATATAGAAAATTTAATTTCCTACCGCGTTGTTCTTAACAGCAATAGCCAGATCAAGTTTAATCGTACAGATTTCATTCACCTAATGGGCAATGATTAGGTATGCTTAGAAGGTTTCTCACGTTTTCGTAAGCAAGTCACTCACTCTCGTCAAGTCTTTAGAACCAAACACTCTCAGAGCAGTTTTTCAAATACTCCCAAAGTTAAATAAAATAGAAATATTAAATAAAATTGTAGAAATATTTTAAGATGGTTTGAAGCATTTATACAAATTATTGTAAAAAGAAATATTTATAGTAAAATTGACATTGAACGGATTGTTATTGTTAAGAACAGGAAGCGAGGTCCACTGTTCGCAGGAGTACCAATGTAACTGGAGAGGTTCGGAGGTTGCTAGTTGGTTTGCGTAGACAGATTTATGTTGGCAGAAGTGAAGGCTTGGCGAGTCTCCAGTGTGACCAACCCTGCAGTCGAGCTGAACACAGGCTTTCAGCTAAATCTTCGACTGACGAGGTTTTAAATGTTTGATTAACGCTTTGTGCCTGTAAATATAGAAGTGAAATGAGTTTTAGTTAATGCTTTATTCAAGTTATTTAATATCAATTGATTTTACATTAGGGATAGTTTACTAGAAAAATTAAAATATATTTATCACGTATCGTTGAGAAATGTAAAAGCCAGTCTTCGAGGTCGAACTGGTTAAATTAAAATAGTATCCGTTCTTACACTATATTTGTGATTTTTTAATAATATAAAACTTTTATAATTTTATATAAATATATAATTTAAAATCAGTTCTGTGTTGTGATCTGGAAATATTACTCTGTACAGCGTCTGGTTTAATAAGTGTGTTGGAATAATCCACTTACAAATTTAAATTAAAACTATAGTTGGTTTCGTCTTGCTAAACGCGTATATCGCTGATATTTGAAGGTTTTCAATCTTGATAAAGTCCAAAGAAAAGTACAAATAGTTATTCATTTTCAGAAAAGAAATCTTCACCCATTACTGTACAGTACAGTGTAATATTCAGTTTAAGAGGAAGACATCAATCTGAATTCTGAACAAATCCAAACGCTGACAGTCCCACTCAATCAACTAGATTAACGAGATTTATCCAGATATTCGTGAACGAACTTCTGACATTGATATTCTATTAAGTTTTATATTTTTTTAAAGCTCGCACTCTATATAGCAGTACTTTTGAGATTTACGTCATTAAAACAATTTGATGACTGGACTAAGTAGATGTACTTTGGTTGTTTGGAAAGTTTCAACTTACCTAAACTAATTTACCTTTGGGACAGTTATCTATAAGCTACGTAAACATTAATTATTAGATAACGATGCCAACTATCCAGATTTTGTGTAACAAAATCAAAGGCAAGATCAAACCTGGCGATAAGTATCCGCTAACAATGCATTGATTGCTTGTTATATTCCCTGATTGGTTTATACCCATTCTGTGACCAATTTTACAAACAAATGGTCACGTAAACCTGTTTCAGCTCGGGACAACCTAAAGAACCAATACTGTCTGAAATGTTTTTCATATTCACTTATAAGTCACCATTACGTTTCAAACCATACATATGAAAGTAATATTTGAAAGGCTTGTAAGATCAAATTGAATTAACTCCAGTTGTTTCATGTTTTGTCAAAAACTACCATTCACTCCAACAAATTTTAATAAACATTGACTCCGTAGCAGAAACAAGACTAAACTAACAATGTTTTCTCTTACAAAGCGATGTTATCAACGTGCTTTAAGGGTTCTGTTCTTTCACGCACATTCGATTAAAAACTCAATTACTGAATCCATTGTCTGAACAAGTTATTGTGTCCTTAACAACATAACCCACAGCTGTGATGCTTCTCTTAAATTGCTTGAAACCTAAAGGATAGTAAACAATATAAAATTAAAAACATGGGGAAATTACTCTTAAATGATGAGACTTTAGTTGTGTTGAATAATTAAATTGTTTATTTTGTTCAGGTTTAAGTTTTAAAGAATTTACATTTCAAACTAGAAGTCCCGTGAACAGTAGGCCACGTGCTTTATATTTAACAAATCAGGTACTAACAACCCAACTGATCTTAAGACCAAATTTTTCAGACAGTTTATTTGGAAACCTTTGTAACGACACATGTTGTTTCGGTTTTACTTTGGTATAGGTCGTTTTCAAAAGTTGTAGTGAAATATAATAGGCTATAACAGCTTGATCTTTGTTATGTTTAATGGTATGAATAAAACTGTTTTAAACCGATAAAATAGATAATGATACCGATGTGTTAAGTTTGCTTAAGTACTAGTGCAAACATCTTATTATAACCACTTCGTTCTAAGGTTTGGTTCATACTGCGTCACAGTTGAAACATGAGTATTGCTAAACGTTTTGACCTCGCTGTGCAGAGACATCCTCAGTAGCTGGTCAACTGGCTGGGACAGGACCACTGGCTGGCTCAGACAGACAACCTGCTACTGAGGACGACTCTTCACAGCAAGGTCGAAACGTTTAGCAGTACTTATGAAAAACTTTATAATAATGTAGGTCTACACAAAATGAAACCTATATTAGCTTTCTACTGGAACCTATATTAGAATGTATAGACTAAGCCCAGCCATCTGTTGACCGAGATTCATTTTTGTTTTCATTTCCGAAGCCATAGAAATTGTCAGACTTAACCTTAGACTTAAGCTGGTAAAGAATGAAACACAGGCCACTTTCTACTCATAGATCAACTAACAATATAGACGAGAGGGTATTAAAAAAGCTGTGTTGTTTTCGTCCAATTTGTCGCCAGTCTCAGAGCGGTCGTCTGCCGTTATGTGTTCCCTTTATTTCCTTCATCAATGTGCTCTGTTTGCTGATAGTCTCAGTCAATGGTCGCAAAACTAACAAACAACTCTCCAACTGTTTAACTATTGGATGAAAAATGCACACAATTTTGACGAGTGATAACAGCTTATGTTGAAAACTACTTAAAGATGTTCTTAACAATTTTGGTATATGTAGATAGGAATCGTCTAGCTTTAACTTAAAGGGTTTGCTTCATATTTAGAAACCCTTTGCAATAAGTATTGTACTGATAGTTGGCTTACTACACGCAGAACTGGTGCTCGTATAGTTTGAAATACATTTTTTTCAATATTCCTAATATTTGGTTGTCAATATATTGATCGTCCAAAGGTTTAAATTTAGTTGTATGTATAATTCGATCTTTAACATTAATTGTAATGATGTACAGTAGTAGAAATTGTTAATATTAACTGTTTGTATAACGTTCTTTTAAATATTCTTAATTAAAGGTTCTTAATTTCAGCAAAGTCTTACGTGATTAAGTCCCTTTAAGTACGTACTTTGTTATTGTTTCTATCTTGATTGTTTAATTTGTTATTGGTTTCATCGTACGAGATATAGTTGCAATATGACAATTTTTGTTGGGATTTAGGTATTTTAAAACACAAACAGAACGTAGAAATGTTAAGATTAGACGGAAAACTTTTCCATCTACAATTTTAACTTCTGAGAAAGTTACTAAAAGTGTAAAGGTATTTTAATACAGTATAGAATAATTCTGCTCATATACAATTAACGTTTTTTTGTTATAACATTATACAACAATCTATTGTACGAGAGGTGAAGTGGCTTGTTTGAAACTGTACAACAGACTCGTCTACTGATACACAAATAGAAGCAGTAGACTGAATTGCTTCCGGTGGAAAGCATACAGAACCTAAACCAACCCACTCCGAGTTGATTCCAACTCATCAAATTTCTCAGATAACTGAAACTGACTGAATACTCTGGCAATATCGAGTCAATTTCACTGTATTTATATTTGTTACTATAACATTAAGTCAACTTATGTTATGCTGTTATAGCCTATGGGAATCGATACATATTGACACCTTCTTAAACTCGTCTGGATTGAGTCTTAGTAGTTTGCAGATGCTACGGCAGAACTGTATTCACTTAGCTTTGAGAGCTCCGTGGAAACTGAGTAACGCGCACAAACTCATCAGCGGAGCGGATACGATTCTCTCTAAAATGTATGAAGTTTTTATCACTCCCTGAGATAAAACTGGATTTCTTCGGATCAACAGGTTTATGAAAGGCTATTAAACCTAACATTGAACAGCTGCTATTGAAAGCCAATCTGGAGTTTCCATCACGTGACTGGTTCTCTAGCGTAAATAACTAACTACGTTTATATTTTGTACATTTAAGAGAGAGCCTTCGTTTGCTATAAAAAGATATTTGGGATACAATATCAACTAGCTTTGGGCATATAACGGGTTTAACACTGTCTAAAATAGCTATCCCATGGCTTACGATGGGTTTTAAATTAATTTTAGGCATAATTTGTATTTGTAACGTTATAAGTAGTAATCTATATAAATATAGTCTTAATAACCAGACGCACCACCATCTGGTTATCCTTGTAAACAAGGAAGATCCGCTAAAACATGTATATTTAAAATAAACAGAGAGCTTGAAGCGGAGATCGAGCACAGGATACAGATCAGGACCAAACATTTACATTGGGTTTAAATCTGACGAACATTACTGCTAATATTGTGTTAATGGGACTCGTGGTGTGGTCCTGTAATCCAGCTTCATGGAGGTCAGGTTTTCAGAATGATATAGGTCTAAAGCGGCTCAGATAGTCTCAGTAATCATCTGATGGTATTTGAAATTTAAGCTATATATGCGTGACATTCTTGACTTGGTTAAATCCAGTAATTTTGAGTTCAAAATAAAGTCTTAATCAAAAAATATTATTCTGTTGTTTTTTTATTTGAAGTACTGTATAGTTCCGATTGAGTGTGGATTTATCAGATGTCAACTCTCACTATTCTGCAAGGACTAAATGTTCGTAGTTTTTCCAAATCTTGTAAATAACCCTGTAGATGCGGTAGTTGTTTATTTTAATAAAGCTGAAATTTATCTAGGGTTAATAGTAACATTGTGAACAAATCTCAGTGGACAATATTTCCATTTTAATTTGACTTCTATAAACTATTAACTCAATAATTATAATGTAGTATTTAAATAATCGAAAATGTCCTGCAATGAAAGGCAATAGACGTTTTAAACAATAATTTGTCGTTAAAATTCGTTGAACTTTATGAGGTACAACTCGATAATAGGTACAACTTGAATATAGTCCTGCAGAGTTGTGAATCTATCTGCTCTAAGTTTGTATAATGCCAACTGGCCACTCACACACACAAACACAGCTACAATAAACACATACAAGAGTTCACTGATTGCTGAGGCACTCAACCCAATACATCTCTGTCTAGGTATTCTGCTCTGCCTAATCAAACACCGTTCCGTACACAGTGGTTATTGATCTGGACTGCTGAACTGAACCATCTAGTCTGATCATTTCAAGGGGTAGTTTTAAATAAACAAATGTCCAGTGGCTGTTCCGTATTACAATAACTATCTTATCCGCCCTTAAGTTATTTAACTCCTATGAATATCGCTAAGAAAACAGTTTCTATACAATTAATCTATGCTTAGAATGAGTGATGAGTCATGAAGGGAATTTACTGAAGAGTCATGCGTTATATTGATCACGTGACAAGTAACAATATCAACGTATTTGCGGAGAGTGTTGATACATGCTTTAACATTTATCCGTGTTGTACATTTAAAGAAAATACACAGATTATATAACTTCCAGTTAAATAGTGATATACAAATTTCGTTTTACCGGGAAACATTCGGTGCGGAAGAGAGTTTGGTTGATTCAAGCCCACATCAGCCAAAGCTCGCAAATGAAATGTAAACAGAGAAATATCATCAGCAGTGAAGTTGAGATCCTGACTAAACATGTGTTACTCATATTTCACATTGGAAACCAGAAAAAAAGTTATCTAAAGTTTAATCCATTGGGAACTAAATTTCTCCTTTGAATACTGCAGTGTGAAAATGTATATAGAAATTTAAATGTTCCATATCATTGTCCGTAAACGAATGTTGTTCCATCAGCCTAAAGTGTTTTCGATCTAGGTATAACATTATCACGTTTTGCTACATCTATAACTATTTTGAAATTTTTTTAACTGATAGAGTAAAATTACTGAAGGTACATTTCAGGGTTCATACTAAACAGTAAAACAATAAACTGATATTGTTAGATTGTCACTTGGCTAACGCCCTTAAATTTAGTTTCAACAGTAGATCAACAAGAAGGTTTGATTGATGTGGTGAGATTGGCGAGAATATTGGATATAATCTAAAGGTAATGGGTTTATAATTGAATGAAGTGCCTGAGGTCATTTGATACCTTAGTCTAGTCAGAGATCACTAAATATGTTAAATACTTTGTTTTTCCTCGATAAAACCGTAAATATATGTTAAAAGGTTCTAGACGATTATTGTTACAAAAGTCCCTTTTACTGTAGTAAAGCTCAATCTTAACATTTGAAAGTAAAAGGAATTTGGAATAATTGTATCTTTTAACGTTGTGCTTACAAAATCCTGAGAAATAAATATAGAATGATAAGTATACAACGTAACTTGTAAGCTTGTAAGGTATAAACATGGTAATATTATACATTTGTCAATGGGATCTCACTTACAATACATACAGGCAAAGGTTCACTGATTGCAGGTACAGAGTTATTGTCCTCGACTCAATACATCAAAGTGTTCTGGTTAATCAAACTCTACTCTGGTCTGAATGCTTTATACGTTTCATGTAACTCACTCAACCCTTTGCAGGATTTCCATCCATGGCTGAAAACCTCTGTAAGACTACTAACTTGAACTGTATGAACATGGTAATGTTATACATTTGACAATGGGATCTCACTTACAATACATACAGACAAAGGTTCACTGATTGCAGGTCCAGAGTTATTGTCCTCGACTCAATACATCAAAGTGTTCTGGTTAATCAAACTCTACTCTGGTCTGAATGCTTTATACGTTTCATGTAACTCACTCAACCCTTTGCAGGATTTCCATCCATGGCTGAAAACCTCTGTAAGACTACTAACTTGAACTGTATGAACATGGTAATGTTATACATTTGACAATGGAATCTCACTTACAATACATACAGACAAAGGTTCACTGATTGCAGGTCCAGAGTTATTGTCCTCGACTCAATACATCAAAGTGTTCTGGTTAATCAAACTCTACTCTGGTCTGAATGCTTTATACGTTTCATGTAACTCACTGTATGTAACTGATTCTTTGTGAATTCAAAATTGCGTTTGTAAATGTAATCAACTACCAATTCATAAGATTGATATTGTGTGTTTTGAATATAGTTTTTGAAATAAATATCACATTAATTCCTCAGACCGCTTATTTGAAATTTTTTTATCCTCATTGGCAAGAGTGTTTTCGCACCAACAACGTATACACTAAAAAATGTTGACAAATACTTGTTAAAAGTATTCCATACTTTGAAGTGTTGTTCCAAATTATTTTTTATCTTGCGTGAAATAAATTTAAAATTAAAACTTATGTAAATCTCAATACTTAAGTCACCTAATGTTCATACAACGTTGTAATTGGGTAGGAAATTTGATTTTGACAACAGTATTTTCTAAAACGTTTATACAACGTTGTGTGGTGTTATAAAATAAAACTGGTGGTACAATGTATTTTTTTTTAATTTTCTGATTTAATTACTGTACTGATAACTTTGTGAACACTTAAGGTCAATAAAGCCACCAAAGGCGTATTTGTAACGTCCTAAAACTTTGAGTCATTTTGTAAATTTTAAAAGATTTCAAAACAGGAGATGATGGCACTTTAGTAGAACTGAATTGTTAATGATTCAAGCACCTCTTGAAACCAAGCGCCTCAGAGAACTGCCAGACTGGCAAAACCTAAGCACACTTGACTTTGACATTCTTAACTGCCAAGACACGATCTTGTCTTGGTTATAAGTAGCTAAGCATGCTTTCAAGCACCTCACAAAGATGAACCTACATTCTTTTTAGTTTTTAATTCTATGATGAGGTTGTGTTTGTTAGGTAGTCTCCATTACTGAACACAGTAAGGTAAATGTTTTAAACACTTTGAAGTAAGTAAAATCTTCAATGAATTTTATATTTGTATTTGGAAGTCTACATTACAAGAAATTGTACCAAGTGACAGTATTGGAGAGGTTCACACAGCTTGGAGATTAGAAGTAAAGGTATTTCACTCACTCACAGTTAGGAAGAGCAGTAAATCGCAATTGAGCCATTTATAAGACAGTAATGGCCGCCGTTAGTCATAGTCTCTATGTGTGTGGTGACACAGGTATTTCACTCACTCACAGTTAGGAAGAGCAGTAAATCGCAATTGAGCCATTTATAAGACAGTAATGGCCACCGTTAGTCATAGTCTCTATGTGTGTGGTGACACAGGTATTTCACTCACTCACAGTTAGGAAGGCAGGAAATCGCAATTGAGCCATTTATAAGACAGTAATGGCCACCGTTAGTCATAGTCTCTATGTGTGTAGTGACACAGGTATTTCACTCACTCACAGTTAAAAGAGCAGTAATCGCAATTGAGCCATTTATAAGACAGTAATGGCCGCCGTTAGTCATAGTCTCTATGTGTGTGGTGACACAGGGTTAAGGCAGTAAATCGCAATTGAGCCATTTATAAGACAGTAATGGCCGCCGTTAGTCATAGTCTCTATGTGTGTGGTGACACAGGTATTTCACTCACCTCCGAATTAGGAAGGCAGTAAATCGCAATTGAGCCATTTATAAGACAGTAATGGCCGCCGTTAGTCATAGTCTCTATGTGTGTGGTGACACAGGTATTTCACTCACTCACAATTAGGAAAGGCAGTAAATCGCAATTGAGCCATTTATAAGACAGTAATGGCCGCCGTTAGTCATAGTCTCTATGTGTGTGGTGACACAGGTATTTCACTCACTCACAATTAGGAAAGGCAGTAAATCGCAATTGAGCCATTTATAAGACAGTAATGGCCGCCGTTAGTCATAGTCTCTATGTGTGTGGTGACACAGGTATTTCACTCACTCACAATTAGGAAAGGCAGTAAATCGCAATTGAGCCATTTATAAGACAGTAATGGCCGCCGTTAGTCATAGTCTCTATGTGTGTGGTAACACAGGTATTTCACTCACTCACAGTTAGGAAGAGCAGTAAATCGCAATTGAGCCATTTATAAGACAGTAATGGCCGCCGTTAGTCATAGTCTCTATGTGTGTGGTGACACAGGTATTTCACTCACTCACAGTTAGGAAGGGCAGTAAATCGCAATTGAGCCATTTATAAGACAGTAATGGCCGCCGTTAGTCATAGTCTCTATGTGTTTGGTGACACAGGTATTTCAGGACCACATTGTTTGCCAGTGGAGTTCTTGTAAAAGCGAATTTAATGTTTTGGAAAAATTTTAAGTTGTAATTAAGGCTTCAGTGTATAAGTTTGTTTTAGACCAATTAATTAAGGGTTATTAAAAGACTTTATGATGAAGATGGGCTGAAAGCCATACATACTGGAGGATTCGCATCAACATAATTTTATAACTTTTAACTTTTTCGGTGTGTGATTTCTTTGTTGAAACGATAAACCACCATAAAGTCATACACATGATTGTTCTGTCATATGTTATAGAAAACCATTTAACTTTTCATAGCACAGAAGGCTTGTTGAGTCTAAATGTAAAATGAGTTTCAAATACAATTATGTTGCTACAGTTGCGTTAAATTGTGCTTCCATCCAGAAAATGAAAGCCCAACTTTTGATCCAAACGTGTGTCATTATCCTTGTTTTGAATACGTGCTTCCACTTCAGTTATTTTACTAGCCTTTCTGTAATTAAATGAAAGATATTATTAGGCACTGCGCAGTTCCAATGTTACAATAGTTTTAAGTTATCGTTAACAATGCTAGAAGGCTGAACATATCAGAATTATATTTTTGAAAACACTGTTTCTGTTTCTTAGGGATGGAGGTATAATGGAAAATGTTAGTCACGTTCAAAGTTTATTATTTGACCAAGCTTCTTTACTTGTTTACTCAATTGACTTCTTGAAAAACCTCTTCTTTGAAACCATTTTGCTTCATTTCATATCTTGTTTAATGTTATACAAAAAAAGGAAAAACTGTTTTAACTCCTCTAGGAAATAAGGACTTTGTGGATAAACAAAGGTACATTTTCTCCGTTATATTGTATTTCTAAAATATACGATAGGATACAGTTAGGTTTAACAACTCATAAAACAGTGTTTGGAAACCTTTTTAAGACATGTAAAATTGAACTGTATCAGAGAAATACTTTGGGCCTGACCTCGAATAAAGTTTTGTGGGTTTTATCGGGAAAGTGACAGTGGATTAAACGTCTGACCTTTATGAGCCCGTGTATCTTGGTGTTTAAAACGTACTAAAAGCTAATTATTGATTTTTTCTAACCAATACTTGTGTGCGTATTTTTTAATTCTTGGTTAAAAACCAGGATATTATAAATTTAAGACTAGTGAAAAGTCAGCACAATTTTAAAATTAGTTTACGTTTAAACTTCATATTAGCTTTTACTTACAATGATTTTTCCTTATTATTAGTGTGTATTTGTAGTAGCAACATTTACCCACAGGTACATAAGCATCTAATATTTAACACATATCAAAAATATCTAAAATAACCACGCTCTCCTTAGACCAAAGTTAGTTAATTTGATCTGATTTAAGAATATTTTAGGCAATATGAACTTAGTCGGAAGAAGAGCACAGGAGAAGCAAGGAACGTATATTGACTCCGGAATGTTGGTACATCTGCTCAATATCATAGCGTCAAGTGTTGATTCTCGCACACTTTCTTGTATGTGAAATATTTCCCTTTCTCACCATCTCGGATTGTGCTTTACCACCCAGAAACCTCAAGAATGTGAAGACTGTGCTGCTTTTCTTGGTCTTAGGAGGCAGCTAATTTTATTTAACATGGGGAAAATAGTTCAGCGTTAAAAGCGCTCCGGCAAAGACAATGGCAAAACGTAGAAGCCACAGGTAAAAGTATTCAACTGTTGGAAGTAAATCACATGATGTGGCCATTTGTAAGACAGTAATGGCCGCCATTAGTCAAGTGTGCAACTGTCTTTACTTTGTGACTGCTGACTAAGGTATGTCCAAACGAAATAGTTTAGATAAACTGGTCACTTAAAAACCAGTTAAACCCATTACTTGAGTGAAAAATAGACTTCTAATCTGATCTGAGATAGTTAAAAATTATGAAACAGATGAATAATAGTTATGTGAGAAGAGAAACCAATTCAACTTAGCCACAAGACTATTGGCTGAGACGATTGAACTAACGACCAATGCGGTTTGCGCATTCCAGACTAACAACCAATACCGTCTTGATACTGTTTATTCACCTCCAATAACTTCATACTTTGTCAACATTCAAGAAAAGTCTCGTTCCAGTTTTCTTTTCTTAGTAATCATATTTATAATTAAAACTATGGTCAATATTATTATTTTTTAATTATTAAAACTAAGGAAAAGGTTAGTACATGGATACAAAGCATAAAGAAGGTGACCTACAAAGAAAACAAGCTTTAGTATGATTACACTGTCGTAATAACCATAATGTACACGGGTTAATTTACAAACAAGAATTAACTGCATTAGTATTAGTTACAATCTAGCAGACTTAAAGTTATGCTTAAGCTACAATTAAGCTCAAACTTTGTATACTTGGAAAACAAGCTTTTACTTTTGTCTAGGGACAAACTAAACACCTGAGCTAAGCTTTGAACAGTATCTCAAAAATATTACAAAATTCAATCATAAACTTGATAAGATTAAGATCAATTTTAAAAACCTTTCTTTAAGAATGTTTCTTGTTTCATTTTTTAAGGGTTTTGATATATATTACAAATTATATAATTACTTGCCTGAGTAATTACGTTCAAACAAAAAAACTACCTTCACTGTATGATCAATGAACCAGGAGACGTTTATTTAAAAATTGCAAGACTACTAATGCAATTAAGGACAGTTCCTAACCAAGAAGGAATGTGTTCGTACATGATGATGATGGGAAGGGATGCTAGAACCAGACTTGACACTTTAATGAAACCCAAAATATCCATGGTTGTGGAATGTATCAATTACAAACCGTCAAGATCATTTAAGGAGGGCGACAGTGTCCAGGTTAGAAACTTCATTTGAGAGTGCAAATGGATGTTTGGAGTAGTTGAGAGAAAAGAAGGATATGTCCACTACTGGGTGAAACTAGACGACGGACGAATATGGCGAAGACACGTCGATCAGATGCGACCAACCAGTTTTGCGGGGGAGGACTGATATGTATTACAAATTATATAATTACTTGTTGGACAACCTTTAGAACATATGGTAGAATATCATATTTAATTAATGTTTACATCTATTGTTGTGGTTGTTTAGGTCAGTTGTATTTTGCAAATGATTAAAGCAACATGTCAACTAAATTATACTTTCTTTAATACTATTTAATACAGACGTATTAGGTTTAGCTTTTAGATGTTGATTGTACAATAACATTAATTTAAACTTTGTTGTCTCAAAGCTTAACCCGAATATCCTCAAGTTCTACTCGTGACTTCTTTTGAACTTAAAATTTAGGGCTCATTAACTGAGCCCATTATTCTAGTTAGAGATACCTTTGAACACGTTCAAGAGCATCGTAGGTTTTTTAGTTATAGTGTGTTACAATTATGTTTATTTTCAAGGAATTGATTTCAAATATTTCAGTCCAACAGCTTCCATTGTTAACAAAGTGATCCGAGGGGAAGGATAATATCTTGAAACGTAACAAATTCAATGATCTTTGTTTAATATTTGTTATAACCTTTTATTTTCAACCACTCAGCCAATCTGTTTTCCATTGATAGGGTTTGTTTTTTCTTGTATTATATTGATTTGTTCCACATAATAATAAGTTGGTACAATTATTACAAAAACAGAGATAATTAAGATATTTGAAATTAAATTAAACAATGTTGCTCCCACTCAGTATTACTTAGCTTATTTTTAAATTTTTAGCTCTTAAAAAGTTGAAGAGTTAAACTTAAAATGTGACAGTGTAGACCGGAAGCCTTAGATCTTAGTTATGGCGGAGAAAACTTAAGAGTTAAGACACGAATTGCTGTTTTTGCAAAATACATGCTTTTAAGGTAAACTAAGGTCTACTACACCCTGGTAAGATTTAGTTAGTATGTATTTCATCATGTTTTAACTACACTTTATGCAATGTTTACCAGATGAGATTGCCAGGACAGTTGATGCTTGTTAACTGATGTCTCGACGCTGAGGTTTGATTCCGCCTCTACGGTTAACCGCATTGTGATTTCTACCTTTGAACTGCATTTTACCAGTAACTTGTGCTTTTACTCACAATAATTACACAAATTTTATCAAATTTAGCACAATTTATTTTAATTATTTTTTTTTGAATATTTAATAGAGCTTTTAAGTATTCAGTGGAAGTACTAAAATACAAAATAAATTAATGCGTAGGAATATAATATAAATGTTTAGCAACCTCCCTTTTTGAATAAAAAACCAGCCTGCAATGTAATAGGCAGTTGTTATAAAAATGTTGATGTAAACGAAGTAAATAGAAAGAAAAGGAAACACATATATTGAAGATCAATTGACATTTTACGTGGTTAGAAAGTGTTTTCTATAGTAAACTAATAACACTCAATATCTATAGTAAAAAAAAATATGGAAGCTTTCCAAAGTTGCAAAATTACAATTCCTTTCACGAAGGTAATATATTTACCTGGCTTCATACTTTTATCCTTTACTGAATGGGTTTTGGCCCACCTCCAATATGCTTCGCACCTATCATTTACAATAATTTTACCACTTTTACCTTCGAAAGTAGTTTTATCTTTTTTTACAAATAAATTTAGGTCTTATCTAGTTTGATATTTGCATTGTATCGACATCTAGTTCTTGAATGATTCTTAAACTTACGAACTTCCTGACCTTTCAGGGAAGTGGCACCAACGCATCCGTTCCTTAAGTTAATTTATGCTTAAATATCCTATTAAAAAAACACAGGTACAAACGTGTGTTGGCTACGATTTCCTATTGTATTCTCGCACGTTTTCTCTTTGATTGATGACATATTGGAGAGCCAGAAAAACTGTTATAGTAACGCATTTAAGTAGTTGATTTAATAAAGGGAAATATGAATATTTCCAAGGGTATTAGTTACTTGTTGTAGCACTATGAGTTGAAAACACTGGGGCAGTTGAGAGCAGCCGGGCACAGTTATTGTTATTGAACCATTCACCGCATCAGCTGAGTTAGCCATTCACTTCAACTTACTGAATACTTATCAACTGTTCTAATAACCTATGAAACTGAATAATCCAGCTTAAATAAATGGCTGAATAATGGACTTTAATTTATAAATTCGAGTTTATTAAAAATAAGATATTGGTTATTCAAATTTTGATTGTTAGTCAACTACAGTATTTAAGATTTATTTCTATATACGTATCGCAAACTGGACAGCTTTTATATATTTGACGAATGCCCATTTCATTCCAATAAAATTATTAAATAACAAATATTTAAATGAAACCCATAAAAATCTAAATTACTAACGTAATGTCCTCTATCCTGGTGTTGACTTAAGTTCGTCTTTGCCAAGTCCTCTTTGCCAAAGTCGAATTGATAGATCAAATTCCAATCTCCAAAATGTAATATGATTTATAAAATAATTACTTCTTGTACACTGAGACAATATCCTCATTATATTCTCATCGTTTCTCTCTTTACATTTACTAAACCTCGAGGATCAAAATCGGAATCTCTCAAAGGTTTCTTGAAAGCGAAATCGTCGTGACTGATAGTTCTGATAGTTAACTAGATTATAATTATAATATATCATATGTTTTGAAGTCTTGAAGTATACATTTGGATTACCCTCTCAGATAAAACACTGTTTTCGGTGACAACTGATACAAAATCTCTTTGTAGATTACTGCAAAGGCAATATCCTGTTATCTACTATTGACTCGTGGTTTGTCAATTTAACTGACGTCAAGTTTGAAGATCAAAGACTGGTTCTTGAATGAACTCTTGTAGCTGTAACTTGACTCGTATAACTAACTTCATTAAATGTATTGTTGAAAAACTATATTATTTCGTAAATTGCCTACAGTGAGAATAAAACATGTTTGTGTTTAATGGCTTAAAGAGACGATAGAAAAATTGGATTATATGAAATTGCTACGTATCGTAGTAGAGCCTTTCTTGCTATTGATCAATACGCACATATAGGCCTACATTATTTTCAAAAGTCATGGCCAGATCTTGACATAAACACCAAACGATTAAAAATGGTTTAAGTCTTGAGTGTGAAATACAAAAGTCTAAACATATTCACATCGTTTGAAAACGCTACATTTTTGCAAGAGACATCACTAGTTCACAAGAACATCTGGTTTGGGTATGAGAAACTCCGCAGAATATATTTTGCTCAGATATAGAATTGTTGAGAAAAGTGTTGTGCCTGAAAGCCGAGTGCATCTAACCGTGAAGTCACCTTGTCTTGTAATGTTGTTCCTGCTTTTAGTCACTTCCCTGCTGCACAGCAATTTGCTACACTTTACACAATATTCTTGTAGTTTTAGACAACCTCCAAGGAAAGGTTGATTTTACAAGGTCGTTAGTGATAAAGTAAGGAATTTGAGGTGTTTTTACTCAATCTCACTTGTATCACTATAGTTATTAGAATAGGAAAGCTCAAAACTAAAAATTTACAAAAAAAGTTTAAAAATTACCACCAGTGAAAGAAATATTCCAGTAAATTTCAATAAATACTTTGGCTGGCATTTGATCATCGGGTGTTCTTTTATACATGGATCAATAAAGGTAGATTCATTTGATGTTTTGACTAACATATCAACAGCTCTAAATTTACCAGTAAATACTATTGTATAGTTTGCTAGATAAGCTGATTGATTAGTTTATGACCAAGCTGCTTGCTCATCATGCGTACCTTACCATATATTAAATTATACAATGACATTCAAACACCGATATACATTTTTTGTGAGTGTGAAATAATACTGCAAATGACAACACATAAATAACTTGTCTGGCACAGGTTATCACATCAAACTAAATTAAAGTGAAATAAATTTAAAACAAACAAAGAAAGGGTCAGGTGAAATAATACGACGTATATTTTCACCAAAACAACTTTTAACAACAACACAACACGTGAGGTAACAAAAAGCAGAATAATGCTATCCAAGAGTAATTGTGTTGATATTAGTGTTCATCCAAACATGAAATTAATTCAAACTTTCAACGCTCAGCTTGACATTTTGTGCTGTGAGCAGAAGCTTCCGTTGCATTCCCTCGTGTCAAAGTTTAATCATTTTAGAACCGTGTATTCAATGACATACAAACACGACGTTTTAGGTATGAAAAACAATAGTCATTAAATAATTAAATGTATATAGTAAACTAAAACAACTAGTCTCATTGTTTTGGTAAATCTACATCAATAAATAGTGTCGATAATGTACTAAATTTATCTTTACGTTTGTAAAAAAACAAAACAAAACGCAGAATACCAAAAGTACGAATATGCGTCAGGTGTAATCGTATCGAAACAAATAGTTATCAACTAAGCCAAGAATAAAATTATTACCAATTTCTTGAACTTCTAAAATTAAATAAGGATATAAGCCTATAGTATGTCAAAATCCCATAGAAAAAGTAAACGAAAACAATCTTCTTTAAAAGTCGTCTTCATTTAAAACTATGGGTATAATCTAGAACAAGCATTACGTCCCACAATAAAATGACTGTGGGTTCAATGCATAGGACTTGCATGCTAAAAATATTACTGAAAATCAACCTAAAAATTGGAAAACACAGATTTCATAGTGTGTCTTTGAATATTGTTGTTAATAATTAAAAAACGACGGGTAACGTTGTTTTCTGTTTATATGAACGAATATCATTCAAAGTGTTAACGTTTACTAAAGTAAGACAACTCCATGCACTATGGTTAATGCATTTCCCATGATCTCTTCCCACACAAATTCTTTATCTTCACAAGAAGGTTCAAAGCTTTATTTGGGCATAGGAGCATGAATGATATCCCACCCCGTACTTTAAATGAGGAAATCCAAAGACACAACTGTACCAGACTTTTCAAAGTTTTCAAAGTACCAACATATAGGAGAGTAACGTAGAGCAAGTTGCAGCCATGATTTGCACGTTGACAGACAGGAAGCCAAAGGCAGACTACTCCACTGGACTGTGATATTAACTCCAACATCAACTCCTTGAGAACTGTCTTCACTCTCATAAAGCAACTCCTGGCTGTAACAGTGATGTCCAACCCCAAGATGATTCTCTAAACTGCATCGACACTCAGTAAGGTTGTATAAGTACCAACATATAGGAGAGTAACGTAGAGCAAGTTGCAGCCATGATTTGCACGTTGACAGACAGGAAGCCAAAGGCAGACTACTCCACTGGACTGTGATATTAACTCCAACATCAACTCCTTGAGAACTGTCTTCACTCTCATAAAGCAACTCCTGGCTGTAACAGTGATGTCCAACCCCAAGATGATTCTCTAAACTGCATCGACACTCAGTAAAGTTGTATGAGTACCAGCATATAGGACAGTAATGTAGAGCAAGTTACAGCCATGGTTTGCACGTTGACAGACAGGAAGCCAAAGGCAGACAACTCCACTGGACTGTGATGTAACTCCAACATCAACTCCTTGAGAACTGTCTTCTCTCTCATGGAGCAACTCCTGGCTGTAAGAGTGATGTCCAACTCCAAGATAATTCTCTGAACTGCATCGACATTCATGGTAGACACTGAAGCTAGAAGAAACATGGTCACCCATATCCCCAAACACGTGATCAGCCCAGATAACAGGTTCCCTCCTGGGACGTAGGTAACGAACTTTTCTTGCATTAGTGTTGGATAAACTCTATATACGTACAGAACTAAAAATATAAAATCTAAAGCCCCGATCATGAAGACATGTCGAGCGATGTTTTCGTTTAGATAATGGTTAACTTGTAGAGCTTTTCGAAGCTTTGTCAAAAGTGTTTGGACAGATTCTTCATATTTCAAAAATCCAATTTGTTCCAGAAGAATTATTTTGCCAAATATTGTTTTTATAATCTCTAAATGGAGGATAGATATCGACAACCGGTTTGCAGCCAATTCATTTCCAAACTGAATTACAAATCGGATCGTGCTAAAGATGTTCCATACTAGGGAAAGAACTATTCCAATACACATAAGGAAATACTTTGGCTGGCATTTGAACAGTGAGTGTTCCTTCAAGTACGAATCTACCAAGATAGTATCATATGTTTTGTTGGCCAATATATCAACAGCTCTAAGTACACACGTAAATACTACTGTATAATATACTAGAAACAAAATCAAGTTTAGGATACGAGGCACATTTAATGTAACCTGACTGTTAGTAATAACAAAGAAATACACTACAAGTTCAATCAAATTTGACACACTAAGGTAGTAACAACGAGAATGCGTATTTGCTTGGAAAATAAGTTTTTAACAAAAAGGTTCATTAACACGCAATCCAAGAACATGTTAGTCGTGATGTCTAATACTGACTTTGTTAAACTCTCAGAACTTGTTAGAAGATACTAGTTTCAATGCAAAAACGGTTTGGTAACAATGATATTTCTTAGTCTGTTTGTAACTGTTACCATTGGAAACGATGTTATGGCAACGACTTAGTAGGTTTCATGTATTGATTGTATCTAAGAAGTATACTGTATATCAACATTCAATTTTCTCAATTATACTGATTGAGATTACATTTAAAAGAATAATGTGATCGCTTATTGTTTAGAAGTTTAGAATTATAATAAGCTTGATTAAAGCTTAATTAAGCATTATAAAATATATAATCATTGTAAAATGTTAATAATTTTAAACCGGACCAGTTTTGAAGTTATACAATTTCAAAGGAGTTAAAATGCTCGACAATCCTTCACAAAGTTCCCTGCACGGACACGGTGAATCATACCTATTTATAGGACAAAGCCAATTAAAAGAAAATTCTTCAAAGTTTTGATAAATGAATCCGGTTTTCCTAACAAAGAGGTTAAAACGACCAAAAAAGACTTTAAAACTCACTACACGGTGAATCACGAAAACAAATAACGTTAGTTTTACGACTTTTGGGCCACACATACACGTGTGGGATTTTAGAAAAGAGCGTTTTATGATGTTATGTTTTATACAGCCCATGTTGAGTCCCTAATACTATGGGGGTTTCCAGCTAAACGCTAGGTTTAGTTAGGTTAAGTCAGATTCCAGATCCCCAAAATGTTTTTGTCGTTCACTCAAAACGATGGAAAACGTCCGTAATAATTGACAATTTTTCAACCTCAGACCATTGACAAAAACAATTTTTTAACAAAGAGTTCAAAATAATTTGGTAATTCAACAATTGAATTTTATTTATACTATACCATAGAGTTATTGAATTAGACTACAAAATATAACATTTTGGCCACCATAAAAGCCGATAAATAAAATTGAGAAATAACTAAGTACGTTTTCGAGGGTTTACTTGCGATAGAAACTGGACGCAAAGGGCTGTAGACAATTAGAGTATATTGGCGAGATAAGGTGGTTTCAGGTGTAGCAAATACGCTGGTGAGCGGCAAAAACGGTCGTTGTGTTGAAACTGTTATAGTCCTTCGTTAGTGGCGTTCCGTAAACCGCCAACACTGTTTCCGAACTGTCTGAAAACACCGCAACTACGTTATAAGTAATAACGTACAAGGATCTACAAGGTTTACAAAATAGTTTAATTTCTCATTGTTTGAATGGAATGATATAATTAAAATCAAATACGAGCTCTACTTAACTATCTGGTGAAAAAGTTACCATCGTGTCGTTAACGTAAAATACTTTTAGTTTAATTTATCCATCATTTGGTGAGAACAAATGTTCTTCGTATTATTATATCGTATTATTAATCTAGTTAACTATTTGTTAACTATTTCAGTTGTCTTCTTAAAATCTTCGACGATTCTCGCTCTTTTCTTCACTCAAAAAAGAGAATCACTATTTCACTATTTGAGATGCTGACCACTCGCATGAGGGTATTTTAAGGCAAATATGTGGTGAAGGATGAGTGTGATGAGTGGTGGTAATGAGTTATGTGGTGTAGTCTTGCTACAAACTAAGGCCGACTCTTCCCTAGAATGGGCCATTAATTAATATGACCCAAATGACCAATGGAAATACTAGGACCAACGGCTTAGTCTTGAATGGTTTGTAAAAGGTGAAGACAGATACACGAGGGTACTTATAGGTAACATTACGATGGATATTCGATCTGACAACATAAATATCAGTTGTAGAAAACCTTAAGCCATCTAGATAAAAATAACATGACCATTGTATACATTTTTACTTTTGTACCCATTAATTACATTGTTTTGTAATTGTTTTCATTAAAGACTTTGTTGTATATTACCTTTTAAAGATTATTTCTTGATCTATCAATTCGATTTGGCAAAGAGGACGAACTTAAGTCAACACCAGGGTACAGGACATTACGTTAGTAATTTAGATTTTTATGGGTTTCATTTAAATATTAATAATTTTTTGACTTGATTGTGATTGATAAACGATCAGCCATCAAATGTATGAAAGCTGACCAGTTTACGATACGTTTATAGTTATAAATCCTAAATACTATACTTGAAACTACATTTGAAATTTGAAAAAGACCTTGGATAGCCAATATTTTATTCAGAATAAACTCGAATTTATAAATGTTAGTTTATTATTCAGCCATTTTTTTAGGAGGGATAATTCATAGGTTATTAGAACAGTTGATAAGTATTCAGCAAGTTGAAGTGAATGGCTAATACAGCTGATGCGGTGAATGGTTCAATAACAATAACGGTGCCCAGCTGCTCTCAACTGCCCCAGCGTTTTCAACTCATAGTGCTCCAACAAGTAACTAATACACTTGGAAATATTCATATTTCCATTGATTAAATCAACAGTAGTTTAAACTTGAACGCGTAACTGTAGCTGTTTATCTGGCTCTCCAATATGTCATCAATTAAAAGGGGTTTAAGAGAAAAACGTGTGGGAATACAATAGGAAATCGAAGCCAACACACGTTTGTACCTTTGTTTTAGGAATAGGATATATAAGTATAATTTAACTTAAGGCTAAGGAACGGATGAGTTGGTGTCACTTCCCTGAAAGGAAAGAAAATTCGTTTGGTTAAGAATTATTCAAGAACTAGATGTCGATACAATGCAAATATCAAACTAGATAAGACCTAAATTTATTTGTAAAAAAAAAGATAAAATTACTTTCGTAGGTAAAAAGTGGTAAAATTATTGTAAATGATAGGTTCGAAGCATATTGGAGGTGGGCCAAAACCCATTCAGTAAAGGATAAAAGTATGAAGCCAGGTAAATATATTACCTTCGTGAAAGGAATTGTAATTTTGCTACTTTGGAAAGCTTCCATATTTTCTTTACTATTGGTATTGAGTGTTATTAGTACACTATAAAAACCCTTCTAAGCATGCAACATGTCGATTGATCTGCAATATATTTATTTCCTCTTCTTTCTATTTACTTCGTTTACATCAACATTTTTATAACAACTGCCTATTACATTGCAGGCTGAATCACACATTAGTTTTGTTGAACTTCTTTTTATTCAAAAATTGGGAGGTTGCTAAACATTTATATTATATTCCTAAGCATTAATTTATTTTAGTACTTCCACTGAATACTTAAAAGATCTATTAAATATTCAAAAAAGACTTAAATAATTAAAAGCTAAACTGACAGATAAAATTCGTAATTATTGTGAGTAAAAGCTCAAATTTATTGATAAATAACTAAGTGCAATATCAGTAAGCATTTTGCAGGTAAAATACAGTTAAAAGGTAGAAATCACAATGGTTAACCGTAGAGGCGGAATCAAACCACAGCGGTCGAGGCAGCAGTTAACAAGCATCACCTGTCCTGGCAATCTCATCTGATAAACATTGCATAAAGTGTAGTTAAAACATGATTAACTATAGTTTACATAGATTAACATAGTTACATACTAACTAAGTCGTACCAGGGTGCAGTGGACCTTAGTTTACCTTAAAAGCATGTATTTTTCAAACAAACAGCAATTCGGGTCCTAACTCTTAAGCTTTCTCGGCCTGAGTCATCACCAAGATCTAAGGCTTCCGGTCTACACCGTCAGCTTCAGCTAGTCAACCAGATACTGAGGATGTCTCTCGACAATGAGGTCGAAACGTTTAGCAGTAACTGTGAAAAACCTTAGATCTTTGCAATTCATGTCATTTGCAATCCAACCTCAGAGCTTCGTGCAAATAAAAGCTTTTCGTCCAAGTATACACTGTTTGAGCTTAATTACAGCTGAAGCATAACTTTAAGTCTGCTACATTATAACTAATACTAATGCAGTTAATTCTTGTTTGTACATTAACTCGTGTACATTGTGGTTAGTACGACAGTGTAATCATACTAAAACTTGTTTTCTTTGTAGGTCATCTTCTTTATGCTTTGTATCTATGTACTAGTCTTTTCCTTTTTAATAATTAGTTTTAATAATTGAAAACTAGTAATATTGACCATAGTCTTGATTATAAATATGATTACTTAGAAAAAAAAAGCTGGAACGAGACTTTTCTTGAATGTTCACAAAGTATGAAGTTATTGGTGGTGAATAAACAGTATCAAGACGGTATTGGTTGTTCAATTCAATTCAATTCAATTCGTTCAATTCGTTTATTCATCAATGCTTTACATTACAGGCAATGCCCAATTACAATGTAGCATTAAAAAGATAACAATATAATAATTTAGGAATATTAACAATCTTTAATGATCACTAGAGACAGTAACACACAGTTCAGCATAACAGTAACAGCCAATAAAATAAATAAATACTATAGTAAAATAATGTATATGTTTATAACTTAATTAATGACGAGACTTAAATATAACATAACAGACAGATCATCAAATTTGCATTATAATATAAATAATATAAATGTGGAAACTAAGTACTTTAACAATATAACGTGATAGATTACAACACTATAAATAGCAATAAACAACGAGCATATAAACACTAAAATAACATGCATAATATATAAATACCTTATCAAAAATATTGTACATAAAACAATTTTTGAATTTACGATCTATTATTTTTAATTATTTAAATTGTGCAACACACCTTGAACAAACATATGAAAAGAATTACTAAAGATATCAATACTGAGTGGTAAGGCGTTGTGTAATTTAAACATAACGTTTAGTGGCGAGTTAGCAGCCAGACTGGTACGAGAGTAGCGAGGAGTAAATAATAAACGAGTTCGTGAATTGAACCGTGGGACATTGAATTGTAACATCGACAAAATGGATGAGTCGTCGATCGCCCCACTCACCAGCTTGTGCAGGCAAACCAACACCGACACCCGCCGCCGCTTCCCTAGAGAGTCAAGGTCAAACATTGACAACAGCTCAGAATATGGAACAACATTTGTGTAGTGACCAAACTCTTTAAAATACAAAAATCGCAGAAATCTTATTTGGACGTTCTCGACTAAATCGGAAAGATAAGCGTGATACGGATTCCAGATGACTGAACCAAATTCTAGTCTAGATCGAACTAAGGAACAATATAGAAGCCTAATTACTTGAGTATTTTTTAATAAATTACTTGATCTACGGATAAAACCTAACACTGCAAATGCAGATTTGCAAACCGATGCGTTAGTCCGGAATGCGCAAACCGCATTGGTCGTTAGTTCAACAGTCTCGACCAATAGTCTTGTAGCTCAGTTAAATTAGTTTCTCTTTCTATGGAACTATTTATTCATCTGATCCATAAGTTTTAACTATCTCAGATCAGATAAGAAGTCGATTTTTCACTCGAGTGATGGGTTTAACTGGTTTGTAAGTGACCAGTTTATCTAAACCAACTCGTTTGGACATACCTTAGTCAGCAGTCACAAAGACAGTTGCACACTTGACTAATGGCGGCCATTACTGTCTTACAAATGGCCACATCATGTGTATTTATTTCCAACAGTTGAATACTTTTACCTGTGGCTTCTACGCTTAGCAATTTTCTTTTGCCGAAGCGCTTTTAACACTGAACTATTTTCCCTATGTTAAATAAAATTAGCTGCCTCTTAAGACCAAAAAAGCAGCACAGTCTTCACATTCTTGAGGTTTCTGGGTGGGAAAGCACAATCCGAGATAGTGAGAAAGGGAAATATTTCACATACAAGAAAGTGTGCGAGAATCAGCACTTGACGCTATGATATTGAGCAGATGTACCAACATTCCGGAGTCAATATACGTTCCTTGACTCTCCTGTACTCTTCTCCCGACTAAGTTAATATTGACTAAGGTATTCTAAAAGCAGATCATATTAACTAACTTTGGTGTAAGGAGAGCGTGGTTATTTTTGATATTTTTGATCTGTGGTAAATATTAGATGGTTGTGTGGGATAGATTACTTGTGGGTAAATTTTGCTACTACAAATAAACACTATGACTATAAGAAAAATTATTGTAAGTACAAGCTAATATGAAGTATAAGTGTAAATGTTATTGTGTAATATGTTGACTGGGACTCGTGGCGTGGCTCTGTAATCCAGCTTCATGGAGGTCAGGTTTTGAGGATGATTCAGGTCTAAAGCGGCTCAGATTGTCTCAGTGATCATACCCGCATCAACTCCCACCATCGTTTAGACATATCAGACCATCACATGCGTGGTTCGGAAGTCACGTTAAGCCGGTGGTCCTTGTATTTCCATTGGACATTGGGCTATTAACTAATAGCCCAAAGGAAGAGTTGGCCTTAGTTTGTAACAAGACTACACCTCATAACTCATTACTACCACTCATCACACTCATCCTTCACCACATATTTGCCTTAAAATACCCTCAAGAGAGAGGTCGGCATCTCAAATAGTGATTTAGTGTTTTGGAAAAAAAATCAATAATTATCCTGTAGTACGGTTTTACACGTCAAATTCAATGCAAGAGCTCATAAAGGTCAGACGTTTAATCCTTTGTCACTTTGCCGATAAACCCCTCAAAAGTTTATTTTAGGTCTGGCCAAAAGTATTTCTCTGATACAATTCAATTTTACATGTCTTAAAAAGGTTTCCTAACACTGTTTATTGAGTTGTAAAACATAATTGTATCCTATTGTATATTTTAGAAATACAGTATAACGGAGAATGTGTACCTTTGTTTATCTACAACTTCCTTATTTCCTAGAGTAGTTTAAACAGTTTTTACATTTTGTATAACATTATTAGATAAGGATATTAAACGAAGCAAAATGGTTTCAAAGAAGAGGGATTCAAGAAGTCAATTGAGTAAACAAGTAAAGAAGTTTGGTTAAATAATAAACTTTGAACGTCACTAACATTTTCCATTATACCTCCATCTCTAAGGAACAGAAACAGTGTTTTCAAAAATATAATTCTGATATGTTCAGCCTTCTAGAATTACTAACGATTACTTAAAACTATTGTTACTCTTGTAACATTGGAATTGCGCTGTGCCTAATAATATTTATTATTTAATAGCAGAAAGGCTAATAAAATGACTTAAGTGGAAGCACGTATTCATAACAAGGATAATGACAAACGTTTGGATCAAAAGTTGGGCTTTCATTTTCTGGATGGAAGCACAATTTAACGCAACTGTAGCCACATAATTGTATTTGAAACTCATTTCACATTTAGACTCGACAAGCCTTCTGTGCTATGAAAAGTTAAATGGTTTTCTAAAACATATAACAGAACTCTGATTTAAATGACCTTTTGGCGGTTTATTGTTTCAACTAAGAAATCACAAACAAAACAAATAAAGGTTATAAAATAATTTTTATGCGAAACCTCCAATATGTATGGCTTTTAGCTCATCTACGTCATAAAGTATTTTAATAAACCTTAATTGATTGGTCGAAGACAAACTTAGGCTATATATTGAGACCGTTAATACATTTTACAGCTTTTCTAAAACATTAAATCTACTTTACAAGAACTCCACTGGCAAACAATGTGGTCCTGAAATACCTGTGTCACCACACACATAGAGACTATGACTAACGGCGTCTATTACTGTCTTATAAATAGCTGAATTGCGATTTACTGCCCTTCCTAACTGTGAGTGAGTGAAATACCTTTACTTCTAATCTCCGAGATGTGTGGACCTCTCAAATACTTTCAATTGGTACAGTGTCTCGTAATGTACACTTCCAACTCCAAATATAAAAAATTTAAATATTTTACACAAAGTGTTTTGAACTTGATTTACTTTACTGTATTGTATTATATAGGCTAATTCACCAAAAAACCCTGATCAATTAACATAAAGCAATTTTTAAATATGGAAAAGTTATTTCCTGTTAATGTATTAAAATGTCTAAAAGTGTGGGGCAACTCATATTTGTGAGAAGTTTGAAAGCATGCTTAGCTTCTTATAACCAAGACAAGATCGTGTCTTGGCAGTTAAGAATGTCAAAGTCAAGTGTGCTTAGGTTTTGCCAGTCTGGCAGTTCTCAGAGGCGCTTGGTTTCAAGAGGTGCTTGAATCATTAACAATGCAGTTCTCCTAAAGTGCCATCATCTCCTGTTTTAACATCTTTTAAATGTTGCAAAGTTACTTCACATATATGTTTTAGGACTTTACAATTGAAAAGGTGACTTAAGACGCTTCGACGGTCTAACGTTTTAACGAAGTTGTCAATATTAATTCAGATAGTTCGAGGAAACAATACATTGTACAACCAGTTTCATTATATAACATTCACACAACGTTTTATATACGTTTTAAAAAATATTGTCGTCAAAATCAATTTCTAACTCAATCACGACGTTCTATGAACATTAGGTGACTTAGGTATTAAGATTTATATAGTTTTTAACTTTAAATGTTTTCTAGTAACATAAAAACTAATTGGAACAACACTTCAACGTACGGAAGACTTTTAAAATGTATTTGTCAACATTTTTAAGATTTACGTTGTTGGTGCGATTACACTCTTGCCAATGTTGTTAAAAAGATTTTCAACTAAACAATTTAAGGAATTAATGTGATAACTTTTCCGAAACTGTATAAAAACAAACAATATCAATCTTATTATTTGGAAGTTGATTACATTAACAAACGCAATTTTGAATTCACAAAGAATCATGCATGGAAATACTGTCTGGTTGAGTGAGTTACATGAAACGTATAAAGCATTCAGACCCGAGTAGAGTTTGATTAACCAGAACACTTTGATGTATTGAGCTGAGGACAATAACTCTGGACCTGCAATCAGTGAACCTTTGTCTATGTGTATTGTAAGTGAGATCCCATTGTCAAACGTATAACAGTACAAGTTTACAACTTACGTTGTATACTTATTATTCTATATTTATTTCTCAGGATTTTGTAAGCACAACGTTACAAGATACAATTATTCCAAATTCCTATTACGTTCAAATGTTAAGATTGAGTGAGCTTAACTACAGTAAAAGGGACTTTTGTAACAATAATCGTCTAGTACCTTTTAACATATCTTTACGGTTTTATCGAGGAAAAAACAAAGTATTTAACATCTTTAGTGATCTCTGACTAGACTAAGGTATCAAATGACCTCAGGCACTTCATTCAATTATAAACCCATTACCTTTAGATTATATCCAATATTCTCGCCAATCTCACCACATCAATCAAACCTTCTTGTTGATCTACTGTTGAAACTAAATTTAAGGGCGTTAGCTAAGTGGCTATATAACAATATGAATTTACTGTTTACTGCTTTAGAATGAATCCTGAAATGAACCTTCAGTAAATTAATTCTATTAGCTAAAAAAAATTGCAAAAGGCTATAGATATAGCAAAACGTAATGTTATGATCGAAAAGAGGTTTTTTGATGGAACATAGTTCGTTTACGGACAATGTTATAGATTGAATTTCCATAGTATTTTTCACTCTGTATTCAGTGGAGAAATTTACTTACCAACGGATTTAACTTAATTTAAGATAATTTGTTCTGGTTTCCACTGTGAAGTATGAGAAACACATCTTTAGTCAGGATCTCAACTTCACTGCTGATGATATTTCTCTGTTTACATTTCATTTGCGAGCTTTGGCTGATGTGGGCCTGAATCAACCAAACTCTCTTCCGTACAGAATGTTTCCCGGTAAACGAAATTTGTATATTAGCCTACTATTTAACTGAAAGTTATAATCTGTGTATTTTAAATTATCAACACGGCTAAATAAATACAGTTGGTGATATGTTAAAGCATGTTCTAACACCCTCCGGACATACGTTGATATTGTTACTTGTCCCGTGATCAATGACTCTTCAGTAAATTCCCATCATGATTCATCACTCATCCTAAGCATAGAGCATAGATAGAAACTTTTTTCTTAGCGATATTCATAGGAGTTAAAAAGGTTAAGGGTGGATAAAATAGCAATTGTAATACAGAACAGCCACTAGACATTTGTTTATTTAAAAAACCAACCTTGAAATGATCAGACTAGATGGTTCAGTTCAGAAGTCCAGATCAATAACCACTGTATACGGAACGGCGTTTGATTAGGCAGAGCAGAATACCTAGACAGGGATGTTGAGAACCATAAAAATTGGGATTCTAAAAATAAACTGAGATTGCCTCTAATCATATTAAATAAGCTAATTCTCAATAGTAAATATTAAGGATTTCTAAAATGCACGATAAATGAGTAATTGTAAATTTCTTCAGCACCATTTTTAGACTATATTCAATTTTAGGGACACCAGTAAAGCCTGAACTCAAACTGTGTGTCGGCTTTCAGTAGACAGTGTATAGGGGAGTGTACCAGTGTTTCAAGGTTTTCAAGATTCGACACTCAGTAAAGTTGTATCAGTACCAGCATATAGGAGAGTAACGTAGAGCAAGTAACAGCCATGGTTTGCACGTTGACAGACAGGAAACCAAAGGCAGACAACTCCACTGGACTGTGATGTAACTCCAACATCAACTCCTTGAGAACTGTCTTCTCTCTCATGGAGCAACTCCTGGCTGTAAGAGTGATGTCCAACTCCAAGATGATTCTCTGAACTGCATCAACATTCATGGTAGATATTGAAGCTAGAAGAAACATGGTCATCCATAATCCCCATGCACGTGATCAGCCCAGCTATCGGGTTCCCTCCTGGGACGAAGGAAATGAACGGTCCTCCCATTAGTATGGGATACACTCTGACAGAAAGGAAGCCAAAGGCAGACAATACACGAAGCTGAACTGTCTTCTCTCTGAAATTGGAAAATCTAAAACTCCAACCATAAACACATGTCGATCAATGTGTTTGTTTGACAGACAGGAAGCCAAAGGCAGACAATAGTTGAAATCCAGAGCTTTTCGAACATTCCAACCCAAGATGTCAAAATAGTTTGAGTCGATTCTTCATGGTTTTTGACAGACAGGAAGCCAAACATCCAATTTGTTCATGAAGAAGTATCAGGAAGCAACTCTGGCAAATATTGTGTTTGCAATCTCTAGATGGAAACGGAAATCGCAAGTCGGCTTGACAGACAGGAAGCCAAAGGCAGCAGCTAGTAACTCCAACATCAACTTTGATTTCAGATTGCATGAAAAATCGGATCGTGCTAAAATGTTCCATACCAGTGAAAGAGGTTCCCTCCTGGGATTATTCCAGTAAATATCTAAAAATATAAAATAAATACTTCGAATAATGTTTTGTTTAGATAGTGGCTGGCTTTTGATCTTTGAGTGTTCTTTATAAATAATTCTATATTTTGCCAAGATAGTTTCATTTGGTGTTTTGACCAACATATCAACAGCTCTAAGTATAGCTGAACTATTCCAATACACATAAATAAATACTATTGTATAGTTTGCTAAAAACAGAAAGAAGCCTAACAAACCAGGAAAACTAAATTTATATTGGCTGTTGATTATTACAAAGAAATACGCTACGAATTCAATCAAATTCGACACACTAAAGTTGTAACAGCGAGTATGAGTGCTTAACTGAAAAGTAAATTTTGAAACAAAGAAGTTCATAAACACACGATTCAAAAGAACGTTCATCGTTTTGCCTTTTGCCGAGTAGTGTACAGTTTTGTCAGCCTCTCTGACCTAGTATGAAGGTTATTATTAATAAACACCTAGACAGGGTACTTATTTGTACGGGCAAATGCAAGATTACTTATTCTGTTTGGGACTGTTGCCATTGGAGATGTTTAAGTGATGACAATAACTAAGTAAGTCGTATGTATTCATCGGACTGATTAAGGAATTATTGATAACATGACATTTACTCACTTAGCCTATATTACTTTAAAACAATACAAATTATCGTAAGCATTTTCAATAAATACAGTTTTCCTACATTTACGTAAACCTATATAAATATACCTTAATAAATAAGCAAATAGTAACAAAAAACTCATTTTTGTGAGGGACTTGAAAGCGTCTTAGCTACTTACATCTACAACAAGATCGTGTATTGGCAGTTAAGAATGTTGAAGAAAGTGTGCTTAGGTTTTTCTAGTCTGGGAGTTCCCAGAGGCGCTTGGTTTCAAGAGGTGCTTGAATCATTAACAATGCAGTTCTACTAAGGTGCATGTTTAAACGATGTTTAAATGTTACAAAGTTATAACTTACTTATTAGATAATTTACTAACAGAGTTTCGTCAAAGCCAAGAACTCAGTGTGTGTAGAGTTCCGTACAAGTAATGCACAGTTTGATATCACTGTCACGTCCTACACTTTATAACATGACAAAACCTTGTGTTTCTTGCCTTGTTTATCTAAACCTTCTTTTTTATCATAGACTCAGTTTCTCTTGTGTTACTTAACGAGGTTTTAGTTGAGTTTAGTTTTGTATGTGAAGTGGTTTTGTAGTTGTTTATGGGAACAAAACTTTTTAACAGTAGACCCTGCTGTTGAAACACCTACAATCTAATCATAAAGGAGTGGAGGCCACTCAGAAAAAGTAAAATTCCTTTGGGTGTTAATAAGAGTGACTTCATTTGTACTATTTAATTTTATTTCTGCATAGTGTTACTATCTAATTAACCCACCATGAATTAAAGTACTTACTAGTTTAATTGCGTTTCTATTTGTGAATCACCCTGTATATAATTTGGTAACATGTAAGTTTCTAAACCAATAGTCAAATGACCACGTAAGGAAATCATGTTAATGGGATTGCAATAAATTAAAAGATAATTGAGTCCTTTTAGGTAAGAGGCTACAGAAAAAATACCAATAATTATAACTTATTTCAAATACTTAAAAAGATATCTCAGATTATATTACGAACAATCTGTGTACTCCACGGTTCAAATAAATACTAGAACTCCGGTTTATTGGGCGTAGCTTGTCATAAATGTATTATATAATATTATTAGGTTTAAACACTGATATACATTTTTCGAGAGTGTGAAATAAAACAGCAAATGACAACACAAAAATAACTTGTTTCTCACAGCTTATCACATGTAACTGAAAAAAGTGAAATAACCCCAAACCAAACAAACAAAGGGTGTAATGAAATAATACAAACATTTCTTTCGGCAAAATAACTTTCAACAACAATACGTGAGATAACAAAAGGCAGGATAATATCATACAAAAGTAATTGTGTTGATATTAGTGTTCATCCAAACATGAAATTAATTCAAACTTTCAACGCTCAGCTTGACATTTTGTGTTGTGAGCAGAAGCTTCCGTTGCATCCCCTCGTGTCAAAGTTTAATCATTTTAGAACCGTGTATTCAATGACATATAAACACGAAATTATATGTACGAAGAACAGTTGTTGTTAACAAATCAAAGTTCGAGCAGGTACATTTAATTCTACAGCTTAGAAAATAATAAACTATCAACAGGATTATAATTTGCGTGACTTATGCATGCGCACAGAAAACAGCCAGTGAGATAGACATGTGAAACTAAAAGTAATAATAGTTAACGACACGATGGTAACCTTTTCGCCAGATAGATAAGTAGAGCGTGTATTTGATTTTAATTATATCATTCCATTCAAACAATGAGAAATACTCAACTATGTTAAAAACCTTGTACGTTATTACTTATAACGTAGTTGCGGTGTTTTCAGACAGTTCGGAAACAGTGTTGGCGGTTTACGGAACGCCACTAACGAAGGACTATAACAGTTTCAACACAACGACCGTTTTTGCCGCTCACCAGCGTATTTGCTACACCTGAAACCACCTTATCTCGCCAATATACTCTAATTGTCTACAGCCCTTTGCGTCCAGTTTCTATCGCAAGTAACCACTCGAAAACGTACTTAGTTATTTCTCAATTTTATTTATCGGCTTTTATGGTGGCCAAACTGTTATATTTTGTAGTCCTTATACAATATTTCTATGGTATGGTATAAATGAAATTCAATTAGTAAATTAATGAATTATTTTGAGCTGTTTGTTTAAAATTTGTTTTTATCAATGGTCTGAGGTTGGAAAATTGTCAATTATTACGAACGTTTTCCATCGTTTTGAGTGAACAGCAAAAGGTCGTTTCGGAACCTGAGCCTGACTTAACCTAACTAAACCTAGCAATTAGCTGGAAATAGCGGAAACCCCAATAGTATTAGAACTCAACATGGGCTATATAAAGATTAACATCTTAAGACGCTCTTTTCCAAAATCCCACACATGTATGTGTGGCCCAAAATTTGTAAAACTAACGTAATTAGTGTTCGTGATTAACCATGTAGGGATTTTTAAAGTCTTTTTTGGTCATTTTAACCTATTTGTTAGGAAAACCGTATTTATTTATCAATTTCTGAAGAATTTCCTTTTCATTGGCTTTGTATAAATAAAATGATTCATCGTGTCCGTGTAGGAAACTTTATAAAGGCTTGTTGGTCATTTTACTTCCTTTGAACAACTTGATTCAGTCATCTAAACTATGAAAAGTTCCCCTCAATCGGCGGTGCATAAATATATATTTTTGTGTTCCCTGTTACCCACAAATAACCAATGATGATTACAAAATAGAATAACCCTTTATCTTTGGAAACCTTGTAGACAATTGTACAACTTTTAAACTGGTCCGGTTTAAAATTATTAAAATTGTACAATGGTTATATATTTTATAATGCTTAATTAAGCTTATTATAATTATAAACTTCTGAACAATAAGCGACTACTATTATTTGTTTAAATGTGATCAGTATAATTGAGAAAGGGAAATATTGATATATACTTCTTAAATCCAATCGATACATGAAACCTACTTAGTCGTTGCCATAACATCGTTTCCAATGGTAACAGTTACAAACAGACTAAGAACTATCATTTTAACCAAACCGTTTTTGTATTCAAACTAGTATCTTCTTACAAGTTCTGAGAGTTTAACAAAGTCAGTATTAGACATCACGACTAACATGTTCTTGGATTGCGTGTTGATGAACCTTTTTGTTACAAAACTTATTTTTCAAGCAAATACGCATTTTCGTTGTTACTACTTTAGTGTGTCAAATTTGATTGAACTTGTAGTGTATTTCTTTGTTATTACTAACTGCCAGTTTACATTAAACGTGCCTCGTATCCTAAACTTGATTTTGTTTCTAGAACATTATACGGTAGTATTTACATGTGTTCTTAGAGCTGTTGATATATCTTAGTAGATTCGTACTTGAAGGAACACTCAATGATCAAATGCCAGCCAAAGTATTTCCTTATGTGTATTGGAATAGTTCTTTCCCAACGATTTAATTGAAACGTAATTAAATCCAATATGTGTCAATTGAAAAAAAAAACAACTAAATAAAGAAATAGCCTAAAGTGGTGTTAATTGCATAGTAAAACTCTGTAGAAATGAAGTGAAAAGAGTGAAAATGAAGTCACTCTTATTGACACCAAAAGCAGCGAAATTTTACTTTTTATGAGTGACCTTCACTCCTTCATTATTAGGTTGTAGGTGTTTCAATAGCAGGGTCTACTGTTAAAAAGTTTTGTTCCCATAAAAACTACAAAACCACTTCACATACAAAACTAAACTCAACTAAAACCTCGTTTAGTAACACAAGAGAAACTGAGTCTAAGATAAGAGAGAAGGTGTAGATAAACAAGGCAAGAAACACAAGGTTTTGTCATGTTATAAAGTGTGGGACGTGACAGTGATATCAAACTGTGCATTACGTGTACGGAACTCTACACACACTGAGTTCTTGGCTTTGACAAAACTCTGTTAGTAATTTATCTACTAAGTAAGTTATAACCTTGTAACATTTTAAAATTGTTGAAACAGGAGATGATGGCACTTTAGTGGAACTGCATTGTTAATGCCTCAAGCACCTCTTAAAACCAAGCGCCTCTGAGAACTGCCAGACTGGCAAAACCTAAGCACACTTGACTTCAACATTCTTAACTGCCAAGACACGATCTTGTCTTGGTTATAAGTAGCTAAGATGCTTTCAAGTCCCTCACAAAAAGGAGTTTTTTGTTACTATTTGCTTATTTATTAAGATTAATTTACATATATTCACAGTAAATGTAAGAATCTGTATTTATTGAAAATGCTTACGATAATTTGTATTGTTTTAAAGTAATATAGGCTAAGTGAGTAAATGTCATTTTATCAACGACCTACATAGTTATGGTCATCACTTAAATATCTCCAATGGTAACAGTCCCAAACAGAATAAGACGTAATCAATTGCCCATACATATAAGTACCTTGTCTAGGTGTTTATCAATAATAACCTTCATACTAGGTCAGAGTGACTGAAAAACTGGACACTTCTCGGCAAAGACAAAACGATGAACATACTTTTGAATCGTGTGTTTATGAACTTCTTTGTTTCAAAATTTACTTTTCAGTTAAGCACAGATACTCGCTGTTACAACCTAAGTGTGTCGAATTTGATCGAATTCGTAGCGTATTTCTTGGTTATCTTCAACAGCCAGTATATATTTAGTTTTCCTGGTTTGTTAGGATTTTTTCTGTTCCTAGCAAACTATACAATAGTATTCACAGCTATACTTAGAGCTGTTGATATCTTAGTCAGAACATCAAATGAAACTATCTTTATAGAATCATTTATAAAAGAACACTCAAAGATCAAAAGCCAGCCAAAGTATTTATTGATATTTACTGGAATTATTCTTTCACTGGTATGGAACATTTTAAGCACGATCCGATTTTTCATGCAAACTGAAATCAAACTAGCTGCAAGCCGACTTGCGATTTCCGTTTTCCATCTAGAGATTGCAAACACAATATTTGCCAGAATACTTCTTCATGAACAAATTGGATGTTTGAAAAATGAAGAATCGACCCAAACTATTTTGACAAATCTTCGAAAAGCTCTAGATTTCAACTATTGTCTAAACAAACACATCGATCGACATGTGTTTATGGTTGGAGTTTTAGATTTTACAATTTCATTTCAGTTCGTGTACAGAGTCTATCCCTTACTAATGGGTGGACCGTTTATTTCCTTCGTCCCAGGAGGAACACCGATATCTGGACTAATCACGTGTTTGGGGATATGGGTGACCATGTTTCTTCTAGCTTCAATATCTACCATGAATGTTGATGCAGTTCAGAGAATCATCTTGGAGTTGGACATCACTCTTACAGCCAGGAGTTGCTCCTTGAGAGAGAAGACAGTTCTCAAGGAGTTGATATTGGAGTTATATCACAGTCCAGTGGAGTTGTCTGCCTTTGGCTTCATGTCTGTCAACGTTCAAACCCTGGCTGTAGCTTGCTCTACGTTACTCTCCTATATGCTGGTACTCATACAACTTTACTGAACATCGATGCAGTTCAGAGAATAATCTTGGAGTTGGACATCACTTTTACAGCCAGGAGTTGCTCCTAGAGAGAGAAGACAGTTCTCAAGGAGTTGATGTTGGAGTTGCATCGCAGTCCAGTGGAGTTGTCGGCCTTTGGCTTCCTGCCTGTCAACGTGCAAACGATGGCTGTAACTTGCTCTACGTTACTCTCCTATATGCTGGTACTCATACAACTTTACTGAGTGTCGAGCTCTGAAAACCGTGAAATCGTCCATGAAACTTAAGAGTAGTTCATAGAAAATCTAGTAGATGGTCAAGTGAAGTTTAGTAGATGGTAGAAGGTCAAGTAAAGTTGTCCAACCTAAACAATGTTCCTGTACGCGTTTAAGTTCATACTGATTTTATTTTTTCACAACCCAGAAGTTCTCTTTAAGAAGCAAGATATTTCCTGATTTATCTATATTGGAAACTCATTTTTATCTAGTACAGCAGTGTGTCTTAAGCTTTGTTTCTGCCAACGTACAAAGTGTAGAAGTCATCTTTATTCTGCTTGACATGTACAGTTTTACTGAGAGTCATTCTCTTATAAATTATTTTAAGAAGGATGAGCTTTCCAAATATTTTGTCCACTGGGCATCGGACCCTTTAACATACTCTGGATGAATTCTGTGAAAAAACACATTAGTGACTTCCTGATTATTACATGTCAAAAATAATCATAGAGAAACCTTTCAACTTTATTGAACTAGTATTATGTTAACATTTACCTTCATTGTTTTGTACCCACAGGCGTTGTTATTGTAGGACGACCTGATGCTTGTACTAGTCTATATTTATGTAAAACTTCTCTGAAGAGGTAATTTAGGTTTTAAAAGTTATGAATAGTGCGAATGCTTTGGGTTTACTAGCCTAAGATAATTTACAAATAATTAATCTACAAAAAGAGACGAAGGGAGGGAAGCCAGTTAGATATTTCACTCAAGTATTAAAGGTATTTTTGGACCTTTGTGTTTTTTAAATCTTCTGATTATTATTATTATTATTATTATTATATTAAGTGTATTAAAATCCTAAAATTTCAGACAGGCTGTTAATATTAAATATGGACATTCCTAGTACAGAGCTAAAACTGTATTTGGTTGTAAATTAATAATTTAACGGATCTTGTATAAAGATGTCTTTGAATAAATGGATATGCACGAGAAAGCATTATCAATCGTCTAATAATCGTGTTATTAATTGATTGTACTAATTAATTGTATTAGAAGAATGTCACAGGATTTTATCGTACAATCTCTAGAACATAGCCAACAGATTTAACAGGTTAGTTTGAAAGTTCATAATAGTGGCGGAGAGCAATTTAGTAAAAGGAAAGAAACGGACTTTTCCTGCCACTTCTGGAGAAAGCTACTAGTATTTGTACAGTTAGTGTGTGCCCCCCGTAGTGCGAGATTCGTCGTCCGAGTCTGGGTCCTTTCAATTAGTAATTATTTACCACATTTTTGTGTTTTTTCAGCTCTCTGTTTTGTCACTTTCCCTTAGTCTATAGTGACATAAATAAAGTCATAGATTTCAAATAACAGATGCACATTGAATCTGGGTTTGCGTTGTTTGGCTGTAGTCGTATCTTAAGTATTTGTAAATCTTTTAACGTTTGAGAATCTACGAAACCAGGGGTTACAGGCGACTTTCTGCTAAAATCTTACATCAGAATTAGCCCTTTATTGATGGACCAGTATTAGCATATATATGAAAATCGTGACAAATCCCCAGATCCTGCACTTAACCACATGCTTTATTAACCCATTCAAACAGATCAATGATACGTACTATGCACGGTTTAATATCTTCACCCAAATCAAAACTAAATTAAAATCAGAGAAGGTTAAAATTATGACAAAACTTATTCCTAATGAATTATAGGAAACAAACCTTTTATACTTTTATCTTATAACGAGTTTTTTATTGAATAGAAAAGGGTTTTACGATTTGCGATTACATCAGAAAAATTACTATGTCCACATTAGTTCTGAGTAAATGTACTACTACTAATAAGATCAGGAAAAAACTTCTAATACAATGGTGTCTCAGACCACCCCGGAGAGTAGTTGAACCATTTTTAATCATATGTAAAATTCCCTGTTACAATGTCTAAAAGAACAAAGACTAATCATTTGCGAGTTCTAAGAATTCAAAATATATGGGTCATGGGTTCGATTAAGGTAGCTGCCTAGTGTAGAGAAGGGTCATATTAAATACATCAATAATTTCAGAAAGGAGGATTGTGGAGAAAAACGTGTTTAAGTATATCCAGTCATTTCAAAATGGCGACTAAATACGGAAAAATACTGAAAACACCGTAGTTTTTTTCACTTTCAGTCTTGTTCACATTGTTTTGTATGTCGAATTGTCCCCCTTAAACACTTGCTAGAGGTCTTAAACCTCCTATGTAATCCATAATCAATAGATTACCACCATTCTATTTGCTTGAACATAATGCATTTGAAATCTTAACTAAAGATTAGATAAACTCTTCCTTGCTGTGAGAAGTGCAAAAAACCTCTTGTTTATTTTTATTTTATACCTTTTGTTGTCCTGTTATTTAAAAGACAACTCGTCATTGTTTTGTTGACGTAGAAGTATTGCTTGTCATTAGCAAACACGTGTGAATGTTGAACGCGGTAACCACAGAGGTCATCACTGCAGCGGCTACCTGAGCCCTTGTGGTAGACCGCAGAGTACGGTTAAACTCTGACCCCACAGATAACTGCGCAGTTTGCTCCCCGCTACACTGTCTACTGACAGCCAACACACAGTTTGATTTCAAGTATTAACTGGTTTTAATATTTGAATATAATAATTGTGCTAAAGAAATTTACAATTTCTCATTCATCATGTATCTAAGAAAACCTTAATATTTACGCTTATAAAATAGTTAGCTTATTTTATTTGAATTAACACAATTGGTTATATGGTTGCACTGTCTGAGTATATTTTACGAATCCTTAAAACATTCAGGAATATACTGTGCAGAACCCGTGGTGGGTTGAAATCGTGCGCAACTCTGAAGCTCATCACTCCGCTAGCGCGGGTTCGATCCCCGAAGTCACCAATTACATTATTGTAAATTGACGACGCGGTAGCGTGATTTAAAGGTCGAGGATGAGTGGTAGAGTGGTCTTTGTAGTTGCCTCGTTAAACTAGACAAACGTTACCTGTTACCTCTGGCTGTAGTTTAAACAGTACAGATACATTTTATACAACAATTTACAAGTAACATGGCATGACATTTAAATAGTTTAAATTATTTAACTCCAAAATGTTTACGATGTATGGAATCTAAGTTTTTTCCTCTTTCACAACAAAATAAATTTTCTTGTCTATTTTCAATTGGTTACTAAATTACATTTAGCTTGAATATTTGGCACTGTAATCTGTAATAGAATCATTTTATTGAACACTTTGTTTTGATTGGTCTACCAACATGTTTTTGCTGATACACGAGACTAAAGTAAAAGCGATCATCAGAGATACACCATCAATAACGCAGACATGTGATATTTTACCCGCGAACCCGCAATAAAAACCTCCATAACTCACACCAGCTGGTAACTGGAATCTGTGGTAAACCCGACGCTTGTTGTTAATCAATCTACTTTATCAGTAACTAAATATAATAAAATAAAAATCACTTTACGAAAAGCATGCATGGAGACAACTGAAAGAAAAAGGTGTATGTGTGCAGCATCGGCGTCATCCCAACGTAAAGGTTTCAGCTGTTTTCGACACTTGTCTTGTTATTATAAAGTTAATGTTTTAAGGTGTAACAAATTTAAAACAGGATCAAAAGTTATACAAACAAGCGAGGGTTTAGAACTCTTATCATACTGCATCTTTAAAGACTTTGCGTGGGACAGAATTAAAGTTTTTGTAACTTTATACCGTAATAAATAGCTGTGGTGAAATTGCATTTTAAGTTCCTAGAAATAAAAGGTTTTGATGATATTTTCCTCCTTAGGGAATACATATATTTCACCTAATTTGTACACTAACGGCTTTATCTAACACCTATTTATCGTAAAACTATTTCGACCAGACTACTGAGTTCAAAAGTTTATTTACGTCAAGTTTCTTTAAACTTAAATTGAAATGTATTTCGTCTATTATAAAAAATCTCGCCCAAAAGGTTTCCATTTCATCCTCACTCTACGTCCATGGCCACGTCTCAAACTTAAAACTTTAAAGTGTAGAAATTCTATATAAATAATAAAATTGAACAAATACATTCCGAATCATATAAATCCTTCACGGGACAACTATGAGAACAGGTTGGTACAAGTGGATCCTGTTGTAGGATTGTTGTAAGTTATCCGATTCCATTAAAAAGGCAATTACTGAACCCATTGTCTGCAGATTGTATTGCGGTTTCTTGGCTGTAAATTTTATACGGAAATCGTTTTGAACAATCTACAGGATTTTTATTTTATAACGATAATTTAATTAATTTGTCTGGGTTTAATTAGGTGTTAATTATTGTCCATAAATAATACTCAAGTAATCGTTAATTGTAATATTTATAATATAGAATGGCCAAGGAAACCATACCTTGACGAATGGTACATTCAATATTAAAATGTTTTCTGCTGCACGTTTATTTCGTAAGATAAATTTAGGTTGAAAGAAGTTCAAAACTTCAGCTAACGAGATTTGAAAGAGGAAATCCACGGAAAACGGCAGTGTTGGATTATTCGGTTGGTTGCGTTGGAGCTCACGCATGTTTTACCCTGTCCAGAATCAACAAGCCAACTCCCTTGAGCTTTACACGCATGTAGGGCAATGTAGGGCACGAATTCGGAAACCAACATACGAGTTACATAATTATGAAAAACTTCTGCCTATACAATAGTGCCTCATTTTGAAAAATAATGCATTTTGTGTTTTAACTAAGACACTAATAGCCTGAGGTTACGGCCTATATTCTTCCATGTATATTTTGCAAGCTAAATGGGCAATGTCATTTTGGATTTTTTACAGATAGTGAAAACTTGGAATAGCATGAGTTATTTTGCGACTATTCCAACGTATAGATGGCGCCATCTTTTAAGATTTGAAAGTTTATTTGTACTATCAGCAGTTAGACACTTTTTTTATTCATACACAAATTACATATATACATTCATATATTTATACCGAATTTAAACTGCAATTTATAAATTACTCTTCAACGTTTTTATGTACGGTTGAGCAGATATACAGGGTGAGATAGAGGTGGGTAAGCAGAAGCCCGTTGACATTTCTACCTGGAGACTCCTCAATACGGAACGTGACTTCACAGTTAATTCCCTACACAACATTTCTCACTACTTTGTAACCTGGAAACTGTTGCAGACATGTCCATGTACAGTTGAGCAGATATATACAGGGTGGGGCAGAGGTGGGTAAGCAGAAGCACGTTGACATTTCTACCTGGAGACTCCTCAATACGGAACGTGACTTCACAGTTAATTCCCTACACAACATTTCTCACCACTTTGTAACCTGGAAACTGTTGCAGACTTGTACATGTACAGTTGAGCCAGATATATACAGGGTGGGGTAGAGGTGGGTAAGCAGAAGCACGTTGACATTTCTACCTGGAGACTCCTCAATACGGAACGTGACTTCACAGTTAATTCCCTACACAACATTTCTCACCACTTTGTAACCAGGAAACTGTTGCAGACTTGTACATGTACAGTTGAGCAGATATATACAGGGTGAGGTAGAGGTGGGTAAGCAGAAGCACGTTGACATTTCTACCTGGAGACTCCTCAATACGGAACGTGACTTCACAGTTAATTCCCTACACAACATTTCTCACCACTTTGTAACCAGGAAACTGTTGCAGACTTGTACATGTACAGTTGAGCAGATATATACAGGGTGAGGTAGAGGTGGGTAAGCAGAAGCACGTTGATATTTCTACCTGGAGACTCCTCAATACGGAACGTGACTTCACAGTTAATTCCCTACACAACATTTCTCACCACTTTGTAACCAGGAAACTGTTGCAGACTTGTACATGTACAGTTGAGCAGATATATACAGGGTGGGGTAGAGGTGGGTAAGCAGAAGCACGTTGACATTTCTACCTGGAGACTCCTCAATACGGAACGTGACTTCACAGTTAATTCCCGACACAACATTTCTCACCACTTTGTAACCTGGAAACTGTTGCAGACTTGTACATGTACAGTTGAGCAGATATATACAGAGTGAGGCAGAGGTGGGTAAGCAGAAGCACGTTGACATTTCTACCTGGAGACTCCTCAATACGGAACGTGACTTCACAGTTAATTCCCGACACCACATTTCTCACCACTTTGTAACATCTATATTGTTGGCGACTTTCTCTTAAACTGTTCGGAAATGAGTTTTGAACAAGTGTTTCTAAAGTAAATAGCTACATTATACATCAATATAAACAACATAGTTTTAACAGTTCTGCTATTTAAATTTTAGAGTGTTGACTTTTTACACGGTGATTAAGTTTCTCCAATATGGCGTTGTTTAGAATTCGTTTTATTTTTTAATTTTCAATGGATTCTCAAATTTGAAAAAACAACCATAACATACACGTTTTCAGTAAATAGGAGAAAGTACAAACACATATGACCATTACAGAAGCAAATTTTTGAAATATGTTTAGTGTAAGCCAATTGGGAAGCGAGGGTTGAAACCCATCCAAGTTTTAAAACGATTGAATGGTTTTAAATTTTGAGCAAATGTGACACGATCGATTTGATACCCTGACTTTCACAAACTAAAAAAACTACATTATAAAGGTTATTTGAAGTAGCAATTTTTCGTTAACTTTATGTACTGTTGTGGGTATTCGATATTAAATTTTCATTTCACAAATTAACTGTCTTTCATTTGATGTTATATTCCTGGCGACCGACATTTCCCGTTGGGTTTCGTTCTCGTATCTATTGCGTGTATCCATAAAAGAAAATTTTTCATTGAATTTGGAATCAATAAATTTGCAATATTACAATTTAATAGAACCACGTTATAAAAACAAATCTTAAGCTTATACAAAATACAGAAGATATTTCAACACTATTCGAGTGCGGGTGTGTATGCTATTACAATTGAACTAAAACCATAACAATTATCAACGTAAGTACTGTATACAAAATATGATAGAAAGCCAACTGTATCTCCTATTGTTGCTCGGGTTTCCTCATAGCATTTCCGCCTGACAACCACAACACAATCTGCAGACAATGGGTTCAGTAATTGCCTTTTTAATGGAATCGGATAACTTACAACAATCCTACAACAGGTTCCACTTGTACCAATCTTCTAGTCTGACAAATTCTAATAGTAGTTCCGAGAAGGATGTGCAACGACATATAATGTGTGTCGGGATCTAAAATAATGTACTCTCTGAATATTTATTACACTAGTATATTAAACTCTTATTACTAAAACAACTAAAATTAACCTTTCCGGGTTGGCATTTTCTTTAACAAGACAGGTAAGAGAAAGTTCAGTAAGACTGTTGAAAACAGAAAGTCTTTATGTCCGTGTAAATAAACAACGTTTTCCGTCTCAAAGAAAATAAAACTCGAATTTAATTAACAAGGTTTTGGTTTTCTAATAAAAATTGCTGAGAGACAATGTTGACATTTTAACTGTTTAAAGACCTCTAGCCCTAGAACCCACTCAAGTGGCCTACTTCCATTTCAAATGTTAACCTTAGATTATATGGCGTTTTGTTTTGACATGAAAGAATCGGATGTCAGATTTGAAGTCTGTATTTCTGAGTGAGGGTTAAGATTATGTCAGAATAGTATACATCAGAATTGATCCTGAATGTTGTCTGAATCCTCTGAACATTCTCCGCTATAGGCTTTATCAATCTTGGTTGAAAGCAGGCTAGATTTTGCAGTTCGCATTGTTGAATGTTTTCAATGTGACTGTTTATAAAAAAATGAGATATAAGTTTAAACGCTAGATTTAAATGTACATACATAACCTCTGATCTTTTGTAAATCGCCCCACTATAATTTGTGTGTAAATGAGCTTTAAATATTATTACGGACATTGACCATTGTTTAATGATCAAGGAGCTGACGCATTAAATCTGCTATCCGATTTGGTTTTCGGAATAAAGAAAATTCAAAACATGAAATTGAAGAGTTAGCTAGTCTAAGGTATTCAACAAAGGCTGATCAGGCACACTCAAATGGTACGATACATCCTTAGTTTTAATTTTGTTGTTAACAAGTTTTAAATATTATTGTGACCGTTTTATACCGTAGTTAACAGGAAGATCACAACGCTACAGGTTACGATCTTGTCTTAAGGTGAGAAATACCGATAACCGGTAAAAGTTCATAATACAACAAATTTAATATTTAAGAATTTTAAATTTAAAACCAAAGCACTACACATAAAAAATAAACAGAAAAATCAGCAACCAGATAAACTTTTCATGTCCTTGGCCAGTGGCAGCTACCACTCAGAACTCAATACAGTTTACAGAGAATTAAAACTACCCTATTCCCTCCATGGGCTTAGCATGAATGGGGATACTGTGTTGATCCTCTGTTACCTTTCGTCAGCCTGAAACACACCTGCGATTGGTCGTCTGCTGCTCCTAGCCAGCCAGATATTTGGTTTATAACTGTCACGATCCCCCTTTTGTCTTGCTCACTAAATGATAATTCACATTTAAAATCCTCCAATTATCAAAGAAAACTTCAAATAAAGGGTTATGTTTGTAATGTGATTATTCAGAAGAAAATTGTAACTGAATATCTAAACTACAGAATAGTACATTAATTTATCAATCGTTGTGAAGAAAGTTTGTGACCTTATTTTCAAACTAACAAAAGATCCCAAAAAACAGTCAACCACGAGAAATGAAGAAGGTGAAACAATGAAGGTGACAAAACGTCAAATAACACAACGTCAACTCCCTTTGCTACATACAGTGCCACTCGCATCTCAGAATAGTTAATCTTCTTCTTCTAACACATTCAGGTGGTAATATTGTAGAAAGGAATAACCAGTGTATTAATATGCAGTTGTTTCGGAACGCATATGGAAAATAACCAATAACCATTCAAACTACATTAATGTTTAAATGAACTTTCCTATGTAGTAATTTGTAAAGAATACGTACATACGGCTTTTCGTTTCGTAAGTCTTTGAACTCTCTATGACAAAACTGCATATTTTTTCAACTGATACACTATTTTGTAATATTTCGTACAGATAATACGACGATAGCATAGACATTGGCTTTAAATATCCACATTTAAAATCAATGGCATAGAATGGAAAAGAAAATCTTTTCCAAATTATTGAGGTTAAAATTAAAAATAGTAACAGGCAAATGATAGTGACAAATATATGATAGTCAAATATATTGACTTTAAATCAACAAGCTGGAAATATTACAAACAGTAATTTAAATACTGTGCCAAATGACTCATTAAAGATCTTAATTTGTATAAACGCTAAATAGCTAATTTATTACTAAATACATTTGAAGACAAAAAATGATGTTTCGAGTATAATTACTTTGGTTGAAAGTTCACTCATAGAAATAGGCTATTCTTTAGTTATAGAACTATGTTTGTTGAAGTAAGATGACAGATGATACGGCACGAAACAAGATACCTAACACGTCTTGTATTAGAGGACATCTTAAATGAAGAACTGTGTGTATGTCTTAACTTACCAATTGCAAACACGAACTAATATTGAAAACTTGTTAAAGTGCAAAACGAAGGAAAACATGTTGAAACATTGTTGTAAGTTTTCCGATTCCATTAAAAAGGCAATTACTGAACCAATTGTCTGCAGATTGTATTGCGGTTGTTAGGCGGACAGTATAACATTGCGACGTCATGGAATAGTTCCCCACCCCTTCCCCTCTCGGTGTTTACGAGTTTCTACAGAACCCGTCCATCAACAATATGTTAATTATAAATTAACTGGTACTATTATAGATTGACTGGGACTCGTGGCGTGGACCTGTAATCCAGCTTCATGGAGGTGAGGTTTTGAGGATGATTTAGGTCTAAAGCTGCTCAGATAGTCTCAGTGATCATCTGATGTTACCCGTACCATAGTTTAGACATATCAGACCATCACCTGCGTGGCTCGGAAGTCACGTTAAGCCGTTGGTCCTTGTATTTCCATTGGTCACTGGGCTCTTAATTGATTGACCCATTCTAAGGAAGAGTCGGCCTTAGTTTGTAACAAGACTACACCTCATAACTCATTACTACCACTCACCATACTTATTCTTCACCACATATTTGCCTTAAAATACTCTCATGAGAGTGGTCAGCATCTCAAATAGTGATTTTGTGAAATGAAAAAATTACAAAGAGTCAATCAGCTAATTAAACAAGAATTGTAAGAGTTACCTATTTGTTTCGAACTGACGCTCAAAAAGTTATTGTTCTCTATAAAAACTTCTCTATATTAAACTTCTTAATGTCTTGAAGTGGAGATTATTGGCAGTCTTAACAAAATATTTAAAATACAAGAAAGCCAATGAAAAGAATGATAGTGATGAAGAATGAAGAGTGATCATTTTAATCCACAAGCACTCTCGATGACATTGCTGTCATCATCAGGCAAATAAATGAGAATGATACTGTTTTTTGCAATTCACAGTCCAATTTAAATCAAATTTTAAATGCGTTTTCCTTTCATGTTGGTTACAATTGCAGTAAAATACCCCATAAGTCTGAGAAATGCAATAATACCCAACATCAGCAATAATGAAGAACGCCGAGGCCGAAGCAAAGCTGTAAGCGTAGCAAATATCCTCAGAAAATTCCTACTGGACCTTCAGGCTGCAAACAAGGTAATTCTAGTGGCAATCATCCTCGAAACGCTCATAGAAATAGAGTAGGAAAAGCTGGGCCGAAGGCTGAAGCGAGCTTTGAGCGTAGCGAACAAAAGTTACAATTCGCAATGTTGAAATTGAAAGGAAAATCCGACGCTTTAGCGCTTGGCTTCTTGTCGGCTTGGTTTTAAAGATTACAGTTTTTATATTTGACTCCTCGGACTGATCAAAGCCTTTATTGATCTCCACTTTGCAAAAGGATGAAAGCCTTGTTTTACAGAAGGGTCTGGATAGCAGCTTGTGTGAGTTATGAAGGTTTTTATTGCGGCTTCGCGGGTAAAATATCACATGTCTGCGTTATTAATGGTGTATCTCTGATGATCGCTTTTTACACTCTTCTCGTCATGGAATGTATCACCGGAACCATACAAGTGGTCTGGACACTGGGTTTAACACCCTGTATATTTTCTAGATTTACCAATCATGTTTACGAGATAGAGCCCGAACGGGCGTGCAAATGGGATAGTGAATTTAACATGGAAAAATTTGCAAACTGTGTTATACGTAGGTTAATAAACTGTAACGTGGAAACATTTTCTGGGGAAGCATAGAGTCATTGGTGCTGCTACATATGAAAAAAAAAAAAACTGAGTTCGGTTATAAAATTGAATTTTAATTACTGAATTTCAAGTGCTATTTTCTTATGAAAAAGTCCAGTTTTAAGTTCAGAAGTACAGAATAAAGGTGACGAAAATAAAGGTTTATGTGTTTATAAGAAGCAGCATCAATAAATCTATGCTTCCCCAGAGAACATTTTCACATTTACGTAAATTAACTTGCCTAAAACGTAGTTTGCAGTTTTATCCCATGTTATAAGCATTACTATGAGTTGGACCTGCGGCCGCCTAAAGATCTTTAACAGCTAAGTGTAATTGGTCAGCTGTAAACTCGCTTTTCTGGGTGTAAACACACTTGGTAGCTGTGGAACTCGGAATTACCCGTACTCTGCGGTATACCACAGAGGCTTAAGTGGTCACTGTGGTTATGACCTCGGTGGTTACCACATTCTACGTACGCACCTACCTGCAGCAATCTCTCAACCCACACGTGTAAAAGATGGTTTTATTTTTGAATTCTAAAGGTTTTCTAAAATATTATTTTTAAGTGGAGCTTGGGCAACTGCGTACGTTCGTAGCGAGGTATAGCCAAAGACTATGTTATGGTAGGTAGAAAGAGCATAAATGCCACATGGCTGAAGCAGGAAAGGTAACACAGTTAGACAGAATGCGCTGCAAACACTTTCTTATTTCACCGTCTTTCTCCTTCCTCGAACTCCACATGCTCGAGTTTGTCCGATGTCGATGACTTAAATGTAAATAAATCGTACGATGTTCGAGAACAAACGAAATTGCACCTGAGTAAGTGGCTCTACTTGAGGAAAGAGTTCCCTTGCAGCGCATTATGTGCGTGAGCTGCCTCAACTATATTGAGTTTTCTGCCTCAGCCATTCGGTATCTTTGCGATTTCTACCTACCATAACATTATCTTTGGTATACCTTTAGACGTCATGATATCTCTGCCTTCAATTCTCTAACGACTCACTCAGCAGTGGTTCGATAGGTATATTCCGTTACAATTTGCAGGCGTTTCAGATGCATAGAATTAGTTTGGCTTCCGTTAGGTGGCAGAAGCTGTACTACTAGTTTCCATTGTCCGAAGTTTATTCCAAGGCTACTATAATAAGAAGGCTGGCTCGGTATGACTTGATATTGTGACGTCTGCTCGGCTGGGATGTGACGTCAGGTAGACCAGGTTGTGACGTCAGCGGTCGGGGTGTGACGTCAGCTCAGCCAGGGAGTGATGTCAGCTCAGCCAGTTGTGACGTCAGCTTAGCTAGGTTGTGACGTCAGCTCGGTCGCGGTGTAACGTCAGCTCGGTCGGGTGATACCTCGGCTCGGCAGTTGTGTGACGTCAGCTCAGCAGCTGTGTGACGTCAGTTTAACAGTTGTGTGACGTCAGCTCGGCCGTGATGTAAAGTCAGCATGGCCGTGGGTGAAGTTAGCTCGGCCGGGGTGTGACGTCAGCTCAGCTGGGGTGTGACGTCAGGTCAGCTGGGGTGTGACGTCAACAACCGGTTGGCTGCTTTCCATCTTAACTTAACAAGGCTTACCCTTATTCAATACTGTGATTAAACTACTCGGTGTGTAATTATTATAGCTACAACTTTTAAATTACCAAGCACGTATTACAACAAACTTATCTGTTGTGTAAACTAATATTCTTTAATCATGGATAGGTAGAATGGTTTTAGTCAATTTATTGTACACATAGTCGGGCTAATTATATTTGTTTAATATCAACGAAGATGGTACGTCGTAGCGTTAACTTGCTTAGTCCATTGTTCATGATTGATTAAGTTTTTAGAATGAACACTACATATCAAAATACTCGAAAGTTCAATGACTACAATATATTTTAACACTAAAAGACAAAATAAAGCCACTACACTACCGATGAAGAAAGGCTACAAGATAATGCACTTAACAATACTAACAAGACAAAGTTGTTTTGGGACTTAGCCAAAGTAATAAAGCAAGCAATAGTTGAGTTCCATGGAAATCACTCATGATAAATTATAATGCCTTCTTAAGTCCGTCCAAACACATAAAGCGGGCGCAAATTGGCTATGCAGTTTTATTGTCAGAGTGCTATCTGGCAGACTGCCGACCAATATGACGACAACCTGACCCATTTACTTATCTTCTAGCTAACAGTTTACATTCGATATTATTTTATCTCGGTGCTTTTCCTGCGATGGCGTTTCCTTTTCCTGGAGTTTTATCTTTATCGCTGTTGGTGAAATAGCATGTGTATACTTTGTTTTGAAAACGAGACTAAAATAATTAGATGAGAAACGTATTCATTTTACAGTGTGTGCAATTTGTTGTACGCCTTTCAACAAACTTTCCTGTTTTAAGCAGTCGTCTGTTTACGCAGAGTGGAGTGCGGAGTGCGCTGCGCAAATCAGTGGTCTAGGAGAACGGTCCCATTGATAACATGCAAACGAGTGGCCGTGCGGAGGTACAAAGTGCGCAGCGCGCTCCGCAAATTTTGCGAAGCTAGGAGACCATAGCTTTTTCTTCTGATCCTGTGTAACTCAGCCTACTACTTTCTTTTCAATTCAAGATAAGTTACTAAATCAAATATATTTCTCCAAACTTAGTTTTCTGGAATATATTTAAAACGTTGTAATACTTCTTCGTTAAATGTATATATTTTCAGTTAATAATACTATAAGATTTTGTCATAAAGGAGCAACTTTGAACTTAGGCAGTTTCATGATGAAAGTGTTGAATTTCAGATGTTTTAAACGAAATCGATCTAATCGATCTCTTGTGTACTTAAAGCTCACTACTACAGATACTTCGTTACGCTCACAGCCTCGCTTCGGCCTTCGTCCTCAAAATTATGCATTTTTACTGAAAGTTATACTTTATATCATGATTAAAGGATATGTCCAATCCAATGACAAGGGTGCGTCCTGTAGAGTTGATACACATACGTATACATTGTTGAAAAATTCTCAACAACGTGCTCTGGGGTCAGTATTAGTGCACATTGCATGATCCCGGGCCTAAATCTTACCATGCTGAAGTCATAAATATCTAATTTCCAAATAAATTGAGTAACTAAAGGAATTTTAATACAGAACAATGATAAACCTAAACAACAATAAATCACAAACATCCAGGTTTCGTAGTAATAAGGAATAAAGCAGTACACTAACAAACATACAGACGATTGAAATTCATGGGCCAAAACGAATCCAACCTTTTAGAGTTTAGACCAACAAAATAAATATAGAATTTGACGAAGCATGAAGTTTTGAAAGTATAAAAATTAAATGAATCACGGCAGTTAAAGAAGCGGCAGGCATTACACGAATTTTACGGAATTTAACTTCGTAACTGCGTTTCATCATTGAAATATATTTAGCCAAAAATTGTTTAAACGGAAAGTTAGTCAGAGAGAGAGACACAATTACAAAAATTGAGAAGAGTAATTTGGAATAAAACATACTGATATTGTTTGTTACATAGTTTAACTAGTAACTGAACAATGTTATTTTTCAATATAGAGTACAGGAGGTTTTGACAGTGTCAACAGTGCAGCCAAATCGTTGTTTTAACAGAATTATCATTCAATGTTAACCAAAAGTAAACAGTCGTCAGTGTATGTGTGTTAATTGCCACTATCTTACTAACGAAGGAGTGAAGACGGTCTAGGTTACTGTCCCGCCGGCCCTCATGTGCTTATCCTCTACTTATGCCAAGGTAGGTAATAGTCATGTAAAATGTGTCTTTTGTTTTATTTGTTTAACGCTTTGCGTTCATCGTTTGCACAATTTGCTTGAATAATTGATTGTTTAACTACGTAAATTATGGTTCGTAAGTCATTATTTCTTTCGACAGGAAAAAGTACTATTAGTTTTATAATGGGAATTAGATTGTTTACTGCTCTTTGATCCATAAGGGGATAATGGGAACTGTTGATACGTTTACGTTGGGCCTTTTCTCAACCTCTGATTCAAATCGAATTCATTTGTCTCTATAGAACGTCCGCGTATTACACTCTTATGTCACTAGAGGCAGGATAACTACCGGACTGGGAGAAACAGAACGGTGGTCCATGAACGTTTGCCCTCTAATTCATTTCGTCAACAGGCTTCCAAATTCAATAAAAGTGCTCTGTTTTATATGCTTGCATTTAAAACTTGCCCCATTAAAATCGTACAGATTTGGTCGCAGGAGCGTTTTACAGCGATTGACGAGTTTTTGGACAATCGTGGCGTGGTGCTGTAATCCAAAGAGCTTCAGGAGGAACAATTCAGGTTTGAATGAAGATGAATGAGTGCACACAATGTATGTTTGAAAGCGGCTCAGATTCTCAGATGCTCACCTGAGTGATATGCCGCATCAACTCCACCATCGTTTAGTTTCACATCCCAAATCAGACCGATGCCACCTGCATGGTTCGGAAACGTTAAGCCGTTGGTCCTTGCAATAAACTCCATTGGTCATTGGGATTGATTGTGGCCCTCTAGAACGTCCGCTTAGTGGTATTTTTAGTTAAGTTCTATGTTTTGTAATAACTTTTCTTTTGTTAAAAGCCCTTTAATTCATAATTACACTTTTATTTTGTCTCTGTATTATCTAGTTGCTAAAACGTCCATTCAGTATAATATCAACACGCCATTCACGCGTACATATTTGTTCATTTCCACGATTTCATTTATCTTAATCACACCACTCCAGACCAAGTGGTCAGTTTGTGACTTCCGTGTTCTCTAAATTATGAACCAGACACTCGCCAGTAAAATGCCCTATGCAGTCAAAATCGTTTTCAGACGAGATATAATGCCTCCAACATTGGGTCACTTTGCTAGCATTTGGCACCCTTTTGACGAATTGAACATATGTGAGCTACCGTTTTGTGTCTCCCAGTTGGGCAGTTCTCCTTGTCTCTAGTGTCGTAAGAGTGAATGTCACTCCCTTTTATGGAACCGCACGTGGATTTAAAAGAACGATTAATACACAAAATCATCCTTATTTTATAGCGTAAAATACTGCCTGGTAGATAATAATATAGTCTTTTGGTGAATTTATCCTTTTGTTGTTTTGACTTGCTATGTCCATGCACTTAAATGTTTGGGTGGTACGAAAATAAACAAAATAAATCAGACGACAAGTAGTACGAGTACAAAGACCAAAATGTTTGTTACTTGTAACTTTAGGTGTGAAGACTAAACTATAAGTATACCTTTTAAGCTAATATCCACAAAACCCTGTTTCAGCACCTGATGACATGATGCCTTCAGTAGAGCTTGAAAAGGACCACGTGGTGACAGGCGCTGTCAACTCTGCATTCAACCACGAGCCTAGAGCCAGGGTGAGCGTCTCTTCAGACACATCTCTAGACTTGCAAAACTTGTACATACCTCACGCACACCAGCCTCACCCACACCACCCTGACCTGCGAGACCACCCTAGACCACCACCCGCAGACTCAACAACAGTCGTAGTCATTCCGTGGGTAGGTATTGCTGTGACTTAAGGGTACGCCTCAGTGGTCATTTCCGAGAGAGTCTGAATTCGTCCACACAGGAACACACGGTACCTTGCACGTAACAACGGGCTAAACAAAGGTTTTTTTTCAACAGATGCAGCCCAACTGTCAGACCCAGCGCTTGCAAAGATTGTTTACGGCAGACCATTCAAAATAATTGTATACTAACAGACATGATAGCTATATTAGGAAACTAGAGGAGTTCTCCGACTTAGGTATATAGGTCGATTTCTCAAAAGTGATTTAATAAATACACACTGAAATTGTCCAAGTTTTAGTGCTTTTAACTCCATGGTGTACACTTATAACGCATAATTTTAGGGGGAGAACGTCAAATTATGTGTAGGTAAACTTCTTAAAACTTTCTTCTTTTAAAAATTAACGTATTTTACTCGTATGTGGTAAAAGGTACAAAATGCTTTCATTGTATAGTTACGAATACCACAGATTAAACGGAGATAACACCAAGAATATCAGCAATAGGCCTGTTTAGTTTTAACTGTATAGTGCGGGTGTATGTTGGACTATTGCAGACCTTTGCTTTTAAATAACTAAATCACTATTTGAGATGCCGACCACTCTCATGAGGGTATTTTAAGGCAAATATGTGGTAAAAGATGAGTGTGATGAGTGGTAGTAATGAGTTATGGGGTGTAGTATTGTTCCAAACTAAGGCCGACTATTCCTTAGAATACCGTTTATGGGCCATTAATTAATAGCCCAATGACCAATAGAAATACAAGGACCAACGGCCTAACGTGACTTCCAAACCACGCAGGTGATGGTCCGATATGTCTAAACGATGGTGGGAGTTGATGCGGGTATCATCAGATGATCAATGAGACTATCTGAGCCGCTCTAGACCTATATGACCCTCAAAACCTGACCTCCATGACTCAATGAAGCTGGATTACAGGACTACGCCACGAGTCCCAGTATTTAAGCACGGTGACTGCTGAGGTGGACCCTTAAGAGCTATTGATAAGTATAATTTTAACTAATTTATAAGTATGAGTACTTTACTGTCCAAACTCAATAAAGAAGTGCGTTAAGCTATGCTGTTCAAATTGTCTTTGAAATTTCAGTTTTATTTGTCTTATCTTTTTTAAAGTGTTGCATCAAATTTGGTTTAGTTTCAGTTTCAGAAACGATACATGAAAATCATCCAACACGCATCAATCTTAGTAATTTACAAGCGCATGCTGCAAAGAACAATGAGTGAGTATTCATATAGTTACTGAACAAATGTTTCAGCAGGGTTAGTCTTAAGTATGAGCAGTAACGAATATATATATGGAGTGTAAATTTCTGCTTCTCACTGGCTCTTGCATTATATGTATAATCGTATGGACATAATTCTCAAATTATAATTTTAGTTCAGCAGCATGTTGTACTAGTAGATGTACTGTATAATGAGAGGAGAATTAAAATCTTGAATTATCGTACGTCGAAAGCAAAAACGTTGTAAAAACGGCATACGTCGTCGTGTTTTAACGTCCACACTGCATTGTCTTGAGAGTGAAAGTAACCGAAGTTCGCTCGGTTAAATGCATTTACTCTATGGTTTCAGGTCGTGGTGGCGTTCTCTATGCTTAAAGGTACGCAAGAAGGAGACAGGTCCTGGATGGGAACCGCACTTCTGGCAGAAGTTGTTTCCTTATCCTTACTTCCCAACATTCCGCCACTGCTCACGCACCCTGGCTCTCTTCCTGATCATCATGTTGGCGTGGACCTCCGTGTACGCCATCATAGGCAAGGATGTCGCTCCTGGAGGTCAGCTGTTCGACATCGTCCTCCTCATCATTGTTGGCTTCTTCGGCGGATATGTCTTCCGCCTGATGAGTCTCCCGGGTCTCGCTGGGACACTGTTTGCTGGCATCATCTGGCAGAACTGTGGCTTCATCGACATCCATGGGGAGTACACGCATGTCACTGCCATCATGAGGTGGGTAGTGTTTTGTCAACATATTTGTCCTTAATATTAGTAAATATTGCAAAATAGAAAAACGTAAAGGACAAATAATTTTAGTGTCGAGTATGGAACGCACAACAACTCTGATATAGTTGTTACAAAATGTTTGAACGGAAGGTTTTCAGTGGTTGGAATATACAGACAGTTCGCTAACGTAAAATATCTCCAAACAAAATCCAAAAGTTTATTTTATATATCAGGGTACGTTTTGTGGACATCGTGCTTCTGGTGTTTTGAAGCCTTATTTTTCATGTATTCAAAAAAATTTGTGGCTAAAGGTAAGGTTTGTCTTACAAAGTTACCAGTTAGGCCTATGAAGTTCTCCCTACCACTCAATCTCGACCTTTACATAGCGTCACCATGTATCTATTTTAACAAATTTAAAGTGTTGACTGCGGGGAATCAAAGTGTGTCTTGTTTAACCTAAGCTATAAGTCCTCTTTATAGTTCTTTCCCTAGCGCTAGTTGCATTTTAAGCAAAATCGAACCCACGCTTCCAAGGTTTATGAGCTCCGAAGTCGCGCGTGATACCAAACCGCCACGGATCCGCTAAAACGCTTACTGTTAAACAAAATCAACCAAAAAACTTTTGATTGAACATTTACAAAGAAAAACACAAATCTTTAAATTACATAGCTTATCACGCTAAAACAGTTGAAATAAACGCGGATGCAAATATAGAAGTCTAAGATTGGATATTAATATAACCTTTAAAAGGACGATTTTAAAGTTATCAAAGTAGGAAGAAATATTACAGCCTATGTTTAGATTTTCACGTGCCCAGCTTTGTGGTTACTGTCACTTCAAGGTTTTGCTTGTCTAGTCTATATATGCAAAGAATTGACTCATGTCACAGGAAGGTGGCGCTAGTGATCATCCTGACCCGGGCTGGGCTGGACCTGGATCCTGGGGCGATGAAGACTCTGTTCGGCACCACTCTGAAGCTGGGCTTGGTGCCTTGGGCGGTAGAGGGCGTCGGCATCGCCATCCTCTCACACTTCCTCCTCGGGCTGCCTTGGATGTGGGGAGTGCTGCTCGGGTAAGCATTTTGAGATGGAAATTAGTTTTTGATAGTTTAAGCTCCCGCAAGAATGTTGCAAACGTTAACGTTTGGAAATTAATGAGTTCTATATAAACAAGTTTTGAACGACATTTAAGTGTTGAAGATACTTGGTAGTACTGGTTCCGCTGACTTCATCTGATTAAATGCAAGAGCTGAGTATGTGCTAAGGGTGGTGTCATCAAGATGATACCTTTTGATGTTGAGAACGGAGACTTAACAAGGCCAGAGACTATTATCTAAGGCTTCTGGTACATATTGCATCAACAAACCATTTACAGTGCCAAGCATTCTACAGTGCAATCGAGCATCATCAGTGGACTTGCTGAGTCAGGTTTAGGTGACTGTAGCTCTTCTTTATATACTTTCTATCGCATTGCTGCCAACTCTTTCTTCTTGCGTCAGGTGTACCAACCGTAGTTTTGATATCGGCATACATATTGAGGCACAGCGAATACGATTAGACAAAGCTGTCACTGTCAACCAATAGACGACGACGTACTTCATTGGACGATCTTCAAGGTGTCTCTGCACTCTCATTGGCTCAGCTTCGTTCTATTTATGCACAGATTTAATCTTACTTATAACTGGCTTTCAGTTTCTGGGGAGTTTGAAGCTGTTTTGAATTTGAAACATTGCCGCGTTTTGATGGGTGATTCTCATTACGCCAAAGCAGCTCACCACAACATAAATAATAAACAAAATAATTTTGTTCCTAACTACTAGTTAATCAACACCACAGCGGATGATAAGAGTCAATTTTTTTAAATACTAAAGTACTAACTTGAAGGTGTTTTTGTAAACATATAAGCATACTTCGGCATTTAGTTTTAGTGTTTCAGAACAGAAAGTTCACGATCCATATCCTTCATGCATGCCATTTCAAGAACCATAAAACTATATCTACTACACACTAACTTTCAAATATTACCTTTCAGTGGCCTGATGGGTGCAGTCTCCCCTGCTGTGGTGGTGGGAGGGTTGACAAGGTTGAGAGCCAAGGGGTACGGAGTGGCCAAGGGCATCCCTACCGTCGTCATCGCCATCTCAGGCATCGACGACGCAGCTCAGTGGCAGCCTTCGGCATCATCCAAAGCATCATGTTCTCAGCAAGTACGTAGTGGTTGTGTTGAGTAAAACTAAAAACACAAAGGAAGGGAGAAAATATGGACCATGAGAGAAAAGATTGTCATGTTTCTCGAAAAACTATATGCTTGGTTAAAAAATCATTTTGCATTTTTTTGCACTAAGTTTCTGTAAAGTTACATATACATTTACCATCAGAATTTATTTATCCTAAGGAAAGAAAACAACTGTAAACTTCTGATGTTTTCTGATGTTTCATTTACTACATTTGTTCTGCCCTAGATTCATTGCTGTACAATTTAACTCTGGGTCCATTATCTGTGATTGGTGGAGTTGGTTTTGGTGTTCTTTGGGGACTGCTCTCCAAGTTTGTTCCAGAGTCAACTGATGTAAGTATAAACTAATCTGTAACTGTGCTTGTCATCCATCAACATCTTTTACCAGTGTCGAAACAAAACTTGTAGATACTCTTGGAATATTGGTGCTATATTTTCTAAATGTTTCGTTTCATAGAAAAATTACATATTGAATTAGTTATACATATATTGTTTTATATGTTGAATCTCATTTGGCCAGAACCATTTCATACGTTCTATAACAAAAACTGTCAATTATTAGACATTTAACGTGTTATGATGTTCTCAACCCTTCTGGGTGCCGTTGCGGATCCTGATGCTTCTGGGAGGATGGATTGTGGTGATGTTTGGAAGTGATTTAATATACCTGTAAGGAGCAGGACCTCTAGAAGTTGTGACAGCAGCCTTTGTGTCTCTTGGATCTAATTTGTTATGTATGCACAGCCCTTCTGTGTGCCGTTGCGGATCCTGATACTTCTGGGAGGATGGATGGTGGTGGCGTTTGGCAATAAGTTGGTAGACCTGTAAGGAGCAGGACCTCTAGAAGTTGTGGCAGCAGCCTTTGTGTTCTCTTGGATCTAATTTGTTATGGTGTTCACAGCCCTTCCATGTGCCGTTGCGGATTTTGATGCTTCTGGGAGGAGGGATGGTGGCAGTTTTCGGCAGTGAGTTGGTAAACCTGGAAGGAGCAGGACCACTAGGAGTTGTGGCAGCAGCCTTCGTGTCATCTTGGATCTGGTCAACTCAGGGCTGGGACGTGGAAGATGTTCGTATAACAAGATGGTTTACATTATACTCGTATCACAGTTACAGGACGTTATTTTTAGTATACGTATGTGATAGGCATTTTAGTATTGTCGGGGTAAACCAAAATCGGTTGGGATATTTTGTAGGTTTAAAATTGTAAAGGGTTATCTTAGAGAAACAAGCGTTTTGATTGTATCGTCGTTCCTGTTTAAAAATTACCCCTTTACCCTTTTAAACCAATGAAATCACTCTATCCACCTTGAAATTGTTTTTATCAGCTCAGCGTAATTATTTTTCTGAAACAAAACAACATAGGACCACCCTGGGCACCCCCTTCCTTCCTAACAACTATGTTTCCCATTTTACAGTTGAAGGGTTAAAATGGATCTTGATTCGCACTACATAAAGGGCTAATAACTAGTGTCATTCTTGAAATACTTTTACATATAGGCCTACTATTCCCATTTTGACTGAACTATATGGTTGACATCTCAAAGGTTGGAAGAAATGTTTGATGATCAGATCTTTGTTAAGCGTTCGATAGTATCAACTAAACCTTAAAACCGAATTTAACCATAGACTAAACCCACTTGAAGGTGGTAGGTAACCATGCAATGTTTCAAGCTTTGAAAATTACATTTTCTTGTTTATTCTCTCATTTAAAAGCCATACGTTTAACATACTTATTAAATAGACTCACTAAGTATTTGGTCAGAGATTTCAAAAGTTATGTTGTTTCGGTTTTGTTTCAGAATCCAGTTGCCACAGCGTATGAGATATTCTGGATGGTTTTCGAGCCTGTACTCTTCGCTTTAACAGGAACACAGATCAAGTTCGACGAAATTGAGTTCGACATTTTTAAAACTGCAGTAATAGTTATTTTAATTGGATGTGTGGTAAGTGGTTTGACAGTAATCTAGCTATTATATCATAAAACAAAAAGCTTTATAATAGCATAAATAGTGCATCATATTTCAAATTAAGACATTAGTTCATTTGAAAATTAGGTTGTTTAGCACTGTGTTATATTTTTAAGAATGCCAGTACCTGTCGGCCATTTTGCTTTGTCCCATAAGAGCTATTTCCTTGAGACACCTCGCACCTACAATTTCCATCAGATCTTTTTGAAATAGATTTTATTGAAAAATAACAATGTACTGCAGTGACTCCGCTGACCACTTTTAAAACAATGTGATTAGTTTACTAGTAAAAACTAGAAATCCATATACAAATTTCCCACATTTTGTTTAATTATGTCAAGGTTTTACAAACGAGAAAATGCAAATTTTGCTCAGCGGAGTCACTTAAACATTAAATGATAAGAAAAAGTTAATTTCATTGATCCGGTGAAACTGTAGGTGTCCCAAGAAAATGCAAGTTTTCACATAGCTCTTATGGGACGAAATTCAAGGTCACATCCACTACTGCGCTCTCTTAACTTATCAAAGTTTGTTTTCAGATTAGAATAGCAACTACAGTTATAGTCGGATTTGGAAGTGTTCTGAACTTCAAAGAGAAAATCTTCATATCCATTTGCTGTTTGGCAAAGGCTTCTGTGCAGGTATTGATACAAATGTTAATAGAACTAAGAGTATATCTTATACGGTACATCTGGAGGTCTTCTTAATAGAATTAGTAAAGTTTTTTGAGTGGTAAATATTCTACCATCTGAAGAGGAGTTGAACAATATGTTCTAAGTGGTAACCTTGAGGTAATAAGGTGGAAGGATGAGGTTTCATAAAATCAAATAGTGAAACTTTGATAAGACGCTTTTTTATTTGAATGACTATTTGAATCATATTGACAAATTTCTACCAATTCCAAATCGGAAGGTTTTTGCTTAAGGGGGTTCAAATGGGTTAAAACAATATTGTGTGCACGCAAGAAAACAAACTTATTCAAAACGTTCATTTCGTCAAGAAGAAGCATAAACAATAGTGCTTCTTAAAATTATATGGCAGTGCTGTTCATGACAAACATATTGGAATCTTACCAAATTGGCTGTGTAGCAATTGTTTGTCAAAACCATGATTGAAGAAAGTACAAGTAATATTTTTATCTAAGATACAAACTCTTCTATTTATGTATCAAATATCTAAATACTGAGGATTTCAAAGCTCTACCATTTTCACAGTTTATACTTTAATCAAACAAAGTTTCGCAGCAGAAAGCTTAGTTCTCCAGATACTGGCGGATTAGATCAAATCTGAAAATTTAAAAATAAATTGTTAAGACAATGCAACACTGAAATAAAACACACGGACTTCGAAGTAATGAGTAAATATTAGAATACACTGGCATTTAGAAACGAAGATTGAACATCAATAGCTATATAGAAATAATGTATTTTATACTAATTTAAAGGAAATTAGTAACAATAAATTAAATAGTAATAATAATAGTTAATAATACAGTCAATTTTAGAATGTTATGAAACTCGAAGCAAAAGTTTGAACTTTTCGCCTACTTCTTCAACTGGTACTTAAACTGGATTGTGCAGTTAAAAAATATTTAAAGTCCACAGATTTAACAAAAACAAACATTTACTATTTGAATTCATTTGGAAAGGTTGTTTATGATTGGAAATAAGTTTAAAAGAAAGTAACTAAAAGGAGAGAAGTAGCCAAAGAAAGAAAAAGAGCTCATGCTGAAAGAATAAAGCAAATCTGGGCACAAAGAATAGCCAAATCTTATGGTAAATAATTACAATATTACCAATTCTTTTCCATTTTTGTTTAGTAATTCTTTAAATACGACGTGTCGACTGTTCACAGGCAGCTCTGGGACCAGCGGCGCTGGACATAGTCTTGAGGATGGGCTGGGAGTCAGACCCAGAGTACGACTACGCCAAGGTAGTGCTCATGGTCTGCGTACTGAGCATAGTGCTCACAGCACCCGCCAGTGCTATCATCATCTACCTCGCAGGACCACACCTACTCACCAAGACCACCCCAGGAGCTGTAGACCGGCCACGTCTCTACAACCCCAGGCCGTCCATGCGGGACATCACCATCGTAGACGAAGGCAAGGAGGCGGATTGCCTGGACAGGAGGTTGTCCGTCATCTCGGAGCGGAGGAGGTCCTCCGTGCTGACCGACCGGAAGACCTCCAGACAGTCTATGTCCGCTGCGTCACAGAACAGCCGGATTGCGGAGGAACCGGAAGTGTGATTAAGAGTGCGCAGTAGTGGCTGTGACCTTGAGTTTCGTCCAATAATAACAAAGTAAAAACACGGATTTTCTTCGAAAACTTCAAGCCTACAGTATCCGATTTTTATTAAATAAACTTTGTGCCTCCGCTGAGCCAATTTCCATTGTATCTTTTATAAAACCGTGACATAAATAAAAATCGCAAATACTTTGTATTTAAATTTCTTGTTTTTACTCGTATACAAATTTCAAAAATGTGGTCAGCGGAGTCACTGCGTTACATTGTAATATTTTAATTAAACCCTATTTCAAAAAGATCCGATGGAAATTGTAGGCGTGAAGTGTCAAGAAAATGCCTGTTTTACATTGTTCTTATGGGGAAAAAAAATGGCCGACAAGTAAAATGCACTCTTAAGTGGGAGACTTATAGTCTGGTTAATTCTCAGGATTATTTAAGAATGTTTTATGGATTCAAAATTGTCATATTGAAAGCTTGCTACACGTTTATGTAAATATTATTTTTAAATACAGTTTTAATGAAATATTAAACTATTATCTAGCTTTTCACCTTAAATGTGTTTATTATCGAATGAATGTGTCTAATACCAGTTCTAGTCACTATTTGAGATCACTCTCATGAGGGTATTTTAAGGCTGGTAGTAATGAATGATTTACCTTGAATGACCAATGGAAATAATCCGAACCACGCAAGTGATGGTCTGATATGTCAAATGAGTTGATGCGGGTATCATCAGATGAACACTACCTGAGCTTTAGACCTATAACAAAACCAGTTTAATGAAGAAATTTTGTTGAGTTCAACTTAAACTTTGAACTTTAAATGTATTACAAATATTTTGTATTTCAGGAAATATATTATCGACCTCAATGTTAACACATAGTTATGTTCAACCATTAAAACGTCCTTAGGTTAAAAATGAATTATTTTAAGGATCAAAAATGTTTGTTAGGTAACCGAGGTATGTAATTTCCGGTTAGTTTTTACTTATGAACATGTCATTTTCGAACGTAAATTACTTTTAGGCACTACAAAAGAAAAGAATGATTAAACTTGACAAAAAAGCAACGCCAGAAATGTCTTCTTTTATTTAAGAATTCGAGAGTTACCAAATTTGAGAACTATTAGCAAGAACGTTTAAAAATTCTACTAATCTACGGTATACTAGTAAGTAAGTTACTACAATAAACTTACTTCACCCAAATAAACACATTTTTTTATTTATTCTTTCAAAGCTATAATAAAACCTTTTTACACGAAAAATAACATTGTATAGAAATAATTTATAAAATAACAAAAGTGAAGGCTAATTTACCAAATCAACCGAAACACTGTAATAATTTAACCAAATTTGAAATCAAAACAAACCGCTCAAAATGCTAATGAAGTCACTCATGCAAAAGCCTATCAATCAGCAAACATCGCAGGAAATTAATGACTACGGTCTATAAGTAATGATTTGTTTGTTTTTAGAATGAAACAGAATAATTCTTGTGCTGTAAAATGTGCTGATGAGGTGGAAGCAATGAAGTGTCAAACGGAGAGTATAATTATGTTTTGATTGAAAACACAAATTATGGCTAGCAACTGTCTTTAAAGACCGCTGTTAATTGTAATGTGATTCTCTACATTACAATATGCCTATATCAAAATCCAACTTTACTCAAAAAACCTTTTCAAACTTGGAACATATTTTCAAGAATATACGTTATTTCTTTTGAATCGTAAAGGATGATACTATGTAATGAATTGCATCAAAACCCAGTTTAAATATGACGGGGACTCTGGGCCCTTTGAGAATAATTCAGAGCCATGGACGAAATGTCAAATTGAAAAAAAATCCCAAACCCATGGCTACTTCTACATCCACATACTCTAAAGATAGAAAAATGGCTTCAAACTAAAGAGACGACTAAAAATGCAAACTTTACATAGAAACAACTTAAGAATAGCTTGTTCAGTACCTGTACATTAAATAAAAAATAGTTGTAAAACTATGACATGCTTGTTCATGATGAGTTCATGAAAACTGAGATGAGTTAGCAAATGTGTCTTGGGTTTTGAAACACCTAAGTGTATTTAACCTCGTGTAAGAAAGTGCGTTAAAGGCCAGGTTTGCTTTAATATCTAGTGCTAAACCATGTTTTGAGTTCCATTTTCCTATGTGTTTATGTTATTAATTAATTAATTTTAACAAACATGATGTAGTCAATGTAGTTTAAATCGCTAAAAAATGAAATTTGCAAGATGTATATACTCCCGCTCTTAAATAGTTATTACAATAAACTTATGATTAATATTTGTGGTTAAGATTAAAAAGGGTAAAAAGGTCAAGTTTGTTTTCAGAGACACAGTTACTACAAAGTCATCTCTACTACTCAACCTCGCCATTATAACCATGGTTGAGATTAGAACCATTTTCAAATAGTCATGGTTAAAACTTAAATTGAATAACCATTTTCGTTGTTACAGACATCAATAGCTTGATAGTGTGTTTATACTTGTGTTTAAATGATATACAACTTGCATGCAATATTTACAATTTCATAGTACAACAGTTTCTTCAAGACAAATAAAACAAAACGGTGGCTGTACGAGAAAATTTAACTTTCAGGCTTTCTCGATCGGTGTTACAACTATAATCTAGTTCTTACGGTTCACACCGCGTCCAAATTTCATAATTAGGTTGAGATATTTCGGCCTCGCTGTGGAGTACCGTCTTCAATCACTGATTGGCTGTTTTAGCTGATCAGTGACTGAAGATGGTATTGCACAGCGAGACCGAAATATCTCAACCGAATACGAAGTTTGGACGCAGTGTGAACCGGAAGAACTAGGTTATAGTACGAGAAAATATTGACTTATAACCTTTTCCATATGATATTTTGTTTTTTCATTGGCTTAGCCAAACTTTAAAAAACACAGAGTTAAGAAATACCCACAACCTTAAACTCAGCGACGCTAAAAAGCAATTTGTCAAGAAGTGGAGTAAAACTAGATGGATTGAAGCTACGGACTGAAACCTAATTTAGAGTAGGAAAGCCCGAGACGAAGATGAAGAAATTTAGAAGAGATGAAAGTATTTGTGCGACGATGCAGGAATTAAGTGGACCGAAGAAGTTCGCAGCCAATCTAGAGACTTGGACTTGTCAGATTACTTGGGCTCGCTTAGCGTAATCTCTTTAATACAGTTTACCGATAAGGCGGACGTCGGTGGAATTCAAACTTAGCTCTACACAAAACTTGTTGCTATAAATCGCTAGACTAGATTTCGCTAAGTTTGGCATTACTTGTTGTTTATACTATTGTTAAAACGATTTACGTGAAGGAATTATCAAATATTTGGTAAAGATTGTCGACATTTTTTTAATAAGAAGATTAATAAGTAATAAGAAAACAGAACTGTTTCACTAAAAATAGAACGTGTTTGTGTATGTGTTTAGTGAATAGTGGCGAACTCTTGACTTTCGTGGCTGGAACCGATCAGCCAATCAGTGATTGAAGATGGTACTCCTCAGCGAGACCGAAATATTTCAACCTAATTATGAAGATTTGACGCGGTGTGAAGCGGAAAAAGAAACAAATCACTAAATCACTAGATTATAGTTAAGGCAAATAAAATGAGCTTAGATAGTGTTTTTTCGATAAACTGAAAATAGGACAAAAAAAGTTTACAAACAAAAAGTTTACTATGGATTTGTTCATCGTTATTGTTTACAACGTAAATCTTGAAGTGTAACATTACATTAGGGAATTCTTTTGAATAACGGACGTACAAACCAAACATAGCTTCGGTGACTACACTTTCCTTTTAAAAATATAAGAGTTTCTTTGTTTTCTACTAGACATATTTTATCTTCCTATTCTTTTACCATACTTACAGGCCTTTACGACTTCTAAAATACCTTTAAATTCACAACATATAGTCTAAAGCTACGCTTTGGAAATATTATATATAGGAACTAACAGCAACCGTAAGTAGATTGTTTAGGCTCCTCCGAAAATCTTTGACACATCCATATTATACGTACTTATAAAAGCTTCAAATTCTTAAAGAAAAGCCAAATAATTTGTACCGAGCAAATAATGGAGATGAGTCGTTCAACATAAGAGAAAATTGAAGAATCGACAAAATAAAGTTCTATTAACATAAGATGACCGATCTTACATTTATAAATAGATAGTGCTGAATAGTTTTAAAAGGGGATGTTGTGCTTTGTGTCGTTAGAGAAATGTTTATGACATGTTCTGCAATGTTTTTTAACATTTTTCCTTCTTTAATTTCCATATAAATGTGCGAAGTCAAGCTTTTTCACTGTTAGCATGGACCTTTTGTCACAAACCTTTTAGTAAAATAACCGGTAGAGAAAGGTTACGAAACTTAAAACCAAAAGAGAAAGGGAGAATTTAAGTAGGCCTGCTTACTGAGCTAATGAACTTAGCTAATGTTAGCTAATTCAATTAAGCTGCAGGATATAAATCATGGAGTTCGGACCTGAGATAGAGTTTTGTTCCAAGGTAGTTTGGAGAGATTAAACAGACTTGGTTTCCAAACATTTACTCAACCAAGTTGGCTAACTAACTAATCTCTTCAGAGTTTATAAAAATTTATTTTTTGAAGGAGGTAATATTATACTCAATGAACGAGTAGTTTTGAAGTGGAATATTTGGTAGCCAAAGGTAAACTCTACGATATTTAGGCTACGTTGGATAGAATTTGTTATCTTCCTAGAGGTGATTTATTACAATAGGCTACAACAAGTTAGCAATTACGGGTTTGTTTATCGCCACCAAACTCATAACTTTCGATTACGGACAAATTTTTAAGATTTAGCTTGCACTTACAAATTTTTTTTCATTTGAACTCAAAAGTACCTACTTATTTGTAGCACAACCAAAGGAGGGAAATTCTTTAGAGTTAAGATGAATTAATTGAGGTTTTCTATCAAAATAGTTAAAATAGTTCCCTACACGTTATCAAAGCTCCCTACGCGATAAAATCTTAAACGTGTACGGGCTCTCAGAATTCATAAACCAAACTTTCAGCTAGGGTCTATAATCAGTGGTCGTATTTCAGCGTGTAGAGTATCCGTGCGTTTCTTCGTGGCGCTTGACCTTGACGGCTAAAACCAGTTATAACTGGGCTTTCGAGGGTGGGGGTAACCAACTGTTCAGTCTTTCCATGGCACTCGTACTGTGAGAAAAGGCTATTACTGTACATTTTGAAAACATCGATTTGTTCCCCCACTCTGTCCCTTCACTTCCCATCACCAAGCGCCACGAAGAAACGCACGGACTCTAGGGAACCTTCTAAATTCTCGTTGTTAGTCAGCTCTCTTGCTAGGAAACCCTGATTAATTAATCAAAGCTCTAAAGAAACCCCCTTTCATTGGCTGTGTGTAAGTAAATACTTTTGTGTTCTATGTTAGTCTGATCCAAAAAAACTAACTGTATTTCTTCTTCACTAAAAAACTATGAAAAACGTCCGTAATAATACTTCAACCTCAGAGATTCTACCAATCAACAACAAAAAACTTTAAACAAATAAAAGACACTTGTTTTAAGAGCGTTTAATTACTTTTCCAGTTCTCTGAAGTTTTGCCGACGAATAAGTGCTGTCAATATACTCGTATCTTGTATCTTCCGTTTATCAATTACCAGTTAAGAATCAAAATATCTTCAAGACAAAGCCTTTACCTCAACTCCTAGGAAAATCAGAACATAGACTAAAGCTCTGCTCCAATATAACCCTATTTTATACAATTGGCTTTACTAAACTTATTGAACAGCGTTTTAATATCATCATCATCTATCACTATTATTATCGTTGTTAGTATCTTATCTATCTTGCACAAAGGTCAAATGTATTCAGTTATATTAGCTACAACTTATAAAACTGTGTAATAATTGCAGTAGAAACTTTTAGCGATAATGGAAGGATAAAGATAATCCCCCATCCGTCAGGATTGTGGTCAGCACATCTAGGCGAGCCATGCGTCTCCATCACATGGCTTTTATCATATGTGAAATTGACCTTTTACTTTAGAGACTTTATAAAGATTGACTATACAGGGTGAGTTGTATATGCCCCTACCTTAACTTTTGAAAAAATGTTTTTAAAACCTTTAAGGGAATATTTTTAAGGACTCTGAAAGTTGTTTTGACGTACTTTGTGTCACCCCCTCAGGGGAGGGCCCTCCGAATTTTGTCAAATGAGAGCCCCTTCCCCCTCATGTGGCACTTCTGAGAAAGGGAGTTTTAACGCAAACTCAACGACGCAAAGAACAATGTTTTATCTCAAATTGCTTTTTGTTATACTAATTTAAAGATCACCCAAAATCCGCTCTAAAATGCCACATTTCACAAACAATTGATTTTGAATGACAAAAGTTGTTTTCAAAATACCTCACGGGGTTATGATACAGGGTTGCAATGTTTCCCTCAGAGTATTTTGTAGAAACCTTTGTCATTCAAAATAAATTGTATTGAAATGTGGCATTTTTAAACCTGGTTGTGTGTAATCTTAAATATTGATATAACAAAAAGCGAGTCGAGATAAAATTGTTTATTGCGTCGTTGAATTTGTGTTAAAGTTCATTTTCTTCTAAGGTGCCATAAAGGAGGGGGGGAGTTCGTATTTAACAAATTTGGTGGGCCCTCCCCTCAGATTTCGGGTGGGTGGTGGTAAACGCGAAGTAAGTCAAAACAAACTTCAGAATCCTATACCAACATTCCCCAGAAGGGTTTTCAAAACTATTTCCTTTTTCAAAAGTTAAGGTGAGGTGGGACATTTAAAATTCACCTGAATAATTTTAGCCGGAAAGATAGATACATTAAAGTTAGTATACTCAAGTTTGTTTGTCTGTTTTGACTGAGATAACAATCTAGCTGAAGCTATACAACAACAATAACTCATACGTTATCACTATCGACCTCTATCTAACAGTGGGTTTTATAGAGCTCCGTGGCTATCAGTCAAGCCAAGCTTCACAGGAATCGAGCTGATAAGAGCACTAACGGCGGATGACTGTTATCAACTGAGTGGATTGTGTTATCTCCTATCTGACGACTGATAACCTACCTGTCGTCCACAGCTGTTTTGCTCACTTTGTGCAGTCAGTTATATCAACTTTGTGAAGCAGTTACTGTTTTATTGTTTAACTTGTCAACATTGTGTTTGGTTTAGCTCTTAGGTGTAAGATAGCAGTGTAATAACGTTTCTGTTTTAGTGTTTGACGTAGTTAGGTTTTATACATTAATATTACTGTGCCTTTCAGACAGCCATGGAATTTAGAATGATAAAATACTATTTCCCAGACCCGTACAGGTCCAGTTCTTTGATAATTGGGTGGTTTGATATTGTAAGTATGGTTCATTGTTGAACGATAAGTTACATAATACCTATCCATTACACTACTTCCAAAACAGATGCATGGTTCCGAAAAACGTACCATTGTCCGAGCCAACAACAAAGTTTGTTAGTTAACAAAGTTTTCTGTGCATCAGCAAGCCATATTTTCGGAGACTGTGGCTAACAAACAAACAAACTTTTAACGATATTTAAATAAAAATCATGATGTAATCATCCGGTTACTGCAAATAAAATGACTAGTTATATGTCGACTTTGCCTCGCACGTAAACTCGATCTAAGAATCAGTTTCAGAATTTTACAATTTATGTTTCAAATTAAAATACATTTCTTTTGCGCTTTATCACTAGGACGCTAGTATATAAAATAAATGTCAAGTCCCCTAAGTATCAAAATGGAACAAAAACAAACACTCTCTTTGACCTTTCAAGCTGAAGCTTAAACATGTTTCCGAGCTCACCTCCCCGGACCAAGGCATCTAAGCGGTCCTGGGCTGGACGCCAAAACAGACGCTGTCTTTGTACAAACAAAGACAGCCGGCTTTTCGCCAGCCCGTACTGGTCATGAATAACCATGTACCGGAGAAGTGAACACTTGAAACAATAAAAATAAATCATAAAATAAATAAATTGGTAACAATGACCCCAAATGATACATACAGCCCACGCAAAACAAATGACTAAAAACAAAACATTACTTCATTTATATTAAATTTAAACACTTCATAAAGCCAAAATTATACATTGCGCGAAATTATACATATTAATACATTTAACATCATACATCGCATACATCATAAACAAGTATTATGATAAACAACGTTGATTCATTAACAGTTGAATTAGGTCATACCGCTCTATGTAGAAATGTGATATGTTCTTATATGCATTTCAGGTATGTGGCCACGTAATGGTGGTTCTCTATTTGGTTTCTATGTATTCTGGATATTTTCACGACAGCAGTGGTAAGCGTTTGTTTATAACAACAATATATAATAATAACTATAACTAGCTGCGCCAGCTGGGGGCTTCGCCCCCAGACCTCCTAGCACGCTCGCTCACTTCGCTCGCGAGCCAAGCACCTCGACCTACGGCCTCGGTGCCCCTTCCTCCTCCCAGACAATTTGGTAGACAACCAATATATTTTTGAAATCAGCATAGTATTCCCTTTTTTTGACACCCCACATCGATGTTTATGATTTTTTTATTTCTTGCCCCCCCTTTAACTCCCCCCCAAATCCATATATTGTGCCTGCCGAACCCCAAAGTCAGTAGGGGTCTTTGGGTTAATGGTATACAACTATATGTCGAGCTTCAAACAAATCCGTTGACAAATAAATACTTACTAAAAAAAAGAAATATAACATGGGGAATCGGGGACCTCAAAATTCCATAAAAATAAAAATATATATAATTTTATTTGTTTCTCCCACCCTCCACACACTAAGGACCATTTCTAGTCAAAAAAGTCTGAATTACCCTAGCCAGATTCCGAGATCTCAACACTCCGGACAACCTTAATCGAAATACTAATAGTATATAGATATGTGGTATAGCTACAATAATTCATTGATTATCTTGTGAAGTCATTTAATTTTCTTCTATGCGCTTGTTCAGTTACAGAAGGTCAAAATATGAAATATTGCTTATTAAAATAATAACCGTTGCTGACCTAATAGTCCTAATTTTACTTTTTGGCGCTAGTTTTAATTTTTTTAATTTTTAGTATCTTGCATTTATGTTATCAACACATAAAATATTACTTTCAGTGAAAGTAATTAAAATCTAAAATGTCTTATATATATAATTTAATCAATACATAATTGTTGCAGGAACTTACACACTTGGTCTGTGGTTAGACTTTGCGTTTGCAATAGTACAGCTCATTGGAGGGGCGATTCTCGTTTACGGAGTTAGAAACGTAAGTAAAAACTTTTGTTGTAACACAAACGTGTATTTTATCTAAACAAAATAGGGTATTAGATCTAATCAACACAGAGTCACAAATATACCCAGTCGTTGTTTCAAGAAAAAGTAAGAATTACACTGAAACACATTCAGAGATTAAGAAATACAAATATTAAGAAAGTCTTAAGAAAGATGAAAATTCAACGATCGTGCACGTGAAAAGGAATTCATAGCTCTAGGCTAAAAGAATTTATGTACTCGTAACTTGAAATAAACCGAACATAGAAACTATTAAATGGACTACGGCACTTGAGAAGGATTTCAAAGCGGCAGGTACCACACAAAGGTACATCATAAAACACAGTCAGACGATAAGTGTTGGATGAGAAAGGTGGTCCAAGGGAAGTTACAGAAAATAGTGATATTTAAGACGAATGAAAGAAAAGAACTCGTTCCAAAAGGATGGAACAAGACTGGGCACAAGGAAAAAACAACTTGTCAAGACTGTGTTAACGTAGTTTATGTAATCTAACTAAGCGTTAATACAGAAATACAGAAATAATAAATAAACTAAGTGCATCAATTATGTTATATTGTATAATAGCTTACCCAGAACTAAAGCATAATATCAGGGTAGAGTTCTTAACGTGCTTAAAAGATATCCTTTTCTCTGTTTGTAGCCGTTGATAAAACTTACTTAAGAACAAACTTAACAACATGATAAACTAAATTGAAATCTAATGTATAAATTTATTGTTTGTAGCTGAATGTTTTAATACCCTCAGTTAACATTAAGTTCAAGTTACAATTCATCTTTTGCCAGCCAGATTGTTTTAATTCTGTGTTACATTTAAAAGAACTTTTAGTATTTGTCATTATTTTACTTAGGATAAACAAAACCTGGTGTTATAGAAGTCGTAGTAAAACTGATATTTTCAAATATGTGTTGTTTTACAGAAAGCCCTTACTTTTGTGCTAGCAAGTGCAGTTATAGGCGTTGCAGTTTTGGCATCGGATCTTATAGGAGACATTTTATTGGAATGTTCCTTGGAAAATGTGTCTTGGCTAGTTTACGTTCTTTTCACACTACTTCTCTTGCTTTGTTTAGGTGAGTTTAAATTAAGTTGCATATATACAGGGTGGCCCATAAGTCAGTTGACCGACATGCATTCAATGAAATGCATGCCTGTCAACTGACCTATGGGCCACCCTGTACGTTATAAAGTTGTTATAAACTAAGTAGTTCAAGAGCTTTCCGAAATTTGAGCAATACTATTCAAAAAGGATTTATCGAGAACGTTGGTGGGCTGTTGCTGTTTTACTTGTTAGGTTTATCAGAAAATATTGAAAATACAAAAAATGTATGTACATTTTATGTACACGTACTTTAAAATGTACCACACTGTATGGGTAAAGAGATTCGTGTTCAAGCATTTTCAATCATCCAAACGCTTTACTTTTTTGGCATATTTCTTCTCCTCTGGTATAAGAAAAATGTTGGTAGAAATAAAAATGTTGGTAACCTAATATAGTTACTAACTATAAGCATGATTATATTAAGTTCCACACAAATTTATCTACTGTTATGTTCCAGGAATTCGTTCGTTCATGATTTTCGCTGTGTATTCCTACTTCAGGCAACTTCAGGAAGAACTTGCTCTCAGACTAAGTCTGGAGAACTGCATTCCTGAAACTCCTCAGATTTCAACATTCTCTTGACCCATATACATCTACGTACTAAATAACTCAATGTACCAGACTGCACATAGTCTTAAGCGAATAAAAGTATTAAATACATATTTATAGTAAACAAACACAGCAATTGAAGCATTCGTTAACCTGTCACGAGACTCAATTTATACAGGGTGAGTTTTAAATGCCCTCCCCATTTAACTTTGGAAAAAAGGAAACATTTTGAAAACCCTATCGGGAATGTTTTTATAATAAGCCTGAAGTTTGTTTTGACGAACTTTGCGACACCTACATTCTCACAAAAACCGATGGGGGAGGTTTCCCCAAATTTTTCTAATAGGAATCCCTCTCTAGTGGCACCTCAAAAGAAATTAAATCAAATGATAAACGTCTTTATTTGTAGCGAAGTTAGGACTTTAAAGTTCTCTTTCAACTTACCTTAAAGAAATGTAATTTTAACACAAATTCAACGGTGCAAAGAAAAAAACCTGTAACAATGTACTTTAGAGAGTTTTGTCATAGTCATTACCAGTTTACAGGTAAGAAACTAAGGTAATCAATCACTTGTGAACTAGTTGAAACTCGGTTAGCTAGCTCATTTACATCTTTAAAATATGAAAAAAGGCGGTCAAGCAGCACAAAATAGCACTAGTGAAGCCAATTGTTATTTTTTCATTATGTTCCACTAATTCGTAGATTGAACATCCAATTCTTTACACTCACAGTACCGCTTAGGCTTCATATTTACGTCTATCTTTATTTCAAGTCGTAGTATTTATATTAAAAGAAAAGCGTATCTCAAATATCATTAAAATCGGATTACTCATCCCTTGTTTACAGCGAGGAATCTGTTTACATTCCAACGCACGCCGGCTGTATTCTAAATTAGTGTGTTGACATAATTACAAGTTGTTGCGAAATACGTAACTTATGAAGGCATGAACAGTTTCTGTTTTTGTTGCTTTTGTTGATTTTGACGATACAATAACAACAACTACTGCTGTTGGCTATTAGTAGAAGTAGTTAAACTCAGAAGTAGACACAATACATTCCCTGACAATGGTTTCTGTAATTGGGTTTTTAATCGAGTAAAAGAACAAATACTGCTTTTAGACACCTTTTTCGTTGTTTCTGTTGTTTTGAGTCTCAGTCAATCATCAACATTAACACGGCTTATATATTTTACATTATATTCGATAGCATCCTAAAATCTACGTGATAAGATACTAATAGTTTGAAATCATTCAACACAACACACTCTTGATTAGGCTCTAAATCAAGTCTTCTCTTCTACAAGCCAAGATTTCATTTGCGCCCCAACAAGGATTTGCATCACAGTCTAACCACTTTAGTATTCAATTTGGAACAGAACTTATAAACTCCCCTGCAATCGTTGGGCTTGTTTCCTTGAATTTCAGGAAACTCAGTGGAAATACAGGTTTTAGTTTCTTAGAGTACCTTTCAGTTTTAAAAGTTAATTATACAGAGAGAAATACATACCAATTAGTTGTAATTAGCTAATTTTCTTTGAAAAAGTGCTACTAATCAACTAAATAATCAGTCCAATTTTGATGAAAATTGTAATGTGCTTTATTTATGATAATTACGTTTTAAATTCATAGTAAAACCTGCCCTTAAAGATCATGTAAATCGGAGGTCACATGCAAGCGAGACTATGGGCGTAGCGAACAGCCTCGTTACGCCTGTAGTATTAGAATACAAAAAGGTGTGGCTAAGTGAGGCTATAGAGCGTAGTGAATTAGAGTTAAACATTGTAAAAATCGGACCCGTGGCGGGTTGGGATCGTACGCGACTCCAAGAGCTCATCACTCTGCTATCGCGGGTTTGATCCCTGCAGTTATCACTTAGATTTGTAATGTGACTATACGGTGACGCTACGTAAAGACCGAGGTTCAGTGGTAGAGAGGACTTTGTAGTCCTAACTTCATCTCGTTAAACAAGACCATAACTATGACAGATCCGTGGCGGATTGGTTCCCAGCATCATCCGGTGGACGAAGTTTACATTTGTAACAAATACGATGACGAGGTGATCGAGGTTGAGTCCTAGACGAGACAATAATTTGTAGTCCTAACCGCCTCGTTAACGCCTGGACCAATTTGGCCAAACTTTTTTTGTTCAGTTCTTTACAAGAAAAATTCATAATTACCTTTACCAGCGGCGCTTTTCTTTCCAATATGTTTTAAAAGTAAACAGTATTTGAGCTTGGTTTGACTAGGTTCTTCAGCTACTTTCTATTATTTATTATGTACATAACAACAAGAAAACAATAATAGATGATGACTTATAAAGAAAGCTACTATGTGTTTATGCTAAACATTATAATGTGATTCCACCAGAATTGTGTTTTTTGTTTGGACTACGCGGTTGCCTAAACTGGAGTACCGCCAACCAAATGCCACATAAATCTCTACAAAGAAACAAAACAAAGTATTTCCATCTGCTTTCTTCAGTTGAACTGTATTGTCTTAAAAAGTAACTTAGTGAGTAAGCTATTCAAAAACATAATTCAGTATTATACGTATCAGAAATAAGATACACTTGAAACTCAAACCACCCCTCCTCACAACCATCATTCACCTATAAGTACTACAATTTACGAGATTCCAATGGCAGTACAGCTATAACAGTTACTTAATATAATACATTACGGTAAACCGCAAAGCCTTGAGTTCTAGAAAGTCGTTAAAACTTCTAAAGGTCGACTACTTGAACCAGACTATTCAAACGTAAAACATCAATTCTAATAAATTAGGAAGGAACGTAAAACACATTATGTGATTAAATCCTAAATTGAAGTAAATGTTGCAGAGAAAATCTTTACACTATGCAACAGAGGGACTCATTCTCTGTTAAATCATAATACCGTCATAGGCCCTGTATATATGTAGAGTCCGTGCGTTTCTTCGTGGTGCTTGGTGAGAGGACAGAGTGGGGGAACCAATCGATGTTTTCAAAAAGTACAGTGATAGCCTTTCCTCACAGTACGAGTGCCATGGAAAGACTGAACAGTTGATTACCCCCACCCTCGAAAACCAGTTATAACTGGTTTTAATCGTCAAGGTCAAGCGCCACGAAGAAACGCACGGACTCTACTCACGTTCAGCTACAGTTCGTTAGGTGTAGCATGGCCGGTGGCCTTGAGATTTCCTGCTGGCCGCTTATGGCCCTATTGCCCATCTCACCGGCCATGCTAAACCTGACGAACTGTACGAGATGCGATAGTTTATTACAACAATATCACCATAGGTAACACACAAGATAAATCCTAGCCCACAGAACAAACACAAATATCTCTGGGTTGAATTCATATGTATTAAATTACCAAGTAGAGTTTGCAAGATCACGAGTATTAGGGTCACAGACTTGCCCATTTCCGACAAACAAACCCAAAGACACGACCCTTTTACCAGTGTGTCCTAGTTAGTGAATAAATGTGCTGTCACTACCATTTCCCTAGCCTTGTAAACCAGACTCAAAGCTATATCAATCTGTAAATTGTAACCCTGCAGCTTTTCGTTGTTAGTTAGTGTTCTCGTCCACCATGTGAACGGTTTCGTACAGTCCTTTGTGTTTGCAATTCTCCATGTACAGTAATCTGTGTGATATTTTGTTGGTTTTTATGAGCCAGGTTAGTATCAGGCTGCGTTTATTACTTGAACCACAATTAATTGTCTCGAAATATTACTTGTTTGTTTTGGGTATAGATTTGTCTTTTCAACTAAATATTTTCGTTTATAGTTTGCAGAAAATCACGAAGTAAACGATATTTATTCTTCAGGGGATTTGTGGGGTTTAGCTTGTGAGCGGGGAGATTGTCTTGGACTGTGTTTCACGTGATGTATGAACGGTTGTTTTATTGCACTAATAACATTGGAGTCATTTTTTTATTTTTGCACAAAATACATTACAAGTTAATTTAAAATAAAGCTTACCTATTAACAGTCTAATCATTGTACTTATTTGGTTTAGGTTCAGGTGACTTTACCTGAAAAAAGACTTGCTAAATATAATATACTTTATGCTTATTTTGTTATGGTTGAAATAAATATTATCACAATGTCAATTATGTTAATTTGTTACGATATTTATTAGTATATAGGAAAGACATTTATTTTTATACATGTTATTAATTTGTTATAAAATAACAAATTGTCTTGAGAATGTAATAGTGGACCAGTGTTTCCAACTAAAAGACTAACGAACTTATATATAACTGTACTACTAGGTAATATTGTACGGTGATATAGCCCTAAGGGCAAAAATTAAAAAGAGTTTGAATTGAATTGATATAATCTTAACGCTTAACCTTTCGCGGCCGGTGTCATCAAAATTACAAACACACACGGAATTACAAAACACGGAATTTTGACAAACCCAAAGTTTCGGCAAAACTTTGTTAAACGTGAAATTTTGAAACTTTAAGTTTGTCAAAACTGGCTTGTTGCTCGTTCTCGAACTGGATCGGCTGGTTTCAATAGGACTAAAATAATCAAAAGTTGGCAGCCAGTTCTTCAGAAGTCCTATTGAAACCAGCCAATCCAGTTCGAGAACGAGCAACAAGCTCCGCCCACTTCGGCCAATCAGGTGACAGCCGCCCCCCACCACCGCTTGGGTATATAAGAAGACGACACGGCCGGCCAATCCAGTCTCAGCCAGTCAACCAGCTACTGAGGATGAATCTCCACAGCGAGGTCGAAACGTTTAGCAGTATTTGTATTTTAACTGTGATGCGGTGTAAACCGGAAGCCTTAGATATTAATGAATTGATATATGTGCAACGAAAAAACGCACAGAACTAACCAAGGCAGACTACATCCACTGTGTACCTATCCATTGTATCTGTACTAAATACGCACACACTTACACACTGTACTTTTCCATATCACATTAAAACCAACTTATAAAATTTAATATTGTATGATCCCTTTTGTTTAATGTAGTTTCTATGGAAAATTCAAGTGTGGAATAAAAACTTGTTTGGTAAAAGAGCGCGAAAGTAAGAATGAATCGGTGACGTAATTGAACAGCTGACAGTGTCTGTCTCAGCTGAGATTTACATAATGAACCACTCCATCTCACAAAACATTCATGTCTACTAGACAGTACACCACTGCCATAGATGGTTTCCCAGATAAAACAGATAGTCTCAGTGGATGATACCTGAGACTATCACCTGCGTGGTTCGGAAGTCACGTTAAACCATTGGGTGACCCATTCTAAGGAAGGGTTGGCCTTAGTTTGTGACTACACCTCATAACTCATTACTACCACTCATCACACTCATCCTTCACCACATTTGCCTTAAAATAATGAGAGTGGTATCTCTCGTGGTTGAGTAATAGAAAGCCTAGTAGTCCTGACTGTTCCTTATTTTGATAAGACTATACAGTATTTAAAAGGTTATTTTCAGGTGTTTAAAATGTTGAGAATAGAATAGGGTTTAAATGTAAGTTCACTTGACATTATCAGTGAATAGTAGGGAGCAATATTGTTAAATTAAGCAAGATAAAAACTATTTGTATGTAAACTACAGAGAGCAGCTTACTGAATCCCCATATACGACGGTGTTTTCTCGACTTAGTGTCTAGAATATCGAACATAGGTTTGTTGGGATATTTATGATTGTAATTTATAAATAAATTCTACTCATGTTACAAGTAAAACAAATATCAAAGTCAAAGTCTTTATTGAGCCAGATTAACAGTTATGACTTTAAAGGAAATGTTTTTGGACGTTTTGAGTAAATAAAAGGTTGCCCAGTAAATCTTTTACTGTAGACTTCGCATGGTAAAGTACTTTTAAATTGCATCAATGTAAATTCTAAAGCTTTCTTGTCAAGCGGTTGGTCTGCTTGCAACTGTATCTATGTAATTTCAAAGTGACTATTTCCAGTGACAACTTCATGTTCTTCAGCATGTCTACAAAAGTATATTCTTCATTGTATTCTTGATGAAACTTATTTGGATTTAAATAAGTATTCATTTTTTAAAAGTTTCATATAATTTAATTATTTCAAGAGCGCTTTCGCCGGTCAAGGCATCATCAGTTAGTTGTTTACAAGACAGTAACATCTGTATAAAAAATAACACAACTTAAAATTACACAAATACAATTTCAAAGGTAAGCCAAAAAGTATAGGTCTAAAGCGACTCAGATAGTCTCAATGACCATCTGATGATACCCGCATCAACTCCCACCATCTTTTAGACATATCAGACCATCACCTGCGTGGTTCGGATGTCACGTTAAGCCGTTGGTCCTTGTATTTCCATTAGACATTGGGCTATTATTAATGACCCATTCTAAGGAAGAGTCGGCCTTAGTTTGTAACAGGACTACACCTTATAACTCATCACACTCATCCTTCACCACATATTTGCCTTAAAATACCCTCATGAGAGTGATCGGCATCTCAAATAGTGATAGAGAATGGTCGTGGTTGAGTAATAGAGAAAGCCTTGTAGTCCTGACTGTTCCTTATTTTGATAAGACAAAGGTTTTACTTTTTCATTTTTATGTTGTATATAGTTAATAATTTTATAGGCCTACAGTATTTAAAAAGTTATTTTCAGGTCTTTAAAATGTTGAGAATAGAATAGAAAATAATATTACTATTCTGTCACAAAATACATCGTTTAAACGTGATCCTAAACTAAGTTCTCTAAGACAGATGACATTATCAGACTAACTTTGTATCATCAATAGTAGGGTCCAAGCAATATTGTTAAATTAAGCAAGATATTAGTTAGGCTGCTTTCGAAACTATTTGTATGTAGGCCCTACCCCTTTTGACGATTTTATACAGAGAGCAGCTTACTGAACTGTTTTTCCCCATATACGACGGTGTTTTCTCGACTAACTCAAGACAGTGTCTAGAATATCGAACATAGGTTTGTTGGGATATTTATGATTGTAATTTATAAATAAATTCTACTCATGTTACGAAGTAAAAACAAATATCAAAGTCAAAGTCTTTATTGAGCCAGATTAACATTCGTTTGTTATGACTTTAAAAGGAAATGTTTGGAAATCCAGGTGGTTTCCAACACACGTTTTGAGTAAATAAACAGGTAAACACGTGCCCAGTAAATCTTTTACTGTAGCCTCACACTTCGCATGGTAAAGTACTTTTGGGGAAATTGCATCAATGTAAATTCTAAAGCTTTCTTGAGAGAGTCAAGCGGTTGGTCTGCTGACTGCACACTGTATCTATGTAATTTCAAAGTGATTTTCTATTTCCAGAAAAAAAAACATAGACAGAGACAACTTGCATGTTCTTTAGCATAAAAGTGCAAAACTACAAAAGTATATTCTTGGTTGTATTCTTGATGAAACTTATTTGGATTTAAATAAGTATTCATTTTTTAAAAGTTTCATATAATTTTTATTTGAGCGCTTTCGCCGGTCAAGGCATCATCAGTTAGTTGTTTACAAGACAGTAACATCTGTATAAAAATAACACAACTTAAAATTACACAAATACAATTTGAGGTAAGCCAAAATATAGGTCTAAAGCGACTCAGATAGTCTCAAGTGACCATCTGATGATACCCGCATCAACTCCCACCATCTTTTAGACATATCAGACCATCACCTGCGTGGTTCGGAAGTCACGTTAAGCCGTTGGTCCTTGTATTTCCATTGGTCATTGGGCTATTAATTAATGACCCATTCTAAGGAAGAGTCGGCCTTAGTTTGTAACAAGACTACACCTCATAACTCATTACTACCTCTCATCACACTCATCCTTCACCACATATTCTCTTGGAGTGGTCGGCATCTCAAATAGTGATTTAGTGATTCTACCATCTGGCCACACCAGATCCCGATCAATTAGCTACTACGACAACCTACTGACCAATCTATGAGAACTGTATTATATTATTTGTCTCTATAACTTGGAAATTCCACAGTAAGTTGGCTGGTTGAACTTCGCACCTCCAAGCAAAGATTCCATTTGCACTCGGAAAGGATTTGCATCACAATTCAGCTACTTGGCTATTCAATTTGTGCAAAACTTGGTTCAGGTACTTGCTTCTAACCCAGTCACTTAGCTCACAGATTTATTTGCAAATATATTTCCTCTTCTTCACTAGTCCTTCTTATTTAGTTAGACTAATTGGTAACGTTAAAACTATGATAAAACCAAACCCTAATTGGAATCACATAATTATTAATTTACCTCATATACATGCATGGTTTTATGGAATTTTAAATATAAAACTTAAGAAACCATCCCTTCAAAATCCATTTTGTTATTTACATAAGACCCGTTTTCGTCAAAGCCCATCATGAGCAGTATTAGATTTCTCTGGACCTTACAAACTACAAGCCAATTTAGTTCTGTACGTTTGAGAGCTTTAAGGGTGAGAATTAAAGTTGTGATTTTTCGTTTAAATCTTTCAGAACTAATCCAAACTGAAAAAAACTAAATCAAAATTGAATACCATAACAGCCTGGAAAACAAAGCAAATTAGACGTTGGCTCTAGAACTAAGATGCTACTTTCGTAATTTTGCTAACTGAGATATAATCTGGCGGTCCACTTTAAATTTTAAAGCCCATTCGTACTCTTTTTTAGGTCTAATAAAAGTTCTAAATACGATGGCCATGATTTTACTTGAAATGTAGGCCATCCAATAGCATTTCAAGGTTAATACCCACATTGCCCAGAGTAAAAATCAAATTGCTCTAAATTAGTATTTAAAGTCTAAATGTATACACATTTTATTTTAAACTGTAGTTGCTGTGACCGAAAAACTGGAGGGAAGGCACTTCAAATTTTTAAAATATGAACTCCTCGAACTCCTCTCTTGTGTCACTTTCAAAGAAAGGTAATTTTAACACAAACTCAAGGACGCAAAGAAAGACTTTCACAACGCCTAAAATGTTAGGTTTACTTCAGAGTAACTTGTTTACTTGATTGGTTTAGCCAACTTCGGGAGGCGTTTGTTTACGTTTACATTCATTATTTGGCCACCTACTTCTTACCACCATGTTATTATCAACAATTCTGTTTAACCGGCCCAAACTCAAACCGAACTCTCAACGTCAATTATGAATAAATAAAACGTCAATATTTCTGTTCCCATTTTTCAGCCGAACTTCATCTCAGGTTCCACCATGAACGCGAAGATGTTTGGTGTTCTCCGTGCCATCCTAGTGGTTGCTGGGATAGCTCCTGGGCAGTGGTACCAACCTTGGAAACTCAGAGTGTTCAGAATGTACGCAGGAGTGTTGGATGTGCACTACGCTATCTATGTTGTGTGTAAGATTATCTACACTATAGAGCAGGCACCTCGTGGCCAGGGGCTCACGTACTTCTTGGACGGAGGTTTCGAGTCCATGTTCCTCCTCTGCTTGGCTCTGCAACGCTACCACTTCCGCTGGAATGAAGAGAAACTCCTGGAACTTCTTGACAAGTTGGAGCACTTCGCAGAATCTTACCAGAAGTTTGCTGACGTTACTAAGAAGTACGAGAAGTCGGCGCTTCGGATCTTGCAAAGTGTTGGATTTATGACTATGATGGGCCATTCCCAAACGTATCTGAACTTTTTCATGGACAACTGCGAGCAGAATAAGCTTCCAAGCAACCCCCAGTGCCGCAAGTACTTTGTAGAACAATGGCTGCCTTTTCCAAAGTACAAGACACCTTGGTATGAAGTTCTCATTGTGTACAACTTTGTAGAATCTGTTTTAGCTACTTTTGCACTTTATATTTTCACGGTGATCATTCCGTTTTTTGTCATCAACGTTGTTGCCCAGTTTGGAATAATTGCACATATATTAAAGAAGAGGCTGAAGAGAACTAGAGAAGAGTCATGGTTGGTGGAATTGGAAGATTTCCCTGAAGAAGACGTTATGAATACTATTAAACATCACCAGCTGGTGTTACGGTACGTACATCAGTTCTTAGATTAAATTAACTTGATTGTAGTTCCAGTGTAAACATTTTTATGATACGTTTAAAATGGTATTTTTTATAAGGTCATTTTGGATGGTTTAAAGTTTGCATGACAAAAACTTTTGAACTTTGCACACGCTATAACTGTTTGGATGTATTTACGCTAAATATAAAGGAGTTTAGTACTTTCTGTATCTCAATTGATTACGATATTGTTTTATTCTTGACTTATTAACTTGAACTATGTTTTCATCATTTGCCCTCTATACTGAAGGATTTTGCCCAAGTCCGTTATTTAAGATAAAACTAGGGTAAACCACCACAAAAGGTTGCCATACCAATTTTTACTAAAACCAAATAAAATACTACTCAAATATAAACGGTGTTTGTACGCAAAATTATTTTTAGCTGGCGGAGGTTTGAGTAAATGGTTTAGGTAAATGATACAAACTAGAAAGTTTAAGATCGATATGACAAGAAAAAGTTCCGTTGTATTTACATAAAAGTCAGAGTTGATAAAACTGTGTATTGTGTTAGGGTCTTATTCATCGCGTGTATAATTCATCGGTTTGTTTTGTACAAATTGGATTATGTCGTGCTGCATACACGATGCAACTTTTCTGAATGAAACTCAAACACGACTGAAAGTTTTAGCTGAAAACAAACTCTGTTTAAACACAGTTAATTTCTGTGTCAACAAACTGCGTTTACCTATGCCAAGTCGTGTGTTCAGTTCTACCATGGACGCTAAGATGTTCGGAGTTCTTCGTACAATCCTGGTGCTAGCAGGGATAGCTCCTGGGCAGTGGCACCAACCTTGGAAACACAAAGTGTTCAGAGTCTACGCCGGTTTTCTGGATATCCATTACGTACTATTGTAGGTTCCAAGCTCATCTACACCGTTCAAGAAACACCGTACGACAAAGGGCTGCAGTATTTCCTAGAAGGTGGATTTGAATCAATGTTCCTCCTCTTACTGAGTTTGCAACGCTACCACTTCCGCTGGAATGAGAAGAAACTCCTTCAGCTCCTTGAAACTTTGGAGAAGCTTGGTGAGTTCCAACAGCGATTCTCTGTCGTCACTGACTACTACAAAGGATTATCGCGCAGGATCTTGCAAGGAGCAGGAGTATTGGCAATAGTTGCTCACTGCCAGATGGATTTCAACTTCATCCTGACCTCTTGCCAGAAGAACAACAGTGGGCAAAACCCTAACCCCAGATGCCGCAAATACCTTGTTGACCAATCACTACCTTTTCCAAAGTATGAATCACCCTGGTATGAGGTATTCTTCGTCTACAACTTCACTGAAACTGTAATTGCCACTTTGGCTCTTTACATCTTCACTGTGATAATTCCGTTTCTGGTGGTAAACATTGCTGCTCAGTTTGAAATCATTGCCCATGTCTTAGAGAAAAGACTGAAGAGAACGAGACTAGAGTGTTATTTGATAGAACTGGATGACTTCCCTGAAGAAGACTTGGTGGAAACTATTAAACATCATCAATATGTATTGCAGTAGGTACCAACCAAATCGTGTTTCACAACAAAATAATTCATTACCTCATAGATAGGTCAAACGTAGAACTGACAAATGTTTTACTGATTTACTTTTGTGTTGCTAAAAATACTATTAGCATGATAACAAATAAACACCTAATCAAGCAAGCATACAGTTAAAAGATCAGAATTTCAACACGACTGCGCTTAAATCATCAAGAGTTATTACGTGCCCATTCACGAGACGCAAGCCTGATAGATATGCAAGCAGCTACTGGCAAACATCATTGTCATTTTACTTTTGTAAACAAAAGATCAGTCATGTTTTCTCCACAGTTATCTGACACAATAAACAGCTGTTTCATATTATTCCAGAGTGTCGGACTCGGTGAGGAGGCTTTGTCACGTGATCGTGATGCTGGAGATAGTGTTTAACTCAGTCCTGATGATCATCACTGCCCTCGCTCTGCCTCGGGTGAGCTGAAATATTACTCGATATTTGTGTCTTGTGTTAGTAGTTGGACTTTTGGTACAATTACGAACTCAACCAAATTCAAATTCGGGCCTTCAACAAATAGTACAGATGCTGAGCGACCAATTCGAACACAAGAGGCGTGGAAGCAACAAGCACCGATCAGTGCAAGTAGAAGCTTGGTAACTGGATTACCACTGTCGTCGTGCATCATACAGTTCTTAACCGGCAAATTGTAATGTTCCAACTCAAAAACTTACGAATACAAAAGTAATAAGGATATAACTTATTGAAAAAATGCCTTTGATTGTTTGAAAATTGACGACAACCATTTAACCACTTAAATATTTTATGAAATGCAACGTACAGCTAGGTTGACCTCAACTTTAATAATTTTTTGGACGCCTGTCTACACGCCTGGCTGTGTTATTAGTTTAATATTTTTAGTTTAATATCCATTTCTGTGCAGTGGTTAGCATAATCACCCGGCATGTGAGAGACCTGGGTTAGAGTTCCGGTCTATCCACACATTTCGTCTTCTACTTAGTTCTTTAGTAATAAATTAGCTCTTTAGCGTTATTACAAATTAAAACCTTTAATATATCTTTTAGAATTTAGGAAGGTGGTCAGACAGCCACAGCCACATTCACAGTACTAGATTTGCTTAGTAGTAGTCAGGGTGGACCTAGGTGGGATCTTATATCCTAGAAAGGTCCGGGTGCCACTACCTCTATACCACGACGTATTATAGCTTACTAGATATTGTACATTAAAAGTATTATTAAAATATCTACTTAATCTTTTTTAAATCTGACCTGAAGAATATAACAAACAACAGCTAAACACTTCTTGACTATTACATTCAAAAACAAACCAAAGAAATGTGCATTGTACACTCTGTTTGCGCTTTAACTAGTGCTTATACTTCGCAGCATTTTTCGTAGAACAAGTAGACTCGCAGAGGGTTGGTATCGTGCACGACACTAGAGCTCATATCACGGTGGCGCGGGTTCGATCGCCGCAATTAAACAATTCATTTAGTGATTTTGCTACTTAATGTTGTTTTAGAGGGGAATTTGTAGATCTAACTTTTAAAAAATCACTTTTCACGCTTTATTACTATTAATATTTGCTTTCAAATGCTCAGCTCTCAGTACGCAGCTACCGGTTTGTGAGACACACAGTGTTCTTGCTGGTGCCTCTCAGTAAGCTCTTCATCATGTGCTACGCCGGGGAACAACTCAGCGCCTACGTAAGTGTAACAGATTTATACAGGGTGTTCAAAAGGGTGTCACAAACTTTGGGGTTAGGTTTATTTGGTGAAAATCAAAATCAAAAGAAAAATTTAACATTTTTCCATAAATGCTTCGTTTATTAGATATCCACCATTTTGTTTTTCACTGATTATTTATTATCTCCTACACCACTTATCAGGTTGGCTCAAACTTAAAATAATTTGTATCTAAGTAATACCTAGAGTAAGTGTCTACTTAGTAAAGTTAGTCTACATAGCGGATCCGTGGCGGATTGGTATCGCACGCGACACCAGAGCTCATCACTCCGGTGGCGCGGGTTTGATCCCCGCAGTCACCACTTACAGTTTGTAATGTGACTAATACGGTGGACACTAGGTAAAGGTCGAGGTTGAGTGGTAGAGAGGACTTTGTAGTCCTAACTTCGCCTCGTTAAACAAGACAAACTTTACCTTTTAACTTTTGAAAGTTCACTAAGATCTAAGGCTTCGGGTTTACACCGCGTCACAGTTGAAATATAATTACTGCTAAACGTTTCGACCTCGCTGTGGAGAGTCATCTTCAGTAGCTTGTTGACTGGCTGAGACTGGATTGGCCGGTTGTGGCGTCTTCTTATAACCCAGAGGTGGGGGAGTCCTGTCACCTTATTGGCCGAAGTGGGCGGAGCCTGTTGCTGGTTGTCTAACTGGATTGGCTGGCTTCAATAGGACTTCTGAAGAACTGGCTGCCAAGTTTTTGATAATTTTATGCTGTCTTCCTCGTTGAAGTTATCTTCACGCTTGATTATTTCTATGTTTTCTCTAATTTTCCTTGGATAATGTGTGACATTTTTGGTTTTGTCAAAATCAATTCCATGCTTTGTCTTGTAGCTGTTTTCTGCTATTGCCGACTTTTCTATGTCTTCTTGTTTCGTGTGCCGTATGTGCTCTTGAAGTCGTGTAAATATTAGCCGCTTCGTTTCACCAATATAGACTGAGCCGCAACTCCAAGGTATCTCATAAACTCCAGTTGTACAAAGATGAATGTTGTCTTTCACGGGTCGTAAACAGTTCCTGATTTTGTTGGCCGGCTTGAATATGGTTTGGATGTTATGTTTCTTCAGAATTCTCCCAACCTTATCTGTAGTCCCCTTGACTTAGTTTACGATCCGTGAAAGACAACATTTATGTTTGTACACCTGGAGTTTATGAGATACCTTGCAGTTGCGGCTCAGTCTATATTGGTGAAACGAAGCGCTAATCTCTACACGACTTCAAGAGCACATACGGCACACGAAACAAGAAGACATAGAAAAGTCGGCAATAGCAGAACACAGCTACAAGACAAAGCATGGAATTGATTTTGACAAAACCAAAGTCTTGGCAAAAATTCCACACTATTATTCAAGAAAAATTAGAGAAACCAAAGAAATAATCAAACGTGAAGACAACTTTAACAAAGAAGACAGCATAAAATTATCAAAAACTTGGCAACCAGTTCTTCAGAAGTCCTATTGAAGCCAGCCAATCCAGTTAGACAACGAGCAACAGGCTCCGCCCACTTCGGCCAATCAGGTGACAGGACTCCCAACCCACCCCTTGGATACAAGAGGACGCCACTGCCAGCCAATCAAGTCTCAGCCAACCAACAAGCTACTGAGGATGACTCTCCACAGCGAGGTCGAAACGTTTAGCAGTAATTATATTTCAACTGTGACGCGGTGTAAACCGGAAGCCTTAGATCTTAGTGATGACACCGGCCGCGAAAGCCTAAGAGTTAAGATTTTAAAGTTCGTTTCAAAGTTGAGTATTAGAACTTACATCAAAGATCTTAGTCTACCTGTTTTCCAACAAGTGTTTGTTCGTACACAGAGTCTCAAGGTACACCGAGCGGTCTATATGAACACGTGGTACATGAAGAGTCTCAGAGACAAGAAGTGCTTGTTGATGGTCGCTATACGAGCTCTGAGACCAGTCAGGCTGGAGGTGTGGCCCAGGTTTGTGCCAGCCTCTTTGGAAACCTTACTTAATGTAAGTACCAGAGTTTAATTTACAAACATTTTAAGGAAGCTTTTACCCTAATGGCAAATACCATCTAATCGTGCGTTCTGTTTAATTATTAGTAGTTTATGTTTCTTATCATTAACTGAATTTTCATTTGCTCTATCGGATTTTCCTTAGTGGCGGATTGGTATCGCGCGTGAATCCGGACCCGATCCTTTCGGTTGCACGTGTTCGATTTCCACAGTCGCAACTTACAATTCGTAGTGTGACTATATGGTGACGCTGGGTACAGGTCAAGGTTGAGTGGTAGAGAGAACTGTGAACTCCTAGCTTCGCCTTTTAAACAAGTCAAACTTGTCTTTTCTATTTTGTTTATTATTTAGTTTCTTATTGTTTTTTTAAGAAATCTTACATGTGTATTGTTCTATCTCGTACTTTATAGTATATCATTAAACTTGTCTCTAAGCCTAAATACCGCAGTCCAATCTATCTTTGGCTCTGTAAACTTTAAAGTTAAGGCAAATCAATCATAACAAGTTTAAATTGGAGCTGTACAGCTTTCTTTGCTGAATTAAATATTGTGTTCATATTGTTAATTTTTCCTTTCCTCAGGTGTGTCAGCTGTCGTACTCGGTGTACTCAGTGTTGCTGGTTACCACAAAGTGATGCAACAGTTCACTCACATCTGTAGTAGTCTTCAGTAGGTTTATGTGAAAAATGAATTAATATATTTTCTACCTAAACAAGTAAAAGAGTTTGAGCTGCAGAAGTGACGGTGCAAGAGGTGTTTACGAAATGTTTGAATATGTTAATGTTGTGATTTTGTTGTCTTGTACCACTACAACTTAAACACAAAATAAAGGAAAACACAAGTTGTTGTTTGATTCGAAATACATCAATCCAAGCGTTGATGAATTACTAATTCATTTGCAACACATCTGATGCAACAAAACCAGGTCGACATCAAGTAAAAAGGAATCCTTATTATAACTAATTCTTTTTATAACTGAAGACGTTAACTGGCTGGCAGCGAGAAGTTGTAGTCCCATTGGACACAGATTGTCTACTTAAGACCATTGGGCACTTAAAAGCCTTCTGTGAATATTAATTGTTTGCAACTTAATTTGTGCAGCTACTTATTTGAGTTTCTTTAAAGCGAAATCGATTTAGAAAATATACATCCACATTTACCCAACTCCGACTGATGGGGAAAAAAGGACATAAAAGCACTGAATTGCCTGGATGTTTTGAGGAAAATGTGACTATTATTGACGGCGTTTGCAACTCAAAATAATGACAGAGTTTTCTTCTTGATGCAAAATTTAGGGTAGCTATATTAATAGATTTTAAATGCTTTATTTGTTCTTCTCTTGAAAACCCAATCAGATGTATGGTCCCAAAACAGCTTTGACATCGCCCAAAGTATTATGAAAAAATACTTAATTTAAAAAGGTTTAACCAACCTCTAATCACCAAGTAACCACAAAATGTGATTCTCCAAAATGATTTCAATGGAATATACGTATGGGCTACTGAACAAATCGTTTGTTTGACGGGAATGAGCAATTTATGTGTGTGTTTGTGTTTCATTTTAATACGAATTTATGACAACCGTGTTTTCTGTATTAGATCTATAAATTATCACTTAGAAACAAACACTGCTGCCTGACACTCTGGTCAGTGCTGTGAGTGAAACGCCCCTGATGTTGTAGTGTTCTGTAAACATCGTTCAGTCGGTTATGAGAAAATCGTGCAAATATAATAATGCCAAAAGACTTTATTGAAAAAAAACAAGTTCAATAAAGACTAAATCAGGGTTTTAGAACTCTCTCTGCAAAGGGAAAAATTTTAGTACATATACTTGTAACCCTAATTATTCCATTAAAGTGAGTTATTCCATGAGGCGTTAATTATAAGCCCCTGGTTTTCACTCCGTTCTTGCAATTAAGTCACGACGATTTAACTTTAGTTTTGGAATACTGTATTTCCAATGTAAATAATTGTGTCTAAGGTACGTGGGTTGGCTATTATACGTTTTTTCAATTTGGTTTTAAATCGTGTTGATGATCTCAATTTAATAATGGTGTCAATATCAAAATTCATTATGTTTACGGAAGTAGCAATATTCTTTGCAAATAAGTGTCTTTAGTTTTGCAAACCATCAGCATACTCGTATAAATGAAAGTGAGAAAACTTAATTTTCTCGTAACAACCATAAAACTAGAATAATTAACACTATACATTTAACGGGTATTTGGGTTTCTTCTACTTCAGGTTGACCATCAGTACTGGAACATGAACAGACCGGAAATGAGTTCCAGCTCCTAGAGTCACGTGACCGGATATCCGGTTCTGTAGCACGTGTAGAGTTAGTGCCTTTCATCTGTTGATTTCTACTCACTTGTTTTTAGCTAATAGCGTTACAATAACTAAAATAGTTAAATACCGATTTCTTTTTTACTAAACTGTACGAACTTGACAGAAATAAGGAAACACTTTAAACTGCCAAGGAACAGTAATGTTCTAGATTGTTGAGAATATCATAAATGTATGCTGAAAATAAGGCCCGAAACATAACCTTGAGGTACACCACGAAAAACACGTTTCAGTATACTGACGGTTATAAATGGTGGAAGTTATTCATATGAGCAGGGTTGGCACCGCTGCTTTACTCGCATTCAGAGCGTGCATCAGCTGCTTATGATTTAACCTTTTTTTAGTTTCAATTATTTTTCATCGTCATTGTATTCCCAACTATTCTAAGAAATCATCATCTTCGAAAGTTATTGAGTTAGACATTTATTTATTCTACACAAAGCTGCATTACAGGGAGAGTGTAGGTATTTGGACAGCGCCGTGTGTTTCTTGCCTAGACTATACCCGCAGTACAGACACGTGTGACGGGTATAGTCTAGTCAGAAAATGCACGGCGCTCTCCACTAGTCTCTGCAAGTAGCATCCAGCTTTATTCAACCGTGATCTTTTCACTGCAGGTTTCATCAGGAGACCTTTGATCACTTTGGTGTTTAGATTACTTCATTAAATGGTTTTATGGGTAATTCTTTTATGTAACTTTTTTCATGAACAGTTTTAACAAGACTACACCTCATCATCCATCAAAAACACTCATCACACTCACCCATCATCCCATATTCACCTTAAAATACCCTCTAAGAGTGGTCGGTGTCTCAAATCAAAGTACAAAGTACAAAGTATGACTGAATATATAACAATACGTAAGATAATTGTATTTTTTGTTAAAAAAATCGGTTAGAAACAAAACTGACATTATAAAACTTGTTAAATTTCTCCCGTTTTCCATGTAAATAATTTAAAAGTCGTGAATAGTTATAAGTGTGTTTTTATTTAAACTGAGGATGAATTGGAAAGTAGGGTTTGGCTTTTGTCACCATAAAATATGAGTAGTCGTTAAACACAAATTACAGTTGCAAAACTAAAGATAAATTTAAACCTGTATGAAAATATAACTTTACGAGACATGTTACGAGAGTTACATCCCTAAGTATAATGGTAACTATCCCTCTCTCTTTTAAGTTTTTAAGCTATTTCTTCCTCTTTTAAGAGTTGAATATTTTTGTAATTTTTCGCTACTTTTTCTTAGAAATGTAGTCAAAGTGGTTTTAATTCGTTAAATTCTTATGAACTCTTTCTTATGTCCCGCAGTTTTTGTGACAAAATTAGCCTAGTTCTTTAGTTTTTGATATTTTTTCTAGAAGATGGTAATTAGTTGAATGACGTCTACCAATATCAACAGTTATTTGTTGGTTATGCAAGCTACAATGTTGGTACAAAGTAAATACGACGTAAATATACATGGGTGAGATATGTTTTTGTTTGTTATGGAACAATGGGGTTGTTTGCTGGAGATAAGGCGTATACAATATGATGCTAGTCCATAGTTTGTTCAACTGTGTAAAACATACCATACGCTGTTTTGCGCACTGTTGCTTTTTCATACCATCAATAATGTTTTATCGGATACGTTATTTTAATTGCTACATCTTGCTACTATCTTTTTGCTACGGCTTCTAGGTATCTCTAATACCACGCTTTGGAACCGAGAGGTAAATACAAGTTTAATTATAGCCATCTACATTTTTACATCAATACTTTTTGGACGAAACGTATGGCAAGCAATCTCGCAAACTATTTCAATGCAAAATCACAGTTTCTGACTAAATTTCCATCTTGGAAAAAGGCTACTAGTTATAGTTGTTTAGGAAAATAATATTCATTCAAAAGTCGATTAATGGAGACAACAATATGTTGTAAACTAAGACAGAGGTTAAGTATTTTTAAAGCCTGTACAGTAAAAACGAGCATAGATGAGCAAAGCCAAAGGATTTTATATATAAATCCTACAACCTTTCAGTTAAAAATTGTTAATTTTATAAATTTTTAACTAACAAATGTTTAGTTTTATATACATGATTAATAACAGCTGTATTTTTGGCCCCATGTGCATCAAATGTGTTTTGACGGTTCATCTGCTGGTTATGCATCAGCTGATCCGTTGTGGACATCATTTCCGTTTCCGGCTCGCGGTCATGTTGAATATTCACTCAGTATGAAATTTTAGAAACCCAACCGGTCGTTGAATGTATGATTGATGCCTTGAGGATGATTGTAGCAAGGTTTCAAAACCAAAACTGTTCGGTTCTTTAGAACGTTTCAATTTCATCATGTCAGTATTGAAAGCCATCACTAAATCACTATCACTATTTGAGAGGCCGACCACTTTCATGAGGGTATTTTAAGGCAAATATGTGGTGAGATGAGTGTGATGAGTGGTAGTAATGAGTTATGAGGTGTAGTCTTGTTACAAACTAAGGCCGACTCTTCCTTAGGAGGGGTCATCAATTAAAAGCCCAATGACCAATGGAAATACAAGGACCAACGGCTTAACGTGACTTCCGAACCACGCAGGTGATGGTCTGATATGTCTAAACGATGGTGGGAGTTGATGCGGGTATCATCAGATGATCACTGAGACTATCTGAGCCGCTTTAGACCTATATCATCCTCAAAAAATATATCATCACCTAACTTGTAAACATTTAAAGTAAAATATCTGATAGATATATCAAATTGATGCCCCTAGGTGAACACACATAAACAAGATTAAAGATTGATTAGTTGGCCAAGTTACCAAAAGAAAAACTTACTTATTGGCAGAGAAAACATGCAGCAACAAGATGATAGAACAAGAATACTATTGTACTCGTAACTTAAATGAACATCATTATACATCTTCGGTCATTTGGATTACAAATTGATTTTATTCATAAACATTTCCTTCAATTTGGTCACCCACTGACTAGGGTTCTAAAACTAGGGTGCACCTTGATAAATTAGTTTCACAAAGTTTGCCTTGTCAGGTAGGCCAACTTACACAATGGCAGACAATCTTGCCACTCTAGGCGTCAATATTGGTTAGAAGAACCGAAACATTGTTGTAAGTTGAACCATGAATGGTTAGAACATCGTTTTCTCTACAAGGTGAGTTACTAGATTTGCCAACAGAACAACTTACACAATGGCAGACAATCTTACCACTCTAGGCGTTAATATTGGTAAGAAGAACCGAGACACTGTTGTAAGGTGAACTGTGTATGGTTAGAACACCGTTTGCTCTACAAGGCAAGTTACTAGATTTGCCAACTGAACAACTTAGACAATGGCAGATAAACTAACCACTCTAGGCGTCAATATTGGTTAGAAGAACCGAAACATTGTTGTAAGTTGAACTGTGAATGGTTAAAACACCGTTTGCTCTACAAGGCAAGTTACTAGATTTGCCAACTGAACAACTTAGACAATGGCAGACAAACTAACCACTCTAGGCGTCAATATTGGTTAGAAGAACCGAGACATTGTTGTAAGATGAACTGTGAATGGTTAGAACACCGTTTGCTCTACAAGGTAAGTTACCGGAGTTGCCAACTGAACAACTTAGACAATGGCAGACAAACTAACCACTCTAGGCGTCAATATTGGTTAGAAGAACCGAGACATTGTTGTAAGATGAACTGTGAATGGTTAGAACACCGTTTGCTCTACAAGGTAAGTTACCGGAGTTGCCAACTGAACAACTTAGACAATCGCAGACAAACTAACCACTCTAGGCGTCAATATTGGTTAGAAGAACCGAAACATTGTTGTAAGTTGAACTGTGAATGGTTAGAACACCGTTTGCTCTACAAGGCAAGTTACTAGATTTGCCAACTGAACAACTTAGACAATGGCAGACAAACTAACCACTCTAGGCGTCAATATTGGTTAGAAGAACCGAAACATTGTTGTAAGTTGAACTGTGAATGGTTAGAACACCGTTTGCTCTACAAGGCAAGTTACTAGATTTGCCAACTGAACAACTTAGACAATGGCAGACAAACTAACCACTCTAGGCGTCAATATTGGTTAGAAGAACCGAAACATTGTTGTAAGATGAACTGTGAATGGTTAGAACACCGTTTGCTCTACAAGGTAAGTTACCGGAGTTGCCAACTGAACAACTTAGACAATGGCAGACAAACTAACCACTCTAGGCGTCAATATTGGTTAGAAGAACCGAAACATTGTTGTAAGGTGAACTGGGAATGGTTAGAACATCGTTTGCTCTACAAGGTAAGTTACCGGAGTTGCCAACAGAACAACTTACACAATGGCAGACAAACTTACCACTCCAGGCTTAAATATGGGATTTGATTGAGAAGACCATTGTTTTAATCAGGGTAAATATGTTTTAGTTCGTACCACTAAGTGAGCCAGCAGAATTCCAAACACACCTTTTTGGAAAACTGGTTAAAACACTAGCTACCCTCAGGTTGTTATATTAAGTTATTTGGAACCCTTGGAATAACCAAATCTAATGAGTCGGAATACCATGTGAACACTAAGTATTGACCTTGTTTTAACACACATGTTGACTTGGACATGTAGGTTGAGATATTTCGGCCTTGCTGTAGAGTACCATCTTCAGTCAATGATTGGCTTAAACTGATGACAGTTTGTTACTCCACAGTGAGGCAGAAATATCTCAACTTAGTTATGTAGTTTGGACGCGGTTCGAACTGGAAGAACTAGATTATAGTTGTGACACCGGCCGCGAAAGCCTAAAAGTTAAACACATTACAATTAATTTTAGGTTAATTTTGTATTTTGTTTGATAATTCTAATAATAATATGAGGCAGTATAATTATTAGTGAAAGGTATTAATGAGAACAGACAGGTAATCTGACTACGAACAGGACTGTTTGCTTTGAAGTAAGGCAGAGTTAGCAGACTCACCACCCCGGGGAACCGCTTTGATACATAATCTCATTGTAGCTGAGTCAAAATGTCAGATGTGCAAAGAAGTGCCCGACTCTCAACATGTATACAGTGTCTTCTCTTTTTCCGTTGATAATTATCATGTATTGTTTACGATATTCAATAATTGTGTTCATAGTTTTATTTACGAGTAAATAAGCCTTTTGTTATTATTTTACATAGTTTCGTTTCGATTATAAGTTTTACGGAATACAGGGATTTTGAAGATAAGACTCATCATAATACATACACGTAAATAATTTAGTTCTTACTTTCTTATTTCCAGACCAATTTTATCGCTAACGTTAAATCACTAAATCATTATTTGAGATGCCGACCACTCTATAATAAGGGTATATTAAGGCAAATATGTGGTGAAGGATGAGTGTAATGAGTGGTAGTAATGAGGTATGAGGTGTAGTCTTGTTACAAACTAAGGCCGACTCTTCCTTAGAATGGGTCATTAATTAATAGCCCGATACACCATAAAAATACAAGGACCAACGACTTAACGTGACTTCCGAATCACGCAGGTGATGGTCTGATATGTCTAAACGATGGTGGTAGTTGATGCGAGTATCATCAGATGATCACTGATGATATCTGAGCCACTTTAGACCTAAATCATCCTCTAAACCTGACCTCAATGAAGCTGGATTACACGACCACGCCACGAGTCCCATTAATTAAAACGCCATCAGCAAAATACAAGTGTAGAAATCAACAGATGAAAGGCACTAACTCCACACGTGTTACAGAACCGAATATCCGGTCACGTTACTCTAGGAGCTGGAACTCATTTCCGGTCAGTCCATGTTCCAACACTGATGGTCAACCCGAAGTAGAAGAACTCCAAATACCAGCTAAACGTACAGAGGTATTTATTCAAGCTAAAACTTATAATTATTAGCTAAATTGTTCTAACCAATAGTATCATTATTCATTAATTGAAACTATTTTGCTAAGTTGTGTGGTGGGAGTATCAAAGTTGATATGGTGTGTGAACAAATCATCATACTTGAACAGTTTCGTTACTGCTATTAACTTGAGGAAATTAGCTTTGAATGTAAGGAGTGCAATCTCCGTTGCTATGCAAAAAGGTTAGGGATTTAGTAAGAGATTGAAATATCGAAGGAAATGACATTTTGATCTTTTCAGCAGGATGGATTATCTCTCAGTTTGCTTTATTTGAAATATCCAAGCTGAAAATAAAACTAGCCTGACAATAATCTACTGCATTTGTTATGCAATTTGGTGCCAACTTGGACGACCATTTAGTAAGTAAAACTGTTAAACCTTTTTACTGAAGCTTAATCTTATGTACATACAGGGTAAGTTTTAAATGTGCCCCCACCTTAACTTTAGAAAAAGGAAATATTTGTTAAACCCTTTTGGGGAATGTTTTATAAGATTCTGTAGTTTGTTCTGACGTACTTTGAGTCACCCAGCCAAAGTCCGGGGGGGAAGGCCCCCTCAATTTATTTAAATACAAACCCTCCCTCCCTTGTGGCATCTCAAAAGGAAGGAAATTTTAACACCAATTCGACGAGGATAAGAAAATTATTTTATCTTGACTTGTTTTTTTAAATACCAATTTAAAGATGACACAAAATCATAGTTAAATCCCACATTTCACATACAATGTATTTTGAATGACAAAATGATCATCTAAATATTCTATGGGATTATGTTATAGGGTTCTGATGTTTCGCTCAGAGTATTTAGAAGACAATTTTGCAGTTCATAATGAATTGTATGTGAAATGTTGCATTTTGAATCTGATTTTGTGACATCTTAAAATTAGTAACAAAAAAACGAGTCGAGATAAAAGGTAATGTTTTTCCTCGTTGAATTTGTATTGAAATGTCCTTTCGTCTTATGTGCATTAAAGGGGGAATTTGTATTAGAAAATTGCCCCCCCCCCCGGATTTTGGGTTGGGGTGGATGACCTAAAGTCAAAACACGGTGACGTCAAAACAAACTTCAGAATCCTATATAACAATCCCCAAAGGGTTTTAAAAACTAATTCTTTTTTTCAAATTTAAGTTGAAGGGGACATCCAAAACTCGCCCTGTATAAAGGTGGGGTATTTTGTCATTGGCCACAGAGACTGCTAATGCAAATATTTTATTTTAACCTATTCTATTCTAACCTGTTTAGCGGATCCGTGGCGGATTGGTATCGCGCGCGACTCCGGAGCTCATCACTGCTGTGGCGCAGGTTCGATCCCCGCAGTCACCACTTACAATTTGTAATGTGACTATACGGTGACACTACGTAAAGGTCGAGGTTGAGTGGTAGAGAGGACTTTGTAGTGCTAACTTCACCTCGTTAAACAAGACAAACTTTACCTTTTACCTTTACCTGTTTCATTTATATATATATTTTTATTGTTAGCTACTGTTTTTTTATGTCACACAATAGTTATTGTATTGACATTAAAGATTATTATTATTATTATTCTAGAATTTACAACTAATTCGTAACTAACTACTCTAGTTTTATAAAGCGTTTTCAGACCTAAATATGGAGTTTAACTACTGACAAAATGGTGTTTTGCTATAAAAAGCTATTGTTATAAAATAAAATACTAGTAGACAGAAAACCCAATTTCCAGGACATTGTTATTCATAGAAACGTTACACAATAAACCCTCGTTGTAAAAATACAAGCTAGCGCTCAGCATTGGAAGGTGTTAACAATGTTTTTCAGACAAAAGAAAGTATCTGGTGAATTTAACAGCTGTGAATGTCTATACGTACGAGAGCAAAGTAAGCAATAACAACTTTACTTTAATTTCCGGTTGCATTCATTTCATTTAAGTTATTTGTATTCAAGTCAATAAAACTAGGAGATATTGTAACCGTCATGTTTTAATATATAAACCATTAAAGCCATTATTTTCTCATATTTTACATGCTTTTTAGAAAAGTTATTCTTATTTTTATTTGATGTCTTGGAACTTTTGGATAAGAATGCATCATCAGATGAGTGAGGTGAATCTTTATTCCTAGCATCAAACTCTTCAAAACTTGTATTTTCAAATTTTTAGGCTTTGGCAAAACATTTTAAGATTCAAGGGCAACTCTAAAATTTTCAAAAGCTAGACGTAGGCTGAATAATATCGTTATGCTAAGTAGATCATAACTTACAGTCATATCTAAAACAGCAAATTTATCTACAGCATTCATGAACTCATTTAAATTATCTCTAACATCGTCAACATCTGTCATTGTGTCAATCATTAATTTCTTTAACAAGGTAGCTTTACGAGCAGGACCTTTTGATGCATAGATATTGCTCAAAGTATCCCAAACGTCTTTAGATGTGGCACATTGCTTTATATTTCTAAGTTTACCTGGTGAACTAATTAGGATCAAGTCTGACTTAGCTGTTAGGTCATTGTTCAACCATGTCTTCCTTTCTTCATCTTTGGTACTGTCTGAGTGTCTGAATCTTTTTCTTCGCCATTAACATGTTTCCAAACATTTGGTTTTATTAGGATTGCCTGCGCTTGAAATTTCCAAGTGTCGTCGTTATCCTTATTCAATGGGTCGAAAGAAAGTAGAGATATTAGTACATAGTCACATCTATCTTAGAACCTTTTTTAGCTATAGGAATAACCATTTCTTCTGAAAACCAGTTCCTAGAAAATGCAATTAATTGAAAAAGGAAATTAAACACTATATTTTAACTGGACACTTCCGTATAATCCGTATAATAAGTCAGACAGAAACATTTCATCAATTTATAATTGAAACCCGGAACTGGACTAAAACTATGAGGTAAGTCAAGTAAGCTTGGAGAACCTGAAATCAAATCATAATTAACTTAATAAACTCTAATACAGTCAATTTCACTAAAACAAAGAAATTATGAAGCTATATCATGTGTATATTTGTTAGTTGGAAATATATTTTTATTATAACGACGGTGTTTTGTTACTGCAACCTTCTGCTTGATTGGTACCTGTTGCATTTATATGTTCACAAAAAAATATAATCAAAACTACAAAAGTTCTTCAGTATATAGCACACCAATAATTGTGTTTAATATAATATTGTAGAGGTTTCCCATCAATGGTGCACATGAAGAACATTATGTAGTTTTTATCTGCAATCTGATCCCGTCTTCAGGCGCAAAATAAACGAAAACATAACACAAAAATAAGAAGATAAGCTTGCGTAAAACTGGTCACAGAGAACCTAATTAGAGAAAACGCCCGTCACCATCTCTTCCATTGGCTATGCATAAATAGGGGCTTTTGTGTTGATCTGTTGCAGTTAGTCAGTATGATACATTTATTTATTTATTTTCTTTCAACGGTCAGAAACCAATTTCAACATATACATTTCGTTATAGAACTACATAAATAATTAGGATATTATGAATTATTAAAAATATTATTTAAAATATTATATATTATGATACACTCCTGTGATTGGCCGTCCGCTGTTCCCCAGCCAGCCAGTCAACCCGTTCGTAGCTGACACCGGCCTTGGGCGTGTTCTGCTTCTTTGGTTGTTGTTTGTTTCTGTACGTGTTAGTGTATGTTATATTTTATTCTAGGGTAGTTTCTTAAGATATATGTATTTAATAAAAACGCCCAGGCAAGTAGTTTGGTTAGTTGGCTTACGCAGATTACTTAATGCTAGCTAATTGTTAATGTGTTGTTTTATGTTTTATACTAATAAAAGCGTTGTGTTCTTTCTGTATACTAACGTTGGAGAACGTTTGCAATAATATTTCAAACTCAGAAATTGTCCTATAGTCAACAACAAAATTCAAACAAAGAACCAATAACAATAGATGTCATTATTATATTGTATAGCCAATACCAAAAAACTTAAACTTAAATTCTTGCACTATATCAACTAGCAGGAAAACTCGTCCAAAATATATAAAGAATTGTAGTTAGTATTGGGTAACTGATACCGTTTAAAAGAAAACAGACAATTCAATTGAGCTAGCTCAATGATTGGCTCTTTATTGGTCAACCACGAGTTCCTCTCTTTAGCCAGATCACTCCATCAGTAAATAAATTCTGTCACTATTTCTTTTATCTTTAAACTATTACTTATATCTTCAGTACTATTCACATACTAAAGTTTGAAGTTTTTAGTATAACAGTAAAATGACGAGGCGGCTGACTAACCTTTTTATATCGTAGAACGAACCAAATACCGAAGGTGAACTTACGGTTTTCTAGAAAGTGGCTGTAATATGACGGTTAGTTTTGTTTTCAATGCAATCAGACGAGAGTGTTTTCCTAGAAAACGATGGTTGCGAAAACTAGTTAAGGGCTTTTTCGCCAGGTGACACATTTTGTTTTGTCAGCAAAAGTCCAGCTCGTCCATTATTACATGAATAAATAAACTTTGACAACCAAAATAAATAACATGTCAAAAGTGGTGTTTGTCTACATCTGTTTAAATATTGTGCTACGTTCACCGACACTGTTACGTAGCTTTAAGCTATAGTTTCCTAGAAAGCGGTGACCGCTACATTACGGCCGTAATATGACGGTGAGTTTGGTTTTCAATACAATCAGATGAGAATGGTTTCCTAGAAAACGGTGAATTTAAAATAGCGGTGAAAACTAGTTAAGGATTTTCTCACCAGGTGACATATTTTTTTTGTAAACAAAAGTCTAGCTTATTCATTACTACCCAAAGCGTAGGGCCTTTAATGAAAACAATATAATTTTCTGATTTCATTAGATCCAAAAACAATACCTTAGAATACTCTACGGAAGTTTTTGTGACTGCTCAGACTATATAAAAGAATCTCTAAGAAATACTTACAGACATCAGCTGGGGGCGGTCTAGAGTATAAAGCCCTCGCAGCTCCAAACATGGCTTCCTCATTTCAATTGCGTCCAGGAATAATTCTAACTGACAAGTACAACCAACGTCAATTAGTTACTTAGTCTTTCAGAGTTTAAAAGGTTGTATTTTTAAGCCTCCTCTGGTAGCTAGCATATGAACAAACCAAGTGTTTTATAAATGTATGTTAAAAAAGCTGTCCGAATTTGCAATTTGAAAAATACGTTTAAACTATATTGTTTATAGCAACTGCTTTGTGTTTTCGATATGTACATGGCTTGAAATTGTTATATTTTGTAGAAGAAGACTTACTTACCTCTTCTATTGTTGGTTGAGGAAAGGATTTCCACTTCAGAGAAAATAGAATAACAGCAATATCCCTTCCAACCTAAAATTATAGTTATGAAAATAATATTTAAGAAACACAAGAAGTGTACCAATACGTAAATTAATGAAGTTGTTACAATGTAATTTGTAATGATTACTTTGCTAAAAGTTCTCTCTGTTTAAAATAAGGGCGTACTTGTAGAAATAAATATATTGTTGAGTTATACTAATATTCTAACACAACCATATTTATTGCACAACTTACGCTTTGCAGAGTGAAATGACTGGACGTATAGATGATGTAGGACGTCACCGCAGTCACTACGAGCGAGAATGAGGTGTAACCCACCCCCAGGGAGTGGTAGAACAGAACATGGGTAAGGAAAGCGTAGGCGTTGAGTACAGTGATCCAGATCCGTAGTCCTGTCCAGACGTGCATGGTGCTGGAGAATCCAGCTGTCCAGTCCAGTATACATGCCTGGAACTCCAGCCAAAGTAGTCGCAGGCTTGTCAGTTCTCCAGGGGGTGAGTTCTTGGATACTGTCTAAAGAGAAGAGAAGATTTGTTCTGAAGAAGTTTCAGATTTCTGCTAGGAAAGGTTTTGAATAAGCGTATCGACATTTTAAACATAGTCCACACTCAGCTACAAGCGCTACTGTGATTTTAGAGAATTTCTTATAATAGGCTTACACCGGAAGTGCCATTTTTTATACTAAGTTTGACCCCCGTAACCACTTTAAAAGTCACATTATTGTCCGATGTTCACGAAATTTCGTACTATATTTCATTTAGTAAATCTCTAGGTTAGGTGTGCTACCAGCAAAAAACGGAAGTGTCCTTTCGGAGGGGGGGGGGCATTTTCCCTCGAAAATGTGGTTGTTTTGTAAAACTGTTGTATGGACTTTGTTGATATTTGGGGACGAATGTTAGAAACTGTATTACAACCGGTTTTATATTAGGTTCAATTTAAATCAAACCATAAAAACAGTGTTAATTGCATACAAGGTGAATTTTTGGAAAAAACGCTCTTCCAAAGTATAACTTCCGGTGGCTCGATATCGCTGGCTAACTTACCTTTTCTAGAGTAATACAAAATAAACATTTGTAAAAAATTTCGATAAAATAAGACAAAATACATTTGAATTAGGAGTTGTTAGGAACCTCATAACTGAAAACAGTTTTGTACTATGACGTTCCTAGTCTATATTTAGTATATATTTAGAAAATTCGCTAAATATATAGGCTGATCTGAACATTAGTCAAGGTAGTACTTTTTCTCCAATACCACGACCAATAAGTTTTTTTTTCGGAACATATTAATTTATGTTATGAAAGTTACCTTTAGAAGATGGTCATTGAATATCTTGGCAGTTGTTCTGATCATGAGGCAGTAAGTTGCCCAAATGAAGACTACGAGAGTGTCGTATGAAATACAAACTGTGTACATGATAACCCTGAACAGTTTTCCCATAGTGAAATCTCCTCCTTCCCTTAGAAGATTCCAAATTATTACTATCGAGTTCACTAATACCAATACTGATCCAAAGTGGGAATATCTGAGCCAAGCTGAAGTTATCGGTCGGTTCAGTTCATTTTTGAATCTTATCTGAAAAGTAAAAGAGTGTAACATCAGTGTTACAGGCAGTAGAAAATTGTGGACCTATTATAATCTCGTAAAAGGAAGTAATATTTAATCTTACGAAACTAGATGCAGACAAAACTAAATAACTGGAAGACACAGAACGTCAGTTAAACGTAGTCTAAACATTTCTTGTCACAGCAAACTATTTGGTTAAAGTTTTTTTGTTAGCGATGGAATTTCAGAATTTAAACTATTATTGCAGACATTTTCCATCGTTGGTGAGTAAGATGCATGTACGTTTGCGTAGAACCTTCACTGAGTGTAGACGTGACTGTTTCTTTGAGTTGTTAAAATTTTAGTGTTTTGACTCTAACGGCTACATGTTGTTTAATTGTGTTTAACTGGACATCTTACGCTGATTACTTTAGGCTAGCTCATTTTCTAATATGCTGTGTTATGTTTTAGGGTACCTTTCACCTGAAGACGGGATCAAATTTCATATCCCCAAACGTCGTGATTATCTTGCTCGAAACGGAAAGAAATAATCTTTATTTTTCTTTATTTTCCGAACAATATAAAATTGTGTTGGAACATTAACAATATTATAAGAAAACAACAAGAAAATATATGAAATATATGAGCCACTAGCCTTATTATACCAATAATTTAAAAATTAATTTGATTATAAAATAACTATGAAAACTGTCCAGACTTTCAAGTAGTAAGAGAGTGCTCTAAAAACTCTTCTATACTATAAAATGATTTGGATACAAGGTAGTTTTTAATTTTGTTTTAAATAATTTAGAATGTTGAAAAATTTTTATATGTGAGGGTAGTTTTGAAACAATAATATCCCTGCTTGTGATGGTAACTTTTTAAATAATTCCAGTCTATGGTATTCAACTCTGTAGTTGTCTACCGACCGCGTACCATGATTATGAATTTCATTGCCTTGTACAAGGCGGCATTTATCGAGGCAGAACATGATAGTTTCGTAAATGTAAATTGATGGAAAAGTAAGAATGTTTAGACTTTTGAACGAATTTCGGCACGAATCTCTTAGATTAAGATTGTCTAAGATTCGGACGGCATATTTCTGTAAAACAAATATCCGACTTACTTTTGTTTTAGCACAGTTTCCCATAAACATGTTCCATATTTTAGATGCGTATAGATAATACCATGATATGCTAATTTCAAAATTTCTCTGGAACAATAACCTGCTAGGTTTCTGAGCATAAAGATTCCTGTTGAAACTTTATTGCATACATGCTCGATATGAGAGTCCCAATTTAATTTTCTATCTAGATTAATACCTAGAAAATTGAAATTTTCCACTTCTTTGATTTGGTTATTATTCAAAAGTACCAGTGGGCTTTCATTGTTGATGTGGCGACCAATATTAAAGTTCAATAATCTAGTTTTATTAAGGTTAGTTTTAAGGTTTAGTTGTTCGAAAAACTGCACACAAGTGTTAGTGGATTGAAAGGAAACTATTTCTAGTTCATTCAATGTTGGAGCTGTGAACATTAAAGTTGTGTCATTGAACTGAGTTCCCTAGTGTCATACTTGAGTGCAAATTGTTCACATATAAAATGAACAGCATGGGACCAAGAATAGAACCCTGTGGGACTCCGTACCTAAGTTCAATAGGGTCGGATACAGAATTATTGATTTGCACTTGTTGAGTCCGATTAAGAAATGTCCACCATAATAGTTTTAACTTCATAAGCAAACTAGATACACTATTTTTCACTTACAGTGAAGGAGATCCATCTGTTGTAAGCGTGAATAAGAGCAGGTGTATCCCTCCAGTTTGCAGCTACGAGAAAAGTGAACTGTAAGACGACAATTTCGGAGATGTTTCTGATAATTATGTCAAAGTTATCCCATCGGTTGATGTTGGTGAACTTCCAGAAGTAGATCCTGGTTGTCATGGCAACTTGTAAACACATGACTAGCGCCGTCCATAATGTAGCAAGAGATACTAAACACAGTGTCAACTGACCATCTGAAACAAACATTATTTGTAGCTTGCTACGAACATGTTTTGTTAATAGGATTTCATGTTTGGGGGCAAAACATGGATTCAGAAATTGAGTCATAAGTTCGTTCTTGCAGGAAATGCCAACAGTTTAATAAATTAATGATTATTAATTGAATGAACTTAGAGTCTTTAGAAACAAAGACCCAGAGGTACCTTTCATGGTCTGCCCCTCAAGAACCATGGTCACGGATTCATGTGGACTATGCTGGACCTTATCATGGATTTTATTGGTTGGCCGTTGAAGATGCAACAACCAAATGGCTTGAAATTATCCCATCAAAGAGCGCAACTGCAGAGAAAACCATTCCTAAACTTGAAGAAGATTTTGCTCGGTTTGGTCTTCCGAAGTTGATTGTTAGTGACAACGGAACTTAATTTACTTCACAACTATTTAACAGCTTTTGTTCCCGTAATAACATTCGGCACATAACATCGGCTCCATATCCAAGGTCTAATGGATTGACGGAGAGACGTATCCAGACATTCAAGACACGAATTGAAGCCTGCAAACTCGACTGCAAAAACCTCACTAAGTATCTTCAGACATTTCTTTTCAGTTACCGGATCACGCCTCACCAGACAACTGGAAATCCCCAGCTGAAATGATGTTCGGTCGTCCTATGAGAATGAAGCAATCCCTTCTTAAGCCAGACCTTATGACAAAAGTGGACGCAGCCCTCGTGAGACAAAAGAAGCACCATGATGGAAGACGATTTCGTTGGAGGGCTTTCAACCCTGGAGACTTGGGGTGGGTGAAAACAGGTAGAGGGGAAGTGCAAGAAGGTACGATCTTGGGAAGACATGGCCAAGAGATGTATGACGTGGAAGAAGAGAGTAGAGTTCAGAGAAGGCACGCCGATACTTAAAAGTGGAGGGGGAAGATTGATATAATCAGCTAGCAGACCTTTATACTAATTATAATCATTGTTTACTTTTGTTGATTGTTTTTCAAGTTGTACAAAACTACAATTGATCCTATCTACTTCTACATTTTTATATTATTTTACATTACATTGAGTTTATGCGTCGTACTCAAACAATCGACGTTTATTGTAAAATGAAATAAAAAAAGCAAACAGTTAAGATACACTTTCTGGCTAGTCACATTACTTACATAAACCAATGCTTTTGACTTGATATACGAGTGCAAAGTTGAGCAGTTATTTTTCCTTACCTTTTTTATTTGCTGTAAACGGAAAGCGCCCCAACAACTTCAGAACATAAAACATTAAAATCAGAGGATTCTTAAATTCGTCCTTTCCACAACGACGTATTCTCTTTACTGAATCCCTTCTTACGTAATTCATCTAGGATAATAAACCAAGGCTATATTGTATTGTTTAACACAATTCTCCACATCAAAACCTGACTGTACTATCTGGCACAAATTAATGAAGCTACTAATAAATTAAATCTAAATAACTATTTTATGATGTTCACGTAAAATGTCCTGACACATAACTGACCAGACTCTGTTTATTGATCCACGTTAGTTAAATGCAAAGGCTTATTTACAAAGTAAACGACGACTCTCGTGTTTCGAAACATGCAATCGTGTTTACAATCGAGTTGGCGACTTTCTCTGTTCAGTAAACGTATTATTATTAACCATTTACCAGTTCCACTCGCTCGCACATGAGTGCTGTGTTTAGTCTCAAGGTTAGTGTGTGTTTCTTCTAAGCATTATATATGCTAGATAGCGAATTTTCTGAAAATAGAGCTATTCATTTATCTCGCCAATTCAAACGAAACGTTATAGAAAGGTGCGGTTTGCAGTCGGGTTTCAAAATGGTGGCCATTCAAAGTGTTTTTTTCCTTATTAGATTGTAGCTATAGTGTAAACAAACACAAAGTTCACTCTGCATAGTAGAGTTTAACTCTCTCAGTCTATCTAAACAACTCATGTTGTTCTAGAACCTACCGATTTATTAAGTAATTTTGGTTTGATTAATTATTTAAACCGAATTTCTGCACTTTGCCATTCAGAGCACTGGGCAGAAATTAAATCTACATAAGAATTTCTGCACTTTGCCATTCAGAGCACTGGGCATAAATTAAACTGTTGAATAGTTTACTAGCCTACGTGTCCTTGGATACAGAAAGTAAAAGGTAAGGTTTTCTCGTTTAACAAGGCGAAGTTATTACTACAAAGTCCTCTCTACCACTCAACCTCAACCATAACCTAGCATTACTGTATAGTCACATTACAAAATATAAAATTCACTAATAAGTGGTGACTGCGGGGACAGTTTATAAATTACGTCGTCTAATTTAAAATGGACAAATGAACACTTTTTCTGTTTTATTGGAAATTTGCTAAGACTCACTGTGGCGCTTGTGGCTACTTGTCGTCTATGATTTTGAGTATTATACCAACGAATACCAAACTGTAATGCATTAAAATGTATATTTGAGACGTTACGTGAAATGTATTTACTCGTATGTATTTAGAATACGGATAGGTGTTGAGACACGTGGATAAATTAAATCGCTAAGAGATTTAATCAAACAAGTATAAATAAAAATATACATTTCACTATAAAGCCTTACCAAAGAACTTTAAAATTAGCTCTTAAGCTTTCGCGGCCAGTGCTAATCTAGTTCTTGCGGTTCACAACGCGTCCAAAATTCATAATTATGTTGAGATATTTCGGCCTCGCTGAATTTGGTATGAAGTTTGGACGCGGTGTGAACCGGCATAACTAGATTGAAGAACCGTAAATACATGTATCCGATTTCTTTCAAACTTTGGATATCTATGATAAAAAAATATGAGCAACAACTAAATAATATGAAGTGAAAGGACAATGATGTGAAAGAACAGCCAGGATTGGGTCGAGGGATGTCGAGCAAGGCTTTTGCAAATGCATAAGCTTTATCCAGCACGTGCTCGGGATAAGCACTCATCCGCTCAGCAGTATGGATTTAATTAAAACACTTGTACCTACCAGGTGTCCATTTCAAAAAGGTTATCATTGTTACATTTAGGCTACAAATTTCAGACATTATTAAAAAGGGGGGTAATATTTTTCCGTACAGTCAGAAATATGAGTGGGCATTTAGAATTCGATCAGTGTGAAAATCAAGCAACTCTTTAATGATAGTGGCTGGGTTTCAACTCCCAAAAGAGCGAAATTTTTTATTCTTTCTAATGGCTTTCAATCCATCATTATAAGAGTTTAAGGTTGCTTCGTTTAAGGTAATTCGAAATATAGAAATTCAATTTGTAAATAACTTATAGAAACCCTATTTTAAGAAGGTGTTTTTACCGAATTGAATGACTTTTTTAATATTTTTTGATCAACTTATCACTTATCAACAGCTACCGAAATTCGCAATAAAGCCAATTTGAGTAAAATTGCTTAAACTCAGAGAGCTCTAGCTCCGGAACTACTCACTTCAATAAAACTCTCAAGATTAAAAAAGAACTAAAATTCAATTTCTCAATTCAGTCAAAATTGTTTTCTAGCAAATCTAGGAAATGTTAAATTGTCCAAACGACTAACACAATTTCAGAACAACGACACTTTCGTCGTTGAATCTGGTAGACAATTTAATACTAAGACTTATTAATTGAGAACTAACGTTAAGATCAACTAAAATCAACCTTAAACTCTAAACATTAAGGAGTGAAAACCATTCAGAAAGAGTGAAATTTCGCTCTTTTGGATGTTGAAACCCAGCCATTGACATTAGAGAGTGGCTCGATTTCCACATTCGGAGAATTTTTCACTCTTTCATATAAATTTGGAGTGTAAAAATTTCAAATTTCAGATTGAATTTACCTGTTGGCTAACACATTGCTAAAATTCAGTACAAAACTTCTACTAAATTGCAGAGAGAAAATAGAAGGAGTAACAATATAATTAGAAATGAAAGGGTTGAGAGTGGATCATACATCAAAGCTGACAAACTGGGCTTGAAGCAGACCTTGCTGCTTTTTGCCAAGTCTTTGTTCAAAGCATTCAAACAAATATTTTGTTATCCTTCAACCTTAAATAACATTTATGGAAATTACTTTTCATATCCACTAAGAGTTCTGTACATTTTCCTTACACACAAAAATGGAGAACGATAGTGAGTGTCTATCCAAGTCTATAACTGTAGAGTTGTTTATATGAAATAGAAGGTTGAGTTTTAAAAAGTCGATAAAAGTATAACTTACATTATTCCGACTTCTATATAAAAGGAAAGTGAGATCGGTGTGATAAAATCATGCAGTTTAGTACACGTGTAAAGTGTGTTATTTGGTAATCCAAGTAAACTAATGTTTGAGTTATTGGAAAATATTTACTTTCTGGCTTTTTTTGGAAATGGTGAACAATCAAAATGGTGGCTGCCAAATGGTGCCAAGAGATGCCAAAAAGAATGGTCATAGCTTTGTTATTATTTCTTCAGATACTTGACCTAAGTGTTCTTCAAAATCAATAAATCACTATTTGAGATGCCGACCACTCTCATGAGGGTATTTTAAGGCAAATATGTGGTGAGAGATGAGTGTGATGAGTGCTAGTAATGAGTTATGAGGTGTAGTCTTGTTACAAACTAAGGCCGACTCCTTCTTAGAATGGGTCATTAATTAATAGCCCGATGACCAATGGAAATACAAGGACCAACGGCTTAGCGTGACTTCTTAGCCACGCCATGGTCTGAAATGTCTAAACGATGGTGGGAATTGATGCGGGTATCATCAGATGATCACTGAGACTATCTGAGCCGCTTTAGACCTATATCATCCTCAAAACCTGACCTCCATGAAGCTGGATTTCAGAACCACGCCACGAGTCCCAGTTAACCGTTAGGTTTGTGTGAAACACTTAAAGGATATCACGCTATTATACACTTACATTTTGTTATCTTGTATTCAAATTTTCCAACATAGCAGCTAGACTACATTATTAGTAAGAAAATGTGCTTTACGAATAAGTAGATGTAAGGACAAATGTTTAAAATATGCCGGTACCAAGCTCATAGTACTCGTATATATTGAATAATGTATTCAAAACAAAGATTGTAAAACTATTGTAAATTGGTGTAAACCGTGAATAAATAAACAAATATATAATTGTTTAACTGCCTTGAATTGTTTTCTTTCGTGGAATGTTTGAACTGATCCCCGACAGTGAAATTGGTGGAATTTGAATGATTTAAATAAAAAAGAAAACTGAATTCATGCACATGAAAAGGTACATGTATACAACATCTCAAAAACAAGGAGACATAACAAAAGTCACACGTTTATTGCATAAGAGAAAATTCTGGTACTCCAAAATAAAATAAAGAGTCAAATGCAACAGTGTTGCCAACACAGTGAATGCGATACGGAAAACTCAAACAACTTTATAAAGCAGTGTGAAAGAGTTGAATCAGTTTTCCACTGAGTTCTTGCCGATATAAAGTGTTGTCAGTGGAGTGAAAACAGTAACACGTGGAGGACAAGAGGACAGGTGTTGTGCATCGGTTTCCAATACTACAAACTTGTGACGGAAAAGAAATTGAGATCTACTGCATTTAGCTGCATTCATACGTAAATTTGTGGAATCTTTGTCGATACGCAATTAAAGCAGCGACTACACATGTGCGTTCCAGGCATCGACGGTATGCTCTAGATATCTAGTATATTTCAATGTAAGTGGCTTTACATGTACGTTCCGTTGCGCTCCGTTCAGAGACGGGAAGTGATTGTATCTTAACTCTTTGGCTTTTGCGGCCGGTTCCATCACTAAGATCTAAGGATTCCGGTTTTCAACGCGTCACAGTTGAAATAAAATTACTGCTAAACGTATCGACCTCGCTGTGGAGAGTCATCCTCAGTAGCTTGTCGACTGGCTGAGACTGGATTGGTAGGGCACACGAAACAAGAAGACATAGAAAAGTCGGCAATTGATGGAATTGATTTTGACAAAACCAAGGTCTTGGCAAAAATTTCACACTATTATCCAAAGGAAATTAGAGAAACCATAGAAATAATCAAGCATGAAGATAACTTTAACAAAGAAGATATCATAAAATTATCAAACACTTGGCAGCCAGTTCTTCAGAAGGCCTATTAAAGCCAGCCAATCCAGTTCGACAACGAGCAACAGGCTCCGCCCACTTCAACCAATCAGGTGACAGGACCCCCCCCACCCTTGGGGTAAATAAGAAGACGGCCGGCCAATCCAGTCTCAGCCAATCAACAAGCTACTGAGGATGACTCTCCACAGCGAGGTCGAAAAGTTTAGCAGTAATTATATTTCAACTGTGACGCGGTGTAAACCGGAAGCCTTAGGATCTTAGTCACGGTATGCTCCTAAACCACACCGGCACGCAACGCAACGCAACGCAACGTGACGTGACGGAACGTACATATTATGTACTCAGCGGACAGCGGTTACGTTCTTCAGCAACGGAAAAAAAATATGTACTTTTTAGTGGGTACTCTATCCTTTAGTTTGCAACACTGACCACTCCTAGAAGGTATTTTAAGGTGGATAATAGTGACGAATAGTGAGTGTGATGAATGTTATAACTTTTAAGAAAACTGGTACTTATGTTCAGGTTTGCATAAATTTATAATAACTTTATATTCAAACTTATACATCTGACGTGTATGTTTGTTCAAATTATGCTGTGTACTACTAGTGACCTAGTAATGTAAATATACTATTTTATGCTTAAGAAGACGAGATGGCAAAAGCAAAACTTTTCAAACGGCTGGAGAGTTTCTGTACAACTCAAATACAAACTTTGTTCGTACTCTACCTGTGCGACCAGAAGTAACTCTACAGACGTGAATCAATTTGGTTACTTTCTAAACACAGCTAAACCTTTATGTGCGGAAAGTTATTAAGATTCTATAATTATTGAGAGTTGAAAAGTAAAACATGATGAGACTAAATCACTATTTGAGATGCCGACCGCTCTCATGAGGGTATTTTAAGGCAAATATGTGGTGAAGGATGAGTGTGTTGAGTGGTAGTAATGAGTTATGAGGTGTAGTCTTGTTACAAACTAAGGCTGACCCTTCTTAGAATGGGTCATTAATTAATAGCCCAATGACCATTGGAAATACAAGGACCAACGGCTTAACGTGACTTCCGAACCACGCAGGCAATTGTCTGATAATTATGTTCAAACGATGCTGGGAGTTAATGCGGGTATCATCAGATGATCACTGAGACTATATGAGCCGCTTTAGACCTATATATCATCCTCAAAACCATATATTGTAAATATAGCCATATATAATTTCATTGGCTGAAAGAATTCATATTTGGAATGAGATTATCTACAGCCACATACATCTAAATGAACTGGATCATGTATTATCTGTATTTTCCCATCCCCCGCTGAGGAAGTGCAAAATATCTTGTGTTGAATGGCAGCAATCTTGTTGATAATTGACAGCTAAAATGGCTTTTTAATGTGCATAAACAAAGCTTTGGAACTTCCTCTTTTCAACCGTATGTAAATTATTCATAAAACACCTATATTCAAAAGTTTTAAGAAGAATTAAAGTATGACATTCTTTTTTAATAACCCTGTATTGTGAAATAAATTAAGTGTACAATTTTCTTCTTGACTATTTTCCGTCGGGGAGGGAACTAATTGATTTAGTCAAAGTTTAGTTAAAAACATTCAGGATGTATTTACAAAAACAAAAGTTAGAGTGAATACTTGATACTTACACTTTCTTTATAGTTATAAAATGGTAGACAAGTTAAACTTACCTAAAATACAAAAGAACTCCTAACCCAACTGTTTGCGAAGCTGAAGGATTTACAAAGTAAACAGCAAGTGAAGTTACTTGAGTCAATGTTTGGTTCTAAGTCTACTTAATCTCACTAAATTACCTTAGGACATAACTCTCTCCTTTGTTTCCACTCTGTATTTGACAAGCTTTTGTTATAAGTGAACCTTATTTATTGCAATTCCAAACTACCTAAAAGCCAAGATTCAATTAGATCGGTAAATAAGACATATCTCCTTCTTATATGGCTTTGATTAGCTTTTGAGTGGCTATAGGTTAAAACGAGTTTTAGCGGGGAAAAGAAAGTAATCTGAAAGTTGTGCAGTTTGTTTTATGTTATCCATCACTATAAGGAAATACAAAAGACAGCTAAAATGAAAAACAACATTTTAAGGACCTTAAAATAACTCTCTACTGGTACCTATGAGTTCCTAAAAAATATTTTTTTGGAAATAGTCGTTGGTTAGGATGCTATAGAACTAACGAAAGGCTAATCCTTTTAAACTTAAAACGACTAATTTGGTTTGCAACAAAGATTTACATGGACTATAGAACTTCCCTGTAAAATTGTAAAAAAATACGTCAATTCAAACGTCATCCTGTTTTCTGATATCACTTTTTATAAAGACATTAACCAAAAGGTACTTTGCATCAAAAGAACTGAATACGTTACAAACAAGTTTGTTGCATTTAGGTCACATACTTCTCCATTTGTAGCAAACCTCTCTTCTGAGACTGGGGCTGGTTGTGGCTAAAAGATAAATGGCATGTCAAAGCCATTTGACCTACCCTTCTAACCAAAAGGCTGGATTAAAACTTTTCCGTTTATAAATATTGAAGCAGTAAGTGCCTTTTTCGGGGTTGTTTGCTTAAAGCGGGTAAACAGAATACAAAATAATGCTCTTACACTTTAATTGGAACAAGCTTTTAGTCGCTAAGGTTTTGTTGCTTCAGGTGTATTGATGTGGACGTCTGTCTGCCTGTATTATTTTACGTACGTTTTAAAAGTCAAAAACTTGTATCAGAAATTGTTTTAGGATTGTTGACGCTTATTATAGAGGTTCAAGTGGACGTAGCTTCAAGTTCGAAAAGTCAACTCAACCTCTGTAAACATAGACTAATGTCTTGTATGGTCCAAAAAAAGTATTAATTGTTTTATGTTAAGTAGTTCTTTTATTAGCTATAAAAACTGACTTTTCTTAAATGCTCGACATGATTTTCGCCATTGATTATGACATTCTCCATACGGCTTAATATGTTTCCAACCATTCCTGAACATCTTAATTTTTAAGCTTTCGCGGCCGGTGTCATCATTAATATCTAAGGTTTCCGGTTTACACCGCGTCACAGTTGAAATACAAATACTGCTAAACGTTTCGACTTCGCTGCGGAGAGTCATCCTCAGTAGGTGGTTGACTGGCTGAGACTGGATTGGCCGACGCTTGGGTATATAAGAAGACGACACGCCCGGCCAATCCAGTCTCAGCCAGTCAACCAGCTACTGAGGATGACTCTCCACAGCAAGGTCGAATCGTTGTTTATCAGTATTTGTATTTCAACCGTGACGCGGTGTAAACCGGAAGCCTTAGATATTAATCATTCCTGAACAGTTTTGAGGGGTGACATCCATTAGAAATAATGTTATTTGTTGCTTCAGGTGTTGAATACTTTGCGGTGATGACCTGAGGAAACACTTTTCAGGAATAATTGCAAACCTTTTAAGACCTACGGAATATGTCAGTCTCCATGGAATATTCCAGAAAACATGTCGGACATTTAGCTATAAGATATAAACGGTTTTGTATAGCTAATAAAAGAAATGCTTACCTAAGAATGAAAATACCTTTTTATCACCATGTATGTTTATTCAAACAGATGTACACCCCTATTGTAACCTAAAAACCTTGTAGAATACTTTTCAGGAATGGTTGCAAAAGTTTTATGACCTATGGAATATGTCATACTCAAATAAATATTCCGGAAAACACATCGAGCATTTAGCTTTAAAATAGAGTCAATTTTGTGTAGAGCTATACAAAACTGACTCTAGGAAAAGAAATGCATACCATAAAATGACAAGTACCTTTTTTACCAATTTCTAAGTTTATTCGACCAGTTAAACACCACTATTGTTACCTGGATAAATTTGGAGTTTAACTTCAAAAGCGTTAGCTGAATTAAACTAAAGTCAGTGTTGAAGTACTGTGGGACAGGCTCAAGTTAATTTATAAAGTGTAAGTTGTATGAAATATCACAGCTGCGAGGAAGCATCAATCAGAATAAATCCTCACCCGACACTCCCTCTCAATCAGCCAGATTAACGAGATTTCTCCGTATTTTATTGATGGCTCGTGTACCAAATAATTCTTGTTTTTTCTATTTTGATTGAAGTTTTCGAAAGAATGGATCATTTAAATTTTGCTACTCTGTATTTTTGTTTTAGAAATTATAAGAGATCATTAAACAATTATCAACACGTTTATCTTGTTGTAGTATCTCAAAAGTAAGGACAGTTGCAAATCGAGTACCGTTGCAACATATTTTATGTCCATTCTGCTCTGAAACCACCTGCTTTTAACACATTTATTGACTCAGCTTAAGTGTTACTTTTACATCCAGGTGAATAATATACGTATTGTGTTGATGATGTGTTTCTCCTTAGATCGAAGTAATGTTTACTAATTGTTTCTTTATTATATTAAAACATGTATTAATATTTATTTCTCATTCTTATTTGCAAAATGACAAAAAGTATCGTTCATCACTCGGCATGAAAGTGTCTTTTTGACCCTCGGTCCTTTAATTATAAGAGAAGAAATAGTGAAGAAATATACTGTATGTTGTACACAACTTTGATATCTTAACAGTAAAAAGGTATATACTTTTTATTGGTAAAACGTAACTATGAACATCCTTTAGGTCTCATAAAAGATCAATACTGCCTTAATGTATATCCATTTCTGTCCATCAATACTAGTATGTCCTACAGTTAACCTCTCTGGTACGAGCCTAACCTAGTTTAAAATCTGAATCGCAGACAACTTTTTAAAAGGCACTTTTAGGAAGGTATAGTGAATTATGTTTTTTTTTATTATTCGATTAAGGTTGATAAATAAATTTCAATTTAAGTTCTTTCATTAAAAAATAACTTAAAGTAACCAATCTTATAAACTTAGTAGTTTGGTTTATATCGTTAGGAAGAAACAGATCTTACACTGGTTAATCATTGTAAATATTAAAACAAACTCTCATTAAAATGCACTCTTTATTCTTGGTAGAAAAAAGTCATCAAAAAACCCTTTTTTCTCTATAAAAATGTTCAAGTTTAAAGCTATTGTTTCCTAAGAAGTGGTGACCGCTCTACTACGGCAGTAGTATGAAGATAAATTTCGTTTTCAATATAATTTGGACTTTTGCGTTATCTGGATTTTTATTCTTAATCTTCAAATAATAATAGAAACTGTAAAACTCACAATTATTTACTAAATGAGTGACGAGACAGACTGAAACGGTACGCAGTATTAAAAGGCATTTAGTTCATTGAATTGGAAAGTTACTTTTCTTTGACTGGTAGGTTTCATTTCATTGGAGTTTCATTGGTTTATATCATAGAAACGTCTGATCAAATTAATATAACAGGACAACTACACAACCATCAGTACTTAATGATAAATGATGTACAGCGAAGCAAAGACCAAAAAATACCTGAGAAAAATAAAGACTGTCATTAGTTTTGTTATTTGATTGTAAAACCAGTTACTTTTGATTTATATGAATTAGTTTATTATAAGGCAAAAAATTGCATTTATATTACATTGAATTTTTTTATTTATGTAAGTTTTAATTATAAATATATTATTATTATAAGGTTAGGTGTACGAATAACCACAAGGTACACTTAAGGATTAGTATAGGTTAACTTTATCTTGTTTGTGAATTGTGTGAAATTTTGGAAATAAAGATATTTTTTATTCTACAAGATTTTCCAAAAAGAACGTCCTACTTTCATTTTTCTGTAACATATATAGTATGAGTGCTTTATGAATAATTTACATATGGTTGAAAAGAAGAAGTTTCATCTTTTAGTTATACTGAGAGATGATTTCCGCTTTTAATTACCAACAAGACGGCTGCCCTTTTAACACAAGATATTTTGCGTTCTTGAATTTCCAAACCCAGTCAGTTCACTTTGGCAAGGGTTTCGTCGTAGATTAATTTGTGGTTTTCTTGTAAATTTTTTTTGTGGTACTATGTAAGGGCAAGGTTTACGTACCCATTCTGACAAAAAATCTATATGACCTACGGAACCATATCAGAGCTGCAGTCAATCTCATAAATTAATATTAACTTCGTGATCTACCGGAAAATAGTTTGATTTTCGGATAGACTTTTGCCGAGCAGCCAGGGGAGAACATGGTGAGCTTTAAGGTGTGTACCAAGGAAGACAAACTTTAAAATGTTCTCTTTTACTAGTATTTAATTTATGCATATCTGAATAAGAGTTAATAAAGGAGAGTTGTTAGAAAGTAGGACATTCTTTTTGAATAACCCTATATTGTTTTCAATGTAATCATATGAGAAAGTTTTCCTAGAGAACGGTAGCAGCTTCCATGTGATTCCATTATAAACCGTCGACATTATCCTAGGAAACTAAAGCTTAGGAAAATACAGTTTCCTGCTAGAAAGCATTTTTTCATCTTCAAAGTTCTTATCCAAATAATGTAAACAGTTTGTTTCTCGTTATATACAAACATGTAGTGCTTACATACAGCACTAGATTATTAATTTGATAAATTCACATTTCCAAATGAATAATCTGTGGAACTGTTAGTTTGTAACTGGTGGGATTTATGTTGGCAGCAGTGGTTGCTTGGCTACACTCCAGGCTAGCCAACCACACAGTCAAACTGCTGAACATGTACTCTCGAATATATGAGAAACTTACTCCAGTAAATTCTTTTCACTGAATTCAGTGTATGAAAATGTACAGGTTTGGGACAGGTATGTAATATATCTTATACGCCCAGGAATATTGAAGTAATAGAAACAAAACCTCAGGTTGAAATATTATTATGGACTTCTTCCATCGTTTTTCGGTGAAGAAAGGAACACGACGTTTCCGACACTAGAAACTGATCCCGTCTTCAGGTGAAAAGTAACCAAAAACATCAACCAGGTGTAAGTAAAACATGCCACACAACATAAGAAAAATGAACTAGTCTAAAATAAATAAATCAGCTCCATCTGACCAGTCACCCACAGCCAAATGATTTCTTTTCTAAGGGCTTGCTAGTTATTTGAACTTTCTTGTTAGGAAAACCTGATTCATTCATCAAAACTCCCCCCAAGAATTCCCCCTCCATTTTCTGTGCAAAAAAAGGTATTTGGATTATTGTTTTATAGTTGGCCAGTCTGATTCCTGGCTGTGATTGGTCGTCCGCTGCTCCAAGCTAGCCAATGCGGCTGTCAGGTGGCTGGCCAGACAGGGTAGCTGTCACTGGCCATTAACTTGCTTGATTTTTTTTTTTTGAGTTGTCTCTTTAATTGTGCACGTGGTATTATTGTCTAGGCTAGTTGTTATCAAATCATTTTTTGGTGGTTCCAATTTATTTACAATTAATGTAAAATAATAAAACGAATACGAACATAAAAATATGTGAACAAATAAAAAAATGGCTTAAAGTTAACCTATAACAAAACAAATAAAATTGTAATTATTAATGTCATTAGGTGGTGGGTGACTGATAACTTTTAGGCTAGCTCATTTCTAATGTTTCGTGATATTTTAGGTTATTTTTCACTTGAAGATGGAATCAGATTCCAATTACCAAAACTTCGTCTATTTTCGTCTAGTTTTTGTTCACTAAAAACTATGGAAAACGTCCGTGATAATATTTCCACCTCAGAATTGTAGAATACCATCGTTAACAACAAACTTGAAACTAATCAAATACAATAATTGAACCATTGTATTAAGTGCATCTGCCAAAATGTACCACAAATATTTTAAGTATAAACTCCGATATTTTCAAAGTTTATAAGGTGTGTCGGAAAAAGGTCAAATTACGTGAAAGGTCGAAGATTGTAAATAGTGATTGAAAATGTGGTTAAGTTCTGTTTTACCTCTGATATTGAACAGAATCCTGCTCACAGCCAATACAGCCCATTCCTCCTCGTCCCACGCTACCCCCACATACCAATTTCCTTTTAACCTCACCAATCAAAATACTTGTTTGAACATTGAACTCTGATGCGAAAAGGAGTGTTAACAGTATGTTTTCAGAACATTTTCTGTGTTCAAATTTGTATTTTATGTTTTTTTACTGGGAGGTATATTGCCTGTATGATTCATGTAAAGTGTTATTGTCTATAAAACGTAAACAATTAATCCAAATTGTTCAATTTACCAAAGAATTGAGGTGAAAATTGGGTAGAGTAGTTGGCTTTTAAAGCACTAAATCATGGGATCATTCTTTGCCCAGGCATATATGTTTGGGCCGCTGTCCAAAAAAACGTGCATTACGACCACAAACCCTACGTTAAGTCACTAATCAAAAATACTTTCCGTTGAAGTAGACATAAAAAAGGAGAAAATACAAACATATTAATTTGTGTTGAGAAATTAACTTAGTCTTAAAAAAGAACCATCGGGTACAAAATTAAACTATTATAAACATAATGAGACCGATACAGGGCAAATGGGATTGTAAATAAAATTGTATACTTTTCTTTTAGTACTGGATCATATAATATGCGTAAGTTCACCCACACTATGAAACAATTGCCTAATTAAGTATGGTTTTAATTTTGGCTCATAACTCTTAAAATCAGATTCAGACTGTATTATGTTCAGGCATTTTACTGTAAGGTTTCACTCCAGCATGCCAAAAACGTTTAAAATAATTATTTTTATTGATTCAAAATCATGTAAAGTGATAGTACGAATTCCTAAGTCTTTGAAGTCTATCTTTAAAAACAATCAATGAAGTTTGTTTAACTATAGGTTGTACGTTTGCACATTTGAGAGTGAGTTATGTCATAAGTAAAGACTTTACTGTACATATTGAAGGAGGTTAAATAGGTCAACCTTGTCGTCTGACATTGTTTGCTATAAGAAGGAGTCTACGACCTTAATGCAATGCAAACTTTGTCTAGTGCCTTTATAACATGAGTCTTCATAACAGCTAGATTGGTTGATTATTTAGTACAAGTAAATATTGATGGTTAAAATGTTGTCTGACAAACTTATTGTGAAATACAATGGAATGGAGTGAGAATCAATATGTTGAGTGCTTTTGATTCTCATGGTGACTTGACTTTGCAGACCTCTAATGTATTTAATTTCAAGTCTAATATCGCTTGTAAACGGTAGTTTACAACTTTGTTTTTGCGTATATCAAAGTATTTAAAACTACTTTTCAATGCTAGTTTTAGTTTTGTTTTGTTGTTATGAGTTGTGTTGTTGTGTTTTTACTGTACTAGACTATGTACTAAACATTATTTGACTATGCATATATGAAATACCCGATATCAAATCCATTTCAATTTCCTTGGAAAGCAATCACAATACAATATCCGTTCCGTCACTCGATATAACTGATAACTATTCCCAACTTTGTCGCTGATATTGACAAATTTCAACAGGTTTTCTTGTCATATTTGTGAAAACTGCAGTTTTCCTTAAATACAATACATTTACTGATTTAGTTGCTTGGACGAACTGTTAGAAATGAACTTTTGACAGCTAGTCTAAGTTTATGAGTGTAAAACAGTCTATTTTAGTTGGTAATTTTAGTAATGTTTGATTGTTAAACCATGACTCTTCCTTAACATTAATTAATGCCCAATGACCAATTGCACCAACGGCCGTGATTTATCATGTTTCAGCCAAGTTGGAACTAAACCCGAACTATTAGAGAAACCATAGAGCGATAACTAACATGTAAAATTATCAAAAAACTTGCCAGTTCTTTAGAAGCCTATTGAAGCCAGCCAATCCTACAGGTCCGCCCACTTACAGGTGACAGGACCCACCCATGGGTAAATGACCAATATCAGCCTCCTACTGAGGAACACAGAGAGGTCGCCAGTAATTATATCAACTGTGATGTAAACCAGAAGCCTTAGATTTTAATTATGCTCAAAGACACGTACATGACATAATCTTCTGCACCACTGTTCTATTAAAGTTTCAATATTAAATGACGATTTCACACAAGATATTCTTGTTCTGGATTCATAATAACTTATGAACAAAGTTAAGTCTTTTAAAACAGCTTTACGATTTTAAAATATATAAAACGAAAAACATTAGTTTAAAATAACATATACATTGTTTTACAAATTGTTGTGATTTAAGGTCCTTATGGTTTAGAATTTATAATAACTTAATATTTAAACACGTGCAGTTTTGTTCTACTTCGAGTGACCTAGTAATGTATGCTTAGGAAGACGAGATGGCAAAAGCAAAAACTTTTAACGGCCTGTTACAAACTTTGTTCGTACTTACCTGTACGAATTCAGAAGGAATCAATTTTGTTACTTTCTAAACACAGCTCCAGACTCTTTGATGTTTGGACTAAATATGCAATACATTAAAAGAATTCATGAGTTTCCATAATGGTTCAAGGCAAATATTGTGTCCGTGAGTGTGATGAGTTGTATGAGTTCCAGGTTGTCTTGTAACTGGGACTCTTCCTCATTAGTTAGCCCAATGACCAGTTCTACGTGAGAACCACGCAGGTGATCAGCTAAACTGGTAGTTGATGTATCATAAGATCACTGAGACTACTGAGCCACTTTAGACCTATATCATCCTCAAAAACTCATAAAGGTGGGGTACTACCACTCATGTTTTTAAAGTTGCAACTAAAACACAATTCCAGAGCATAACTAACATTTTACCACTTATTTCAAAACCAGCCATGGATGTAAAAGAAGAATATTTTAAAATAGTTCCCTCATGAGAGATTCTGGTTCTGGTTAATATGTTATATAAAGCTCAAATAGTGATTCAGTGATTTATATTGTGTTGTTACCAATTAACCATAATATTTACCATAGTTGGTTTTAGAGTACATAGACAATTATTCCAACTTTGATGTTTGGTGCAATACATTGCGTTTCCTGGATTATTGCTAATTTGTTTCTTTTTGAAACGATATGGTGTCTTTTTCCCTTCGCTATCATATTTTTCGTAGGTCACCAAAAGACCCCCAAGGAATACGCACACGGTGTCTGCTACTGTTTTTTATAACAATTATAAAACAGATCGACAACGATATAATAATTTTAAATCATTCAGCGTCTAAGATATTAAACCTTAAATATACCAAACAAAAGACGTGTTTAAACTGATATTTATGTTAACCTAAACCTTAATACAGTCTGGTGCAACGTTTCAACTTATCTTTTTCACCAAACCGTCATTTGTTATTTTCACTTTAAGTGAGAAGCAACATTTATTATTATAAAGCGAATTCTAGAACCCAAGGTGGAATAACTTCCAACCCAATACACTGGAAGAATTTCAATACGTCTTTTGAGTTATTTTCTGTTGGTTCGTCATCCACTCCTTTCGTTATTTACAAGTTCAATATTTAGTTGAACAAATCAGCTCCTTTAGTTATTGTTGTTTCAAACCCGTGTACTTTCAGATTCTTTAGGCTAGATACTGAGTAGTTTAATAAGCTGTGACCTAAAACATTAAAAGTTGTTAACAGGTGTCTAACGTTTTATTTGTTGAAGTTGGTTGTTGAACTTCTGAGATAGTGTTGCAGATATGTTCCATCTTTTAGTAAACAATAAGAACAGGAAGTTTTGAAATATGTATCTAACTCCGTCTTCAGATGAAAATCAACCTAAAGCACTAGGAAATGGGCTAGCCTAAGTAACCAGCGCAAGCCGACCAGTCACCCATCGGCAAAGAACAGGAGTTCTCTCTTTTTAAACTTCTTGCCAGTCTTATATTACTTTAGATACTTTATTTTGACTGGGAGTCGTGGCGTGGTTCTGTAATCCAGCTTCATGGAGGTCTGGTTTTGAGGATGATATAGGTCTAAAGCGGCTCAGATAGTCTCAGTGATCATCTGATGATACCCGCATCAACTCCCACCATCATTTAAATATATCAGACCATCACCTGCTTGGTTCGGAAGTCACGTTAAGCCGTCGGTCCTTGTATTTCCATTGGTCTTTGAGCTATTTATTAATGACCTATTCTAAGGAAGAGTCGGCCTTATTTTGTAACAAGACTACACCTCATAACTCATTACTACCACTCATCACACTCATCCTTCACCGTATTTGCCTTAAAATACCCTCATGAGAGTGGTCGGCTTCTCAAATAGTGATTTAATGAACTTCTGAGATAATGTTGCAAATATTTTCCGTCTTTTTAGTGAACAATAAGAACACAACGTTTTAAATATGTAGCTAACTCCGTCTTCAGATGAAAATTAACCTAAAGCACTAGGAAATGGGCTAGCCTAAAAGTAATCAGTGCAAGCCGACCTGTCACCCGACGCTATGAAACAGGAGTTTTCTCTTTTTAAACTTCTTGCCAGTCTTATATTACTTTATCTGAAAATTATTTCGTATCAGTGTACACAAAGTTTCACCTTGCTCTATGACAAAACTTTAAGAACTCTCACAAAGACCCAAGAACAACACGTTTTATTGATAAAAATTGTCCAAAACAAAACGGTCACTTCTCCATTTTGTGAGTAAACAAAATCCACTTCAGTTCTGACCTAGTCTACTGTTTACTGGCCAGTGGACAAAGATAACAGTCGTGTGACATCCATGCACTTTGCTAAACAAGTAATGGTATTTAGCTATAGAATACCACTTTGTGCAGTGTTGAGTTTTCTTTCTTCTTAACTGGGGGAGGAGAACTAAAAAACCTTACTTTTTTTAAAAACTAAATCACTAAATCACTATTTGAGATGCCAACCACTCTCATGAGGGTATTTTAAGGCAAATATGTGGTGAATAATAAGTGTGATGAGTGGTAGTAATGAGTTATGATGTGTAGTCTTGTTACAAACTAAGGCCGACTCTTCCTTAGAATGGGTCATTAATTAATAGCCCAATGACCAATGGAAATACAAGGACCAACGGCTTAAAGTGACTTCCGAACCACGCAGGTGATGGTCTGATATGTCTAAACGATGGTGGGAGTTGATGCGGGTATCATCAGATGATTACTGAGACTATCTGAGCCGCTTTAGACCTAAATCATCCTCAAAACCTGACCTCCATGAAACTGGATTACAGGACCACGTCACGAGTCCCAGTCAAACGAACGTTCGCGGCTACTGTGGTGCTTTTGACAGAATAAATAACGAAATAATAAACGACCTTTGCTTAAGTCATCTTGGGCCACATAGTTTACTAATGGGCCCCCCACATAGTTTGGGGGGATGGTTAGAATAATTTATGTAATTTATATAACACATTTAGATAGGAGTAGTATATTTTCGTTTTTATGCTATATCCTGTAGGATTTCTCATTATCATTAACATTAACGTTCCATGGACAAGAAGTTTTAAATTTTAACCCCACTTAAGTACTGGGGTTTTCAAACGAACCACTGGGGCACAAAAAACTTCTAACGTTGTTAACGTAATTAAATATCGTTACAAACTATATTGAAACAGAAATATGGTTTTGAACATTGATATTACAGCTTGGAAAAACGAGTTTGCTTCAAAGGTCTTATAAGAATAAGAACGTCGTTGTAAACGTAAGAAACCCCTCAAATTACAGCTCAATAAAAAGGCCTGTCGTAATAGCATCCATAAAAACTCAGGGGAATGTAATAAACAATTATGGGCTATTATGTATATTGAAACTCTTAAACTCTTAGAACGAAAAGTGCAAGGGCATTATCGCTAGGGAGTTGGGCATAGTGTTTTTTTGAAACATAAGAAACTGCACTAAAATAAATCACACTCCTGTAACAGTTAGCGCTGTGAAAAGTATATAATATGAAATTAAATAAAACAGGGAGGGATAAAGTGCAGCTTTTGTTTAAACTTGTTCAATAAAGACTTGCAGTTAACATAATTCTAGAGGCGTTGGATATAACAAAGCATCTCAAATAGTGACCTTTCAGGTTTGAATAAAGACTGGCAATTGAGCATAATTTTGTTGGAGTATAAACTACTTAAAAGAATTATTTCAAAACTATATGAATTGTTCAAAAGATATTCAAAGAATAAAAATAGTTGAATTCTTTAAGCTTTTTCGTTTATCTACAGAACCAAATGTTCGAGAACAAAGGAAAATGTATGTTATAAAGTAAAGCCATAATGAATAAGGTTCACCTATAACAAAAGGTTGTCAAATACAGAGTGGAAACAAAGGAGAGAGTTATGTCCTAAGGTAATTTAGTGAGATTAAGTAGACTTAGAACCAAACATTGACTCAAGTAACTTCACTTGCTGTTTACTTTGTAAATCCTTCAGCTTTGCAAACAAGCTGGATTAGCGGTTTCTTCTGATTTAGACCATTTGAGTTCCGACGTTCTTTTCCAGTCTGTCTACTTGGAAAATAAAGTGGATAGTAGTTGGCCTTGTGTGTGGTTTTGGTTTAAGACGTCCAATACCAGGATGTCAATGTAAGTGAGTGCTAAACTAACACTCACTGAACAGTACATGTTAAGCACGCTACTATTAACTACTGGTCTTTTTTGGTTGGAAGAAACCACTAAATCTTACCGAAGTGGTCTTTAGAAAAACCTTAAAATGTGTGATTAATATTTTTCGGCTGTTTGAGGTTTATTGTTGACGGTGGTACAATTTCTGAGGTTAAAATATGGGTCAAAAGTGGGTTAATAATTTTAACTCTTTTGTTAGTAACGCCTGATTATTTCATCAAAACTCTTAAGAATTTCCCTTCCATTGGCTAAACAGGATTTTTTTCTGTTCTTAATTGGTTGGTTAGTCTGATTCACGGCTGTGATTGGTCCTAGCCAGCCTATGAGGTGGTTTGGCGGCTGGTCAGGCAGTCAGTCAGTGTGCAGACCACTTACTGACTGAAAAATAGAACTTCGTAAAGTTTAAACAATAAGAAGTTAAATGTGACGGAGCATAATCATGGAAAGTGTGAAAATAGTATATTTTACCCTATGTGGGAGGAGGGCTTTTAAGGACATGTAAAACGTTTGAGGAGTAGACGACGTAACCACAAATCACAACGCTAAGATCGAACAAAACATTGAAACAGCTGATATTCTTGCCTTCAAAATGTTATTAAACTATCGTGGTGTGATTTTTCTTTATTTTTAGGCACTTGTGAATCAAAATGGTTCATATATTCATTATTCTGCAATAAAGATAAAACAATGGCTTAAGGTAGTTTCTAAACTTAAAACTAAATTAGTATTACTAGAAGTGCAGTATATAGGTTACACCAATAGACAATTTTCAACCCGATTTAAGGAACACGCAGCCAAACATCACCAAAAGCCCACATCTGTGTCTAGTAGCCATGTCATTTAAAACACAAGCGTCAAGGGCTTCACATAGTTGGTTGATCGATCTTGGTGTCCCCAGTCAGAGGTAGAAAGGTCATCAAACGAATCAATAACAAAAGGGACTGGTTAGCAAAATCTCACGACATAACGTGTATGCACATTTAAACACATAGACACCCACGGATCCTTAACTCTACTATTAAACAAAAAAGAAGTCAACCCTTCCCCACCACCATCTTATGAAGAACACAGTAATTTTAATTCCAGCTGGCGCCAGCGTTAGAAAGTAGGTCACCACACCGCTCGGACAACACAAAACAGATTATTTAATTTAAACCGGCCAAATGGGGCTTCCCGCACCCTAGCACACCACCAACCTGCCAGTAGTCCATTCAACCCCCAGTACGCGATGTTTCGTAGACGACCACCGGACGAAAACCCGCGTAGTGCGTCATTTCCAAAATTGTTTCCCCCCTCTGTCAGGGAAGCTTATTTTACTACTATGAATTTTAGTGTAAATAGTTGTACCATTTATGTTTTAGTTTAAAGTGTACGACGATGCCCCACAAGCGGGGCGAAATGCGCATCCACATTTACAGCAACGGTAGGATCTACAGGCCCAATACAAGGTAATTAATAATTAAATTAGTATATCCAAACGTTCTTAGTGGGTACCAATTTTCTCTTTTTTTATTGCATCACGAAAGGGTACATCTTCGTTGTTAAAAGTGCAGACTCAGAAAAATGTATGAAAGTTATTGACACGTTTAATATATTATGGCGAAAGGCAATAAAAGTAATGTAATGTAAGAAAGGCTGAGTGATATACAGCAATAGTTGGTAAACCGTTCTATGTAATTTTATTCCAAATTGGTTGAATATTTAAATAGTAATGAGGATGCTGTTGAGCGCTTGTTGAACTAATTTCATTAATGACCCTTATTGGTTACACTTATCTAATGTTATTGAAAGGTATGGTGCTCAGCTGACTTCTCCGGTCATTGGGTATTCATGATCACTGCGGGCTGGCGAAAAGCCGGCTGCGTTTTGTTTTGAAAGCAGCTTCTATGTTGGCGTCCATCCTAGAAACGCTTGAGTACCTTTGGCCGAAGGAGTGAGCTGTTAATTATTGGGTGCTTCTGTAATCTATTTCATACAATTGTTTTAAAGCTATCAAAATTTTAATTTTTGTTGCTTTTATTCTTAGTATTTATTTATTTCTAAACTGTTAAAAAGTTAATTTATTTATATCGTTACAGTTTATTTCTGTTAATTAATTTAATATTAATATTCTTAAATCTAACTAGCCCTACTGCATATTTTTTCTATGGTCGTAACTATTTTTAAGCTTTTTATTTACTGGATAGTTGTCTATATATTTAAGAGTTAATATTAATTTAAGCGGCTAGTTCATTTATATATTGCTTATAATTAAATATATATAAATATAAAAGGTGTAGTGCATGAAGTAATGGATAAAAACGGACTAAAAAACATTATTGACCCTCCTTCAAGCTCGTGTCTTTTTTGGGGTAGTAGTTCCAATATATTTCCTAATGCTTTATTAAATGTATTTATCTACAGATTGCAGTTGTGTAACTAACTAACATGTTTGAGTGTTATCTTGTTTTCTTAGTTGTAAACATTTCATATTACAAAAATGCACGGAGCATGGCAAACATAATGCGGGACTAGTCGCTACAACATGAAGGCGCTCTCCACTGTCCTTTACTTGTTCTTCAAACCATATTGAGATGTCTATATTCTGAATGAATTAAACTCCTAGTGGAACCTTTGAATTGCTTTCTTAGTGATCGTGCTACATTTAAAGGTGTGAATAAAGGTGCATATCTTATGAACAAAGTTATTACTAATTTAAAAATGCAAGTATAAGAGCTCATGAAGCTGGCATTCCATGTTTAGGAACAGTCAACTATTTTCAGTTAGAAATAAGGCTTCTTTATTACTTAGATGGCGTACCAAACTAGAGGAGTCGCTAAGTAAATGTGATTAATTTAAGTTCCGCTGCTTTGCAAAGTCAACCAAAGTTCCTACCTCATGACGAGAATTGCAACACTAATTGCAAAACTTTGTAATGGAACATGTTGATGAAATATTCTACGAAATCTGGAAACTTTTTGACAAGCATCCCTCTAAATAGTTGTTCCTAGAATTATACGATGTGTTTATTCAATGTGGAAAACGTGTTATTAGCATTATTATTAATCTTAATTTGTATAAACGCTAAAAAGCTAAGTTATTACTAAAGAAGTTTGAAAACAAAATGTTTGGACCGAACCGAGACTTGAACCTGGGTCTCCCGCTTAGGCAGAAATAGTTGGGCCGGATGGTGTAGTGGTTTAGCATAACCGCCCGGCAAGCGGGAGACCCGGGTTCAAGTCCCGGTCCGGTCCAAACATTTTTGTCTTGAAATTTCTTTAGTAATAAAATTGATTAGAGTAAGGGTAACTTCAATTCCGAACTGACAATGCCTTAGTTGATATTGGTGAGGCCGTTGTTGCAGAAATGCAACAATACTGTGATAAGAAATACTGTATATCGTTGTTCATTGGTGTTTTTATTTCAAACCCCAGTATTGTATCTGGAGCAATCAACTGCCTCATAACGACCACTTTTCTTATAAACAAACGAAATCTTTTGCGAAATTAAATTTCTGTTCACCGTACCTAGTTTGTGTTTTCAACAACATAGCCTAATCACATGGAAAATATTTTGATAAGGTCGTCATTTTCAACCAAAATAGCTTGTAAATATACGGTGTAAATTTGATGCATCATACATTCCAGACTATTCTATTGTTCTATAAGATATATCACATATGAGTATAGTGGGAGAAATGAACATTGCTCTACCATTCGGCCCATGTGGTAAAGCAAAGAAATAGAACCGATTGGTTTCATACACGTTGTTATTTTGACCCTGAAAATTTATTTCAATCGCCAAAATGCCCTTCATTGGACTCTCTGGGGTGATCTAACAGTCTTCTTTGTTGATTTTTTAAATAAACACTTATGTCATGTGGTATTTTATTACTTGGTATACTATTTCCTTTTTATGAAGGTTTTTTCTTTGTTTGAGTCAACAAGGTGCGGTTAAAATCCGTTAGTTTACTTAAGCAACAAACTGCTGTGGCCTTCTTAATCAGCTGAAAATAACCAGTTTTCCCTGAGTCTTAGTGCTATCTACGCTTTAAAGGTATGAACACTATTTACATATGTTACTTCCCCCAATTTCGGAAAATGCTAATCTTAGTTCATTTTCAAAGTGTGTTGAATATGTAAATTTCAAAAACCAGTACGTGAAATTGGTATTTTACTGTTGTTTTTACTCGTGGACTGGACCTGAGTAAAACAACATATGTTTCAAAAGGCAGCCTTGTCAAAAATAAAAATTAAATATGGTTTGCTGAATTTTACAACATGTTGCACGTGTAGTACAACTCCAATATTAGCTCTATTTTCCCTCCAAATTGCAAAGTTTGATATCTACAAAGTTTTTACCAGTAAGATATAGTGAAAGCCACACACAGTTTTAACGCGTGTAAAAACAAAAGAGAATCAACATAGCGGTTGAAAAGTGATGGCAAAAAACATACTTAAACTACCTACTTAAACTTCTTAAGTTTACCTTTGCTTTACTGCCAATCTTGAGGCTTCAAGTAAGGCGTACAATTATTTCATTTCACGAAATCGTTGAGAATTTTACTCTCCCCGAAACACTCACTAAATAGTTATTTTATTTACCTTTTGTTACCAAAGAAACCCACTAATATAGTGAAAGCTATCTTAAATCCATCAGCTGGCCAGTGCAGCATAATATCGTTATGCACTAGTATTAAGCTAACTCAGGCTGCTTCGATAAAGTACAAAGTTTCTAGTGGAGTTCAGCCAGAACTTGTCTGCCCTTTGAACCAAGTTTTGCAGTGCCATCGCCTAAAAGTTGCGATGCGTAGCGTGTTTTCAAACATAAAATGTTTGTTTCCAACTTGTTAAATGTCAGTCTGTTGCTAGTTAGAGCTATAACCTAATAAACCGCGCATTTTAACTCTGAAAAATTGTACAGAAAAGTGTACAGACGTGGGAAATCTAGGTGAAACATAACCGACACGTTGCCATGGTTACCACGAAACGCTACCGTGAATCCTAGAGAACCAGACTATCATTGCTAGTGGCACGTCCGATGGAGTGGTTTCCCATAGCCCAATGCCCAATGGAAATACAAGGACCAACGGCTTAACGTGACTTCCGAACCACGCAAGAATGGTCTGATATGTCTAGACTATGGGACCCGGATGTTTCAACGGGTTTGTTTTGAATTTTAACCCCTGTGTGGAGAGTTTATAGTGGACTGTATCAAATTTTAATTAAGAGGTGTTAAAAATCGAATGTTCGCACTGACCTTCTTGAAGATGATGAGCTGCTGCTGGGTGCACCCAGGATCGAGGAGACGCTGTGAAGATGATGCTAAAAACACTCCCGATTTTAATTATTTAATTAGAGTTGCCATTGGTAAAAGTTCAAATTTAAAAAGGGTGCCAAATTACAAATATTACTGAGACTATGGAAAATTGAATATAAACAGAAATTGATGAAATTATTGGGGCGGTATAAAAGCGTGCGGTTCGTATGTCAGAAGTAGCGGGAATAGGAGGTGGTCAAAGTTCAGTTTGCTGACGTAGTGCGTGCGCCCTGTGGGCTTGGACGGAACTATTATTATCGAAAGTTGTGTACAGATAGCGTGGGTGTGTAGTTTGGAAGAGATTGCGGACTATTGTATTAAAATGAGACGTTGATTAGTTTAAGGAGTTTAAAAATAAAATAAAGTATGATATTTACAAACATTATGCCAGGAATACGGCACATACTCCCCCCGTTGAAGCATTGTTGGCTTCAAAAAGAATAAGCGAAAATAAAATGAATACTTGAAGAATTAGAATTTAAAACATAAAATATCTGGGGGTGAGCTGAGCTAAGGATTAGTTGAGGGGTAGACGGGAAACTTTGACAGCAGGTCTGCTGAGATGTCCCGTGGCAGTTTTCATGTGGGCGACGCGGACGACGTCGTCGGCTCCTGGAGACACTCCGGTGATGCGGCCGAGCTTCCAGGTGAGAGGTGGTGCGTTGGAGTCATGGATGACGACAAGATCTCCAATCTTCAGGTTGTCTTGAGGTGAAGTCCATTTGGAGCGGTGTTGTAGCGTCTGGAGATATTCCTGCTGCCATCTGCTCCAGATGTGCTGGGAGAATGATTGCAGTAGCTGCCAGCGTTGAAGTCGATTGAAAGGTGTTGCGAAATGCTGAGGCTCCACGACGGATGTGAGTGGTCCTCCTACTAAGAAGTGTCCTGGGGTGAGTGGCTCCAAGTCGTTCGGATCTGCGGAGAGGGGTATGATCGGTCTTGAGTTCAACATTGCCTCGATGCGTGTAGCTAATGTAGTAAACTCTTCGTAAGTTAGGATGTGGTTCCCAACTACGCGATGTAGATGATGCTTTGCGCTCCTGACGGCTCGTTCCCACAATCCTCCTTGATGTGGAGCATGCGGTGGTAAAAAGTGAAAAGTTATTTCATTTCTTTCAGCGAAAAGTTTGGTTTTCGGGTCTTTGTAAAGGTCTTGGAAACATTTTTTGAGTTTAGCAGCTGCGCCTACAAAGTTTGTGCCGCAATCACTGTGCAGATGATTGACCAAGCCGCGTCTTGAAATGAAACGTGTTAGTGAAGCTATGAATGCGTCAGCAGTAAGATCTGTAACTACCTCTAAGTGTACAGCCTTTGTCGTGAAACATATAAAAAGACAAATGTAAACTTTGATAGGTTGAATTCGCCTCAATACGTGCATTTTTATTTGAAAAGGGCCCGCATAGTCAACTCCTGAAACTGCAAAGCAACGAGTAGGTACTACGCGCCCTTTGGGTAAGTCTCCCATGAGAGGTGCGGTAACTTTTGGTTTCATTCTGAAACATCTCAAGCATTTAAATATTCTAGTACGAATAATGCTGCGGGCGGATATAATCCAAAAGCGTTGGGAAAGTGTTGATTGGAGAAGTTGAGGTCCAGCATGAAGGTACTGAACATGAAAGTAGTCAATCAATATGTCAATTACATGGTGTTTTTTGGGTAAGAGAATAGGATGCTTAGCTGTATGGTGAAGTGTAGAGTTTCTTAACCTGCCTCCTACTCGAATTATTCCCTCCTGATCTAGAAAGGGAGCAAGTCTTTGAATTTGTGAAGTACAAGGCTTTTCCTTTTTCATTAATTTTATTTCATCTGAAAAATTGTCTTTTTGTACAAGCAAGCATATTTTATTAGTTGCATTTTTAATTTCTGAAAGAGTCAAGGGGCCAGATTTTTTGTTCTTCTTGAGGCAATTAATAAACCGTAACACATAAGCCATGATGTGTTGTAGTTTTAACCATGATGAACACTGGTTGAGGATTGGTAAGGAATCTGATTCTGTGGTTGTGAGGGTTTCAGAAGTATCCCGTTTAAGTTCTGGTAAGTCATTAGTGATAGTTTCACGAGGCATTGTAGGCCATTCGCCAAGGGGATTTGTGAGCCAAGGGGGACCTGACCACCAGAGTGTGTGAGCAAGTAGACAGCTAGGTGTAAGACCACGCGACGCGCAGTCGGCAGGATTAAACTTAGAACTGATGTGCTGCCATATTCGAGGAGGGGTGTTTTCCTGTATCTCTGACACTCTATTTGCCACAAACACTTTTAGCTTGTATGAGGGTGTATGTATCCATGCCAGGACAATAGTTGAATCACACCAAGCTGTTACGGAGTCGATTTTGCATTTAGTAGATAAAATGTCAGAGCAGAAGCGTAGTAGTTTTGATAACAAGTATGCGCCACATAGTTCAAGTTTGGGGAGGGTTATCTGCTTTAGCGGGGCAACCCGAGCCTTGGCTACGAGAAGTTGAACGGACACTTTTCCTTTAGAGTCAGTGAGTCTGAGATAAACGCAGCAAGCGTAGGCCGTTGTACTAGCATCGCAAAAGCCGTGTATTTGTATGTTAGTTGCGGTAGAAACGTCTAAAAGACGGGGGATGTTAAGAGTCTCTATTGCTTTTAGTTCAGTTGTAAAAGAGTTCCATTTACGATAAAGATCGTCGGGTAACTTATCTTCCCATTTTAGCCCTAACGCCCATAAGTGCTGCATTATTGCTTTTGCCCACAAAATAACCGGAGTAAGCCAGCCACAGGGATCATAGATCCGCGCAATAGCAGACAAGACTGCTCTTTTAGTGTACGGTGTACTAGGGGTACTGATTGCATATGAAAAAACGTCATTTTGGGGAGACCATTTGAGCCCTAAAACATTAAATGTAGGTTGGTCTGAAGTGTGAAATTGAAGCGGAGTTTCACGGAAGTCTTGAGACACGGAGTCCAGAAGAAGTTGGCTGTTTGAAGTCCACTTGCGTAGGTCGAAGCCTCCCTTCTCCAGAAGTCGGATGACATCTTGTTGCAGCCGTAGAGCATCTTCTTCCGTGTCGCTGCCCAGAAGCGCGTCGTCGACGTAGAGTCTGTCTCGGAGAGCCTGCGCAGCTAGCGGGTGGTTGTGACCTTCATCAACGATCAGCTGTTGAACTACCTTGTTGGCCAAGTACGGTGAACTTTTCATTCCATAAGTGACGGTTTTCAACTTGTAGATTTTCAAAGGATGAGTTGGCTCCTCCCTCCAATAGATTAGCTGGAAGCGTTGATCTTCAGGTGCGATTTCTATCTGCCTGAACATTTGTCTTATGTCGCAGGTAAATACAATGCGGGGTAAGCGGAAGTGGAAAATAATGTTAGCTATTTCATTGTGAAGCTTAGGACCTTGATGGAGAATTTCATTCAGTGATACATTTGATGAGGTAGGTGCGGAAGCATTAAACACAACTCTTATTTTATTATCTTTCATTACACCGTGGTGCGGAAGAAAATAATTAGACTCGTTTGGAGGTGGAATAGTGCTAAGTTCCATGTGCCCACTGCTCAGATAGTCATTCATGAATGAAGAGTACATTTGTTTAGTTTGAGGATGACAAGCGAGTTTTTCTCTAAGACAAAAAACATTTTCAAAGCGTGTTTTGATGAATTGCCTAACATAGCAGGGTCAGAGGCGAAGGGAAGGCGGCACACATATCTACCGTTATCAGTGCGGCGGTATGTAGATAAGAAGTGTTCCTCGCACTGTTTATCTGATGGAGATAGTTTAATAGTACTTGGAGGTTCCTCTACTGCCCAAAACCTTTTCATTGACTCGTGAATGTCAATGTCATTTACAGTCAACAGTGTAACTAGAGCATTGTCTGTTGTGTTAGAGGTGAAAGTAGGTGCTGAGCCGATTAAAATATTGCCAAAAATCGTGCTGATAGTAGAGGGCATATTTTCACCAAGTGAGAGAGGGGATCCTTGCAAACAGTGAGCAAAGAGATCTGCGCCTATTAATATGTCAATAGGGCCAGGTGTGTCAAAGGTTGGGTCAGCGAGAACAATGTGTTTCAGTTGCGATTTTACATCAGGTGAGATAAGAGCTTTTGGCAAGTTGTTAGTGATCCTATCCAGTATAGTGATCGGGTGAGCGACAGACAGAACAACTCCACTAAGAGATGAGATTGTGAGGTGTGAAAAACCTTTTGTTTTCACTTCTGAGGCTGAGATTCCATTAATCAAATTATTTCCGGCATGAGATCGGCTAAGTTTTAGGTTGTTAGCGCAAGCTTCGGAAATAAATGTGGTTTGAGAGGCGCTGTCAAGTACTGCACGGGCTACTGTATTGTGTCCTTCATTTGATGACAACAACACCAAAGCAGTCGCTAGTAAGACAGTATTATTTTGACCCTGAGAAATTCCAACAAACGTTGAGTTGCTAGCGGATGTAGAGTTATTTGAATTATTATTAATTTGAGGAGGTTTTTGAAGTGTAGTCGAGTTATTTTTGGGCATAGCACTCGTAGCTGGGGAAGCGGGCAGAGGTGACACATTAGTGTTGTGTAGCATACTGTGGTGGCGCTTGTTACACACGCTACAATTGCGCTGGGACTTGCAGTCCGTTAGTTTGTGGCTACCAAAGCAATTGTTGCATAAGCCTTTGTTTTTGACGAAAACTTGTCTATTGTAAACCGTTAAGCTTGAGAATTCAGAGCAACGATAAATAGTGTGCGTTGTAGAGCCGCAGTAAGTGCACACATTCGGCTGAGTTGAAGCGAGCATGGCTACCTTACTTTGTTTGAAAAAGTTACTTTTTACTTGTACAGGACTTGGCTTGGCTTTAGAAAAATGTGGGGCTTTTGAAAAAGATTGTTGACTAACATCAACGAGATTAGCTGCTTCTAACTGTTCACATTCCTTTTCAAGAAAGCTGATAAAGTCGTCAATTTTCGGCATGTCCTTAGAATTCTCCCGTGAGTGTTCAAACTTAGATCTGGTTTCTGAGTCAAACTTTCTTAAAATATGTGAGGTGAGAAACAAACTCTCCTTTGTTATGTCATGACCTAACGCTTGTAGGGCTTGGGCGTTTTCATTGTAAGAGGTGAGAAAAAGACGCATGTTTTTTACTGAATGCGCTTTAGTTTCAGGCAAATCTAGTATGTTATTTACATGTAGAGAGATAAGCAACCTAGAGTTGTGGTATCGCTTTAAAATCAATTGCCATGCAATAAGGTAGTTGGCATTAGTTAGCGGCAAAGATTTGATCATATCTAGCGGTTCTCCAGAAAGACAAGAGAGCAGATAAGTGAATTTTTCCACATTAGAAATATTTTCATTTTTGTGAATTGTATTTTCAAACAAACTGTGAAAAGCAATCCAGTTTTCCGGCTGGCCGGCAAAAGTAGGCAGATTGAGTTTTGGTAGATTAACAGACGGCGCAGAGGTGCTAGCTTGAGACTGTGTTGTGTTAAGGTTACTTTGATCAGCCATGTCATTGACGGGTGGCAACAATACACTAACATCTGTTTGAATGGACACAATACAATCCGAAATATCAGTTTGTAACTTGATTATTTCTTTGTTATCTATGTCTTCCGAGGGAGTGGAACTATTGTATAGTTTCGAAACTAGTTTTTCAAACTCGGCATATTTATTGTTAGCAGTCAAAGATAACACTTTAACCCTAGCTCTTTGGTGATCTGATAAAATTTCATTAGTTGCTAAACTAGTGATTTGGGCTTTGATAGTGTCTAGACGGCAATGTATCAGTTCAGATTGCTGCAGAAAAGTAGAATACCTCATTTTTGCACATTAAATATACACATCAGTAATGTAAATATATGCACAGGCACAGTATAATTTTATTAGTAACAGCACTAATAATCAGCGGTAAACAAGTATATTTTATAAATGTTTATATACTTTATCACAACAACAGATGAAATCAATTATCAAAGTTGATGAATAATTAAATCTCAAAGAGGAGGCGTATTTATTTTCAATGGCGGTTGCGTGTGTGTAGCGGTGAATTACAATGTTCTATTCTTGAAGTTCAGTGGCGAGAACAAACAATATAGGAACAAGGTACAGTACAAGGAGGGCGATCAAGTACAGGCAAAGGCAGTGACTTGCAATTAGAGAAGCGGGTGGTTTTGGTAGTACAGTAGTTGGATTGAGTACAGGAAAGCTCAGGTCACTACTAGTCTACTACTAGAAGGTCAGGTTTATTCAGGAGTGCTGCAGAAACATGAATAAGGCAACCACGAGGAGAATAAAATGCTCAGTAATATTTTCTATCACTACAGGGGTAAAATGGTTTTGTAATATGAATTTTGCTCAGCTTTTCATTAACTTGAATCACTTTTAATCACTGTTTAAAAGTTAAAAAACACTAAAAGTTCACTTTGCACTAAATGAATTGTATGTCCAAAGGGCTGATTATTTGTTAAATTTTCAAACGCTCCGGCTCGAAGGACCAAATTATGTGGAGAGTTTATAGTGGACTGTATCAAATTTTAATTAAGAGGTGTTAAAAATCGAATGTTCGCACTGACCTTCTTGAAGATGATGAGCTGCTGCTGGGTGCACCCAGGATCGAGGAGTCGCTGTGAAGATGATGCTAAAAACACTCCCGATTTTAATTATTTAATTAGAGTTGCCATTGGTAAAAGTTCAAATTTAAAAAGGGTGCCAAATTACAAATATTACTGAGACTATGGAAAATTGAATATAAAGAGAAATTGATGAAATTATTGGGGCGGTATAAAAGCGTGCGGTTCGTATGTCAGATGTAGCGGGAATAGGAGGTGGTCAAAGTTCAGTTTGCTGACGTAGTGCGTGCGCCCTGTGGGCTTGGACGGAACTATTATTATCGAAAGTTGTGTACAGATAGCGTGGGTGTGTAGTTTGGAAGAGATTGCGGACTATTGTATTAAAATGAGACGTTGATTAGTTTAAGGAGTTTAAAAATAAAATAAAGTATGATATTTACAAACATTATGCCAGGAATACGGCACACCCTGATTTATAGTAAACTAGTGTAACGGCTGTTTCTTCAAAACAATGTAAATAAGACTGCTAAGATCAAAACATTGTTTATTTTCAGTTTTCTTTTATAATACTGACACAAATGAAAATATTTTCAAGAAAAAACATGAATATACGTCATGTAGAGAGTGTTTTTGATAGTGGCACAGCCAATGAAATCACGGGCAGTTGGCATCCCTGCTCCAATGGACGGTTGGCAGCCCTGCGACCAATAGGGTAGCAGACAGCAAGAAGCCTAGTTTCAGTGGCTGAAGATGGTACTCAACAGCAACACTAAAATATCTCAATCTAATTATTATGATGTTTTAACGCAGTACGGACAGGAAGACCTAGATTATAGTTGTAAATAAAAGTCTTTAAGAGTCCTGGAAGTATTAACAATATAATTAGAAATGAAAAGGTTGAGAGTGGATCGTACATCAAAGCTAGCAAACTAAGCTTGAAGCAGACCTTTGTTGTTAGTAACGCAGTTTCACATGAGTTAATGCGGTGTCTTTGTTTGAAGTTTGTTGATAACGATGGGAGAATTTCTAAGTTTGAAATATTATTGGGATAATGTTTTATCATTAGTGAAGAAAATGACATTTGCGATCTTCAGGTTGCTCTTATCTTCATAATGCAAAAGTTACTAAATGTAAGAGCCAAAGGACAGAAAGGAAGTACGCATAAAGTTTTCACAGAAAGTTCTAAAACTCTTCGACAGTGTTGGTCCAAATATCATGTCACTATTTAGAATGTGACTAGTCTTAAAAACAAAAAGGTTATTGAGGCCTCTTGCATAAATCGGAGAAATAGAGTGATCATAGAACTAATTAAGAATGATAATAACTTCAAAAAAGAAGATAGCATTAAACCTTCCAGAAGCTGTCATCCAGTCCCGAAGAAGTCTTTTCGATAGTCTCACAGCCAATGAGATTATCGACAGTTCGCATCCCTGCTCAATATAATTAACCATCAAAAATTAGTAAAGATTCAGTTAAAACTTGGCTACACCTCTCAATAAAAACACAATCAAAACTTTAAACCTAACTTTCAGCAAGAAACAACACAAAACCACACAGGATGGTATTAAGTATTAAAAAACAAGCCACGTAGAGCTTAAAACGCCAAAATCCCTACATTGGCTGAGCATAAAGAGGGCAATATGAGATAATGAATTAACCAATCTAGGTAAGTGTTTTCACTATAATTATACGAGAGAGTTAAGAGCCAAAATTTACATTCTTCTTCTTTTGTAAACTGTTGTTACTAGTATAGAGTAACTAAGAGATTTCAAGTGGTTTTCTGGTTACTCCCTTTTAACTCGCTTTAATACCAGCAGTCGTTACTAATAACAGCAAACAATAAATTATTGTTTTGGCTTTTTCAACAGCAATTTTGTTCTTTTTTTCAGACGAGATTTACTTAGGGATACTTTTAACGTAACTATCTATAAAGAGAAGTACATAGTACCCTGTATTATTTTATTTGATTATCATGTACTGATTTCAACCTTTAGGTCATCTTCCGGGTGAAATTACTTTCATGTACTTATACTTATACTTACTTATACTTTGTAGATCCCACTAGTAGCATCTAGTGCCGTGGTCGTCAGTGTTTGAAATTAGCCTGTATCTTCATCATATTCCCTTAGCGAATAGTAGGCTTTTTCTTCTAAGGTTTTCTTTAAGGTCTTTTTGAATTTAGCCAGGTCTTAGATGTCCTTGACCTCTGTTGGCAATTTATTAAAAATCTTTATACTTCTTACTTCAGGACTTGATTGAGCTAGGGAGGTTCTAACTTGGATCACTCGCAAATTTTTGGCTTGTCGCGTTCCATATTGGTGCACTTGTGCGTTAGTCATGAACAATTCTGGATGTTTTTTTACTTGCATTGAGCATTCCAGTATAAACTGCGAAGTGAGAGTAAGTATCTGGAGCTCTTTGAAAAGAGGCTTGCAGTGCGCCAGACGCTCTTCCTTAGAGATTAGCCTAATGGCTCTTTTTTGAAGAATGAAGATTCTTTCTGCATCTGCGGCAGCTCCCCAGAACATAACTCCATAGCTCAGAATACTATGGAAACATCCGTAATAAATTTTCAGAAGGACCTCTCTACTTACCAGGTATTGTAACCTCCTGATAAGATAGCACACTGATGAAAGGCGCGGGGCGATTACTCCAATGTGTTCATTCCATTTAAGGTCTGCGCTAAGCGTTATTCCAAGATATTTCATCTGGCTATTAAATTTAACAAATTTATCATCCAACCTTAGCAAGGGTGTTGAGTCAGGCTTTTTTCTATTAAAAACTGCACGACAACTGTCTTTCCTTGTTCAGCACAAGATTATTGTTTTACACCATGTGCTCATATCTGTTAATCCTTCCTGTACTGCTCTCACGGCAACTTCTTTCCTGCTATCAGATATCAAGTGGCTTACATCATCGGCAAAAAGCCAAGTGCTCCCCTGTTGGATGTGTTCTGGCATGTCGTTCATGAACAACAAAAAGAGAATTGGACCCAAATTCGACCCTTGCGGCACTCCGATGCTCATCAGTTTGGACATTCCTGACTTGTACTTCCGAGTAGTGTGATCTTTGTCCGTATGTTTAATGGTAACAATCATTTTCCGGTTTTCCAAGTAGGATTTCACCCATTTTAGCGGCTTGCCTCTAATGTCCATGGTATACATCTTCTCCAAGAGTAGGTTATGATTTAGCAGATCGAATGCTTTACTTAGATCATAAAATATGCATAAAACTTCCTCCAAGGCATCAACTTTCAAATAAACAGCCGATAACAGGGCAAAAATAGTATCTGAAGTACTGTGTTTCTTCCGAAATCCATATTGGTTTGCATTTAACAAGTTATTTTCTTCAATATAAGGCATGAGCCGTTTTAAAAATACCAGTTCAAAAAGTTTCGCGAAGGAGCTCTGGACAGACACAGGCCTATAATTTTTTACAATTTTCTTGTCGTCTTTCTTAAAAATCGGTATAACTTTTGACAATTTTAATTTATCTGGAAAAATACCAGAACTGAACGAGTCATTTATCAGTTCAACCAAGGGACTGGCTATAACTTCCTTACATTCCTTCAGTAGGTTACATGGTATTTCATCTACTCCGCTGCTAGCCTTGGCTCCAAACAGACACAGCACTTCCAACACCTCTCCTATTTCAGTAGGCTCAAGTCTAAAGCTCCCTGTGCAGTCATTCTCCTCTACGTCAAAGCTAGGTGGATTGTCAAGTCCATCAGTTAATTTATCTACTTCTCCAATAAAAAAAGAGCGAAATTCATTTACAATATTTTTGGGGTTACTTTCAATTTTATCGTTGATTTTTAGGACCAAATTGTCGTTTAAATGATTGAAGTCTTCACAAGTAAGTGATTTGTACCAACTACACACTGGACAAAAAACGAATCATTTCAAAATGACTTGTTAGTAATATGTTACGACTGAACGAAAAGCTTTACTTTTTAGTTTGATCTTTACCTTAAAATAGAACAATTGTTTTTAAATTTTAGGGCATTCCATAACTATGAAAATGTATTTTGTGGAGTCCAGTCATCTAACTGATACGACCGTTTTACAGCTATTAGAAACTATCACTATCTCTGAACGTTGTAAAACTTTCCTTTTTTTGGAATCAAGTTGATAAAACTTTTTTAAAGGTTGATACTTTCAATATCAGTATGAGCTGCAACTCTCTATTATGGCTTGAGCTCTACATTTCCTCGTATGATCAACCTACTAAAAATTGTTTTATAACATTGTTTCAGTGATCTATATTGGCATCAAAGCTCAAAGACTCGTGGCCATGCCACAAACGATCATAAAATGATCCCTAGGTAGTAATAAATCGTTGAACCTTTATTTCCCTGGGAATGAACGTGCAACTTTAACTCGTCAAACATTGTGTAATCAGCGATCAAAGTTACAACAAATATTTTATTAATTGTAGGTACATTTCTCTGCAATAAGGAGAGGAACGCACGGATATTCCAAGCACGAGCTGGATGGAGTTTATACACTTACAAAGGCCTGCTTCTACATCACGTGACATATTTCCACCCTACTCTATTGAGAAGCTGTAGATATTTCTGATGACAGCTTAAATAGTTGTAACTTTGTTCCTCCATTACGGAGAAAAGGATATCACAGATTAAAAATATTGTTTCAAAAGTATATTTTGTTAAAAGTATTTTATCACCATTTTAATAGTTTTTTATTGTGTTACATTTTCAAACATGTTGTAAAACATGTCTTAACTCGTTGAAAAACTAGTATTTTTAACTTTAGAGTGTATTACTACAGGGTTTTATTGACGGTTAACTGTATACTTCTTAATCCTTTTTTCACATGTTTGAATTCAATTTAAAATCCTGGTGCATTATTGTTAACTAAAGGTACATTTTTTTAAAATAAAACATTGAACTATATTAATTTTTAGTACGACAACTTTTTACTAATATACGGTATTTTGTCCACCATCAATCACATGCTTTAATTGGTGTGGTCCTCGAATGTTGGCCTAATTCATTCAGGAGATAAACTGCATACTATCACGTAACGTTCTGCGATGACACCTTCAAAATTTAACAAATGTTTACATTTTTCGAGAAATCCTCCGGTAGAGCTCCAGAGAGACATTGTGGATACCCTCTACTATTTATTTATTTTATCGTATGGCATTTATATCTTGTACGGTAATCTAACCGACAGGAGATCCAATTCTAAATAGTTTGGCAGCCAAAGAGCATTGAAGACCTCTCTGCCGTGTGTTAGGCCTGGAAACCCTCGGGCGGTGAGTCTTCGTCATTCCAAATAAAATATATAGCCTTTTTAATTTTGGATATTTGTTTGTTAAATATCACTATTTGAGATGCCGACAACTCTCATGAGGGTTTTTAAGGCAAATATGTGGTGAAGGATGAGTGTAATGAGTGGTAGTAATGAGTTATGAGGTGTAGTCTTGTTACAAACTAAGGCCGACTCTTCCTTAGAATGGGTCATTAATTAATAGCCCAATGACCAATGGAAATACAAGGACCAACAACTTAACGTGACTTCAGAACCACGCAGGTGATGGTCTGATATGTCTAAAAGATGGTGGAAGTTGATGCGGGTATCATCAGATGATCACTGAGACTATATATCTGAGCCGCTTTAAACCTAAATCATCCTCAAAACCTGTCCTCCATGAAGCTGGATTACAAGACCACGCCACGAGTCCCAGGTATTAGGTTTAATAAAATTGTGTATATTAGGGTGACATAAAGTTATATTGAAGAAATCGACAGGAAAGTTCATGATAGTTTAAGGCTTAAGTATTTCCCAAAAAATTGTTCGTTATAAAACTTTGCAAATGTTCACTTTTCACACAAAGACGCTTTCAACAGTGCGCTTTATTCTAATTTTCTTTCTACTACAACTCATTCTTTGTGCTTACTACAACTCAATTCATTTCCAGTAAAAGCTCGCTAGTTGCACATTAACTGGTCAGGAAGGTAGTGATGAACTCGTTTGCATGTTGGACAGAGTTGTTATTTACTCTGTAACATTGTATGTTTAGTCCAGGAGGATCAATATCACAGGTTCTATTCAGTCACATGTCAGAAGTGTTTGAGTAAGCATCATCAGTGTTTACAGGTGATCATTTCTTTTACCTGTCATATAACTCAATTTGTAAAACATACAAAGATCATGGAAACTTCGTGATGTATTTTTAGTCAGGCCCTGTTTAGATGTTTTTCTTAAGAAGAATTGCAAAGGAGAGTGGAAGATATTTCGCTCAAGATGATTTTAAGAACCCGATGCTTTCTGTTTTCTACGTGCTAAAGATTTTGGGTCGCTTTCCGTTTACAATTGATAAGTTAGGTGAGTTTGTTAATTTAATAACTAGTAGTTTTTCCAGCTTTATGGCCTTTTGACAATTAAGTTACCTGTTGTTGTAGCCTGTAGACCTTAGGGTATTGTTGTTTCCCGATGTACATTTCAACTTAAAGATAGGTCATCTTCACGGGGATGCTGTCTATATTTACACTACACTAAAAAACACTAAACTATATACACTGGTTGGTCCATAATGTGTTACTGTAGCGACGCGGTTGGACCCTCCAGTGAGGGGGTTTGCGGGCGTAGCGCGATGGCACATTTTCGACTGGTCTGTGTTAATTTGTTTTTTGCAAACCACTCCCTTGTGGTACATGTATTTTGATTTCTGCTATACCCAAACTGGAGGTCTGATTTAGTATTAGAATACATGTAAGGATCTGTTAAAATGTACTGGATGTTTAACTTTACAAGATAATAAATTAATATTTAGAGAGTTGACCAGGTAGTATTTATCTAATTAAGTTAACTATTTGAATAGCCGGAATTTCGGAATAATGTAAACATTGCATGTTGACGTTCCACCGAGTTTCCTATTTAACTCACGCATAATTATTTTACTTTGTGTGTTCTTTGTTATTCAAAACCGAACATCTACCTAAGATATCTACCTAAGAACTTTTAGGTTACAAAAAACGCACAACTTGTTTATATCTTCATTTTCATACTTAGTTTGAGACTACGACCATTTTAATTGAAGTAGTTAAATGTTTATACCGAATAAATGGTATTTAAAATCAAGGGCTTTCTACACTGAACTGTTAGCTAACCAAGGTTTCGTCAGCAAACTATGATTATAAACCCAAATTTCTTACTTAATGGACAGTAACTGTGGTGGAATGTCAATAAAAAGCAACAACTACCGACTTTGATACACACTTTTACTACAGTAAAGCCTTGTATCACAGTTGTCTATTCAATTTGGCTAAATTGAATTCCTTTTTTTAACTAGGTTTAACCGAAATAAATCTTTCAATATGTTATACAGATGGTCACCTGAAGTTCTGTCTGGTGTCTCTTACCACACTATGGACGGCGCTTGTAATATGTTTACAAGTTGCCATGACAACCAGTATCTACTTCTGGAAGTTGACTTACATGAACCGATGGGACAGCTTTGACTCTGTTATCAACAACATCTCTGAAATCGTCGTCTTGCAATTCACATTCCAGTTTACAGCCTCCTGGTGGGACACTCCTGCACTAGTGCGCGCCTATAACAGGTGGACCTCCTTCCATGTGAGTCTAACAAAACCCACAGAGATAATGTATAATACATTATACAATAATACATCATTATTAAGTACAGGGTTAATACAAATGATGTTCCTAATTTCGATTATAATTATTAATAAGTAAATTTGGTTGTATACTATTTTAACTGATACCATTGGAAAGAAAACTCATAAAGTTTTATTTATACTGGTTTGGGTTCGTATCTGCTGTTTCTTAAGTCAATTGTTGTACATGTTGTGTAATGGTTGAATTGGAAGACAGTAATGCTTGTTGTGTAATGAATTATCAAATCAACCAATTTTTTAACCAATGTGTGCAACCAATTTTTAGAACCAGATGTAATAAAGGTCCTTCCAGTAATCACTCTAAAAGCAAGTAGTAATTTAATTTCAAAACAAATGTAAAGAAATGCTACTAATTCTCATAATTTGTGCTTGGGGCGTAGATCGGGCGGGGTGGTCCAAATGATGACGTACTCTTGAACTACCCTCCAACATCTTCGGATAACACTCCCTGTTATTTTTTCTTGTGGGGTTTTATCAAATGAGAGGTGTACACACCACCATTATTACTATTAGCAAACCTGAGATCCAGCAACGGATTACCAATGCCATCGAAACAATGGATGAAGGCACTCTTGAACAGATGGCAAGAGCTTGATTATAGGATTGACATATGTTGTTACACAAGAGGTACCCGTATCTACAATTTATAATTATGAGTACTTGTGATGAACATTTTTGAGTTTTTCTTTAAATGTAACCATTTTGTTTCTTTGTATAACATATAAAACTAAATTTTATTTTAAATCGTGAACATGATTTGTAATAAGCCTGTATAATACATATTTCATGTACATAGGTAATGGCAGAACAATCAACGCACGTCTTTGCTTAAGAGTTGTGAAAAAGAGGAATCGCCTTCTTCGTTAAATCATGAAAATATCAAGACACTTTCGTTTTAAACTATGACATTTCTGTTTTATCCCGACTTGATTCTACTTTTTGGAAGAAAAAGATCATTTTATTGATCTTTGTGTGGCAATGACGTCAGCTTTTCTTATGTTTGTATTTGTTTGTAGTGACATCTTTACATTCTGTACATACGATTACTACGTTAAAGAAAAGAAATGTTAAAGAAATGGACTGCTGTAGATAGAACTACTCTAAAAATCCATCTTGATTTGGTTTAGTTTACTACGTGAGTAATAATCAATTCCTAATCGATTCCAAATCGATGCTAAGCACTAACTGATGATCGGTCAAAATAAACTACCCTAAGAGGATTGACTACCCCAGAAAAGATTGCTCAAACATGCTCTCGTAGTCCCTCGTTTAAGACGCAATTTTTGGGTGTAGAGATTAGAAAGGTTGTTTTCTATCTACTAAAAGGTTGTGTCGAGGTTTTTATAACCTTGTTCTTTTTAAAATCATACACCAAAATTAACAAACAATATTAAAGTTGGCCAAAAAATAGGCTGTTATAAAAGCGTATTACATTTTCACAAGTAGTTTTTCCTTTTTCGTGTATAAACAAAGAACTACTCCTACCCTAACATATCATATAAACCCGCATTTGTACGCTTCTGTTCATAAACGATGTCAGAAACAGGGAACTACAAAACCATATCTTGCCACTTTTTTAGTGAGATAAATTTCCTCCTACCCTTCGTCCACCGGAAAGAAATAATCAATACTCCGCTATTTCAGTGGAAAACATGGGTTCTTGCTTCGTTAACTAATCCTCTTATCAACAGCTGTTTCTTCAAGTGAACATTAAAACTTACACTGATGGGGTAATAGAAATAGTTAAATTTAATAAATTCAAAATTAAATAAAGTTTAATGGATACATTAATTGATACTATAGCTGCATCGTGACGAAAAGTAACGTTCATCTCGGCCGAAAGGTGTCTTTTTAGTCTTCGTTTGTAAAACTTGAGCTCGTATGGAGAAAGCTTTATACCTGTGTTTTAGCAATAAGCTTTTTATTCTATTTTAGCATTAAGTCCTAAGTTCAGTTGTGTGCTCAAGATGTTCGTAGTTTTTTATACTAAACTCTCATACGACCTCACTATAATACTTAATGTGCAGACTATCTTGATGATTGTTGTAAATTGATGTGTAATTTGTAAACATGATATTTTCATTGAGATAAAGCATGAGTAAACACGACATCATCCCACGTGTCGTTGATTGGTGGAAACAGTACACACACAAACATATCGCTTACTCGTGAATAATGTCATTGTCAACCAGTAAACAAAGCCATCACCTAACTAATATTGAGGTTTATCTACTTGAAAACTGTTAATAACATCACTATGCCAGAAAGTGAAGCATTTTGATACGAGATACAGTTGTTTATTATTATCAAATGAATGTAACCATTTTTATGTCTTATTTTTAATTTAATAAATACAATCATTGACACTATATCTATATTATTGTACTGTTTTTCACGGGTTACGAATAATAAGGCGTCAGTCTTTGTTAACTCACTATTTATTTACAGTATAATTATTACACTAATTACACAATTAATTATTTACTCAATGTCTACAAACTATTACAGTACACTATTTACAGTTCCTTTTTTCACTAGTTACAATTTACAGCCTATTCACACTCCGGCACGAAGTCCATTCACTCACGGGTTCTCGAAGCACTCTTCAGTGGGGAATCCAACGGTGGGTGACGATGCCTCGATGATGGCTAACAGTGACACTGTTCACGCACTGGGATGTGACCTGTATGTTCACACAGCACTTACACGCTTTACAAGGTACGCGGACCTTCTTACACAGTCTTACACTGGACTATTCGTTCACAAGGGGAACGCTGGCCCAATTCGTTCACTGTCCGGAACTGACTGCTGGGGGCTCCTAAGCGCGGGTTTATATATCCCCGTAGATAATTCTCGAAGCTTCTCCAAACATCACGTGACTTGGCACTCAGCCAATAGGATTGAAGTTCTGGATCCTTCCATGTTTATGGCGCGTGCATTCAACCGTAACAAACACCGAAGACAATATACCTGTCAGTCAATTGGGTCTCCGAATTCACGCAGGTTCATTGAAGCGGCCTGCCTATTGTCTGGGTGGTAGGCCCTGGCGTCCGCCACGTTATAAAAAAAGTATCGCTCATCTGATTCCTAAAATATTTGTTTGAACCTAGCTCGTTTATCGTCCTCGGCCGCGCCTCGGCTCTTATCGAAAAGCTTTACTACTGAGTAGTTAGGTCGAGGAACTTGTGAAGAAATATAGAATGTTCTCCTAGTGAGGTAATATCATTAAAACAAACTTTTATTTTACTGGGAATAAAATTGCAACTTAAATCACTACATCACTATTTGAGATGCCGACCACTCTCATGAGGGTATTTTAAGACAAATATGTGGTGAAGGATGAGTGTGATGAATGGTAGTAATGAGTTATGAGGTTTAGTCTTGTTACAAACTAAGGCTGACTCTTCCTTAGAATGAGTCATTAATTACGAGTAATAGCCGAATGGCCAATGGAAATACAAGGATCAACGGCTTAACGTGACTTCCGAAACACGCAGGTGATGGTTTGATACGTCTGAACGATGGTGGGAGTTGATGCGGGTATCATCAGATGATCACTGAGACTATCTGAGCCGCTTTAGACCTATATCATCCTCAAAACCTGACCGTCATCAAGCTGGATAATAGGACCACACCAGGAATCCCAGTCATTAAAGTTCTAGTACGTCATTACAATTTTTAAAAGCAAAATTTTTTTAAGACAAAGTGATGACAAATTTTATTGGAATGAAACCTAATTTTAATACCGTTTTCAGATAAGATTCAACGCAGAATGCAACAGACCGATAACTTCTACCTGGCTGAGATATTCACACATTGGAACAATCCTTATACTCTTCAGCAGTGTGTTTGTCATCTGGATCCACGAAAGGAAACAAGAACATTTCCCCTTGAGAAGTTGTTCAAAGTCGTGATGTACACAATCTGCGTGTCGTACAACTCTTTCATTGTCTTGATGTGGGCCACGTACTGCCTGATGATCCAAACAGCGTCCAAAATATTTAATGAACACTTTTTGAAGGTTGGTAATTCAAGCTAGAATTCATCGTTTTTTTACAAAAGTACTTTGTACATTAGTCAGCAAGTACTTAATTTGGTTTTAATTGTGCTCGTTGTAAGTTAGAGGAAAGGTTTTCACGCATCAAAAAGGAAGGGAGTTTTTGTACTTGTCGACATGAGTTTTTCTCCCTTAAACTAGTTTTCTTTTAAAACAACGAGCCTAGAAAGCAATACAACATGCATAAACAATTTAAGAAAGTAAAACACAATCAGAGAAACCAATCAGAGCTAACCACCACAGACTGACTGGCTGGCTCGGAGCAGTGAACAACCAACCACAAACACTGACTAACTATAACAGAGAACACAAAAACCTGTTTATGTGCAGCCAATGGAGAAGAAGAAATTCTTTGGAGCTTTGATGAATGAGTCAGCTTTTGTTAACAAAAGAGTTCGCATGAATACACGATGAATCACGATATTTAATACTTGATTTGATACACCAACCACTCCCAGAGGGTATTTTATGGTGAATACAGGATGAAGGGTGAGTGCCACTAAGATCTGAGACTTCCGGTTTATACCATGTCACGGTTGAAGTATTTATATTTCAACTGTGACGTGATGTTCAACCGCGAAAGCTTAAGAGTTAAGAAGGGTGAGTGTGTATTGGGTGTTTTTAATGGATTATGAAGTGTAGTCTTGCTACAAACTAGGACCGACAGTTTCTCAGTTTGGGTCATTAATAATAGCCCAATGACCAGTGGAATGGATCAACGGCTTAACGTGACTTCCGAACCAAAAGGAGTGGCCATCGTGAAGGGTCACCTGCCATCAAGGGCCATCTGCACCCTGGTTAAAGGCATAACGAAATGTTAGGTTTATGAAATTCTGAAGGTTTTTAGAATGGGCATCATGCACAAATTAAGTTTTTCTGTTGGCTGTTTTTAGTCCTTAAGCATGGGCTATGAGTTTGTCGTGCTATTTTCTGCTGAAAATTTATGATTTGTGATTTTATTTTCTATTTTGATAAAGCCGCTAATTGTTCATGACCTTTCATTTGTAGGTTCTGTCCAAGGACCCTCCACCCGGGGAACTGACAAGTCTGCGACTCCTCTGGCTGGAGTTCCAGGCATGTATACTGGACTGGACTACTGGATTCTCCAGTACTATGTTCGCCTGGGCTGCTCTCCAGATCTGGATCACTGTGCTCAACGCTTACGCTCTCCTCGCGCTGGTTCTCTTCTACCACTCAGTGGACGTGGGCACCACTCCGTTCCCACTCATAACTACAGTGGTGACGTCATACGTCATTTACACCTCCACCCATTACGCACATAACAGTGTTAGTGTTTGTATACTAGTGTTTTTCTGTTAGTTAATATACTGGTATTGCACTGGCGTAGATTAAAAAAGAGTGGTTAGCAAAATTGCTGAGCAGCTTTTTAGCTGTCCGGATGTTGAACACGCTTCTTTCCCCGCCAGGTGAGGTTGGGACGGATGTCAATGCATGTTGGGAGAGGGACAGAGAAACTACTTACAATTGCCTTCTATGGTGGGCTTTGGCGACAAAGGTCCATTGTTTAAACCATTACTAGTATTAAATTGTTATATCTAAAGTAGAAATGATTTTAAAACAGTATGGCCAATATAATTAATTTTTATTGTGAACAAGCGCTTTCAATAGCAAAGCTATCATCTTCAGGCTGTTACAAAAATTACAAAAGTAAAATTAAATTTTACAAAAGTAAATTTTACTTTTGTAATTTTGTAACAGCCTGAAGATGATAGCTTTGCTATTGAAATTCTAATAAAAAATTAATATATCCATACATCATTTCTATCAATTGCCAATATCTCTAGAAGAAGATCATATCTAAAGTAATTGAGTGTTACGTTTGACATGCGTTTGAAGACAAAACACATTTGTTTTATATTTTCTATAGGAAAAAAGCGCCAATATTTAACCTGTAAATGTTATTTTAAGTAGCAGTCTAAGTGAAATAATTTAAATTGTCGATGAAGGAAAACTACTAACTTTCCGTAAACATGTTTTAGGTTGGAAGAAACGTCGCAATAGATTTATTCTCTCTCAAGTGGTCATCATTTTCAGAATCGACAAAAGAAGAGGTAAATATGTATTTCTGCAAAATTTTTAAAGGTTTTGAAAAGAAATAAGTTACATACTTTCAAGCATCACCATTGTCGGGTGTTAATAAGTTGTATGCAAAACACACTTCTAATATGCTATTAAATAACACAAAACCTGGTATTATAAACTGAATAGTAACATAATCGCAGACTATTTTGTTGAAATGCTAGGTTTAATATCGTATTAAATTTAAATGTTTGCAAAGCAATAGCAATCAAAAGGGTTTGTTTAAATGTGTTCCTGAAAAACCTGACAGAGAACGAAAACCCTTTTTAAGTTTTAACGTTTTTTTCGGAAAGAAACTTTGCTATTAAGTCACTTGTATGGATAATGTATTTGTATATAAATGTATTTTGACAATAACGAAAAACATTTTAAATACACATCCAACGCTAATGTTTAAAATTCTGTTTAGATGGAGATATTTCTAGATGGCGTTGAAATGGGCAGACCGTGTTTACAAATTAGAGGAATGTGTACATTAAACCGTTCTCAGCTAATATCCGTAAGTACTTTTTACTCAATTTATTCTCTTTTTTCAGCCTTAGTTTACAAGTCCAAAAATGTTTTTTTCTTTGTTTTATTCAAACTACTACGGAGAATTTAGATACCAAACAAACACAAAGTAAAGGCTAGATTTAACAAAAGAAATTGTACAGATTGTTTCAAAGTATTTATGGTCCGATACAACTCATCGGTCAAGAGTTTGTGGTCTATATAACGTATTGGTGAATTTTTACATAAATTCTGGTTCCTAAATAAATCGACATTGTGCTTACAAAACAGCTCATTTTTACTAAAATTCCAAAGATTTAACCAACAATCAGTTGTTTAAAACACCCTTGTAATAGCTAAGCGTACATTGTAAAACCTCCGGTAAATTGTTCAAGCTCTTTTTCTACAGGCAGCCTGTTGTTTTCACAGATTTGTTTGATAATATTTTCAAAAAAAGATAATGTCAATTGTGTAATGTATTTAAATAATTATGTTACTATATGTCTGCCAATCATCCTATAGAACTACTATTTACTACAGTGTTGTTATTAAAAAGCAATAATGTCATATGAGATTCAGACGGGTTTAGACAAAACGTCTTGAAACATCATGTTTTCATTTAAAGTGGTACATTTATAAAACTGTTCACATATTAGTCTCACCACTTAAGACTTCGACTTAAACAAGAATTGTTTGTTTTTGTTTCAGGTCATCCAGGCCTATTTGACATACCTCATAGTTTTGATGCAGTTCAGAGTATCTACATCAAGTAGCCATACGTTTTAGAAGTTCTCTTAAGAACGATGAAACCAATTACTTTTAAGAAGCTCAGGCCACTTTAAGAAGAAGCTTTAGCAAATTCTCCTACAGGCAATAAGAAACTATCATTCCTTAAAAAGAAGACTAAACCCCCAAAGTTGTTACAAACAATTAAAATAACAGTTTCGATATTTACCAAATAAAATAATGAATGTTTTCAATGACTAGTTATCCATTTAGGGTTGGTTTTTGTATTTTAGTCACTGAAAATGTATTTCGGATCTGTAGCTCTCAGGTCATGATTGATGTGACACAGAATGTATGTTCCATGAGAGAGTGTGATACCGCTCCATCAGAGTTGGAATCAAAATATGCAAATTTTACAAAATCTTTCTTTGTTAGGGTTTTACATTTAGGCTGATTCAATCATGAAAACAGGCTCTCGGCAACGTTCAACAGCTCAGAACATGTTGGCTTCATCAATTACAAAATGGAATCTCTTTAAATAAAAATTAATCCAGTTTTTGTTGCTAATGGTACTTAAGAACAGTTTCACAGATTTAATTCACTTTTATTTTATTTTCCCAATTTTTTTAGGATATTCTTACAAAAATAAAAATGAAGTAAACCTCGCAGAGTGTTCTCAAAAATACAGAAAACGTGCATTATTTAATGTTAGCATATGCCTTTTCAGTTGACAAAGCATACAGTCCATAAATATTAAATAACTTAACTAAAAATGTGTTTATGTGAACAGCAAAATGTCTGTCGGGTCAGCTGGTTGGAAATAAATTTGAAAATAGTTTTGCAAGGTCTTACACATCCCTTGAGCTCAAGTTTCTATTTCCTTGACAGGAGATATTGTGTAGCTTTTCTATGAATAACAATACCTTAGGAAGTTGAGTTTTGTATCACAAAATATTTCTTTTCAAACAAATTCACCTTAAAGGGAAACGTTACATGAATTGGCTTTCGAAATTTAGTTTCATAAATTTTCGAAGTAACTGACATTTACATTAGCCTTCCTTATTTGGTTAGACCTGATGAAGGAAGCCTAGCCACTGAGAGATCTAGTCGACCAAATAAAAATTGAACATTGGCATAGAAGTTTTTTTTTAGTTGTGTAATTCTGTCCAGTATAGGAACTCAATCTACTTGTTTTTTGACATTTGTTTGAAAATGAAAAATCTTTAAAAGAACAATTTTCACATTATAGGAGTACGTCTGTGTTCGGATTTTGTTAGAGAAGGTTACAATAATACAACTTCCAAACGTTTAATAAACTATGCATAACGTAAAATATGAAAATAGATAGTGGAATATTAAATCCATCACAGCATCCGGGAAAAGCAATCGTATTGTAATATCCGTTCGGAGAGAGATTAAATGATAAATAACAATATCCAGCTTTGCAGACACTGAAATAGACTGAAATTTTGTTTTCATTGAACGTTAGACACTTTTAAATAATATAAAATATATTCAAACTCAAAAAGTGTTTATACACTGAACATAACAATATTTATTATAAATTCATTTACAACAATTTAAATTCATTACGGCAACACTAATTATAATTTAGTCGTAGTGTATAAAAAATAAACAATGAACATCATTTTCTTACTATGTAGCAAATTATGTAAATCATAACTTTGAAATTATGATTTTCCTAAATTTAGTAGCGCGATGAAAAACATTGTGTTATGACCTTTTAAGGCTTTTATTTGGATATGAAATACAAACAATCCTCACACTCAAGTTTTCCAGAGAACTCCAATGTAAGGATTCTCTTAGACGAACCCCAAAGAGCAGCAGACGGCAGGCAATTACATAAATATGTTATAATAGCTTTGTACCCGTGCTTCACCACGGATAAGTTACAGTATTATAATATCATGACTTTAAAGTATTTTTGTACTAAGGCAAGTTGTAGCTTGGGTACGGGCATCACACTACCACTCCTTGTGCCTGTTCCTTCATTTTGAAAGTGGGCTTTAAGTTTCCCACCTGACATACTTGTTCTCCGCATGGTTGTGTTTAATGTTATACGTCAGTTTTGGCTTTTACAAAGTGTAAGAAAACGTTGGAAGTAGCTTGACTTTCCACAGCGAGGTCGAAACGTCTAGCAGTTGTAGTTATTTCACCTGTGATGCGGTATAAACCGGAAGCCTAAGATCTTCTATGTTTAAGTCCATGCAAATTATTCCGGTTTGTAGCACCCTGTATAACTAAATCATGTAATACAGCCAAACAGCCAGAAAGTGTCAGAAGCCTGGAATTAATCCCGCGGTAGACTGAGCAACTTTGCGCTTTTGTCCGTTCTTGATGATATTCTTGCTTTGCTTGTAATCTCGCGCAATTACTTTCTGCGTCTGTTTCACAGTGTGAATGTTCACACAAATATTCTCTGTGTATTTACACAAACATGAGGACCGTCTCCCTAGGGAGAAATCATCAAAACATTACTTTGTTTACCTGGGTGTAAAAGTGACACTTTAACACGTTAATACGTGTGTCTAAAGCAGCTGTTTTTAGAGCAAAATGACAAAATTATTGTTTTGAACTCCGCTGTCTGAATTATCTCGTAATGTCTGAAGAAGCAGCTGTTACACTGATTTACTATTAGTCAGTGTTAAAATTCAAAATATTCAAGTAAACTCGTTGAACCAGCTGATGCCCATGCCACAAAAAAGTGTTTCTCCCTAGGGAGAAAAACAACATCAAAACAATACTTCATTTACCAGAATGTAAAAGTGACACTTTAGCACTGTCAATACATGTACGAGTATCTAAAGCAACTGTTTTCAAACAAAATGACAAAAAATAGTTTTATAGTTTTTTTCTTTCAAGTGTTTTAAAAGTTAGAATACATTAAAAAAACACAATTTGTCGTTATTTCATTAGCAGCACTTAAAGCTTCCTCTTCTTGCCTAAAGCTACCTTTACTGGCTGTGTTTTGACAGCTAACGGAAATTAAGTTTCTTACTCTAAAAACGTGTTTCCTTGAGTACATAACGTTAGCATTCTCCACGGTTGTCTTCTTGTTTTGTTAAAACGTCTTAAAGCTTAGTAAAAAAAGGATTAGCTTAGATTATGGAAAACTGGTAATGTACTTAATCGTTAATTTACTTTAAAAAGTCAACTGGGAGTATCCATACTATTAACTCACCCTATTCAGTTCAGGTTGTTAAAGCAAAAAAGGCAGCTAAAGCTACTTCAAGAAAAGTTTGGTTTATTTATGTAGATGACATAGTTAATTACACAAACTTCAGGGGGTCTGGCAGGAAGCGGTAGGTGAGGGGATAGTACTGGCAGGCAAAGTGTAGCTCAGTGGTACAGTTGTAGTCCTGCCAGTTAAATCCTTGTTCTGCACCTCTGTCTATTGCCAGGCAGTTCTCCACTCTGTGGCCATTAGGTTGTCCCTCTCCCCAGCGCTCGTAGTCCAACGGGAGACCCAGAGTGGACCAGAAGAACGCTCCTTCCTCGGAGTAGTCGGTTCCTGACGTCCAGACTGGGCCGAGGTCAAAACCTGCACAGTTCGTGAAATTCAAGACGGAACAAACATCACAAACGTCTTGGCCATCCCTCTACGTATCTCCCTAGAGGAGGTTGGTTACTGGAGACCCTATGGACCAAAAGTACACCCCCTCGGCGTATTCAGTTCCTGATGTAAAAACTAGGTCAAAGTTGAAAGTCTTCTAATGAACAAACTCTTCTAAAGTATTTTTTAGTTTCTCAAAAATTTAGAATATAGCTCATAAGTTCCTTCAATATCTATTTCTACTTAATTAAAAAGTCATAATAAGAGTAAAATCAGGCTCACGAGGGCGTACAACACTGGTCAGTTAGAAATGGTCTTGCTGAGCTGGACCTTCACCAAGGCAACGTCAGCTGTAGGAAGTATGGCCAGTGTGAGGAGACTGTCAGACATTTTCTCCTGAAGTGTTTATGCATGTGAAATTGTAAAGTGCCACTGTGACCAATGACAAAACTGTAGTCAACTCACCCAGGCTCTCAAGTTGACTCGCCAATACTTCATGGTCTTCTTCACTCAAAATGGAGGCCAGCTCCATCCCCCTGTACCTGCAGTACTGACCGGCGCGATGCCAGTTGGTCTAAAAGCAAACCGTCAACTCAGGTTTTCCGAAATAAATATACAAGGTGAGTTTGAAATGAAATGAACCTGAACTTTTGAAATAGCCAATAGGACACATTTTGAAGAGTCCTTTAAGGAATGTTTTCATAGGATTCTGAAGTTTGTTTTGTTGTTCTTTATGTCAACCAACCCCACCCAAAAACCGAGGAGGCCCTAATTTAAAAAAAATACAAACCCCTTTCTTGTGGCACCTTAAAAAAAGGGAATTTAAAAACAAATTTAACGACGCAAAAAATATTATATCAACTTCTAATTTTCCTTATTTAAATATTATACGAAATAAGGTTTAAGATGTGTATGTTACACGTACCTTCAAAGGGAATTTAAAACAGTGTTGTCAGTCAAAATCAAATGTATGTGTCAAAACCCCATTTTTTGAGGTGCCACAAAGGGGCAGGTTTGTATTTAAAAGAATTAGGAGGGGGCCTCACCCCTCCCCCCTGGTTTTGAGTGGGCGTGGGTGACGCAAAGTACGTCAAAACAAACTTTAAGAAACCTATAAAAACACTAAGCAAAGTGTTAACACTATAAAATCATTTAGAACGAAATTCAATGTCCTAAAACAGATGGCTTTAGAGCAAAATGAACACAATTTATTTATAAGGAAGAAACTTAACTAGTTTAGATGTTATAGTTCAATTCGAATAAACAAGACTTTATAAGTACAAAATACGTTTGTCGTATATTTAATTATTAGTTATGGTAATAGTCGTGTGTAGTTACCTTAAAAAATACGCCTAAGGCAAACCTTTTCTTTTGTCCATTTTCAAATACATCTACTTGACCAGGATACGGTATGTAACTGCTTTGAGTAACTGAAAATATAAATAAAGATAAATATTATTGTACCTAAACTTAATATTTAGCCTAAACTAAAAAATAAAATAATTGCTCCGACAATTAATATAAAACAGTTTCCATTACTCAATAAAACTACAACACTCAATAACTATTTTCTAATTAGTTATTTTCATAACTCGGTTAAAATAACAATGTTCCACCCTAAAAGTTCTTTAAAGGTGTTCCTTATTTATAAAATCTTTACCCCAAGAGAAACTAGGAAAACTTTCTTTAACTACCTATTTATTTCGGTAGTTTCAAAAAACGAGATGAAAGACTCAATGTACAATTTTGGACTCTCAACTTAAAATTGAATTGTTACATATAGTAGACACGTAGTATAGCATAGTACCATGTAAAATAGTGTGTTGGCATCAATGCCGGTATATTTTGTTTTCGAAGAGTGCCGCACTGTCTTTTTCCGGCAGCTCTCTTCCCTCACTCTGTTACACATCCTGTCATATACAAAGTCATCTCCATTGTCCCTTTTCAATGTCGAACAATAGTATCACTTTTAATCCCCTAATTTATCCCTTTCACCATTACGTGAGTGCGTGGCAGTGATAAGTGTGAATTCCATTGTGTATTCTGCAAGAACTCACAGACATTTCTACCAGAAGTTCGCTCAGGGGCGCCCCTCTACACTACAAGACCACACCGCCACCTGTTGTGCAACATCTCAGGTATCCTCAACACTGCATTTTCAGTGAGTCTGTTTTTCCTTACATACTTCAGAAATAATCCTTTCTTTGTTCTATTCTTCACAGCCAATTCGCTTCAGTCATTTAATTACAATCTCAATCTTACCCATAGTCTAGCCTAGCCTCAGCCATTTCGCTATCGCCATTTTGCGATCCAAATTACATTTTCTCTTTTTCCATACTACACAAATTAATATTGGTCCTTCGAGCCGGATAATAAACTGAATCACGCTTAAAAGAAATACAGTTTTAATCGTGTTCAAAGTAAAAAAGAAACTCTAAGTTAACCTACAAACTCCTATTTAGAGTAGTGACTTTGCACCGTATTTACAGTGCTACCAACCGTGAACTCCACAAACATAAATTTCCCTGCAGTGCATTTTTGTTCTCAAGTTACTCTAATTTTACCCTCTTTACCAATTTATGCCAACACACTCTTTTCTTGTAATTTTCTCTAAGTTAGCGTATTCAATTGTAATTTTATTATTAGTATTTCAGGCAATTTCTTGCCAAACTGTTGTGTCTCCTTCTAATTTCAGCATTTTTATAATTAAAATCACGATTAAGTTAGATTCAAGTTTAGGCCTATGTTCAGTAATTTTAGTTTAGTAGCTAAGTAAGTAATTCAAGTATACTTTTCAAACAATTGCAATAATTCATTTTATTGTGTAAATCTCTTTCATATTTTTTCATAGGTTAAATTTTCTTAGTTTGTAAAATTAATCTTAGTTTCATTTTGACCAACATAGCCTACTCTTACTCTACTACGATTCAAAATGCTGCCATTACGTTACCGTTCTTTTACAAAACAGTACACTGTTATTAAGAAAAGACTCTCCACTCTTGCTACGCAGGTCGAATCTCTTGTCAACAAAGAAGAATCTCTTTCCTCCACTGACCGTACTAAACTTCAGGTCATTGATGCGGAAGTCTCCAAAAAACACACAGAATTCACAGCTCTTTTAGAAAGGTTGTTTAATTCAGAAGCCGCTGACGACTCCGACAATGATTCTTTCAATACCGAGGAAGTTAGTAATCGCGAAGAAGAAATTTCTGACCTTTACATACATATCCACAGCCAATGCGCTGCACTCACCGAGTCTAATGAGTCAAAGCTCAGTACCGGTATTTCTACTAATGCTGAAAACAGCTCGAGCATCTGCTCCAGTGATCACTCTTACGTACGCCTACCCACTCTCAACCTAGGCGTGTTTTCCGGGCAAACTGAAAAGTGGGTTGCCTTTCATAGCCTATTTGAGAGTACCGTGCATAATAACACTAAATTGTCCCAAGTCGAGAAATTTACGTACCTACTCTCTTGTCTGACCAATGAGCCTCTGAATATGGTTAAGTCTCTGCCCATTACGGCAGAAAACTATACCATAGCGTATAACCAACTTGTCAAAAGGTACAACAATTCCAGACTTCTTATCTCGTTGCACATAAACAACATCATGGATTTGGCTTTGATGAACCACAGTTCTGTCAAACAACTTCGACAATTTCTGTCCATCTTCCAGGAAAATTCTAGCGCTCTGCGTGCTCTTCACTATGATATAACTAAAGAAAGTACTTTCATCACTTTATTCCTTCTCAGAAAATTTGATCATGATTTTCGATCAAAGTTTGAACGTAGTCGAAATGATTCCACAGAAATGCCCAATTTAACAGAACTGATCGAATTCATTGAAACCGAATGCATCCAGCTTGAAGCTGCTAATTTAACACAAACTTCTTCTCAATCTCAAGCATTCTACCCCAAACCAAAATCAGGACAATTCCACCCTAAGGTCCCTACCAATTCAAAAACTGCTCTGATTTCTGTTAATCAAAGTTGCGCTTTCTGTTCCAACTCTGATCACCCAATCTACAAGTGTGATAAGTTTAAGGAACTGAGCGTAGAGGAGAGATTAACGTTTTCAAAAGAAAATTCATTGTGCAACAATTGTTTAGGAAAACACAATGTGCGCAATTGCAGATCAAATTACTCTTGTCAAGTGTGTCGTCGAAGACATCATTCATTGTTACATTTGGGCAACCAATCTTCATCCCACTCAGACTCAAAACCTTCGACCAAGCCTGCTCAATGCTCTAAGGAACCGAAAGACAGTGCTAAGTCCGAAAACAACAAAACCACTTTGTTTTGCTCCAATACTGACACTCAGCTGACTAATCAAATGGTTTCAAATAACAAATCCGATATTAACAGCGTAACTTCCTCTGCTTTAGTTGGCGTTTCTGCAACCAACAATAATGTTGTTCTTCTCGGCACCGCGTTGGTGCAATTACAGACCTCAAGAGGTAACACTCTAACCGCAAGGGCAATTTTAGACAGTGCTGCTCAGCAATGCTTTGTAAGTGCTTCATGTGCGCGCAAGTTAGGAATTTCAGATTCCAAAGTAAAAGGTCAGATTCAGGGCATAGCATCAGCTTTTGTATCCACAAAAGGATCATGCAAGTTGAACATCTCAACTGTAAATGGGCACATCCTGACGACAAATCATCCTGTCGCAATCCTTGACAATATCACTTCTAACTTGCCAGCGTGTCACACATCAGATCTCGTCAAAGCACGAACTAAGCATCTAATACTTGCAGATCCCACCTTTGATACCCCAGGTCCAATCGACTTACTGATAGGTGCTGATCTTTTCGCTGACACTTTAACTGGTGAGAGTGTCTCTCTAGGCGTCAACATGCCAACCGCACTACACACAATATTTGGGTATGTTCTGATCGGTTCTACTCCCATACAACAAGACTCTAATAATTGTTCTGTCAATCTGTTGACAATCACGAACTTTGATCTTCACAATGCTGTTCAAAGGTTTTGGTGCGATGAAAATGTACCCGAAGCATCTAAACTCTCTCCTGAAGAAATAATGTGCGAGAAGCATTTCCTTGAAACGCACACAAGATGCGAAGATGGTAAATACCAAGTTCGTCTACCGTTCAAAAAATCTCCTGATGATCTTGGGGATTCTGCCAAACATGCACTCTGTTTTTTCAAATCTTTGGAACACCGCTTAAGTCAGAATACTACTGTCAAGAAGAAGTATGAAGACTTCATGTCTGATTATGAAAATGCAGGCCACATGGTCAAGCTATCCGCTCCACCACCTTCACTAAAGAAACATTGCTTCTTACCTCACCATTTTGTGATGCGTGAAGACAAGTTGCGTGTCGTATTCAATGCTTCTTCCAAAACCTCTACTGGGTCTACACTGAATAGCATGTTACACGCAGGTCCAACACTGCACAACTTCATCCCAGATGTTCTCTTTGGATTTCGACGCTACAAGTTTGTCTTCACCTGTGATATTCAACAGATGTTTCGCAACATTTGGATTCATCCTGAAGATCGACTTTACCAACTCATCTATTGGCGTAATGATCCTGCACTACCAATACAAATCTTCCAGTTGAAAACAGTCACCTACGGCATGGCACCTTCACCTTACCTGGCAAACCGCGTCATCCAACAACTCATCCAAGATGAGGCTGCTCATCACCCTCTAGCTGCTGCTGCGTTGAAAGGACAGATCTACGTGGACGACGCACTTCTGGGTTCCGACTCTCTGGAAGAATGCCTCAAACTGCAGGACGACACCATTCAGCTCATGAAAAAAGGAGGATTTTGTCTTAGAAAGTGGACAGCTAACAACATTGAAATTCTCAACTCTGTTCCTGCTGCTGACCATGGAGTTCCCCTACATTTCTTCTCAACTGAACAATCATCTTGTAACGTTTTGGGGATCAAATGGTTACCTGAACAAGATACATTCACCTACACTGTATCCATTCCTACTCTACCCCCCACAAAGCGAGCGGTTCTGTCAACAATTGCTCGCCTGTATGATCCGTTAGGTTGGATAACTCCAGTAGTATTTTATGCCAAAAGTTTGCTTGCAAGTCATGTGGACTAAAAATCTACAATGGGATGATCCCTTACCTTCTGATCTCTCTGCATCATGGGATTCCTTCGCTCAACAATTACCTCTGCTTGAAAATATTAGAATTCCTCGTCACATCAGCACAATTGCCTTCATAAACATCCAACTTCATGGTTTTTGCGATGCAAGTGAATCGGGTTATTGCGCTCTGGTCTACCTGAGGGTTCAGGAAGACAACCACAAAGTTCAAACTTTCTTGCTAATTTCGAAATCTCGAGTCGCTCCTTTGAAGAAAGTTTCACTTCCCCGTTTAGAACTCTGCGGCGCACATGTCCTCTCCAAGCTGTTGCAGTATTGTGTAACCGAACTATCTTACCTAACCATAGAACATGTGTACGCCTGGTGTGACTCAACTATTACTCTATCATGGATACAAACACCTGCCTATCGGCTTAAAACGTACGTCGCCAATCGTGTGGCAGAGATACAAGATACGAAAACTCCAACCACATGGCGACATGTCCCATCAGAACAGAATCCCGCTGACTGCGGTTCAAGAGGTCTGATGCCATCTGCTCTGCTCAATCATCCCCTTTGGTGGACGGGTCCCGGCTGGCTTAGGACTTCACCTCTTCAACTGCCTTCTCCAACATTCGAGACTCTCCAAGCAGAATTTCTTCCAGAAGTAAAAACCGCCTTGCCAGCCGCACTTCATGTCGCTGTAAACTCTACAACTTCTGACCTTCTACTCCGCTTTTCTTCTTGGACAAAATTGATACACGTCATATCATACATTCAACGCTTCATCAGACGCTGTAAGAAGATGTCTACAGAAGAGGAAAACGCAGTAAAGCAATCTGCTGAAGAAATCTCCAAACACTCTCAACTTTCCTTTGAAGAGCTGGACAAAGCGGCCAAGCTCGTGGTGCTCTTAGTCCAGCAAGAAGGCTTTGAAAAGGAAATGACAATTCTTAAAAAAGGAAAACAACTATCTACGTCACTCAGCCGCCTTTCTCCCTTCTTGGATGAAGAAGGACTTTTGCGTGTTGGAGGAAGACTCTCAAACTCTTTACTTCACTACAATGCAAAACATCAACTACTTCTGCCTAAACGACATTACATAACACATCTGCTGATTGACCATTATCATCGCTTGTATCTTCATTGTGGTGCACATCAGCTGCAATCAATCCTAGCACAGAAGTATTGGATCCTTTCTGCCAGAAGTGCAATAAGATCACGCATCTTCAAGTGCATCCGCTGCTACAAAACTAAGCCAACGTTCACTCCTCCAAAAATGGCTGATTTACCAGGACCGAGAGTTGCTCCCACTAAACCATTTCTTACTGCTTCCGTGGATTTCGCAGGACCTTTTCCAGCTAAGCTCCACAATCTTCGAAGACTACAACACATAAAGATCTATCTTTGTCTGTTCATCTGCCTATCCACTAAAGCCGTTCACTTAGAAATAGCCATGGATCTCACAGCAGACTGTTTCATTGGTTGTTTGACTAGATTTATCGCAAGACGTGGTGAAGTAACAAATCTCTATTCAGATAACGGCACTAATTTCACTGGTGCTGCTCGTCAAATTCGAGAAACCATAAAAACTCTAATTAAACAAAACTCAACTAAACACTATTTTGAACAAGAGAACATCACCTTTCATTTCATCCCACCTAGAGCTCCCCACTTTGGAGGCCTTTGGGAAAGAGCAGTACAAAGTGCAAAAAGGCACATGAGAAGAGTTATAGGAGATCAAGTCCTGACCATAGAGGAGTTCAATACCTTGATCTGTCGTGTAGAGGCTATGCTCAACTCAAGACCTCTGACTCCAATGTCCTCAGACCCATCAGACTTGGAAGTTCTAACACCCGGACATTTTTTAACTGGTGGACCTCTCGTGTCTTTACCTGAAATTATCCAGGATAAGAACACACCCATCAACCATTTGAGAAGATGGCAACTACTACGATCATCTTTTCAAGATATTTGGCAACGTTGGCACAAAGAGTACTTACACACTCTACAAAACAGGCCAAAATGGACCACCTCACAGAAAAATCTGCAGATCGGTGACCTCGTTTTGGTGAAAGAAGACAACGTGCCGCCTCTTCAATGGAGGAGAGGAAGAGTCATCAACGTCAACCCAGGAAAGGACAAAGTAGTTCGTGTGGTTGAAGTGAAGACAGCTTCAGGACTGATCACAAGACCCACAGTGAAGTTGTCCCTTCTCCCTGTAGATTAAGTTAGTCTAACCATAACACTACCTTAGTTCTTAAGTTCTTAGACACAATGTACATAGTTTTAGTTTCCACCTTTTGTTGAACCTTCCATCGGTTCAAGGGGGCCGGTATGTTACATATAGTAGACACGTAGTATAGCATAGTACCATGTAAAATAGTGTGTTGGCATCAATGCCGGTATATTTTGTTTTCGAAGAGTGCCGCACTGTCTTTTTCCGGCAGCTCTCTTCCCTCACTCTGTTACACATCCTGTCATATGCAAAGTCATCTCCATTGTCCCTTTTCAAAGTCGAACAATAGTATCACTTTTAATCACCTAATTTATCCCTTTCACCATTACGTGAGTGCGTGGCAGTGATAAGTGTGAATTCCATTGTGTATTCTGCAAGAACTCACAGACATTTCTACCAGAAGTTCGCTCAGGGCGCCCCTCTACACTACAAGACCACACCGCCACCTGTTGTGCAACATCTCAGGTATCCTCAACACTGCATTTTCAGTGAGTCTGTTTTTCCTTACATACTTCAGAAATAATCCTTTCTTTGTTCTATTCTTCACAGCCAATTCGCTTCAGTCATTTAATTACAATCTCAATTTTACCCATAGTCTAGCCTAGCCTCAGCCATTTCGCTATCGCCATTTTGCGATCCAAATTACATTTTCTCTTTTTCCATACTAAACAAATCAATATGAATCTAATAAATGTTTCAAAATGCTCTGCATTTTCAGTTTTTTTTTTCAAACAATTTATAATGACAATACATAAAGAACATCTAGCAACATTTTTAAAACTCTACACAGTGGCTATTATTTTTAGTACTTGTTATAATCACGAAGAAAAAAGACTTTCAAGATCGAGTGGTTTTATTTAAACATGACATTTTATCTAAGCCACTTACCGTTACTGACGGCTACTTTTTCTGTGGTGGTTGTCCCATTCAGTTTGTGGTCAGAGTCGAGAGGGTCTGCAATTTCAGTTTAAAACCATTCAATTGTAGAAATACTATGTGAATCCTTTAAAACTATTAGATTTACAGTAGATTTAGATTTACTTTTAGATTGGGTTTTCAAATGGATTTTTCTCTGTAAGATTTGGAAAAGTTGCTTCCAATTTGCCCTGAGAAATCTTTGAAAGGTTTATAACTCACAATGAAGGTAAGTTATACTCGTATATGATTCAAGTAAAATTTATCTTATACGTTCATGTAATCAAAGAAATATAAACGTGGATCAGAATTAAGAAATATAAACATACATCAGAGTAATTAATAGCCTAATTAATAAATAATTAATTAAGTTAGTTAATAAATATAAAAATCCATTCTCGCTATTCACCCATAAATTTTTATTTATGTAATTCATTCCATTACTCATTAACTGTATTCAATCCAGTATCGTGTTAGTTCATATCCATTATAATAAAAACTAGCTGCGCCCCGACCCCCTAGCTCGCTCACTCGCTTCGCTCGCGAGCCAAGCACCTCGGCCTACGGCCTCGGTGCCCGCTTTGTATAACTCGGCCATCCCGCCTATCTCCGGCCTATCTCATGGCTTATTTGCTTATTCTCTTTTTTTGATACCCCACATAGATTTTTATGATTTTTTTCATTTATTGCCCCCAATCCAAATATTGTGCCCCCGAACCCCAAAATCAGGAGGGGCCTTTGGGTTAATGGTATACAACTATGTGTCGAGTTTCAAACAAATCCGTTGATATTTACTAAAAAAAAAGAAATATAACATGGAGAATTGGGGACCTCAAAAACCCCATAAAAATAAAAAATATATATAATTTTATTTGTTTTCCCCACCCTCCACACTAAGGACCATTTCTATTAAAAAAATCTGAATTACCCCAGCCAGATTCCGAGATCTCAACACTCCGGACAACCCTAACCGAAATACTAATAGTATAGATATCAATTCAGCACTTATCTTATTCAACACTTTTATTTAATGTACACACATGCTTTAACAATGATAAATTTGCTTTATTTAAGCATGTAAATAAATAAATTTGTAATTTATGAATTTAAATCAACCAGTTTTAAACATTAATAACAAAGTTTATCGTAATATTTGTTTAGCATGCTAAAGGAATGGTACTTACCGTCAACCGCAAACGCAAACGAACTTGCACGACAAATGACAAGAAAGAAAATGAAAGTGCATGTAATTCCCTTCATGGTTGTAAGTTGAGTATGATCTGTAGAATAAGTAACTTTAGACTAAATGTTCCTTATTTAAACTACTCTACTACGTGCTTATCTTTAGTTCGTGTCATACTCCACCAACAATGTATTTGTGAGTCACTAGAAAATGATCTCATTCAAGAAAACCCAAATTAAAAATCTTGTTGTTTGTAAAGAAGCATGAGTTATTTGGACTCTCCAAAAATAATTGGTTTTGGAGTTGTTTTCAAAACATTTTGGCGACTAAAACTGTGACTAGGCAACGTTTTAGATGTATAGTATAGAAAACACAATTGTAACTAAATCTTTTTACACACTGATTGTCTAAAATCTGAACACCTTGATGTTGCTTAATAAACCATAACTAAACCCACTGTAAAAACTGTTCGTTGGTTCTTTTTAAATGAAATTAACCGTTTACCCCCTTTCTAAGTTTAGACTTTATTAAAAACCCATAACGTTAAAACCAAAAGTTCGAACAAGCAGAATTGTTTAAATATCTTCGCTACTGACCACCTGCACTTTAAAAATCGTTGTTCTATTGGTGTTTTTTTTTTTCCAAAAACGAACAGGCTTTATCCATGTTTATGGGGTGAAAAAGTATATGTTCAACAATCCTGAAAATCAATGTCCAGAGATTATAAAACACCCCGCAAACCTCGTATTTATTATTTTCTATTTTGGTTTTCCAATATAAACAAAAAGTATATTTAGTGCCCTGTATCTTACTGCTTAGGGTTTAGTATCTTATGTCTAAATGCAAAAACACCGTTAACGACTAGCGCTAACTTATTATGTTCATTTGTTATGTTCCGCGCTCTTACGTTTGCAATAGTAGAAATGTAACGCTTATTTATTTCCAAAACTTACTAGTTAAACTTACAGTTTTGCAAAATACAACAATAATTTGTAGATTTTCCAATAATGGTTCATACTAAGAGGGTTGTTAATAAAGGCTGAGACCGAGTCTGAGATTTCCACAAAATTCTTCAGAAATGACTTCAGGTGTTTCCAATCCTTTAAGACCTTATTGTTAACCCCCAGTGACTTTATCACAAAGTCATCAGTGCTCGTTTAAACATCAATTTGCAAAATGCCGTCTTCAACTTTTATTATGTCAAGTTTGTACGAACAACGATATGTGATTAAGTTTTGTGTTAAGACTCAACAAAACTGCCACTAAAACGTATCAAGACATAAAGAAACTTAAAGGGATGACGCGATGTCTCATGCTTCCTGTGGGTAAAAATGTTAAAAGAAGGGCAGAGAGGACCCTGAGTTGCAAGGGGGAGATGATGCTCCAGTCACTGCTCTCGCTGAAGAAACCAAATCTGCAAACAAAGCTGTGGTCATTACTTTTTTTGCCATAAACAGGCAATCAATAGAGAGTTCTACAACAAGTTTTGGCTATATTGATGAATGATCACATCTCTCGAAAGCGTTCAGAACTACGAGGAAACTGGAAACTTCATCAGGACAATGCACTTCTTCGTTGCCAACATTGGGAATATTTGACCAAACGAAACATAAGGACCGTTCCCACCCACCTGACATAAGTCCTTTCTGTACAAATGGAACTGAAGGAACCCTGTTTTGACTCGGAACAGGATGCAGTAAAGTCTTTGAAAGCGGTTCTGTAGAACATGTCAAAGGATTGCTTCTCTGACGTTTTCCAGACATGGCAGAGACGCTGGGGTAAGAGCATTTCACCTAATAGAGAGTACAAAGGTGAAAATATTGCTGTAGTTTAATATTAAAAAATAACCTATTAATAGAACCAGTCTTAGTATTCATTGAACAACCCTCGTAGTTAAATCTTCCAACGTCAAGTGGGCAATCTCTCTAGTGTTTAAAAGTTTCTAAAACAACTAGAACAGTTCATTCTAACCTATCAAGAACAATCGTCCAAAACTGTTAACTAGTCAACATGTCAGAAATGTGAAAACAGATACTGATATACTCGTAGAAACAGTCTAAACCACAAAACGAACAAACTTACAACACACGAGTTGTCAGACCCATGTTCACAAAGTAATTTTGATTTGTATCAATGTATCTCTACAACTCTGTTTTAATACGAGCTGCTCTTGACAGTTACAAACAGTAATTTCTAGTCAGAACCTAACTGGTTAACTTTAGCGGATAAAAATTAATTATCAAAATGGGAATCTAATGTGTACCCCGATATCGAATGAGACCAGCCACACTTACGTACAGGTTTTTTTTTAAATAAGGCCCAAAGGTGGGACTGGGACTCGTGGCGTGGTCCTGTAATCCAGCTTCATAGAGGTCAGGTTTTGAGGATGATATAGGTCTTAAGCGGCGCAGATAGTCTCATCTGATGATACTCGCATCAACTCTCACCATCGTTTAGACATATCAGACCATCACCTGCGTGGTTCGGAAGTCACGTTAAGCCGTTGGTCCTTGTATTTCCATTGGTCATTGGGCTATTAATTAATGACCCATTCTAAGGAAGAGACGGCCTTAGTTTGTAACAAGACTTCACCTCATAACTCATTACTACCACTCATCAAACTCATCCTTCACCACGTACTTGCCTCATGAGAGCGATCGGCATCTCAAATAGTGATTTAGTTAAAGCCAAATGGGGGAAAAGGATGTAAAAAGTATCTTTAAGCTCTCCGACATTTTCCAAAGTTAAGAGAGCACAGTACCTGTCGGCCATTTTGTTTATTACCATAAGAACAATGTAAAAACAAGCATTTTCTTGAAGCACCTCAAGCCTTTAATTTTCATCGGATTTCTTTGAAATGCTGTAGGTTTTATTTGAAAGATGACGATGCAGTGCAGTGTCTTCGCTGACTTTTTGAAAATGTTATTAGTTTACTAGTCAAGACATTCAAATACAAAGTTTCTTCAAATTTTAGATATATGTAACGATCTTACAATTGAGAAAATGGAAATTCGGGTCATCGGAGCCACTAAAACTTTTAATTCACTTTAAAACAAAGTTTATTTCATGGAAATCCGATGAAAATTGTGGGTGTAGAGTGTTCCAGAAAATGCATGTTTTTACATTGTTCTTACGGAACGAAATTCAAAATCACTACTGCGCACTCTTAACTTTCATCCTGCTGTTCATGCGAGATTCTTGCAATCAATTTAGTTCTTATGAATAACAACATAAAACAACACTCCAACGTAGAAGAGGGGTTTATTTACGTTCTACGTGGTTTCAAAAGCTTAACCAATGTAAAAGGTTTAAGATTGTCAACTACGAGTAAGAACTAATTCGTAAAGACCTCAACACATTTGTCATCTGTGCTAAACTCAAATGAAATTCAATTTCGTCCAAAATGTTGTAAAATATCAGTTATTTTGCGTAGTTATCAAAATTCTTCCCACTGTATTGTGGCGTACAGTTATTGAAATCAGTGAAATTCGATGCACCTAAAGGTCACTTCAATTCCATTTGCAAGGCAAATTCAATATTTAATCACCATTCAGAGAAGTGCTTTACTGTTTGCATTAATTCCGCATCCGATATTTCTTCAACTATGAATACTTACTTTTACTTGCAATGACTTGGTTCCTCCATCCTTGGCCGATCTTTTCGGGGTTGCGTCATGTTAAAATAGTTTACTATTATTTAAAAAAACACTCACTGGTCACAATTTGGCGAGTCGTGGCCAATTTATAGTTGTTAAATTATTGGTGTGTTATATTTCTATGTCACTCACAGGTATAGGTTAATTTGATTAGGTTGTTTGTGTCTGTAGTAAATTGTACTAGGTGAAGGATTAGATTTAAGCTGAGTTTCCTTTGATAACGAGAGGGTTTTTCATATCTCTCGAAACGTTGTGTAGTTTTAAAACAGAATAGCCGGTAAAAAGTATATACAGAGTGTCCCGTAAGTAAAGTGCCAGACTCTAGGAAAAAGTTATATGGGTCAAAATAAAGAGAAAATTAAGACTGAAAATGTTTCCGAAAACGCTTAGTCAACCAGATATTTGCCATTTTATATTTGTCACTAATTATTTATTATCTCCCACACCACTTATTATTGGATTTGACTCAAACTTAGCATACATTTGTATCTAAGTAAGACCATTTATGGAAAAATGACCAGCATGATCTAATTTATCATTTCAAAACTGTGGCTATTTTATGGTATCTTTAGGGAATTTTTGGAGTTACACCTTAAGTGGCTAAAAACGGTGAGCTTTACGATAAAATGTAAAGAACACTGTTTTGTAGCAAACCTTACTACCTATCTATTGACACCAACTTCAAAAGAATCGATTAAAAATCAACAAACTTACAGTGGAAACCGTGGCAAACATCAAGATACGAGTAATAAGGTGGAAAGTTGACGGTTTTCATCCAGAGTTTTCCCTAAAGCTTCGTTGTTTCCCAATAGATTTTTATTAACTTGGTGTCAACAGATAGGTAATAAAATTCACTACAAAACGTTATTCTTTACATTTTATCGTTAAACTCGCTACATTTTATCGTTTGTTTGCTATTTAAGGTGTAACGCCAAATAATCCCTAAAATTACCACAGTTTTAAAATAATAAGTTAGTTCATCCTGGTAATTTTGTCCGTAAATGGTCTTACTTAGATACAAATTGATGTTAAGTTTGAGTCAAATCCGATAAATGTTGTGGGATATAATAAAAATTTTTGACAACTATAAAATGGCAAATATCTAGTTAACTAAACATTTTTGGAAAAATATGTACGCCTTAATTGTCTCTTTATTTTGACTCATATAATCTCTTCTGAGAGTCAGGAACTTTACTTATGAGACATCCTGAATACTTCTTTGTCAACGTACGATATTGTTACGTTTATTGTCACGTTTTCAATAACCAAAGAAAACGTGGTTATTCGTTTTGAAATACAGTGTCCCCAAACTATATCATAATATTTTTACCTTGTTGGTTTAAAACGTACCAAAGGGTTCTCTAGTCTATATATTCAATGTTATTCCACATAGAAGTACGTGTTCTGTGACCTGTACAGCGTATAAACAGTGTCATATACAACGATGTATGTTCTGTTGAAACTGTTGATGTTATCATAACTGTGACATTCTGTTATCTAACATCAGCACTGTGCACGCGAATGTCAAGTTAGGTTGGTTTTGACAATGATAACTGATAAACGTTTCTAAACATTCGCCTTCATTGTGCATTGAGCTTCTATTATATATAAATTAGACTCTAGAAAATTGCCAACAGCATAAATCCAACTGTCTTACTATACAGGGGGAGTTAAAAGTACGGAATGGGTACTTCCTGTTAAACTTTAAATGGATAAAGATATAACAATTAAATTCAGGATACCTTGATAGGAATCAAAAGTAAACTTTTGGTAAACTTCCCCAAACTGGGGTTTGTGGGGGCTGCTCAAAATGTCTAAATGTAGATACCCATCAAGTGACACCTCATTTTAAAGCTCGTTGAAATGATGTAAAACTCAATGGATGCTGTGATTTTGTGCTGGGTTAAAATAGGAGTCTGTAGTTTTCATTTTTTTTTTCTTCTTCAACCAAGATCTTTAAAATGAGATGTCACTTGGTGGGTCTTAAAATTTCGAGCGCCCCTCCAAATTCCATTTTGGGAAAATGGTCAACGTTGTAATAGTGTCTAAAAAGTTCACTTTTTCTACACAGGTATCCTGAGTTATTGGTCTATCTTTATCCATTTAACCATTTAAAAGGGATTACCCATGCTTTTAACTCACCCTGGATAAACCCTGTACTCTCCCATGCGTGTGAAATTTTTATTTAAAAATGAACACTTTGAAATTTAAAGTAGCGCCGTCATTGGTACCTATCTGAAGCAGTATTTGGATGGTTGTCTCAAAACACGAATTAGTTGGGCTAAACCGGAGCAGACATAGTTCACATGACAATCCCACGTCATCTCTCGAACAAGGTGTATTCCAAAGAAACTTGTTCACTAGCCTTCCTCTATCTCAGTTCCATCCAGCATGACAGTAGAAAGAAATGCTCGTAATTTCAGGTTAGAAATGTTCACGCTCACATTGATAGTAGTTGGCAAATGCCCGTTGGTGGCTGCAACAACATAAATTTCCAATATCGTCTTGTCTTCCTTACTACGACTGTATACTTTGAGTTTTGTCTTTAAAACAAAGGCTGTCTCATAAGCAGGGTTACAACGTGTTTCTTAGTAAAACTCAATCAGAGCCAATATTCAAGCCCGGAGTGGTTAGTTTGTCTGCCATTGTCAAAGTTGTTCAGTTGGCAACTCTGCTAACTCACCTGACAAAGCAAACTTTGTAGTGCTAATTACTCACCGTTCACCTTAGTTACAACAGTGTTCTTGGTTCTTCTCAATCAGAGCCAATATTCAAGCCCGGAGAGGTTAGTTTGTCTGCCATTGTCAAAGTTGTTCAGTTGGCAACTCTGCTAACTCACCTGACAAAGCAAACTTTGTAGTGCTAATTACTCACTGTTCACCTTAGTTACAACAGTGTTCTTGGTTCTTCTCAATCAGAGCCAATATTCAAGCCCGGAGAGGTTAGTTTGTCTGCCATTGTCAAAGTTGTTCAGTTGGCAACTCTGCTAACTTACCTGACAAAGCAAACTTTATAGTGCTAATTACTCACTGTTCACCTTAGTTACAACAGTGTTCTTGGTTCTTCTCAATCAGAGCCAATATTCCAGCCTGGAGTGGTTAGTTTGTCTGCCATTGTCGAAGTTGTTCAGTTGGCAACTCTGCTAACTCACCTGACAAAGCAAACTTTGTCGTGCTAATTACTCACTGTTCACCTTAGTTACAACATTGTTCTTGATTCTTCTCAATCAGAGCCAATATTCAAGCCCGGAGTGGTTAGTTTGTCTGCCATTGTCAAAGTTGTTCAGTTGGCAACTCTGCTAACTCATTTGACAAAGCAAACAAGAAGGAGTTTTCCCAGAAATGTGCAAAATGGCCAAAGTTGTTCCTATTTATAAAAAAGGGTCTTCTACTAATATGGGAAACTACAGACCGATTGCACTACTCCCAGTTTTAGGCAAAGTGTTTGAAAAGGTTTATTATAATAGGCTGAGTTCTTTTCTTGAGTTTAATAACAGCATTACTAACACCCAATTTGGATTTCAAAAAGGTAAATGCACTTCAGATGCCATAAATAAATTCATGGAATTTGTTGTTAAGGGCATGGATAGAAAAATGAAGACAATGAGTATATTTTTAGACCTATCAAAGGCATTTGATTGTGTCCATCACAAATTTTTACTAACAACACTTAATGATATAGGCGTGAGAGGGACTCCACTAAAATGGATTGAAAGCTATCTATCCAATAGGAGACAGGCCGTATCAGTTTCAAATATAATCTCAGATCCTAAAGAACTCAAATTCGGTGTTCCTCAAGGATCTATTCTGGGACCTATATTGTTTAATATTTATATCAATAACTGTAAATACTCCCTTCAAAACACTGTAGATATAGTCCAATATGCTGACGACACTACCTTGACATTTAGCTCTCAAACTATTGAAAGCTTGGAGATATTAGCTTATGAAAATTTAAACTCGTGTGTTCAGTATTTTGACGATCTAAATCTTAAAACCAATTTGGGCAAAACGTCGTACATAAACTTCAGTCTCAGTCATTTTACAACCGACGAAAAAGCATCAGTAATGTTAGGAGACCAACTTATCAATGAGATTGATTGCTCAAAGTTTTTAGGAATCTACATCGATAAATCTTTATGCTGGGATAATCATGTCGATCACGTATGCAAAAAGGTATCTTCAGGGATTTTTTTACTAAGAAAGCTAAAAGGTTTATGTTCTATAAATTCTTCTAAAATAATCTATTTTGGATTAATACAGCCTCATCTTTCCTATGGCATAATATTCTGGGGTAGCTGTGCTGAAACTAAATTACTTAGAGCATTTGTTCTCCAAAAAACAGCCGTTCGTATCATTTGCAAATTACTCTCTGGCGTGTCATGTAAAAACTATTTTAAGAGTTTGAAAATTCTGACATTGCCGGCATTATACATTTATGAGACAATTGTATTTTGTGTTTCAAAATGTAAGTTATTGCAGGGTCAAGATGTACATTCACACAATACTCGATCTAGTGAAGTGTACAGGCAAATTAGCCACCGATTAAATATACATAACAAACTACCTATGCAAGCTGGTGTAAAATTATTGAACAAACTGCCTTTAGAAGTTAAAGCTACACTGTCAGATTTGGCTCTTTTCAAAAATAAACTTAAAACCCACTTGCTGGCTATGGCTCCTTACTCTGTTGCGGAATTTACTGAAGGAGTTTAAATTTCATTTATAAGCTATATACCTTTTTTGTAACTTTAAAAAATATATACTAGAACCCTCACTTCCTTATCAGTGGTTAATAACCATAGCACATTAATCACAGTCCTGTAATTCATTCATTCATTTCACCACTTTTTGTATCATCTTCACCTTGTCAACACAATAATTTATTGTTAATTGACAAATAAATTAAATATACCAAAAGCTTTATAGTGCTAATTACTCACTGTTCACCTTAGTTACAACAGTGTTCTTGATTCTTCTCAATCAGAGCCAATATTCAAGCCCGGAGTGGTTAGTTTGTCTGCCATTGTCAAAGTTGTTCAGTTGGCAACTCTGCTAACTCACCTGACAAAGCAAACTTTATAGTGCTAATTACTCACTGTTCACCTTAGTTACAACAGTGTTCTTGATTCTTCTCAATCAGAGCCAATATTCCAGCCTGGAGTGGTTAGTTTGTCTGCCATTGTCAAAGTTGTTCAGTTGGCAGCTCTGCTAACTCACCTGACAAAGCAAACTTTGTAGTGCTAATTATTCACTGTTCACCTTAGTTACAACAGTGTTCTTGGTTCTTCTCAATCAGAGCCAATATTCCAGCCCGGAGTGGTTAGTTTGTCTGCCATTGTCAAAGTTGTTCAGTTGGCAGCTCTGCTAACTCACCTGACAAAGCAAACTTTATAGTGCTAATTACTCACTGTTCACCTTAGTTACAACAGTGTTCTTGGTTCTTCTCAATCAGAGCCAATATTCCAGCCCGGAGTGGTTAGTTTGTCTGCCATTGTCAAAGTTGTTCAGTTGGCAGCTCTGCTAACTCACCTGACAAAGCAAACTTTGTAGTGCTAATTATTCACTGTTCACCTTAGTTACAACAGTGTTCTTGGTTCTTCTCAATCAGAGCCAATATTCCAGCCCGGAGTGGTTAGTTTGTCTGCCATTGTCAAAGTTGTTCAGTTGGCAGCTCTGCTAACTCACCTGACAAAGCAAACTTTGTAGTGCTAATTATTCACTGTTCACCTTAGTTACAACAGTGTTCTTGGTTCTTCTCAATCAGAGCCAATATTCCAGCCCGGAGTGGTTAGTTTGTCTGCCATTGTCAAAGTTGTTCAGTTGGCAGCTCTGCTAACTCACCTGACAAAGCAAACTTTGTAGTGCTAATTATTCACTGTTCACCTTAGTTACAACAGTGTTCTTGGTTCTTCTCAATCAGAGCCAATATTCCAGCCCGGAGTGGTTAGTTTGTCTGCCATTGTCAAAGTTGTTCAGTTGGCAGCTCTGCTAACTCACCTGACAAAGCAAACTTTGTAGTGCTAATTACTCACTGTTCACCTTAGTTACAACAGTGTTCTTGGTTCTTCTCAATCAGAGCCAATATTCCAGCCCGGAGTGGTTAGTTTGTCTGCCATTGTCAAAGTTGTTCAGTTGGCAGCTCTGCTAACTCACCTGACAAAGCAAACTTTGTAGTGCTAATTATTCACTGTTCACCTTAGTTACAACAGTGTTCTTGACTCTTCTCAATCAGAGCCAATATTCAAGCCCGGAGTGGTTAGTTTGTCTGCCATTGTTGAAGTTGTTCAGTTGGCAACTCTGCTAACTCACCTGACAAAGCAAACTTTGTAGTACTAATTACTGTTCACCTTAGTTACAACTGTGATCTTGGTTCTTCCCAAACAGAGCCAATTTTCTAGCTCGGAGTGGTTGGTTTACTTTTTTTGTTGGCAACTCTGTTTTCACATTTCATAGCAAACTTTGGAGGTAAAATTGTACACTATTCATCATAGTTTCAAGTGATTTCTATTTATTTTAATCAAATTTAAACTTAAAGAAATGTTTTCAGTTTCCTTATGTGTTTTTTTGTTTTAGGAACTGAATGAAAAATCTTCTGTATCGCAGATCACGGTGCCGAATCGACAAGCGGCAACGTTTGATACTTGGTGAATATTCAATATGGCCGCGAGCCGGAACCGGAAATGACGTCACCACCGATCAGCTGGTGCGTAAATAATTCAGCGACCGAACTGTTAAAACATATCAGCTGAAGGCTTTGCCATAGATTTCTTTGAACACTTTCCTTAAAATATATCTAATGTGTAATGGACAGTGGAATTTGCAATCAAGCATTATTACAATAATTAAATAAGTCAAAACTAAAAATAGCAATGCAGCAGAAGCAATCTAAAGGGTCTGTCTTTACATTAAGAGTGAATATTAAGAGTACCCATGATGTAAGACTCGTATGTACGTATGTTTCAAATCATTTTCTTCTCTCCTAGCCAGTTTTATTTGCATACATAGTTGTTTAAAAATTAGTACTGAGTTTGCGCCTTTCATACATGTTTATCTCACATGGACTCATCTTATTATTACTCACGTATACCATTAGGCCCTGTTTCACTACGTGAAGGACGTCAAAGCCGTCTTGAAAAGTTGACTTTTCTTTGTGCCAGATTTCTTTTCTTTCTTCCGTCTAGACTAATGCTCTTCTTATAGTAATTGCCCTCTGACCAACTGAACAGATTTAATAATTTCTATTTAATTGTGGTTATTATCGTGATTTTGGATTTGTGTGAAACCTGCCACTTTAAAATCCTTCTCAAATGCCATCACGATCTATTTTAATTGTTTCTACAGTACTTTTGTCTTACTTCGAGTTCTATAAAATTCAAAAGTTTGCTTCGTTAGTTTAGAAGGTTACATTATTTTTATATCAACGTAAAATTATATTTTATCCTTCTATTAATATACAAGTCTGTTACGCTATTATTTATATTTAATTTGTAAGATAATTATCTTTTATTTTAAAGCTAAGTAAGAATGAAGTAGATTGATACAAAGATAACTTCAAGGTAAATTTCGTTTGTAAACTAAATTTAAAACATAACATCTGTTGGAAAACTAAAAAATAATACTTTTTCCAACGTTTCCTTAAGTAGATGCACATTCTAAACCATTTTCACTTTGTTTAGTTCTACAAATATATTCTAGGTCTCGATTTCAACTGTTATTGTTTTATGTGTAATACTAATGACTTATTATGTGAAACCGTCTACTAAGAACTGTAGAACTTAACCATTAGGTTGAATCCATACTGTGTTTGTTTGTAACCAATAATAATTATTACTTAAAAATAAAATATCTTAACATTAAATTCCTGACCAAGACAGCTACTTAGATTTAATTACTTAAAATGAGTCAAAGACTGGTTGTACTATTTTCAAGTTTCAGTAAGATGAAACAACTTGAGCAGCAAAGTCAACAACTAATTAGAAAAGTTTGCACTTATTAAAGAGCCCAACCTAACTGAAATACTCTTTTTTGCAATATTTTCAAAGGAACTATCTTTGTAATTGAAAAAGAAATTGAAAAGTAATCAATATTTTGGACAGTTTTTAAAATAACATATATGTAACAATGACAAAGTATATAAACTTCAATCATTTATTTTTCCAGGAACAACTGCATAATGAGGCTTTGTGTTGTAGCTCAAATAAACTATGCAATATTTTTTATGCATTAGAGTTGTTCCTGGCCTTTACCCCAATAAGTGTAATTCAACTTTAATTTTTTAATTAGCAAGTATGATCTTCTTCTAGAGATATTGGCAATTGATATAAATGAATTTAAAACAGTAGGCTAATAATTAGTTTTTATTTTGCACAAGCGCTTTCAATAACAAAGTTACTAAAGTCAGTTTTTTGTAATTTTGTAAAGTTTTGTAATTTTTGTAACAGCTTGAAGATGATAGCTTTGCTATTGAAAGCGCTTGTGCAAAAATTAATTATTGGCCTACTGTTTTTATTGATTTATAATTAGCAAGTAGGCTATGTTCAAAAATGTATAGAAAACACAATCATTATTGTGTAAAATGTATTCAAACAAAATCAATTTTATGGGTTTTATGTGTAAGTGTAGAATAAGTAATTGTGTTTATGCTTAAGATTTTATTGTTATTCAAAAAGTAATATTTTTAGATAGGATTTAATGTACATTTGTATTTAGCTGGTAGATAGCAAGTAGGAAACCTTGTGTATATTGTGAATAGTTAGGTGTCTGGTATGCTAGCCTTGTTGCCAAGGGCTTAGCTTACCAGTATATAGTTAGAGTAAGGTCATAGGAGGTCAGATTGGTTGGAGACAGGTCAGAGAGAGGGCTTGGACAGGTGTTGGGTGTGTTTGGTGTTTGGGGCATCGGCTACATGGCTTTTGAGCGAGCCGAGCTTGATGGTGTTGGTAGGGTAAGTTTTGTTAAGTTTAGTTTCTTTGTATTTTAGGTTTAAGTTGCTAAGATTTGTTGGTTTTTGTCTGATTTAAAGGATAAATTTGTAATAATAAATAGTATGAGATAATCTTACAGTAGTACCAGTTTAATAATCCGAGTTACGCCTTAAAATGCAACACAGTGATGCTTTTCCATTGTTTTGCATTACGCCCCCAAAAATGTGGTATAACGATGCGTTCCCGTTATACTACATAAGTAGGTTAAGAATGCGCAGTAGTGGCTGTGACCTTAAATTTCGACCTATAAGAGCAATTTAAAAACACTCACATTTTTTAAACACTTCACGCCTACAGTTTTCATCCGTTTTTTATATAATACCGTTTTTTTAAAGTGCATAAATTGTTTTAGTTACTCCGCTGAGCCGAATTTCTATTTTATCTGTTAAAATACCCAGACATAAATCCACAAATTTAAGAGTATTTTATTTGAATTTCTTGTCTTTACTCGTAAATTAATGAAATTTTAAAAACGTGGCCAGCGGAATCACTGCATTACATTGTCATCTTTCAAATCAAACTTCAGAAGTTGAACTATTACTGCGGACATTTTCCATCGTTAGTGAACAAAAAGGATCACGACGTTTCGGGACCTGCAATCTGATCCCGTCTTCAGGTGAAAATAACCTTAAACATAACACAGAACATTAGAAAATGAGCTAGCCTAAAGTAGTCAGCGTAGCTGACCAGTCAAACTCTACCAAACAACATGTAATTGTTAAGTCAAACAACAAATTAAATCTTAGAATTTAGGAAAAGCCTAGAGAAAACAAAACTACAATATTACAAACACAAGCCACACTATGAAAGTAAACAAGTCACCGGAGTAAATTCAAAACTAATCACAAAACACATCCACTAACTGAACGAGCTAACCCTAGACTAACTGGTTGGCCGGTGACAGGCCAATCACACACACTAGCAGCAGGCTAGCCAACTGTAACAAAGAACACAACAATCCCTATTTATGCACAGCCAATGGGAGGAGGGGGCGGCTTACGTTAATTAAGTTCTATGTGGCCTGTTTTGCGTCCTTAATACCATGCTATGAGTTTTTTGAGTTGTTTCTTGTTGAAAATTTACTTGAATATTATGGTTGTCCCTACGCTTAAGTTCATTTTAAATGAGCGGTAGCCAGAGGGGCTTTATTTCAACCGAAGCTTGACTGATTGGGCGGTCTGCTAATTTTATGTATGAGGCCTCGATTATTTTTCTTTTAAAGAAGTGAGGTTCCCGATGTATACTAGCCTCATTCCAGTTCATTGCGTGATTTTCAGACAGACAATGTTGAGCAATTTTGGATGTTTCTGTTAACCCTTTAATCTTAGTTTTATTCTTAAAATCAAAGATAATTGCGCGTCAATAAAACTATAATATTATGTCTGTCCACTGCAGAATGATGTATTTTAGTCATGTAATATTTGATGTGTTATCTTATAGGTTATTCATTACATATAATTGATTTAATTGTCCAATAAAACATATAATATGCTTTTTGAACTGTGAAATTAGCTATTCATTTTAATTATCGCTTAATCATGAAGTATCAATCAGCTGATCTTAGTTACAATTCATTAGGGACGTTTCGCTTTGATAGGTTTAATTAAAAATAGCTTCCATTTTACTGCCAACAGTGTTTCGTGTAAAGGAAAAAGTACAATCGATTAGATTTAAAACAAACAAGTTTGTCTTGTTTAACGAGGCAAGGTTAGGACTACAAAATCCTCTCTACCACTCAACCTCGACCTTTACCTAGCGCTACCGTAGAGTCACGTTATAAATGTAAGTGATGACTGCGGGGATCGAACCGGCGCCAGCGGAGTGATCAGCTCCGGTGTTGCGCACGATTCCGACCCACCACGGGTCCGCTAAAGGAGTTTTTATTACCAAGGAGTGGTATAGTATGTATTTCAAAATGTAGTACATTCAAAAGTGAAGGTGTGTCTCCACTGTGTGCGGACTTTTACGGTGATAGTTTATTGTGTTTTCTTTTTTATGATAAAGGGAGCTATGAGTAACCAAAAAATACGAGTATAATATAGCTGAGAGGGTTTCCAATTCTGAAACATTTTGCTGCCAATAGATTACACATGCTCACTGCTTACATTTTTCTGAAAATTTCTTCAAATTAAAAATCTACTTACTGACATATTTACAATTAACAAAACTAAATTAATTATGATGTAATACCAGCAGTAAATTTAAAATCTGACAAAAACTTCTGTAAACTTATTGAAAATTCTTAAAATCCCCCTGAAAAATGTATAAAACTGTATACCTTCAAACAACATATTTTTTAGTTCAGTTTGCAATTATTGTGTCATATAATTTGTTGAATGTTATTCCTGAGGCCCCAAAGTAAATAATAATAAAAAATAACACTAGCCAACATGGTTTATGAACATCGTAAACATGTTCTTAACTAAAAGTAAAATGCTTCTTAGAACATAATAACACTTTTGTTTTTTTCTACAGTAATACTTAACTTATTTTTGAAATTGAGCAAATGGAAATGAAGCACTCGTTTTCATTTTTTGACTAACCACACTACCGGTTTTGGGTCTCAGCGAATCATCTTTGGTGTTTAGGTTCAAAGAAGACGGGCTGAGACTCGAAACCGATAGCGTTATTAACACAAATATATAAGCAGGGTACTTTATTGCTACTCTTTAGCACTAATAACATTAAAAGTAGCCCTAGGTGAACAAATCTTTTTGAACAAGTATGATATAAAAGTGCAACAACGAACAAAACGATATCTGCTCTGTCCTGCACAATGTTTAAACAAACTATAAACTAACTCTGTTATAACCCTTATCTCTGGCAAATAAATACTCGTTGTTCAGTATTCATAGTAGAAACGCCTATCAAGCTAGTTTTTTTATTCAGTTGGTTACAAACTTTAATAAATCTAACATACAGGAGTTATTTTTTAAATCACGTTTCCCTGGACTATAGAATATGTGTTATTGTGTGCATTTACATTTTTATATCGATATTGTTAGGACAGTTTAACATTAAATAGTATTATAGTGTATGTACTTTTTAAAATGTTCAAAAGAGCTTAAAATATGTGCAAATTAAAAAGTCAATAATTACCTTATGTAGACCTATGCTCAATATAGTCAAACAAGTGTTTAGTTTTGGTAACTAGTTTCTCCTTAAACTTTAAAAGTACATAGTTGTTTAAAGCTTTTTTTAAGTATTCTTATCATAATTCCTTCTAAATGTAATTCCTTTGCAATGTATGAATTTTTAATAAATACATAGTAAATTTGAGTCAGGTTAGTATAAAGTAACTCTTTTAAGCCCTATTTCACTTGATAGTATACGATATGATCAATCTAATAGTTTAAATCTATCCAACAATAGTGCTTATGACCATTTAAGAAGTATATTTAAAATGAAACCACAAAACCAATAAGGAGGGCGGATTGTAATAAGTTCAATGCAACGGCTCAAGAATTATGATTTGTATGATGCTGCGCTTAGAATAATATAAATACATCGCATTAACGCAGTTGTAAAAGCTTACACTTAAAGAAAAATGTACTTTTACAGTATGTTCTTTGTTTGAAGTATGTTTGACGACTGTACTTTTTCTGAGGAAATATTATAGCAAACTTTTTTCGAGTAAACAAAATAAACACAACGTTTTGGGTTCTGAAATCTATCCCCGTCTTCAGATTAAAATAAACCCTAAAACACAACACAACACGTTAAGAAATGAGCTAGAAAAGGTAATCTGCACACGCTGACAGGTCACCCACCACCAAATAGCCTACGTTTTCTTTTTTATTTCGTTTTGTCGTAAATGTATTAAATTGTATAGAAAACAATGCAACATATACAAAAACTAAAAATTAATAAAACTAAAGATAAATCAATTACGCCCACAGCCAGCAGTGATAGATGTACACTAACTCACTGCTTGGCCAGCCACCAGACAGTCCCATAGGCTGGCTTGGAGCAGCGGACGACCAATCATAGTCGTGAATCAGGTTGACCAACTGTAACAGAGAACACAAAAATACGACCTCTTTATGCACAGCCATTGAAAGGGGGATTCCCCAGAGCTTTGATGAATGAATCAGGTTTTCCTAACAAAGGAGTTAAAATAACTAATTCCACTTGAGGAAAATCCCTACACGATGAATCACGAAAACTGGTTATAAACGTTAAGTTTATGAACTTTGGGTAACTCTTTTTAGTAGCGAATTTTCTATAAAATTAGGGCTATTCATTTCTCTCGCCAAAAATAACGAAACGTCGTAGAAAGGTGCTGTTTACAGTTTCTTCCCCAACAACTCCCGTTGCTCTAGAACTTACAGTGTTAAAGTAATTTCTGTTTAATTATTTAATCCGTATTTCTGCACTTTGACATTCAGAGCACTGGACATAAATTAAGCTGTTAAGTAATTTACTAGCCTATGTTCTCTTGGATACAAAGAGTAAAAAGGTAAATTTGTCTAGTTTAACAAGGTGATGTTAGGACTACAAAGTCCTCTTCACCACTCAACCTCGACCTTTACCTAGCGCTACCGTATAGTCACATTACAAACGACTACAAGTGACTGGGATAGTGTATAAAGGAATTTCGTCTAATATGAAATGGACACATAAAAACGTGTTCTGTTTTATTGGAAATTCTCTGTGATTCAAAGTAGCGCTTCTGGTAAGGTTTACGTCTTGTTTTATTTTGATATACTGTAGTGTAAAATAAAACAAACTTATACACTATAAGATGAATGGTTCTCACAGGTTGGTTGAAAAGCAGCTGATGCACGCCCAGAATGTGTATAAAGCAGTGCTGTCAACTTTGCTCACATGAAACTCTACATCATTAATCACTGTTGGTACACCTACACGGTTTTCTCATAAGCAAGTCAATACTAGACTTTGCCATACTAAAACTACCTCACTTAGTCTGATCAATAGAATAGTTTACATTAAAGAATTTTAAGTTAAAAGAATACAAATAATTAGTTATAAAAATAAAACGAAATTGCAAAGGTTTCAAGTGTGTTTAATCTCATGTTTATACTCGTACCATTGGCTAGTGGTTGTTTAACTGTTTTGGTGGTCAATTTGGTTTTTGTTTTATGGTGGTAGAACTACTGTAATCCTTTGTGAAATATGACTAAACATTGTGTAAAAGGATATCAGGCGTATGCAATTGCAATCTTTGCAAATTATCTTTTAAATTATTATAAAAGTGTATACAAAACATTAGCTAAAAAATAAGGACAGCTAAAGAACAGTGTGATTTCTTTTGATTCACCTTTGAAAGAATAGTTTTATCACAAAAACCTGAAAACTTGAAATGTATTTCGTGTTTTGTACATTGTATACAGATTCAGTAGAATTTATGATAGACTGGTTTATGTAAAAACTAATAATTGATGGTTGTTGGGATAGGTTGGGGTTTGGGACCTTCTATAACAAACTCAATTTATTTATTTATTGACGGCCAGAGCCAATTCCATTGAAACCTGGAAATGAGGTAAATATAAATACTTGCAAAAAAATCTGAAAAAGATAAGGCATGCACTGAATAAAGTGATGTGTAATGTGTGAGTGTGATTTCTTCCAATCCACGCCTACTAATTTATTTTCGTTATTTAATGTTGTTTAGTAAAGTTAGTTTTTGTTTAACGACAATAGACAAATTCCTTTATTTTACAATCTTTAAGATTGAAAACTGAGTCATACATTGTTATGTTTTTAAAATCTTGATCACTCCATGACAGAAATTCCGCTACAGTGTAAAAAGGTCTTTCCGCCAGCCAGAGTTTCAGCTTGACTTTAAGAAGTTTTGGGTCAAGCGTTTTCAAATGGTTTGGAAGTGCATTGAAGAACTTTGCTCCAGCGTAGGACGGTTTCTCTTCAAACAATGTGCTGTGGTGTACTGGAAGATTTTAACTGTGAGAGTGTCTGGTTTGATAGCAGTGCACGTCCTGGTGTCTCTCAGCGTTAAGATGCTGAGTTGTGAAGTTCACAGTCTGGAGAATTTAGAGATTAGTCACGGTCAGAATGTTCCACTGTTTGAAGATGTCTACAGCTGTCTAGTCTTCGTAACCATGCCGTGGTTCGAAGAGCTCTTTTGCAGAATTAAGACCCTCTGTAAATTCCAAGCAGATGATCTTTCCCAGACGGCGATACCATAGTTAAAGTGGCTCTCAAAGAGAGCATGGTATGCGGTTAGCGTAGCCTCTGTTGTACTGATTGCCCTGGTTCTTTTTAGGGCAAAAATAGCAGGACTTAGTTTAACACAAAGCATGTCCACATGCTCATCCCAGGTGAGATTACTTTCGATTATTATTCCAAGGTGTTTGACCAATAGTACGTTCTCAAGTTCGGGTAGAGTGGATATGTCTTCTTTCTTGCAGCCAAAGTTGACTTGTTTAGTTTTTTGTTGCGTTGAAAACCAGGTCCTGATCGTTGCAATACTGCACAGAAACTTTTAATCTTACAAACTGTAATTTCCAACTGTTCTGCTTCCGTTCTCTAGGTTATCAAAGCAACGTCGTCTGCGTACATTATAGCTTTGCTAAAAGGAGTGATTGTGGATGGCAAACCGTTGGTGAGCCTTGCGGAACTCCTGGAGTCATGGGGTGAAGTTTTGGTTTGATTGAAGATACAATTCCTCCTTTATAGGTTTTAAGTTCTACCATTTGTTGTCTTCCCTTGAGGTAGGAGCAAAACCAATGAAAAGCAATGCCACCAAATCCCAGCGAATGAAGCTTTTTAATAATAAAGTCATGACTCAAACAGTCAAAAGCATTACTCATGTAGTTAAAGATCCCAGCGAAGTTATTTCTTTCATCAACATCATCCAATATAGTTTCGTCCATTTCTACAAGCGCTGTTGTAGACTTCACCTTTATAAAGACGTGTTGGCGAGGAGTGAGTAGGTCGTTATACAGATGTGTCATCATTCTTTTCAACACAAGTTTTTCTATTACTTTGGATATGATCGGGGTCAGAGAAATTGCCCGATAGTTGCCTGTTTCAATCTTTCTTGTGTAATGTGATAACCTTGCTTATCTTCAATCCTTGTGGGAATTTCCCTTGACCCAATAATAGTTTGATGACATGAAGTAAAGGAAGGCATAGTTCATGTTTGCAAGCTGTTAAAAGTTTTACGTGGTGGATTTTAAGTGGGATGAATGATTTGCTGCTGATTCGTAAAACATATAACTCGTCAATTCTTTTATCGACCTATTATTTATAAAATAGCAAAATCTGCTCTTTTTACTCCATAAACAAGATATGATCACAAAACCAGTTATTTAGTTTCGTAAAGTATAATAAACGAAGATTGTAAAATATGTAATTCCTTTATTATTTCAACGAACGTAACATAGTTATCCTAATACTGTACGCTAAAACTACACGTGTCTTTTTGACGATATTCAAAACGTAAAAGTGATACAAACCCGTGAGAGTATGAAATGAAAATGAAAGCACAAATCATCAAAGTGACAGAACTCTCAGATCAACGGAATAAATTACAGTTTCCCGGGGAAATGCAATATACAATCCGATGTAAACATGGCGTAAGGGACGACTTTTACTTCTCTGAATTCAGGATTTAATGTGGAAGTTGTTACTTTGAACACTATTTCCAAAGTGGCAAAGTTGTCTCGAAATGTTTCATAAAATATTATTGGTCAAATAATATCAAAGTTAATCGTTAAGTAAGGTAAATGAACGCTTTCACTAAATCACTATTTGAGATGCCGACCACTCTCATGAGGGTGTTTTAAGGCAAATATGTGATGAAGGACGAGTGTGATGAGTGGTAGTAATGAGTTATGAGGCCTTGTTACAAACTAAGGCCGACTCTTCCTTAGAATGGGTCATTAATTAATAGCGTAATGACCAATGGATATACAAGGACCAACGGCTTAACGTGACTTCCAAACCACGCAGGTGATGGACTGATATGTCTAAACGATGGTAGGAGTTGATGCGGATATCATCAGATGATCACTGAGACTATCTGAGCCGCTTTAGCCCTATATCATCCTCAAAACCTGACCTCCATGAAGCTGGATTACAAGACCACATCACGAGTCCCAGTCAATCAAAAATTGGAAATTAAATATCATAAGTTTGGATATCAACAAAGTTGTATAAAAACTGGTTTCACTAAAAAGTATCACAATTTCTACATAGCAAGAGAAATTGTAAAATTGTTATGAAACTAAAAGTCAAGTATTTTTTAGTTTCAAGGTATCCCCATGTAACAAAGTTTAGATTAAAACATAGCCGATGCGAAGTTGCAAGCGCTACCGTGAATCATAGAGAATTTCCTTTAACGGGGGGATAATTTACACCGTCATTGTTCTTTTTGGTTTGGCGATTCTCCCCAAAAATGGGATTTGATATTATAAAAGTTGTATGAGTATTTATGACTAGATTACATAAAAGGATTTTAGGAGAGGAAAATAAAGGGGGGAGGTACAGGAAAAACTCTATATTTCGTTTGAAAAAACAAACTTTTTCAAGAGAGAAAAGGAAGTAAACTCAATAACAAAACAAAAACAACTAATGTATAAATTACAAAAACATGTGTCCATCTTAAAATTAAATAATTTTGTAACAAGTTAAAAACATAACAAAGAAATAAAACAAACTATCGATACATATGATAATTTGGAAAAGAAATTTAGAAGAACATTAATGAAAGGTAAGCTAGCCAAATCTTAGGTTAATGCCATCAGGCAATTTAGTCCTTAAAACTTTTTGATGGGCAACTTCCATGTGGGTTAATGAAACGCGATTTGAATTTTGAAATTGGTGTACACTTTTTAAAGAAAAACACTCATTAAAACTTTGGTTATGATCCATTGCATGGGCCGAGATTGGATTGGTAGAAATTTTCAGATTAGTGTCACTTCGATTCTTATTCATACGAATATGCAATGGAGTGGTGGTTTGGCCAATGTAGTCTTTAGGGCAAGTCTTACACGAAAGTTGGTAAACTACATTACTAGAGTGACAATCCATTTTACCAACTATCGGGTAAGACCTGTTTGTAGACTGGCTAGTAAAGTCATTACTTGGGGTCATAATTTGGCAGGTTTTGCAGCGAGCTTTTGAACAAGGTTGGGAGCCAAGGTCTATTTATGACTAGACTTACTGTAACACTACAAATAATATAGAGATCGACAGTTAAAAAATCCTATCGGCGATACTAAACTGTATTTGTTATAATAGTTGTGTAGTTATAAGCTAAAAATCTCGTAACTATTAAAGCCAATTAAAATACGTGCACTTTAATTTTTTGTGTACTGAAGAATTCATAGGGTGAGTTAAAAGTATGGGCACACCGTGTTAAGTTTTAAATTGATAAAAATAGAAAAGTGAATCTCAGGATACCTTGATAAGAAATAAAATATTTTAGTCATTATTACAATAAGCTTTTTGGCGCGGGGCAGCTCAAAATTCTTTTTAAACGGTAAAATCCACTAAGCAACTCCTCAATTTAAAGGACTAGGTTAAAGAAAACAGTGGAAGCTAGAGCTTTCTATCTCACCCAGTACAAAATAGTAGCCCCCATTAATTTACTTAAATTTCAATGACCTGCTGTTTTGTACTGGGGTGTGATAGAGAGCTTTAGTTTCTCTACAATTATTTTTCTTTAATTAAAATCTTCAAAAAAAAGGTGTCACTTAGTGGGTCTTTACAATTAAACATTTTGATCAGCCCCCAAAATTCCATTTTGAGAAATTGAGTAAAGTTGCAATAGTGACTAAAAAGCTCACTTACAACCTAAAGAGGTATTTTGAGTTTCATTGTTCTATCTTAATCCATTTAAAATTCAACGAAGAGTATCCATATTTTTAACCTACCCTGTATATACAAAGTCCCTAAACTCCTTAAAGTCCTCCACTAACAAAGATTTAAATTCAAACTTGAAATCTCATTTTAACTGCCACTCAGCAGAAATGGTTATATCAGTTGTCACACACACACATACACACACTGCTAAGTCAACACAACCTGCAGCTCTTCATTTAATCAATGAAGTTATCAACATCATGCTACACATGTCCGATTCAATTCTGACCAGTGGTAGACCACTGCATTATCAAGTTTATGTTGAACTTTGTATGACGTTCTCTGTGGTTTGCATATGATTACTCACCTCACTGAATCTGCATAATATTCTGTCAATATTGCATCCGTTCTACGTGAAGTTATAACATAACTTTTATATTGAGTTAGTTTTCATTACTCTTTGTTTGAAAATTCGTGTTGACGATTTAATATTTTAACAAATGAAATCTATATCACTTCTGACATATAAGAATGAGATGGTGTGTCTCTGTCTGTTCCTCAATCATGTATATACCACTGGACCAATTTAAATGCAATTTAAGAGGAAAGTGGCTTATATACCTGGCCATACCATGGGCTATTAACATGTTTGATAATTTTATTATTTTAAAGATGGCGGTCATTGATAAGACCTCATTACATGTGAAAGTTTATGAGCCTAATACTGTAACGTGAAATTCTAGAAAACAATAAACGATATTTAAATTTTGACAGCCTATACTAGCTTTAAAGTTTAATCCTCTACAAACATGATAATGTGCATTTTTGTTGTATCTTCAACCGTTTGCTCGGAAAGCTTGCTTCAGTGTGGAGAAACAGGCTCATGATGCGCCAGGTATGTTTAATCTGAGGTTGGTATTACGGTTGGCAGCCCTGCTGTATGTTGCATGTTCATGAGATTTTAATTACCACCGGTAATATCTAAAAGATTGTGTTAAGGGTTGTTACACCCCCGGGACGTTTCGATGTGGAAATAGCATCGTCGGAGCAATCTTATCAAAAATCCCTTGGTTGTTCTTCACTGGTCATCTTAAGTTTATTAATTTGGGCTTGCCCATTTTTAAATCTAATGTTTTGTGTTTTGTTTTCGATGACTTTTCACCTGAAGATGGGACAAGATTCCAGATCCCAAAATGTTGTGTTCTTCTTGTTCACATGAAAAAATATGCAATCATTTTTCACTTCTGTCATTACACTATTGGTTTTACATTTTTATTCAAAATAAATATCGTTGTGTTATTTTTATTCAAACAAAAATGTGTCTACATTTTTAAATGTAAAAATAATTCTGCCCAATTTTAAATACAAAAGTTCAGTCCAATTGTATTTATTTTGATCCTAGTTTGAAAGACCAAGGTAGTTAATCATTGTCTAGTCATTAATCAGGATTTTAAAGGCAAATTTATCAAGTTCTAAAACTGTCCGTCTTAAGGATTAGAAGGAGACTAAAGTACTTCTGTTGAGGATAAAGAAACTGACAGTCACTACTTCTTGTTTTAAATTACACGTCAGTGCGCACTATCCATTGTTGGCGCATTTTCTTTAGAAACCCCAAGCCGACACGCAGCTAAGCGCTAAAGCACCGCTTGCATGAGTCAATCGAATTTCATTTGCAAAAAGCTACTCTTATTCGCTACGCTCACAGCCTCGCTTTGGTCTTCGGCCTCAGATTGAAGTGTTCTTTTATTGCACTAACTATACAAAACTACCAATGCAGAACAAAAATATCTATCAGATAGTGTTGAGAAGATAGGAAGATTTCACCGATAAAGTGGAAAGTCACTGGCAATACTGCGAGGACATAAAATGGGCAGGCTTTTAGTTGATCCCTTTATGGCATTGTGAAAACCTCGTTGTTTATATCGCAATATGGTGACCGCGTTTTCAGTGTTATGGAGGGTTTTGAGAATGAACTGGGCGAGGATAGTGTGTTAATGGGGGTTGCATTTTATATAGTATTGCTGAGTTTTCACAGTTAAACATTTGACTCAACCGTATCATTTTTATACAATTGTTTAGCCTTTTTTGCAAGAAATTCATTTTTTTATATCAGAACGATCATTATGTGTTGATAATAGCTATGGTAGGTAGATTGGGCATAGATGCCACATGGCTGAGGCAGAAAATCAACATGGAAAATTCGCCAAAATGTGGTTATGTGCATAGTTATACGACATCAACTACCATCTGCAGTGGATAGGCCTACCTATACTCTGAATTTATAGATATAGACAACTACTGAAACTACTACAGGTGTGAGTGAAGTGTTACATCACTTTGTGGTAACCAGCAACACTGAGTACACCGAGTACGACAGCTGACACACCTGAAAACAAGACATAAGAGTCACTCTTAATGCAATATTTACCTTTGTTAGTCACCTTACAATGAGCTTTAGAAAAAGAAATTTGAGTTTTTGGAGATTAGTGTTCGTCACACTAACTGTGGTAAACATAAAAAACCTTTTCAGTCACCTATTGTGGCAACATTCATACTTTAAAAGAAACAAGTGCACTTTAAAGAACTCTATATTCAAACTTATGCATAAATCTAAAATTCTTGACCTCAAACTCAAACTCAAATTCTTTATTGTCGATTAACAAACAAGAGTGACAAAGTCAAATTTTACAAAGCATGGATTTAATTAAGTTTTTACTTACTAATGTTACATCTAAAACTTACAACTAAAAATTCCTCAAGACTATAAAATTCCTTTTAATAAGAATCATTTTAAGATGCTTTTAAAATTTAAAATATTTAATTCATTTTTCAAAGTCATTGGAAGGTTGTTGAACATTTTAATTGAGCTATACAGTGTCTGGTGCTGATAAAAGGTGGTTCTGTGTTGAGGTAGTGCCAAAACATTGGAACGTCGAAGACTGTACTCTGAAGGAGAACAAGTTGGGAACAAATTAGAATTACTTTTAGAAAATTCAAGCAACTAAAAATATAAAGACAGGGAAAAGTCAACATTTTGTTTTCACAGAATTTACCACGACAGGAAGAGGGTGTCCCAAGGCCAAAAACAATTCTAACAGCTTTTTTTGAGCTCTGAATACTCTCCTAACCCTTGAGCTATCGAATCCCCAAATGGAAACACAACTCTATATTCAAAATGCAAAACTAAAAATTCTTGACCTTTAGTCATCAGCAAAATATACTTCAGCATACGTGGTATCTTACACTGAGCAATGTGTCCAGCGAAGCTGGTGCGAACCTGGGCCACACTTCTAGACAGACAGGTCGGACAGCACGTTTGGCCATCATCAAGAGGTACTTCTTCTCCTTGAGACTCTTCATGTACCAAGTGTTCATATAGACTGCTCGGTGTACCTTGAGACTCTGTAACATGACAGTTACAGTTTGTACATAGTACATGATATCATTGTAGCTTTATGGGAGTGAACTAAAACTGCATCTCCCTTGTAGGTATTGCTGAGATTCATTATTTAATAAGAGTTCCAAAGTAAAGTTCTCAGAGGTTACATCCAAAGAACTCTGTTGGTCTGATATGCGAAAATAGTTCTTAAAAGTTACAGCAAACTAACAAACTAATAATAGATTGAAATTTCCCCTGTACCTTCACCTTTGAGGACAGTAAACGGGTGTAGTGTGGTGCTGATATCAAAGTAGCCTGTAAAGTCTAAAATCTAGTTTTTAAGGTTCACACCACGTCAAAACATCATAATAATTAGCTTGAGAGATACTTCAGTCTCACTGTGTAGTTCAATATTCAGTCACTGATTGGCTGAAACTGATTTACTTGCTGTCTGCTATCCTATTGGTAACAGGGCTCCCAGCCGTTCGTTGGAGCAGGGATATCAACTGTCGATGTTCTCATTGGCTGTGACACTACCGAAAACCAGTCCTGAAGAAGTCTTTTCGATAGTGCCACATCCAATGACAACATCGACAATTGGCATCCCTGATTTAATGGACGATTGGCAGCACTACCACCAATAGCAGACAGCAAGTAGCTCAGTTTCAGCCAATCAGTGACTGAGTGACTGAAGATGGTAGTCCACAACGATACCGAAATATCTTAACTATTATGATGTTTTAATGTGGTGAGAATCTTAGGCCGCGAAATACTAAGGGTTGAGTTTAATCTGTCCAGCTTGGCAGCACTATTCCTGATACATTGCGATCACACTTCGAAGCTCTTTTTTCCAAAGGAAATTTCCTAATAAATAATAGAAATGCTCCAAGTCTAGAGCACTTACATGAGCACTGAGTTGCTCCCCTGCATAGCACGTCGTGAACAGTTTACTGAGAGGGATCACCAGGAACACTGTGTGTCTCACGAACTGATAACTTCGCACCGAGATCTGTACAAAGCAACACACATCAAAATAGTTTTAGAATAGTAAATAAAACTTGAGAAAGGTCAAAACTGTGATGTAGAAACGCCGCTTCTAGAGCAAATCAATTTAATATTGGAATATACTAAACTGCATCAGTAGCAGTTGAACTTTGTTTCAACGTAATAAATAGCGTGTTTACCCGAGGCAGAGCGAGGGCAGAGATGACCATCAGGACTGAGTTAAACAAAATCTCCAGCATCACGATCACGTGGCATAACCTCTTTACCAGGTCAGTGACTCTGTAAAAAACGTTATTTGACTTCCTTAAAGTATATTATACTTGAAACGTTGGAACTGTTCGTCTAGACTTTGAAAGCCAGTAAATTATAATCCAAAATATGCATTTTGTTCGGTGAATATTAGACACGTAAAATTCAGTTTGAGTCTGAATTCCCAAGACATTTTACTAAACAAGCAAATGTTTTCTAAAATCTTATATTTCTATCATAAATAAACTATATAATGACTTCCATCTAGGACTAAGCACTTACCGCAACACATATTGGTGGTGTTTTATAGTTTCAACCAGGTCTTCTTCAGGAAAATCTTTCAGTTCCACCAGCCAAGATTCTTCCCTTGTTCTCTTCAGTCTCTTCTTCAACACATGACTAATTATTTTAAACTGAGCAGTGATGTTTACAACTAGAAACGGAATAATCATCGTGAACACGTAAAGAGCAAACGTGGCGATAACAGTTTCTATCAAATTGTAGACGAAGAAAACCTCATACCAAGGAGAGACGTATTTGGGGAAAGGAATCCATTTTTCAACAATATAGTTACGGCACTTTGGGTTATCTTTGAGATAGTTGGGGCATTTTTTCAAGATAACATTCATATCTAGTTGTAAGTGAGCCAGAACCGCCATGACCCCAACCCCTTGAACAATCCATTTAGCTGATCTTCTGTAAGACTTGGTGACGTCAGAAAAGCGCTGCTGAAGTTCTCCGAGGTGCTCCAGTTCGTCAAGGACCTCGAGGAGTTGTTTCTCGTTCCAGCGGAAGTGGTAGCGTTGTAGACTAAGACAGAGGATGAACATAGACTCAATACCGGCCTCTAGGAAGTACTGCAGACCTTTGCCAGAAGGTGTCTCGTTGACGGTGTAGATGATTTTACAGACCACGTAAAGTACGTAGTGGATATCCAGAAAACCGGCGTAGACTCTGAACACTCTGTGTTTCCAAGGTTGGTGCCACTGTCTGGGAGCTATCCCTGCTAGCACCAGGATTGTACGAAGAACTCCGAACATCTTAGCGTCCATGGTAGAACTGTTCGGAAATACCAAAAACTGGATGCTATAATTTGTTTACTGTGGGTAAACACTGATAGGTGTTCAAACAAACGGGGTTAATTTATTCATAATCGAAGCCCAAGAGTTGTGTTTGAGTTGAGGTATAATGCTCGTGACTCTTGGTCTGAACAAATAGAGTAACGTGATGCAAGCATTGACTTTCCATCCTACCAAGTAGGATGGAAAGTCAATGATGCAAGGCAACTTGTCGAGTTAAGAATTTACATCTGAAGCCAGTCCCCAGGAATGAACACTGAACAATAGAACCTTCTTAATAGAACCGTTTGTAGTTTGCGTCAGAGTTACCAACTTAGGTATATTTTGATTTTTTCCAAACCAAGTTAGTTGGTATGGTATTTTTAACAAGCTTGATTAATTTATTTTCTGAATTTGCTTACGATGAGTTTATTTCTACGTGTTTTAATAACTTACATAATTTGTTGGTAAAACTTCAATTCGTGCATTTTTACATATTTTGTATATAAACTACATAGTGGCGCACTTGGTTAGAGCACTTAAATCTGAGGCAAAAGGCCGGAGCGAACATATTTTGTATAATGTAAACTACATAGTGGCGACTACACCTGAGGCAAAAGGAAGGAGCGAAGCCTGTAAGCATAGCTTTATCAGCCTCGTGATACATGAGTTAGAAGAGCATATACATCTGTGGCTGAAGGCCGAAGTGAATAAATAATAATTACTGATAATTACCTCCTTCCATCTTTAGCTCTGCTGAATTGCGTCAACAAAATATTGATGGCGGCTACCCTGGCTCAAAATGGAAGAAATGAATAAGGTTTAAGCCAATTTTTACCGAGTTATATATGTTTTATGTTATGAGTTATAATATGTCGTTTTAACCTTGATACAGGTTACGTTAAAAGAGTCATCAAGTTTAGAGTAATAGTTCAAAGCCAAATAACAGTAGTTTGTTTTAGTTAGAAGAAACTTTACTGCCAATATTATTGTAATATCGTTATTATTACAACCATAAAACGCCCTGAGGTTAAATCATTATTACGGACGTTTTCCGTCGTTTTAGTGAACAAAAAGTACACGACGTTTCAGGTACTAGAATCTGACCCTGTCTTCAGATGAAAAGTAACCTAAAACATAACACAACACAGTATGAAAAGAACCTAAAAGTGATCAACGCAATCAGACCAGTCACCTACCACCAAATAACCGTAATTTGTTTTCCTTTACCTTAATAATGTTACGAGTATAACAAAATAATAGCCTAGAAAACAGTACAACATGAACAAAAACTTTACGAAATTAAAAACACAAATAGAGAAATAAAGCACGTCCAAGCCCAGTGACAGCTGCACACTGACTGCGACTGCCTAGCCAGCCGGCATACAACCCCATTGGCTGGCTCGGAGCAGAAGACGACCAATCACAGCCGTGAATCAGACTCTCCAACTGTAACCAATAACACAAAAATACCTATTTATGCTCAGCTAATAAAAGGAACATTCTTTAGAGTTCCCTCATTAAAAAATTAAAATACATAAAAGTACTATTTTTATATTAAACTAACAATTTCCATCAATTATTCAGATTTACACACCTGGCAGTGTCATTAGCGGGGACTCAAGACTTGACTTGTGCCGGAATCTTTTAGTTTGGAATCAATTAAAGACAAACTTTTGTAATTACAACTTGACTTCCCGCCGTGAACTTGCAAGTCTTGCCTTGAGATATTCAAGATGAAACTTTACATTTGTCTTGATGAATTAGTCTTCTTCTCTTCTCATCCGTCTTGCAACTAAATTGAGTTAAAATCTGCGATTCAAGCAAACAGTTTGCAATTAGTTGTCGAGTTCTTTATTTAATTTGTTCTATATCTTATTACAATAAGCTAACATTTTGGTTATGTATAATATATATTGGTATTTAAGACGTACCCTTATCATTTTGTTGTAAGTCACCTGTTTCTGAATCGAAACGTAGACATGCGGGTTTTTATTATAGGGTAGGAGTGATTCTATGTGCCTTATATACTGTACACGAAAAAGACAAAGACTGCTTGTGAAAAAATTATAATCCCATTTTAAAATAGCCTACTTTTGGCCACCTTTAAAACTTCTTTGCTAATTTTGGCGTAAAATAAACAGGTTATACAAACCTACAGATAGCCTTTGAGAACAGAGAAAACAACTTTTCTAATCTCTACACCAAAAAATAGCCTCCTAAACGGGGAACTATGAGAGTATGTTTTGTGCAACTTTTTCTGGGTGACCAATTCTCTTAAGCTGAAAATTTCAGCACATATTAATAATTGTACAGTTACAATAATTAATGTATGTTATGTTATTGTACTAATCATGAATCACTTATGAGTTTAGAGATACACACAATGATTAAAGCTTTATTTAATCTCTTGATTTGATCCAGAGCACTTCATTTAAGCTATTGCGTACAATCAATTCCAAACACATTTTTGAACAACTCATTTATTAACATTTTGTTTTAGAAGTATTCAATTAATAAAACAATTAATTCAAAGTTTGTTAAATCACTAAATCACTATTTGAGATGCCGACCACTCTCATGAGGGTATTTTAAGGCAAATATGTGGTGAAGGATGAGGATGAGTGGTAGTAATGAGTTATGAGGTGTAGTCTTGTTACAAACTAAGGCCGACTCTTCCGTAGAATGGGTCATTAATTAATAGCCCAATGACCAATGGAAATACAAGGACCAACGGCTTAACGTGACTTCCGAACCATGAAGGTGATGGTCTGGTATGTCTAAACGATGGTGGGAGTTGGTGCGGGTATCATCAGATGATCACTGAGACTATCTGAGAAGAATGGAAAAAATTATACAAAACAATGGAAGAAATTGAAACTTAATTAAAAATAAATGTACCTAGCTTATAACTGCATTTGTGAAAGAATTATGAGCTATTCTTTCTCGTGGTAGATTTAATCCCGGTGTAACTAGGCTGTAAGTCAAGGAGAAGAATAATAACAAGCAAAACATGGTGTTTCTTGTAAATTGTAGGATCATTACTTCTGAAAACATTGCCGCCTGTTCCTGGCAATAATTAAACACAGTTTCCTTCCGTGAAAAGCTTAATTTACAAAATCTGTTACGGTTTTTACTTGTTTTCCAGTCTATTTCCAGATTATAACTGTTCATGTCGGTTCATTATTGAGTCATATATTAATAATAATAATAATATATATTTATTTCTCCAACTGTTTACAAATTGTACAATAATAAACCAACACATTACACACTTTCTCAACATAAAATGCGCAACTATAAACAGAGAAAAAATATAGGGGTCTCTTAGAAAAATCTGAGTTGAGACCTCCTTCAGATACTTATACAACTATTATGCTATAAGAGAGCGAGACTAACATGTAACCAATATTCTTATAGAAAACAATATATTATACAATTGATTTAAAAGTTTACTGTGCATAGTCTATCTAAAAAGTAGTGTAATACATTCTTGTACATCCTCTTAATACAAAATAATCACACACATAACAAAATAAAACATACAAAAGCAGTCAAGACAAAAAGCTAGTATTGAACTTAAGCTAACAACAAAACTAAATACACTTTCAGTAAACTCAATGTTAAACAACAGTTTTTTTAGGCTGACAGAAAATAAACGGAAATTTTGCTTATTTAGAATCCTATGACTTAAAATATTATATAATCTAGGAGCACTATTAAAGTAGAACTGTTGATGTAGTGTAAGTTTTGATTTTGGAACAGGAACGGTAAAATTATTTCTTAGATTTTAGTGCTTATCAAAATTGTCGTATTCGTTATTGCTAATGTTGTAAAAAATTCTTAAAACCTTAAAAACATATAGGTGACGTAATGGAAGAATTGTATATTTTACAAATAAAGGCCAAGAGTGGCCTTCTATTTATTCTGGAGTTCTATATATTTGTTGTATAGGTACAAGAACGCAGATAATAATGTATTATGAAGTAGCATTAGACTATTTAAAAATTTTATTTCTGCCTGTTGTGTTTGAAGTTCCAATAACCTCTAACTTACTCTCAAATTTTAATTTTGTAAAGTTAATTTTTTCAAGCATTTGAAAGGATATCTGCCCTAAGACGAAGGGGAGGTCTGACTAACAGCAGAGGACTAAAATATGGGAATTTCCAACCATTTTTACTGATATTTACGATATAAAGCATCTAAATAGTGGATCCGTGGCGGATCGGTGTCACGCGCGACTCCGGAGTTCATCACGTTGGTAGCGCGAGTTCGATCCCCGCAGTCACCACTTACAATTTGTAGTGTGACTAATACGGTGACGCTAGGTAAAGTCGAGGTTGAGTGGTAAAGAGGATTTTGTAGTCCTAACTTCACCTCGTTAAACAGGACAAACTTTACCTTTACTATTCTAAAATATAGAAGATCTCGTACTTAACGGCAAGCTATTTACTTGTTTGTTATTATACATCTAGTAAAATTCAAACATGTTATTAATTTTAGTATCTCAGTAATAATGAGTGAACATTAACGCCTTTGTCATAACCACTATCCTACACACCTAGAGATAATCTGGAAACCACCCCTTTAAATGTGTGTCCAATATTGTAATGAATGTGGTATGCAATCGCTGAAATTTAAAGTTCCCCTTACAAAAGAGAACTTCTAGCTCCTATTCATCCATTGTTGGTTGACTGAATATCGTGAATGATAGGAATTTTACCTACAAAAGGGAGAAAACCTCCAGACTTGTTGGAATTTCACCCATTCACGATTAGGAACTGATAGGGCCGCTTAGTTCAACCGTAAGGTTGATGTTGGTTTAAAGTTTATTTTCTAATTATGTATTTAACAATTTTAAAACGCATGATTTTCAGTTGAGTAGGACTGTTGTGTAAAAGATACAGGCTTAATTGGAATCCGTTCTTGTAAGTTTCGCGCTTTTTCTACATTTTAAAATGGTGCAGCAACTTTGAAAGGACAGATTTCAGATGTTAAACTTCAACTTGAAAAACCAGGCCGACACGCAGCGATGCGCTAAAGCGCCGCCCGCATGAACTAATCGAATTTGCAATTTGTTACTCTAATTATTGGCTACGCCCAAAGCCTCGCTTCGGCCTTCGGCCTCAGATTTACGTTGACCATTATCGTGGGCGCTACGAGGCTGTCCGCTACGCTTACACCCTCGCTTCCGACTTCGGCCTCAGACTTAAATGTTCTTTGACTGTAAGTTTTCCAACAGATCTTGAAGCGATAAAATTAATAAATCTAAATTATAGTATAAAATTATCATACAAATCACAAAATCATTCAACTATAAAATGTTAAACCACTTTGATAACGCAACAAACTTGTACCCTTACTGTGCTTTGAAACGTGTAACTAGATGTTACATGGTGATCCGAGACTCACACGAACAAGTAAAGGTGATTGATTGAAAGCATGATTGGATTTCAAGCAAGAGGAGGCGAGAAGCGTTTGTTTGGACAACTTGAAGCTGCCAACAATTATTGCTTTCTTGATGGACTCGAAATTGAACAAGACAAGCAAACACGACAAGCAAACCCCTAGCAAATACAACAGATCAATCGTTTATTTTTTTAGGTATTATTATTGTAGCCTACTATGTGAGATGGTTGCATGTTGTTATGTTTTAGATGGAATTTTACTGTGCCTTGTGCTGTAGCAAAATCATCTAATTAATAGCAGTTTTCAAAAGTACATTTTTCTCATTTTGGAGATATTGTAACTTCTAGCATTGGCAATTTAATAAATTATATTCAGAGGTTCTAGGATTTACGAAAATAGTTTGAATACAACTACAAAACTGTCATAAAAGTGTTTTAAAGTTTGTCGATCATTACCCAGCGTCACTGTATAGTCACTTTACATTAAGTGGTACTACTGCGGGGATCGAACCCGTCTACGGCCGCAATGGCGATACCAAACCAACACAGATCCCTCAAGTTTCGAAATGTGTACTACATTTGTATTAAAAAACGTATCTTCAACCCCTTTTTAGCACAAAGTCATCCCGCATGACGTCTTGCTGAAGAAAATGGAAAGATAATATGTTATACATAGTGAAAACATTGAAAACTACTTGGTGGGAAGGAAACAATTTGGCTCATTAAAGGGTTTTGTCTAGTGATTTTTATATCGGTCCTGGGGTGCCACAAGGATCATTTTTCAGCGCTGTGCTTTTCCCCTTTTTTCTTGGAATGGATGGCAATATCTTAATTGTTGCTGGTGGTACAGCACTCATTACTAGAGTACAGGACCTAAACCAGTGGAATAATAGAGCAATGAACATCCACGAGGAAGCCAAGATATGGTTTGTTGAGTGCCTTCGGATTTTATTTGTGTAGTTGTATGGTTTGAAGCAGCTAAAGACATGGGAGGCTATTTACTTTTGAGTAAGCGTTTTAGTGTTTTGTGCGTTCTCAAAATTACTGACAGAAGGGCCAGTCATATTATTTATTGTAGGATTAAAAGCAACCCAATTGACACTGAATCCTACAGACCCCTTCGGTAGTTGGAAGACGTGCCAACTCAAAATATTTAGTATCCCTGAGTCACCGCTGACTCACGCTTTACTAACTATACTGAATATTATTTAGCTATTTACAAACAAACTTAAATATCTTCAATATAAATTCTCTCTTTCTCTCTAGTACTCTCAAGACGGTGGACAGCGGTTGCTGGTAATTATTATTCTCTCGTACAATGCGGGGAGAGGGGGATTTCAAAACCGTTTCGTAGGCTAAGACTTATTAGACACGTACATAAAAATCAACATCCCACAATCCAAAACAAACATAGATTGAGCACCCCATATTAAGTATTTTACGTTAGTTTGTTAGAGTTACGTGGTGGGGGTCGACATAGTATTAATTCATAGAAGGAGGAGTCAAAAATGGTCAAAACTGCGCTACGTAATAATTTTATGGACGGCCCCTGATTAATTATATGTATAGATTATAGTGATTTTGTAAGTTTATGTTAGTAAGTGGCAGTACTGCAGGTGTAAAATTATTTTTCTTTTGTTTTCAACTTCGCAATACAAACGTCAGAGACAGAAGAAAAACCTAACTTGGACTTCTTGGTTTCCTTGTGCTGTTTATTTTAAATCTTTGAATTGTAGAGTCAATTTGTTCAACTTTTGGTTATTATTGCTGAAGCTTTGCTATTATATTTTTTCTGAGTATTGAACCCAGGTTCCACGTACGTCACAATAAAGGGACAGCCAAGTCAACTCGAAGTTCGTGTGTCCAGCAAGCTTTCTAATTTTACTTGTTTTATTTGGTCGTACGCAATGCCTGTCCAACTGTCGTATAAGTATGGGAAAGTAAGTAAATTGTATCTGCATAATTTTAACTATCAAAGTTATCAATATAGGACCACTAAGCCAAACTGAGTTATTATCTCTGTAGCCTAGGCTAGCCAATGTCAGTAATCTCCCCCCTTCTCTTGGCGGACTACTAGAGAGTCACACACAAATGTGTTATTATGTCGATAACTATTAATGTGATAACTCCAAAGACTTAGTTTCAACTGTGAAAGTAGGCCAATGCTCAAGGTTGTGAATAAGAGAAGTTTCATTCTAAGACGATAACTCAGGAGGCTTTATGTAGGCTATTTTTCTATGGCAGATATAATATCTCAAAGACTTTTAAGTAGCATTTCGGCTAGATTTATCTCATTTTGTATCCTCACTTCCACATACATTCTAAACCAACCTTTTATGATAGTACTCTTCATCTTATTCTGAAACTGTTTAGGCATGCGGAATGGCGAAAGCTGGCAAAAAAGATGAGGCGAAAAAGAATTAGGAGTATGCTAGCAATTGCACGTGACAATAAACTACGTGAAGGTAAGTTTTAACCCTATGAAAGCGAAGCTCGAGTCGAGTCCTGCTTGGGCTGTCTATTGAAGTAGGATGATTGCTCCTAGAGCACTAGTTTTCCGCGCAAGCTGACCAGTTTAGTGAGACTACTAAGTGTGAGAATTAGCGTGTGATACTTTGTTGGATCTTTTCTAGTCTTAAAAGAAGTGCAGTTAAAGCATTAATTTTCTGTTGAGGGAGCAAAGAATCATTGAAGTAATCAAAGGTTTTAGAAAGCACAGTGCGAAAATGCCGGTGCCATTGACTGGTGCCACTGTTTGACAAAATCAGTTTATACAAAATGTTCGCAGCTGTTGGTTAATTTAGCGAGTTACTTTTTTATTCATATATAACTATGCACTGAACCTTTTCAACGCAACGGAGTTAAGAAAATATCTTTTTCAGAGCAATTAGAAAGAGAAAAATCACCTACATACCAAGCTTGGTTGGAGGAACAGGAAGCGTTAGAAGAGTTTAGAGAAGCTGAAGAGAGAAGACTTGCAATGCATCGACAACAGGTCTGGCAGGCAGAGGAGGAAGCGGCGCTCTTGCGCTGGCGTGAACAACAAAGCAGGCTAGCTCACCAAAGCAGAGAAGTTTAAGAAGGAAGTAAGTCTGAGTTTTTAATAGTTCTTACTTTTTATATATTCCTGAGTTTGTCGATATGGTGATGCTGAATGTGGTTCATTCATTATACAAGAACACTATTTAGCTTTCACACCTTCTTTTTCAATAAAACAAATTATAGAATAGTTTTATTTTATTGAAAAAGAAGGTGGGAAGCCAAATAGTGTTCTATAATAATTATAATATATTCCTGAATTTTTTCTCTTAACAACGGATACTTTTTAGTTGGATACAATAACTAAGTCCAACACTATTACTAAGTTTAATACTAATAATTATTTAAAAATGTACATTTTTTTATTACAGTTTCCGTTGTATTACGAGAAATTGCCATATAGGTTTCCTGGAGTACAAGAAGTAACACATGTAGATCTTACATTAGTACCAAAGTTTAATACACCTTAAGTACGATGCTTAAATCTTTTCTTTATTAAAAAAACCTAATGTTCTTTCTTTAGTTTAATTCCTTTTATTCCTGTGTTTTGTTAATTTTAGATATTGATCAAAGAAGAATGGGCGAGAGAACAAAGAAAAATGGAAGAGGCAGAAGAAATGAAAAAGAAAATGGAAGAAGACAAAAAGCGGAAAGAAGTAAGAGTTACCTCCCATGAATTTAATCTTGTAGTGTTTGTATTATGTATTTTGTTGTTTGTATTATGATACACATATCTATTATATTTTGTTGTTTGTATTATGATACACATATCTATTACATTTTGTTGTTTGTATTATGATACACATATCTATTACATTTTGTTGTTTGTATTATGATACACATATCTATTACATTTTGTTAGAAATTTTCCAGGGTTACAACATTGTTATGGCAGGAAAAGAATTTGAATTATATTATAAATAGTTTTTTATCGAAGGGATTTTTAGTTGTTTTTTAGTGTCTTTCTAGTCAGGCTCCTGATTTCTTCAGGCAGCAAGTTGTATCTACATCCCAATTTACAATAGTTTTCTCTGGTACATTGATAGACGGTAATCAATTAGTTTCTTGATCAGAGCATCTTTATAAATGAGCTCCACTATCATATATAGCACCAAACGCAAATGCGGAAATATTACTGACTTGAGGTTTCTCATTTTTCTCATATATGTATTTAGTACTTCTTTAAATTTTTTTATCTCATTAATTTGCACCAGGGCTTTAGTTTTTGCCTAGTTAAGTCATATTTTTGTAGGAAGTGACCCTTATGGTTCAAAACAAATGCCTAATCTATATTTTCTTCATTGCTCTTTTCAAACAGGCCTTGTTTAGAGCCGAAGGTAACGTTTTGAATTGTTTTCAGGCAGAGTTGCTGGCTCAAATAGATGCGTTTATTGATGGTAAAGCTGATTTGCCGGATGAAGTTAATGTTTCCACGCAGACTCAACCTGGGCAACCTGACTGCCCGTTTTTCTCAAAGACTGGAGCCTGCAGATTCAGAGACAGCTGTTCAAGGTAAAGTACCATAGATCAGGCTTTCTAGGTAATAAAATGTGCGCTTTTGTTTATGTGTTTGAGGGATGGGTCGGTTCCAAATTTTTTCTGGTTATCTCTTGTCCAGCTATTTTGGTCATCGGTTCAACCGGTTCCATTAGTTACAAAATAAAACTCATTCATATTCGACAAATAGTGTTTGATTTTTCAACTGAAGTGAAAATTACCAAAGACACATGGGAAACTAGAACTAGAAGGGATACTTATTTCAAATCTAGGCCCGGATAAATATGGTAACAGCTAAATTTACTAAATTATACCTAATATGTCAAAACTGTCAGGCTGCAGCAAGCTAGGCCTAAGCTGTAGACTAGGCTACAATAGAAGCAGTATAAATTATCCTGTAAGGTACTACAAGTCACACTCAAATTGTTTGATTAACCTAGGCCTACCTTGGGAGCTGTTCCAGTAATATCAAACTAAAGTAAGTTATTATTAAGGTTACAATGTGAACCAATCATACATACATTTATCATGTTGATTCTATGCCAGTTCCTAACATGGATTCCCTAAAATGTGTTTGGAATTTGCACTTGCTTTTTTAATCTTAGTTTTAAAAAGGCATACCAAAACAGTATTTAAAATCAGGCGGCCATTGCTAATACTTTTGAAAAACACGGTCAAATACTAAACTCAATCTCATCAATCCTGGTAAAATAACCCTTAACTATTCCTTTAAAAGTTAACGTGCAGTGAATTGTTACACAGGAATCACACTCGGCCCGGAATCAGCCGGACGTTACTCATACCAAACTTCTACGACCACGCCTCCCTGCAGACACTCAATCAAGAAGAGTACGACACTGATCTCAGTCTGGAATATGAAGATTCCGAGACATACCAACACTTCAAGTGAGTAGCTTGTTGTCATGTTGTATTTTACTGTAAATAATACCTTTGTGCTGCATGTTTTAGTCATGGTTCAAAACAATATGAGCTTTGTTGTCTCAGCCAAATTGAAAAATTGTGAAATCTGGTCACTGCGAGTAAACAAATATTTTTTTAATGTGAAGGATCAATATTATAGGTTTGTTGTTGCAACGGTGACTGTAAAAAATTTCAAAAATGACACGCTTATATAGTGTAGCAAGCAAGTACCATAGTACAGGGTCATCCAGAAAGTAAAGAACGATTGCCATCACGCGCCGCGCACACGTGGTTAAGTGGTAGAGAGGACTATAAAGTCCTAACTTCGCCACGTAAATAAAGACTTTTTTCATTTCATTTCACCCCTCACCACTACGAGCGTGCATGCAGCTGTTAGCTACATTCTTCCTCTTCAGTTTGAATGTAGGTTAGTTGCTGTGTGATTACGCATCTTGTGTCCACAGTGGTTAATAATGGCATCGACAATTGAAAACCCCGCTAATTGTAAAGTGTGAAATTTAAATACTCGAAAAGTCATGGCAACTGTTTTTTTGGATCGAAAGGGCTTAACCCATGTCGAGTTTATGCCAAGAAAAGAAACGACTACAGCCCTGACTTGGTGTCAAGTAATTATCACTTATTCCTGAAGCTTAAGTATTTTGTGGGTAAAACAGTTTGCTAACGATAAGGAACTCAAAGAAACTAAGAAATCCTGGCTCATGTTTCTGGCGGCAAATGAGTAGAACATGGGTATGGAAAAACTGGTCCCACGTTAAAACCTGTGTCTTGAAATCCATGGTGACTGCGTAGAAAAGTAGAGGAAGGTTCTATCCATTTGTAAATGAAGTTTTGTGTTGATATCTTTATTTTTTATTTGACCATGCCAAAACATTCTTTACTTTCTGGATGACCCTCGTAGTTACCGGAACTCACCCTGTTAGCTTGAAGCAATTATCGTGAAGCACCACTTCACAGCAGGAGATTCTTGCCTTGCTTTAGCTACAATGGTATATAGCTGAATGCAGGGTGTCCAGCCTACGGGAATTATACGGGGAAATTCGGGAATTATGCGGAATTTGGTCCCTAAACCGGGAAATTTTAGAAATGAGGTTGCAAAATTCGTGACGGGATAAAACGGGAGACAAGAGACCGCCGCAAACAGTATCAATAGTCATTATTTTGCCGCATACGCATGTGCGAGTCAAAAGATCGCCGCGATCGGTAATGAAAGTTGTAATTTTGTTGTGAGCGCTAGGGGAAGTTGAAAGATCGCCGCAATCGGTAATGAAAGTTGTAAATTTGCCGTGGGCGCTAGCGAGAGTCGAGAGGTTGCCTCCTTTGGTAACGAAAGTCCTAATTTTGCCGTTGGCGGAGTCGGGAGGACGCCGTGATCTGTAATGAAAGTCGTAATTTAGTCGTGGGCACTAGCAGAAGTCGAGAGATCGCCACGATCGGTAACGAAAGTTGTAATTTCGGCGTGGGCGTTAGCGAATCAAGAGATTGCCGCAAACGGTCTCAAAAGTCGTTATTTTGTTTAAGACGCTAAAAAAATTGTGTTCTCTTCACAAAAGCCACAATCGGCGGAAAAGTAGGCAAAACCGGGAAATCAGAAAAATTTTCTGGGAAATAAGGGAATTTTGTTTTTCCTGAATACGCACACCTCGACACCTGTGGAAAGGACACCTGTGAATAGCAAGTGTGCCTTTTGTCCGTGTTTAGCTCTAGTAGTGCAACAGCTTTGTAGTTCTGCACTACAACTGTTGCTTTACCGTCGCAACACCTCCCACCTAACCCCTTGGCTCACCTCTAGCTGTTACAATATTTCCACCTCTGGTCAAAGTTGGTGGTTGGCAACTATGACACTGCAGCGGTTAAAAACTTGTTCTTGTTTTATTCAATACTCCTTCAAAACAATCTTTGCTCAACTACAACAAAATGTATTTACCTATCACAATAAATATTGCATTAATTTGTATAGTTAAATAATAAATGGGTTTTTAAATTTTTGTTTCACAATGTACTGTTGTTAAATAAGTATTATTTTTAATGTTAAGTTTGTAAAGCTAATAATATTGAGTTTTTTATAAAACCTTTCAAATAAAGACAAGTTTTGAGGTAATGCCTTGTCAAGTTTGTTATGATCAGTCTCGAGTAGGCTACAAATTTAATTCGCTAGGATAATAAAATATTTATTCTGTAAATAACCAATTCAGCACCAAGTGTCAATTGTGCTTTTAAAATGTTGTAATTTTTACTCTGCAAAAAGGAGTATTACTATATCCATAATCCTCTGTTGATCAGTGCCTAATATCGGCTGAACTGTTCCCATTAAGTACCGTAACACGCATGCTCCTCTGTTGGTGTCAGTGTTGGACTGGTTGATTAATGCATTGGTTGGTTCAGATCACTTGTCGAGGCAAAGGTCCTGAAGAGACTCTCCGCCAGTGGGACAAGCTCGTCTGCCTCGCCTCTGCTAAAACCTTTACCAGTGGTAAATAGGTTATGGGTCTCCGTATAACTGTGTAAAAGAAAACTCTAAATTGGTTCCGTTTAAATGTAATGTCTAATTTGAGATTTCTAATTTTTTGGAAGGTTTGTTCTGGGTTGTTGAAAACGAATTTCAATGAAAGATGGCTCCTTTGTAATACACGGCTTTAGTAATTTCATTCAGTATTTTAGGGATTGTGGCTTGCACTGTAGGCCGCTTTCAGACGTTACGACTGAAAGAGGCCTTACTCCACATGGGTAATTCGGAAGTTTAACTTTAGCTATAAAATGAGAGTGAAATGTTACAAGATCATTCATAATTAGTCACTTTATTCTTATTATTTATGTGCGAAAGGAAAATTGTTATTGCTGTCTAGGAGCCTTTTTCATACTCTCCTAAGGTAAAGTAAAAAATTTGCTAATAAATTATACAGAAGCCAATACTTAAAAGTTTGCAAGGCATCTTTAATCGGCAAGGCTGATATCATCAGGTAACACAAGAGCCTGATTACACTTATGTGTATAGAGAAAGTATTGTATCATCAATGCAAATGAATGATAATCTATGGCAATTAAAAGACAATAACAGATGTTGTATCTTTCAAAAATATATTGCTATTTATATTGATATTTTAGACAACAATGCATGATTAGTATTTGTTTTGAACTGTCACTTCCCAACTTCTTCTTTGCATGTTACAATAAGTGCCCAGAAATCCATGTTTTTATTGTAGCGTAGGTTATACATATAGCCTATATTATACTTATAGCCTAATCCACTATGAGGTGTATACTGTATGTAAAGATTTTTTAGCCTGTACACATATGTATTGTAATCTGTTCCAGAGAGTTCTACACGGATGTGCTGCCTGAGTTTGAGCAGTTGGGGAAAGTGATTCAGTTCCGTGTGTGTAACAACGAGGAGCCACATCTGCGCGGAAACGTTTACGTGGAATATCTCAGTCGCAGGCATGCGCTCAAAGGTTACCGCGACTTTCCGTCGCTTTCACGCCGCCGTCTCAACGTGGAGTTTGCCACGATCCCGTCTTGGAAGAATGCTATCTGTGGTAAGAAAGCCTTGTTCGGTGAAACACCCGATGCAGATACATTGCTGACGAAAAGCCGCCTCTGATTAGGCCTGAAGACTTTTTAAATAACCTTATATCAAGTATTTCTCATGGAATTTGGTTCTTTTTCTGACAGGATAAATTAAAATGAAAATTAAACCAGACCGACATGCATCTAAGCGCCAGAGCACCCGTGGCATGAGTGAAGCGAATTTCCTCTGCAATGTGTTATTCTAAACATGACCGCCTACTCCTAGTAATTGCCTCAGCCATTGGCTTATTAGCACCCTCATTTACAGGAGACTACTCACCGTCAAACCCAAGCTTCATGAGCCTTAAGCTTCGTGCTCAAATAACTGACTATTTCTGTGCAATATACATATCTGGGTACTATAAACTAATTTGTAAAAAAGTTTGTTTTTAACTAATGTGTATACAAATGTACTTAAAAAAGGACTTAACAAATTCCAGGAAGAGTAACTTTGACTCTTTTAAGGTGGTACGCTGTGTATTTAGTCAAGTTTTGTATAACATTGATATGATGCTAAACATTTCTAAAACCAACTCTTGGCAGATATTGGCCGACCATTAACGCTAGTAAATAAACTTTACAGATAAGCTATGACCGTTCTCATGCCGATAACTATGATTCACTTGAGATAACTCACACAGGCCAGATAAAATTCAATTTATACTTTATTTTCTCCCTTATTATGTATTATTAGAAAAGAGGGGGGGAAACAGTTGACTTTTTGAACACTTTGTTGTTTTTTGGATAAGTAGTGTTACACAGCTAAAGTCAAAACTCCTGTAAGACTTAAGTAATTGTAACTAACTTTATCAATTTTCTAATCAAGTAAAACAATTATTTTTTACAGGTCTTTTTCACAAACAAAAATGTCCAAAGGGAAAGACTTGCAATTTCTTGCACGTTTTCCGGAATCCAGACAATGCCTTCAAAATTTACAACTCTTCATCTAGACGTCAATTTTCTAAGTCTCGGTCCAGAAGTCCTCGCCGAAGATCCAGGTAAGTCAAAATCTCTTCATTTGTAAAATCTTAATCAATTTTTTTAATAAAGTACTGGAATACTACATAAAAAATATATGACAAAGCTTAAAACTAAAGCATTTTTAGATGGTTCTATTTTGTCAAACAAGTTGTGACTCCTTTAAATAAAATCCTAACCATAAATATTTACAGTTATAGCTGCTTTGCTTGATTCCAAAGACTAGCATTTTAAGATAATCTATTACATAACATTGTTTTAATTAAACATCCTGGCGTATGGAGTAACAAAAGAGTTAACAAAGGCTCGGTTTTGATCATTGCCTCTTAAAGATAATGTTGGTACTATTTAACAAATAGAGTTATGAGCCTGAAAATATGATATTTTTCACAAGAGTTTATTGTTTCACAGGAGCAAAGAATGGAACTGGTCAGACCAATCGGGGTCTGATGGTGAATCCAAGAGAGGCAGAAAGAGAAGCCGCAGTAATAGTAGAAGCAGGAAATCTTCGAGGAAGCGTGACGTTGAAACAAACGGGCGAAGAAGTAGGAGTAGAAGCAGAAGTAAAAATGTGAAACGGCGAGAAAGCAGTAGAGAAAGGAGAAAACAAAGAGACAGGAAACACAAGAGCAGATCGAGGAGTCCAAAACACAGGAGTAAACACAGTAAGCAAGAATCAAGCAGCAAAAGAAGTAAGAATGATGAGAGCCGGAATGGAAAAGATGCTTCTAGTAAATCTCACAGATCAGATAAGAAAAGTTCTAGTAAGTCTGACAAAACTGATTCAGAAAGAAAGAGTAAGAACTCTGACAAAACTGATTCAGAAAGAAAGAGTAAGAACTCTGACAAAAGCTGATTCAGAAAGAAAGACTAAAAACTCTGACAAAACTGATTCAGAAAGAAAAAGTAAACGTGATGAAGGACTCGACAAAAAGTCTAAAAAAAGTGATAGTGATAAAGTTAATGGTAATTGAACATTTGTAAACCTTTTGAATTTTTACTTAAAATTGTAACTTGCTTTTGAAGCACATTTACAAATTATGTATACTAGTTCCCTTCAATTACCTACAAAACAAAAACCAATATTTTAATAAAAACTTACTCTAATGCTGAATTGTATTTTAAAATTTGTAAATAAATAATCTTGTTCTATACTATGCGTTCATTTTCCATTGGTTTTAATAGAATATATAAATTTACTAGATATTAAATTTTATGCCCAAGTGAGTACAAATCGCATTTTGTCGTTCTGAAGTGATTGTTCAACTCATGCTTATTACATAAATTGTCGATAGGCAAGGACTACGCCCACTAACGGCAAGCAGAGAACACTGAAAATCCTCCCGCCAACTTACATGCAAGTTTGACAGCCCACAACAAACAGCCCGGTGGTTTAGTGGTTATAGTGATGGAAGGTAGCCCTGTCTGTCACAGCGCGGTTCAATCCCACCCGGTGAGCTCTGGTACGGTGCAATGCTAATGATTGGATCATTCAGGGTGCAGGGCCACAATGACCGCTGAGGATCACTGAAGAGAAAATGGCTCATCAAATCAGTGAGGCAGCCACTTTTTTAGAGGAGTGGTTCAAGGACTGGTAATGCAATCACCAGAGAGCGGTTTTGCTGAAATTTTGCTTACAGAGGACTGGGAAACCCATACGGAGGCTTTTTACGAAAATTTAAAAATAAAATGAGAGTGCAAAGGGTTAAGTTATTTAGTTTTAAAAGTGAAAAACATGTCTGATTGTTGTTAAAATTGTCCTAACGCAAGTTAAAATTGAAAATCCTTCTTTAAAATATTTCTTTTTGATCTCTAAGGGCTTGTGTGCATAGCTTGCAAAAGAGAGTCTAGTACCTAATATCCAAACTAAATATTAATAATGTGTTGTGATCATTTTAATAGATCAATCAAAACAATTTTTTACAGGTTAAATAACTTTTTCAAGTGAAAGGAAACAACCATTTCAAGTGTAAAAATAGTTTATTGACATGATACTTGAAATATTTTACATTATTCTATGTGGCACCCGCCATAAACTTAGTTTCTTAAAATGTATCGTTAGTCAGTCTTTGTCTATCAGATCATACACCCCCATTTTGCAAGAGACCTTCTATGCTAGAAGTCTTTCATTCTGAACTGGTGTTAAGTCAGTCTACCAGTATCAATAGCACCCATAGTTACTGAGAGAAAGTGTGCTAAGCAGATCCCATACATTTATTGACACATTTTATTTTCCAAACTACCAGGCGGGACAGATTGTATTGCACTACCTACTCCCTTGGCATGGACAACCTGCTGTTGAGATTTAATATCAGAAGTACATCGTACAGTAAGCCCCTACATTTGTTGCTCGTTTATATAGCAGACAAGCACAAATGGTCCCTTTTTAAACTTGGATGTTTGTTTACATTTCTTGATTCTAGATCTAAACTCATAGTTCATCCTTCAATTTTTTTGCCAAGAGCAAACGCAGCTATCTTTTTCTTCAGTTTGGGAAACCTTTTCCATTCCCTTCCTTATTTTCACCTCACTGACTAACCTCTTTCTCCATTCCTGCAAAACATTCAATCTGATCAATATAATGATAAAAGGTAGAGGTAACCTTTTTAAAAACCTAGTTGAAAAATGTTATGTTCATATGTTTCTTTTACCATAAGGTGGTGTATCCCAACCTGTGGTACCCCTAGCGATACACAAGACCATGTTGGCAAAAGACCTCTTTTGGTCTAGAAAGGTCAGTGAAGTAGCAGGAGGTACTTCTCAATGACAATAATTTGAAAAGAGTACAGGAGATAAAAAAGGTTGGGAATTACCATGAAGTTAAATCACATTAAAATAGGACTCTGATACTTAAAAAATCATTTTATAACAGAAAATTAGCCAAAAGCTCACCTTGAGTAAAACTGTGTGGTAACAAAATATATTTTGAGGCAGAAGATTATTCCTTGCGAATTGTTGGCCAGCCAAGGCGATCTTACGAGCTTCCTCGTCATTGTCTCTAGCCCACTTTACTTTGTCGACAAGATCCGACAAGTCTCGCTTGATTGGTACAAAGTGAGTCCAAGGTAGCAAGTCTCCGTAGTAGTGCTCGTAATAGTCTGAGTCTTGTTTAAGCATCAGAGAGTCGCCGACTAGCAAGTAAGGGGTTCGATACGGAGCGACAGTTCCGTCCAGGTTCACCAGATATTTGTACTGGAACAATTATAATTACGTAACATTAGTTTCATTCATTTATTATGACAAAATTTGAAGATATTCATTCCTCTAGTGTTATTCAGGATGTTGTGGTAAAAATACAACGCTTTAAAACTTCACAACGGTGATGGTAGTTAAAACTATTGAGACTTTTACTAAACGTTCTTTTTAAATCAGTCAAATTTTTGAATTAGCATAACCCTACTATACCCTTGTTAGTAGCTGTTTAATTTAAATGTATGGAAAACACTTCATGAAACAGTCTATGAACCAACGGACTTACCTTAAAAAACTCAAAAAATGACACATGCTTCGTTTTTGGTCCGTAAATATGTTCTTGGTCTCGGAAAAAAAAGAAGTTGGTCAAGGAAGTGTTAAAGAGGTCTGGATTCTGCCGTGATATTTCTATAAGTTTCAGTCTTTCTCTGCTTGCATCTCTTCCTCGCCAAAATGCTTTGGATTCCTTCGCATCCCACGGCAGTTCGATGTTACCTTGCACTGACAACATGTCGAGGCTGACTCTGAAAAATATAAAACTTTGTATTTTGTCTAAGCAAATTATAGTTTTTTTATGGTTCATGTTACATTTTCTTTGCTGTTTAACATAAAAGTTCGCAATAAAAGATCCTTTTTTACAAGAAAAAAATACTAACTTTTCAGTCACCTGCTGAGAAGCAGAACCTCACACTAGGGGATGTTTATACTTTATAATGCTGTCAATTTTCTTAACTGAAGGTTAGGATTTTGTCAACTCTCAACCTTATAGGGTATTCTCAAAATATAACACACTAATCTGTTGTTTTATTTCCACTGTTTTTGGTGGCAATATTGTTCCGTTATGTACATATTTATTAATTATTTTGGTGGAATAAACTGCATTCTTATATATATTGTTAGCTCTTTAGCTTTTTTTTCAAGAGACACAACACAAATGAAGCGAAGATATAGTGTAACACTTACCTCCCCATCATCTCCAGAGAAGACTCAGTGATGTCATAAGTCGGCATTACAATGTCTAACGTCTGCTTCGACCCGCACCATGAGAACATGGGGAAGATCATCTCTGCGTCTGATTGGACCAGCGGCCAGTCTCCCAGGTTCACAAACAGTTCCGTGTCAGGGAGCCGAACCTTGCGAGCAAGAGACGTGAAGATTGCATCCATGAACATCTTGAAACCAACGTGTTGACCATAGCATTTTCTGTAAACCTGCAATATATCCGTAGTAGTAATATGTAGGGTGATCATAGAAAAGTCAAGGCAATATGGCCAGTAGGACATATAGTGAATGATGGTGACTTTTTGTAGAGATTCAGGTTTTCTTGGCGAAAGTTGTGCAGGTTTTGGAAGAAAAATGAAAGATATTGTGCATACGATAGGCCTAAAATTTACTTAACCAATCACAGTGTGATGTTTTTCCTATTTCTTGTCGCCTGAACATGAAAACTATCTGGATAGTGAAAAGTGATCTAGGGAGAATCATTCCTGAAGAAGTATAGCAACCTTGAGGCTTGAAGTTTAAATACCAATTTTATAATATTTGAATATAGAAGTAAGTTACCTCATTGTCTTTAATAACATAGTTGCAGACACTCATGCTGCCCGATTTGTCTATCTTCTTCACAACGTGAGTATGAAAAGTGGAGAAATTTACAGATGGAAAATGTTGCAGGTCCTTTTCTATTTGGGGGTACGAAGATGGACATTGGTTACTTTCAAGCCAGTTTTCAAATTCTGATGGACAGTAGCATTCCTCTGACTGTACAACTCCTGAAAAACAAATGTTTTTACACTAATAAAAGAGTAACTGACAAAATTAATTATTTAAGGTGACCTTTGAAACTTTTATTCTTATAGACCTATAAAACAGATTCACAATCATTTGAACATAGCCACAGTACTGAGCTTCAGCACTAAATTTGACTTTCATAATACATTTTACCAAACTTGTTTAGCAATAGAAGTTATAAAAACCATTTAAATGTTCCAAAAAATTGGTTGAGTAGTTATTATGAAGGAATAAACAGGGGATTTAATGCAAAAATGGTGTCAATCAATAGATGGAGAAACACATAACATTTGCTAACAGCAAATGGGATCAAAAAAATTTAAGACCAAACTTCTGCATCATCAGTACTGCGCTGTTGAGTTCGTGATTGGTGTAATCGGCTAAATTCCAACTCGAAAGGTCAAGAACCTGACAGCGCGAGCACGCACCACTGGCATTCACAGCGGGACCAGTCTTGGCATTATTCGTCATTTACTTTTTTACTGCTGTGTAAGCCAGATCTAGTTGTTTTTTAGTTAGTTAACTTTTAATCATGCAAACTCTTGAATCCTTTACAACATGTAGCTTTATACTTTATGTGAAAATTTACATACCAGTTACTTGATAAGGTGAATCAGCTATGTCATAGCCTTGGTATCTCACATGTATCTTCATATCGTAGCAGGTTTCATACAATTTGTACCTAATTATGAATGATCCATCTTTTCGGTCAAGAATGTTTGTCCAAATTCGACAGTCTCGCTGATATTTGTTGTGGCCCTCAATGTCCACTTTGATGTCGGAAACTGAAGGTAGATTCCTAAAATGTGTTTAACAAAAAATATGTTTAGTATAATTGTAGTGTTGTTCTGCTAAAAACAAATAGCATGCTACTTTTTATTTATTAAGAAAAGTAGCTGGATGATTTCTGAATGCAGGGTGTACCCAAACATGTCGATCAAACTCAAGGCTGATTTATGGATTTTCAAGGCTTCAATTCTGCTTCCTTGAGGTACAAATTATACAAATTTAGCAAAGTAAACCCGTTACACTTGTCTGCAATGTTAAAATACTAAGCCTGACAAAGACCCGAGTGATATTTGATTAATAATTAAAATTTTTTATGCTGGTTTAGAATTCACAATAAGCCACATTTTCAGGTCTGACTTGAGACATTTTAAAATTTAAGTGCAAAACAAAACATTTTTTTAGTTGTTACAAACATTAAATTAAGTTTAGTTAACAGCAAAAACAAATAGTGGTTAACCAGGAAGTAATTTTGACTCAAGTCAAGGATTTCCATGCCTTTCAAAGTTATCTTTAGACTCAATAGTATAGTTGCAGGAGTCAGACTATCTTACAAGACTCAGCGGTACAGTAAAACGCACTAACTCGACACTACATTATTTGCAGCAACAACAATTAACATCTGCTAGAGACACTCAATTCCTTCCTCTGAACCTTTCTTCTCAGAAACCCTGCAAACATTGTAGGCTAGGTACTCTGAGAACGGCTTACTATGGACTAATCCAACCACATATTGATTATGGCATTATGTTCTGGGGATCTTGTTCTGCTTATAAATTACTTAGAATATTTATCCTCCAAAAGAGAGCATTTCGAATAATTTCAAAACTAGGACACAGGGAGGCTTGTAGAGACTCTTTTAAAGACCTACAAATTTTAACACTTCCTTGTGTTTATATTTACGAAACAATAATATTCTTTTGTAAAAGTGATCTTTTAGTTCGAGGTTGTGATATTCACAACTATAAGACTAGAAATAGTCATAAATATAGAACTGAAATTCACAGAACAAATATTTTTCAAAAATTGCCCGTCAAACTGGAGCCAAATTATGCAATAAATTGCCAGATAATTTAAAAAGTATACAAAATATGAACACATTTAAAGTCAGGTTAAAATCCTTTGTGGTCCAACATGCTTTTTATAATGTAGATGAATTTATGGACCTATAATATATCTTCAAAATTATTATCTATCTATTTATTTTAAATTAGTATTATTAATTGGTGGTCAGCAAACATTTTTTGTTCAGCTTTTATGGTGAATTTACCTTACTTCTTTTATATATATTTTTATTATATAATTATTATATATATATAAAACCAAATGCGATCATAAGAGGTGTAGACATACACTTTATGAAACTTACCGAATACCTCAAACAGGGAGCCCGCTTTGTCAACAAATTGCCAAATTCGATAAAATGTGCTCCAACACAGGTGTTCAAGTCTCGCCTAAAAGCAGTTTTGACCGCTAACACTTTCTATAGTTCAGATGAGTTCTGGCACACCAATGGGAGACCTAGTGAGAAATGGCTACCGCCTCGGATTTAAGTTTGAATGAATGAGCCGATATGACCGATGTAAGAATGAGTGACAAAATTTTAGCTTTTAAAATATTTAAAACCTGACGAATTTCATACAATGTATTTTTTTACGAAATAAAATATTTATTTATTTATTGTTAGCTATTGTTTTTTTGTTGTTGTTTTGTATGTCACACAATAGTATTGACAATAAAGATTATTATTATTATTCCCATAGCAATAAAAGCAGCCAAGCGCCAAAGTGAGAATTAGAGGCAACTATCAGTTTAACTCTTTTCTTGTCTTGTATTTTAAGTGTAATTTAATTGTAATATAAATCATTTGCACAGTAAGGTCCAAGAATCAGTAAAACCAACTTTTTTCTACTGTCTGCGCCAACGGCAATTTAATTAGAGATCTTAGGGTCAGTGTGCATCACAAAACGCTTTTTAGGGAAAGCGGTCCAAACTCTTGTGCCTGCGCCTGGAATCGAACCCGCGACCTTGCGCTTTGCTAGCCGTGACTCTACCCACTGAGGAACCCTATGCAGGAAAACCATCCAGTACTTAAAAGTAAATTGGATATAGGATTAAACACAATTTATGTGCAAAATTTCTGTTCCATCTAGCCTAGTCAAATAGCTTTGGGAGGGTAAAATTAATTTGATATTTTACAGTAATGCACAGGCATTGGACGAACCTTGATATTGTATTGTCCTGCTCTATGTGGGTGATAAAGATATATCTTGCAGGCATAACAACCACATTGGGAAATAGTCCTGGTCCAAACACTTTAAATGATGATTTCACTTGTTCTTTCCCACCTCCCACTAAATGTATTAAAGTTAAAAAACACAGTAAGTTGTGTGCAAAGAACCCCGTTTTTGCGTACATGTTAAATTCGTGTGCTCTGGAAAACGTTACTTTCTCAAAACACAAATTATTATCGCAAACTCCGTCAGGCCTAGCCTGACGTGATATTAGATAAATATAAACATAACCCTACCAAGGGCTGGACCAGACAAGACCGTGGGGAGAGCAGCTTCACCGCTGCGCGCGCATCAATCCAATTTAAATAGTTCAAGAATTCCTCACCAGGCTTCAGCACGGTAGGGTATTAAATGATAGAAGTTCAACAGATCGAACGTGTTTTTTTCGTCTGTTTTGCTGGTTCAAATGTTCGAAAACAGGCTGCGCTCAAATGATCGATGATTTCGGTGTCCCGCTCATCTGATCAATGGAAATTTGTCCCCGTATTATCCCTGCATTACCCTGTGAACTATGTTCACTCTACACAACCCTTGACATACCCGTTCAAGCTCAAAGTAGGTTAGAAACTTGGATATTGGAGAATTAGTAGGTATAGGTATTTATTTTACAGGAAGTTACTTGTTACTTACTTGTTACATGTTCTTCTTCGCCACCACTGTCCTCAAGATAGGGGGTTCGTCTTTTCTGTATGTCAGCTTGCGCATCGTCTTAGTCATGGCTTTGGTTTTGTTGAAAGAATTCAGCCAGTTTATTTCAGGAAGTCGGCGACTCGGTGGTCATCTACTACCAGTGGGGGACGATAGACTAAATCACTGAGGAAGACTGCTGTCCCATTTTCTTCCTCATTTTAATTGTTGTTTAGCCAATCTAGTTGATTATAACGAAACCCTACCTTTTAAGGCTCAGGTTATGCTTGTAATGGTTTACCTGCGGCTTAGCAAACTCTAAAAACGCCGATTATAAATGGTTGTATGTCCAGCGGGGCCTGATCCACTGACTTTGTTGGTAATATCACTACTGGTGCGCAGCAGTAAAATTGATTTATTATTGGGATAAACTAGGCCTTTAACGGCTCACTCTTTCTTCATAAACATGAACTTAACCATAAGCTAGGTCTAATCTAAATTGACAATACATCATTTCAAACCTTTACTACCGAGGTGTAAAAAGATAGGCTAGTCTACTACTCTCTAGGCTTTCGGTGTCAGACCGCGTCAGTGGACTAATAACTAAATTGTCAGACGTTTCGCCCATTCTAAGATGTGGCATCCTCAGTGACTACACAGCTGAGACTGAAGAGTGTTGAAATCCTCTAGATCTCAGATATACACAGCTGGCATCCTCTAGGTCTCAGCTGTGTAGTCACTGAGGATGCCACATCTTAATGCGAAACGTCTGACAATTTAGTTACAGTATTATTACTGACGGTTGACACCGAAAGCCTAGATAGTAATGATGAATCCGGCCGCTCAAGCCTACGCATTAAGGATATTCATTCCATTTAACTTATGGACTATTGTTTGGGGTAATACAGGTTATTCTCAGATGTTATTTATAGCTCAAAAACAGCAATTAGGCTTATTTGTAAAGTTGCACCCAAAAGTCACTGTAAAGATTTATTTATTAATTAGTGTTATGCCTCTTCCTGTATATTTATTTTCAATGTCTTTTATATGTCAAAATAATATTGATTCATTTACACTGAACTCAAATGTACATAGCTACAACACTAGGCAGAGTAAAAATATAAAAGGATTATTGTAGTTTTTCCAAACTCAGAACAGTTTAAATTTACAGCAATCAAAATGTATAACGTTTTACCTCAGACAATTAAAATTTAAATCCAAAACCTTTAAGGAAACAATTAAGATATTTTAACCAAGAAATGTTTTTATAAGATAGAGGACTTTTTGAATGTAAATCTTTTCTTTAAATTGTGATTTTATTGTTATTTTACTAGTACCGTTGTTTTTTTTCACCAGCTGAGCTTAGAAATGTGTATATTCTTTCTAACTATTTTCCTTTTGTACTTTTAGTCTTGAATTGTATTTCTTATATAGTTTGTCTGTCACTTTTGTATATATTGCTATATTTTACTATGACGATGTCTATACAAACATTACTTATGTTCCATATGTAATTGTATTGTTTTTGGACAAATAAAGATTTTGATTTGAATTGATTTGATTTGATAGTCTACTACTCGATAAGTCATGCACGTACTAGGCTTGCCAGGTTAAAATATTGCGTTTACACTACTTGACTTTACACTATCTTGACCATACATGAGCCAAGCTTAATAACAATATATATTTGATTTTGACAATAAAAATATTTAGTCGCAAAACACAAATGTAATAAAACATTCGCACTCACTCACACTGAAAGTAATCGCAAATAATACTAACCAATCTAATTTTGTAACTGCTCTATTAAAATGTATTTAAATATAATACTGGTGCGCAACAGTAAAATTGATTTATTACTGGGATAATTATATTTCATTATTCTATTTTTATTACAATATCTTATAGCAAAAAATTATATTTGAGAAATATAAGTAATGCATAGTTCCCTTTTATGGTACCATCTATGTACATCGGGACTTTCAACCTCTTCACAAGGTCTACAGGCACACAACAGGTATTTAATACATTAATTGATATAGGCCTTGCAACTGGATATAATAAAATTTTAAAGTCGATGCTCCTCTGCTATTGAATCTTTTTATCTCTTTGTATACAGATTGTATCTCAAGGAAAATGGGGTATAACTCTATGTTTGAAGAGGGAACCTACCATACACACTTGATCGGTTAAATCGATTGGTCTGACACCATCGAGAGTTAAAACTATCCGATCTAGCCTTAATTCATAACAGCTGGTCGAGACGAGAGCTGAACGATCTACTTTAGATCATGTACATCAGTCGATTTTAAGAATCTTGTGTGTACGGTAGGTTTCCCTGCTGGACGGTGATGCAGTCTGCAGATCTGACAGACGACGTTTTGGTTCCCGTTCACGTCAGAATATCAAGGCCCCCGATTAGATTCCATCTGTCAATATAGGTCTTGGTACTGTAATAGTTTGTGCTGTGATTAATGTTTTAAATAATACAGTTTCGAAAATGTTTTACTAATATATGTATTCAAGTAGAAACGTTAGAATAAATGGCCAATATATGCAGTATTCCCACGAAAATCACAATTATTTCGTGAGTACTTTTTACCTTCACAATACAATATGTGACCTAGCTAAGTAGTTCACAAGCCTTAGAAACTTTGAGTATGAAATACAAAATTGGTTTATAATTATGAGGAAACAATATTGCATGAGTTCAATCAATCCGTTTATTTCTATTTGTCACAACAATGAAATAGCTGTAGTCACAATAAATAAATGCATAAAAATCACAACAGTAAATATGCCCAAGTCACAATACTTAGGCCTATGCTATTGTTCAAAATACTTATATTATGCAAACTATTGTGGTATTTGTCTAAAAGAGTGACTTATGATTTCATGAGCTAAAACTGATTTAACACGATGTGGAGAAGGCTCCAAAATATATAAAAATTTGCTTTGGGGTGCGGAATTTATTTATAAGTGGTTTAAAGTTGGGACTATTTTACGCACGGAGAGCACCGCGAGACAACTGTAACTCATCTGTCAGTGACTTTTCACCCTCTTCAAATTTAACTTAAAGGTGAATAAGTTATTATCGTGAAGTTAGGTTAGTTTATTTTTTATGTTGAACATATTTAAAAGTGGCTTTAAAGTTGGGACTATTTTACGAGCGGAAGACACGCGGACGCGGTGCACGCAGCACTCTATAGCAGACGACAGTATCTGTCACCCACTTCAAATTAACCTAGAGGCGGAATAAGGTGTTATCGTGAAGTTAGGTTAGCAAAAGTTAAGTTAGAGAGAGAGAGAGATATGCTTTATTGCATCAGCGTAGAGCTTAGAAATAGTGTCAACAATGAAAACATTTAAATAACTAATAACAAGAATTAAAATAAATAAATAAATGTGTTATGATGAAGTGTATAACATGTTTCTGATGTGTTGCCAAGGTGCCTTCTTCTGCATCGGATAATGAGCTCCTCCATGTTGTAGATAGGTTCCTCAGCCATCCACTGTTGTAGTCTTCTCTTAAGTGTCTTTGTGTCGCTGCATTTGATTCCTGCTGGAAGCATATTGAACAAAGCAGCTCTGGCATACGATGGCTTCTTGGAGAATCTTGCCGTCTTGTGGACTGGAAGGTTGTAGTTAGCGCCACCCCTTGTTTTGTGTCCATGAACATCAGCATTTTTCAGCAGTCTCTGGCCAGAATAGAAGATGATGACTTCACAAATGTAGATAGCTGCTAATGGTAAGATTTTGAAAACTTCTCTGCAGCTGTCTTGTTGTTGTAGACCTCCCAAAATCCTCACACCGCTTCTGAAGAACAAAGACTTGCTGGATGTTTTCTTTGGTGGAGTTCCCCAGAGGGTTATCCCATATCTGATGTGAGATTCTACATGTGCACGATATGCTGCTAGCGTAGCGTCAGAAGTTGCAACGCTGTCAATTCTTCTCAGTGCAAATATTGAAGAGCTAAGCCTTTGACAGAGCTGACTGACATGGACGTCCCAGCGAAGCTCTTGGTCCAGAATCAGTCCAAGATGTTTTGTGAACTCAGTTGGCTGAATGTCAAGGGGACAAGTGATGTCATTTTTATGCTTTCCAAAGACTACCTGCTGAGTTTTACTCTCATTGAAAACAAGGTCGTTATTGGCACAGTACTTTATGGCTTTACTGATCGAGATGAAGTTGTTTATCTCCAACGCCTGAGATTCCTTATCTCTGGTCAGAAGTACTGAGTCATCTGCAAAGATTACAGTATGACTGTAAATACTCATGTACATAGGCAGATCAGCAGAAAATAGCGCAAAAAGGACCGGGCCCAGCACAGAGCCTTGAGGGACACCTCTAGAGATTTCCATGAGCTCTGACTTGATTGTGCTAGTTTTCCCTTTGATTGTATTACTGATTTCAATTAGTTGACGCCTGCCGGTGAGGTAAGATTTGAACCATTCTAGCGCAGTACCCTCGGTGCTGAATGTTTGAAGTTTTTCCAAAATGAGCTGGTGGTCGAGGCAATCAAACGCCTTGCTAAGGTCTAAGAAGGCTGCGCTGACTGTTTTCCCACTCTCCAAGGAATCCATGATGTGCTCTACAATTTCCGTTGCTGCAGTGATTGTAGACCTGCCCGGTAAAAACCCATGTTGTCCCTTAGGTACTAAATCGTTCTGGCAGAGATGCTTTTGCAGACGTATCAGCACTACCTTTTCCAGCACCTTAGAAAAAGTAGGAACCAGGGATATTGGTCTATAGTTCCCCACGTCCTCCTTTTTGCCCTTCTTATGGAGTGGATACACTTTAGCGATCTTTAGGTTGGTGGGGACAACAGCTTGACTTAGAGACTTATTGATAATTGTAGTAAGAGGGTAGCAAAGTTCCTCTTCACAGAACTTTACAAGTCTGGAGGAAATGTCGTTGACGCCGGTAGAGGATGAAGGCTTTAGATTTCGTATGATAGCTCGGACCTCTTAAGTAGTTGCTGGAAGGAATGAAAAAGTACATTTTCAGCGTCTGGCTTGAATAAGGGGTAATTGGTTTTCTGTGAGCTGTTTGCTTTTAGTGTTTGGTCAGCAATAGATGTAAAATACTCGTTGAAACATTCAGCTACCATATTGGGACTCGTGATTAATTTGTCATTCACTCACAGCTTCCACGTGATTTCCTTTGGCTTCTCATGCGCTTTTCTCTCTGCATTAACGATGCTCCACATGGCCTTGCTTTTGTTAGAAGCCTGGGCTATTAAGTGTTCGCTTGCCATCCGTCTGGAAGCTTTCAACCTCAAATCGTACCATTTCTTTTTCTGATTAGCTTCAAGCTTGTCAAGATCACTTCCAGTAGTCAAAAATCTGTTCTGAGCTTGAAGGAAATCAGTCTTGCATTTCTCTACGTCCGGGTCAATTGCACGTCCTCCTGGTCGCTTAGATCGAGTTGTTTTGTAGGGACATGTTGCATCCAACACGGCAGTAAGACTATGCATCATTCCTGAGAATGCTTCATTTACATCGTCCTTCTGAAGGGTTGCATCCCACGATTCTTCCGCCAATTGTATTTTTAGCTGCAAAAGATTGCGTTCGCTTTGATTTCTACAGAAAGAGCTTGGCTGGGTTTTGGTCTTGGATGGTATGTCTAACGTAGAGAGTTGTCCTGTGTGGTCTGAGATGTGCTCATTAACCACTACGACGTTAACTTTAGTTGGATGAAGATTACTGCAGACTACGTTAGTTTATTTCTTTTAGTAAAAACATCGTTTTTAATGGTTTCTGCAACTTTCCCGAAGTTAAAACATCGTTATTTGGCCTTTTTGGAAGGTTTACATTTGGAAAAGTGCTAAAAATCCATAAGTCACTCTTCTAGTTTTTTACCCACAACCCACTCTATAGTCTATCCCAATGACAAATCAACTTGACCCCCAGCAAGTTGGTTTAGTTTGTTTCATTGACTCTCATTGGGATAGACTTTAGCGTTATAATGCATACCAAGGTGTGTTCACCTCTCCTTCCAGATATTTATTCCTTGATGTATTATAGGCTTTTCCCAACAACATAAGCAATAACGGTTCTTGTTTGTCTTCATTTTTTAAACACTAAAGGTAAAAGTTGCTAAAGTATTGTTCACTTTTTTTTACCTGTCTTCACTTTTGGTACATGTGTATTCAGGGGGTGTACTCAGTCTTGAGTCATTTGCCTGGGGCCTAGACCAAAAATTATTTTTAAAGAGTTGAAGGGCTTGGTAAACAATTCCGAACAAGCCGCTACAGAAGGTTTTTTAACAGAGCAAGGTTTTTTAACATTACTAAGAATTTTAATAACTTACCACATGTCAAGCATCAAAACTAATAGATTATTATTTATCCTTCAACCATGATATGAACCGGACAGACAGTATGAAAAAATCCTGTTTATAACGGTTTGTTTTCAGTGAAACTGTCTCACAGATAGTTGCTATTATTGATATTTTTAACTGTACGTAAAATCCTTATAGTGTATATTTTTGTTCCAGGTAACGTAGAAAAATGTCCTTATTCAATGTGTTTCACTATAATGAGCTAAATTTAACAAATATATCAACAACAGAGAAGTGTAAATACTACAACCGAACCACTGGTCGAATCATCACTCCTGCATACGAGGGCATCCCTGAAAACCTTTTGCTCAATTTTCTAGGATGGGTTGTAAGTATTTTTTATACACACAATTGAAATTTGTAATGAGGATAAAGCATGTATTTAGTCAATAAAAGTATTGTGTTTGTGGTCAATTTGATTGAAATCCTCCAAAATGTGTGTTACAATTGGTTTTACAAGATAGTTTGTAAAACTATACATATGTTCAGGAGCTTTCTCCATCTTTATCTTGCATGGATTTGTTTTGTCTGCATGCTAAGTAAAAACTAAAAATAGGCGTTGTGTTTGAAGAATTTGATTTCATAAGGTGAGGGATGTTAAAGGTATGAAACATGAAACAAAATTTAAAAAATAAGTTTATCAGGGTTATAGAACAACACTATTTGGCTTCACACCTTCTTTTCAATAAAATAAAACTATTTTAAAATTGTATTTTGGGTTTGAACTGAAACCCTCTTCAGATAAAAATATAACAATAAAAAGAGTGATCCAGTTTAAAACTAAAATATAATTTCAAATTTTAAAATTATTTTATTTTATTGAAAAAAGAAGGTGTGAAGCCAAATAGTGAATTCTATAATGAATGAACCACCTTCAGCAACACCATGTCGACAAAAATTTACCAATGGTGTTTTGTTTAATATATTTTTATTTTCAAAAATGGACCATATGACTAATTAGTATTAACAACCACCCATTTAAGTAGGAATTTACACTTGCTTTCATTTAAAAATGTTGAATAGACTGAACAATTGAGTTATGTTTGGTTAATATGTCCCCGATTGGCGTTTCAAACAAATTACCGTTCAATGATGTTATTAACTGACATAACATATTTACATCATTAACTATATGCCACTAAACATCTGAGACCCAAAAGTCTATGATTAGTATATTTTATTGGTTTGTCAGTTGAATTATTGACACAGAAACATGTGATGTGATGATGTATGAGTTTATTGATCTGTCGTGACCCTGTTTCTCGGTTACGGTGGCGAGGGGTGCATGATAAATCACTTGACCGTTGTGAGCCGCATCAAGCGTCAAACTTTGCTGGCACTCACACAGATGTATCGTGAGCATTGCACGTTAGTTTGCATACTTTAGGCTGTGTCGTGCTAACTAAACATCAGTAACCGAGGTTAGGAAAATAAACTAGTTTAAAAGTTCAAAGAAGAAATATTTAATTAATTTTTTGGACGAGGTTTGTTAATAGTATAATATTATCTTCAGAGCTTCAAAAAAAATAAAAAAAAAAAGTAAATATGTAAAACTTACTGTACCGTAAACATATGATTTAAAAATAGAAATATTTGGTTGGAACTTTCAACTGCAGTAAAAAAAAAAAAATGAAATGTCCTTAAAAACTCAATTGTTAACAAAAGAGAATTTTGAACTGGGTAGTTTTTTCATTATTTGTGAGGTTGTCTTCCTTTTCTAAATTTGTGTAGTATTTTTCTCAGGAATTTTTATAATTAGGTTTGACGAATTCTTTCAACATTTTCAAATTTTATTTTGATAGTCTAGTAGTATCTAGACCCCCTACTGTATGTCTAGTAGATACACTATGGATGGCAAATGCAAACTTTTCTGGAAAGGCCTCAAACAAAAATGTAATTAAATATTAGTGTTTTGAATTTCTAAATTAGTTTATTTTTTATTGAAACCAATATTTATTAATATAAAAATAATTATTACTTACAGTGCTTCAGTTCGAAGTAACTGAGGTTGTTTGGTAACATTGCAAACCATTAAATAGTTGATTATTGTTAAAAATTATTAATTAATGAATTACAGTAGACCCTCGATAGAACGGACTAATGTGGCAAAAGGGTGGTCCGGATTTTGAAATATCCGGAGCATCGGGAGGATACCGATAAGCATATCCTGGTGCATTAGGATCGATAAAAATAGACTCCAGATCGGTTACTGACGTGTTTGGCTGAGCCACACACCTTAAAACCTAGCGTTAAATTACTAGCGTTTAACGTTGATGTTAAAAAAAACTGAATGTAACAAAAAAATATGTTTTTATTTATTTAAATTTTTATTTTTTTACCGAGGGTGGTCCGGATTATCCTGAATCCGTGAAGCGTCTACTGTATTATTATTATTAAAAACTTGACACTTCTACAATTCAAATACGGCAATCTATTTCACCCATGTTACTGTTAAAATCTAAAGTCGTGGGTACAAATTCAAACTTAGTTAATTTTAAAGTTGAGATTATTTTCGGGGTGAAATTAAACTCAAACGACTGTTATAACATTGAGATGAAGTGCACTCAAATTAGGTGAGATAGGCCTTTTGTTTGATTAGAACTCAAATATGATGATCGTTGATCATAATCATTACAAATTCTTCAGATATCTTTCAACAAGTACTCACTTTGACTTTGATCTGCAGTATTTTTTATTCTTGATAAAATCTTCCAAAAGAATCATTTTTTCATTGTTCTATCATAAAAATTAGAAAATATAGCCAGTGCGTAGCAAGCGCTATCATAATAAAAATTAAAATATAATAAAATAAAACTAAAATTGCATTAAATTTGTCAGGTTTTAATAAGTTTTCAGTATAAAGTAAAACAACAGAAATTATTAACAAAATAATGATAAACATTTTTATATACGAGGGTCATCCAGAAAGTAAAGAACATTTTGGCATGGTCAAATAAAAAAAAGATATCAACACAAAACTTTTACAAATGCATAGAACCTTCCTCTACTTTTCTACATAGTTGCCATGAATTTCAAGACACCTGTTGTAACGTGGGACCAGTTTTTCCATACCCATGTTGTACTCATTTGCCGCCAAAGACTTGTGCCAGGATTTCTTAGCTAGCTTCTTGGAGTTCCTCATTGTTAGCAAACTGTTTTCTACCCAAAAAAACCTTATCTTTGGGAATAAGTTATAATCACTCGGCCAAATCAGGGCTGTAAGGTGGATGACTAAAAATTTCCCAACGTAAACGTTAAAGTTCGTGATGTGATCATAAAGATGCATGAGGCCGAGCATTGTCATGGATCAGCAACAATTTTTCTGAAAGCACTCCCGTCTCTTGTTTTGATGGTGCGTTGAAGTCGTTGGAGGGTTTCGCAGTTAATCGTTTTCTCTCTTGGAAACACATTTCAATATGTTTAATGTTTTGAGCGTTTAGAAAACAAACAACACTTTGCACTTCACATTTAGCGGGTTTTCAATTGTCGATGCCATTATTAATCACTGTAGAAACGAGGCGCGTAATCACACAGCAACAAACCTATACTCAAACTGAAAAAAAGGATGGAGCTATCAGCTGCACGCGCTATCGTAGTGGAGAAGGGTCTGCGCGGCGCGTGATGCTCAATCGTTCCTTACTTTCTGGATGACCCTCGTATAATTATAGACTTATGTGTAAAGTTTTGCCATTTAACTTGGGAGGAATTACAAGGTTCAACACAGAGTTTTAAAACGTTCTACATGGCGATAGGAATGAGTCTTTACTTCCTATGATTAATCGCCAATAAGTAGCAAATGAAACATGTTGTTCCTTACAGAATTCATCCAATATCTAACAGTACTCATGCAATTAACAGTAGTTTATTTTCAATTAATAGCATCAACTTTATCATGCTATATTATGCTACACAACAGACTTAGGGAAGTTAATACTTTAAAAAAGTAACTGATTACCATTACAGTTACTCCAAAATGTAACTGACCAGTTACAAGATACTCTCTCTTGAACTGAGCATGCAATTGCAATATAATCTGAAAAATTCATTAAGACAAAGTTAAACTGAATTGAGTTCAAAGTATATGTTTCTATTATATATATTTTGTTTAGTTTTCAGCTACAGGACAACATTGTTTTTGGACAAATAAAAGGCATCGGTTAACCTTATTGGTTTAACATTAGGCCTGCGCTAGACTTGTTCTAAGATGGATGGCCTACAACTTGACAAAGCTACTCTAAATGAGTAATAGAAGCTTGTCTTGTTGCACCCAGTACCTAAAACTGTACTCTATTCGAATAGTAAATTGTCGAGTGGGACAAGATAATTACGATAGTCGGAATGAATTGATTGCACAGATTTCCTATTAATCAAGACCGAGTCACCATTCAGGCATGCTGTAGGCGGAAACGCGAGATAGCCAATCATTCTTATCTGCCTGTCTCGCAACTTACGATGTACTAACCTTGCTTCATGTTGTTTATCAAAAAGAGAAAACATAGATTTAAAAACCCATTCATAAGAGCCTTGAAGCCGTTTGGGGTAACCTGCGATCAACTCTAGGTAGACTTCATTGGAAACCACTAGTTTTAAGCAATTTAATTAGGGGATTTTAATTTTTCAAATCTACCAAAATAGACAAAAACGGGTTTGAATGGTTGCTATTTTGAGTTTATGGCTCTATGTTGTCAAAATAATCTTAGTTTTGACCATTTAAAAAAATAATTTAATCTCTATTTACTTTGTAGTATTAATTGAAAAAGTACAAAATGCTTTCTTTGTATAATTTTTCTTGGATTTTTAAAACTACATTCTAGAGGGCAGTGCAGAAAGTAAGGTCCATGAGTGTGTCGATCATAGAAAAATGAACAAAGAATTGCTAATCGTTCAACATTAGATAGCCTGACTCATTGTTCAACAATAACTTGACGTATACTGTAGATATTTTTTTTCTCGCTCAAAACGTCATAACAATACATGGCCTCTACATGTATCATTCCCACTGTTCAAAATGACCGCCAAGAAATTAAATCAAGTTGTAGGTATTAAATTTTCAAAAAGAAGTTTAAAACCATTTTTAAAGGATGAAACGTATAATGCTTTCCTTTCTGTACTACTAGACCTTCATGTGTGTACCCCACCCTCCACATTGTTAAGTTAATGAAATAGGTTCAGTTTGCATGATAGAATAAATATGTTTGCTTAGTGTTGTTTGATATTAATTTGCCAGTTGTTTATTAACCGATTAACACTGGTTTCGGTTTGTGTTTTCTCAGATGCTGATAACACTGTTTGCTTGCTTAAGAAAACGAGCGTGGAATTACGGCCGACTGGCTTTGGTTCAAAAGAACGAAGAAAGGTATTATCTTATACTGTATGATTTGTTTTATCTTTCAAGTACTTAAGCGTTAATAATTTGCTGTCTTTTCCTCTGATTTATGAGAAATATTCAAACATGTGTATGAATAATTGCATGATGTCTTTGTGAAAGTTTGACAGAAAAGGTTAACCAAATTTGTTATTTCCACATGTAAAATGTGGCTAAACAAACAGTACTAAAAATGTAGGTTTTGTTTGCGCTTAATTTTACTAACATTTACCAATGGAAGAAAGTGATATAAGTTGTACCTATTAGTTATGTACGAGGGATACCCAAAAGTATCGGGAATCGGTCGATGGCGAGGTGGAGAACGCACATAGTTCACATTTTGGCCTTTAGGTGACGAAAGCCCAACTCTTCCTGAGTTCAGGACACTCAACTGTGGTCATTCTGCGAGGTCATGAAGAGGAGCTGTGTGCGTTTTTCTAAAAGTAGTTTTTGTTCTGCCACGTTTTGTTTTGATGGTGTAATTAAATAAACAAAGTTCAGCATAGAAGTTTTGGTTTTTTTGGTAAGAACGCGTCAGAAACGGTTGAAACTATTAAAAAAAAGCTTGAAAAGAAGATATTTTGAGTAAAACCAGAGTGTAACGAGTAGTTTTCCCAAATTCAAGATGTTGCCATGTCGATTGAAGACAAGCCTCATCCTGGACGACCTTCAAATTCTCGGTAATATTGCAAGAACACTGTCGAAGGCCATTGAGAATGTTTTTTTGCTGTCTGTAATGTGTTGAAATTCAGTTTAGCGAATTTCAACACACTCCAGACCTAAATTGTGGCGATATGGAGACGGGTCCTTTCATCATGAAAATGCTCTTGCCCACGTAGCCATCTCAGTGTGCTAGTTTTTGCCCAATATCAGCATGACCACCTTTCCCCACGACCCATACTCACCAAATCTTGCTTCACGCGACTTTTACATAAGAGATCACCGTCATTACGAAAATGAAGGAGTGAAAAGGCAAATGAGGATGGACCGTGCAGCCTAAGGGGTAAGAGGGGTGCTTTAAACAATAGGAGCATCGAATAGGCAAATGCATTACACTAAATGGAGAGTATACTGAAGGTATACATGTAAATTTGTAAAAAAAATAATAAAATATGGTTTTTATAATGGAATTTCCATTATTTTTGGGTACCCCCTCGTATTTAAAATGAGCTCCATTACATAAACTTATTGTTTAGTACTTTGTATTGTTTGTTACTTAAATTATACTCTTGTTTAGTTTCAAGCAAATTGTATCGTCAACTTGAGCAAACTTTCGGATGGGTGCAATCTACATTGCGAATGCCCTTATATAAAATTAATACAACTGATGTTTTCCTTATTTCGGCTTCTCGGACAATACTTTAGTCGGCCGAGGGTTTGATCTCGAGTGGCTGATCTACAGGAGGTCCACATAGTTGTGTGCAAGTCTTGTTTTTCTTAATCGGTTGTGACATTTCGTAAGTTAAGTTGTATTTTGCCTCCACAGAATATCGTTAACCGATGCTTTATGGTGTAAAAACTGCCGATCCAAACGAGGAGTAAAGAAAACCATTGCACATGTTATGTCTAAGATTGGGTTCGTAAGATTTAACAAGGGAGTAGTCTTCACAAAAAAAGTAGAAATTTACTTAGGCTGAAACCATTCAACGGTGGCATAATCCTCTTAAATAGCTATTTCACTAAAACAATGTGTCTATTTGTTTAGACATATCAGACGATCACCTACGTGGTTCGGAAGTCACGTTAAGCCGTTGGTCCTTGTATTTCCATTGGTCATTGGGCTATTAATTAATGACCCATTCTAAGGAAGAGTCGGCCTTAGTTTGTAACAAGACTACACCTCATAACTCATTACTACCACTCATTCTTCACCACATATTTGCCTTAAAATACCCTCATGAGAGTGGTCGGCATCTCAAATAGTGATTCAGCTTCAGGGGCTTATATAATTTTCTTAAGAAATTCAGAACTCTATTGACACATGATAAACAAAAATCTTAATATAAAAACAAAAATAAATAAAAAAAATAAACAAAAAAAATTTTGAATATATTACTTCTGCTAATGTTTAGTCATTATAGAAATTATCAATACGTTTCCTTATTCGAGAACAAAATCTTGTTAACAAGTTCATTGTAATTGTAGTTTTAATCTTATCTTCATTCTTGTACAAAAATAAATCTGTCCTGATTTTACATTATCATTCTGAATCATGGTTAGCTGCATTTGGTATGATTCAGGTTTCTGAATGGTGGTATTTTCAGAGGATTTAACTGAAATATTGAGTTAATTTAATATCTTAAAACCCACATCATTTGGAAACAGGAATTGAGATCAAAATATAGTAACGACTTTAACTTTAATAATCTTACTTTTGCAAAAAAGCCTACAGATTCAAACGTTTCAGTTAGAGGGTATCGGAGATTTGATAACATGTGGAAGAAATATGGTGGATATTTGGAAATATCATGGTTTTTGGTACAATAACAAAATTAAATATTGCTATTTTATTAAAATCATATTAATTATATTGATTATACCCATCCTCCATCACTTTGTATTTGATACATTTTACACATTATGTTTTTATAAACAATTTATTACTTTGGCATTTATTTCATTAACTTTTGTTGTGAAGACTATTTTTAATTTTATGGATTTCGGTTTTGCTTGTTAAATAAGTATTCTGCATCTATTGCGTTTCAGACCATCAATATGTATAACAATAGCCAAATCTGTTAAAACATTACTGCTTCACAATGGTTAGAACTTTTTCATTTATGATCTTCTTCTGGAGTTATTGGCAATTGATAGAAAATTAATTGAAAACAATAGGCCAATATAATTAAATATTAATTATATTGGCCTATTGTTTTCAATTAATTGTCTATTTCTTTTATGCTATTTTGGTTTTTTTTACAATTACAACAAGTCACTGATGCAATATATGAGTCTCATTCATTTGATAGATGTAGAAATAACTCTGTTCTTGATTTTTCCTAGTGATTTGTCTTTTTTCAATGTTTATTAAAACGTATAATTAGTTAAATTGAAATGGTCATTTATTTTTACCTAAAAGGTGGTCTGAAACATACTGTTTGTTTTGTTCTTTTTCTGCTGTAAAAATGCTAATAACACTAGTTTTGTTATTTTAGATATGGATCTTTCATATCTGCATAGGCCTAACAAATCTTTATGCCAAAGGGTTTGACCTGATGTGTTTAACTTATTTAGTTAGGCCAAAATTTGAAAAAGTTAGAGATTTCCGAATATTTTATGTTTGATCCAAATAATTGACTTTTTATATGGAAGTTTCCAATTATCGTAATATCTGGCTATCCTGATTGGGTATGACCTGATTAGACTTGGAATACTTGTAAACTTTATACAACTCCTGGTTTTGTTACAACTGATTACCGGTAATACAGTGCACAAGTATAGTAATCCTCTTGACTGTAACTTTCGCAATGTTGTAGATGGACCCAGCTCTTCTACGGGACACTGGATGACGTGATCGGAGCTACGGAAGTGAACTCGGTCACTTCTCTAGACTCGACTGTACATATCGACCGAGGCTTCTGCTCCTGGATCATCGCCATCTTCAAGATCAAGTAAATATTCATGAACGGATATTGTTGATTGATCGAGTAAAAAATGTTCAACCCACCTTTACAAATTTATCAAATCGCTTATATTTCAGGATTAAGCTGATCCTAAAAGTTGAGATTCTTGACAAAAATTAAAATTCAGAAAATGAGGCTAAAATCCCCTAAAGATTTGCCCCTGAGGGGGGATTTGGACCCTAAGAAATTTTGCAGGAAGAAGGGTATTTTTTGGGTGACAGGGGAGTTATACTCCGATCACTAGAAAACCAATTTTAAGGGTTGTTAATATTACAAATTATTCAAATCACAGAAAAATTATAAATCTCATTCATTTTAATTCATAACTCATTAAAATCTTTTTTGAAAATGTCTTGAAATGCAAGCAAGAAATATTGTTTTCTACCTGAAGGGGAAAATCCAATCCCATTTACTGCTTCTATACGGCTCTATACTTATATTATAAAAGGATTATTCCCTGTAAATCTGTAAATTGAAGGGAGGGGAATGTTTCAGGAATTTTTGAGACAGGTTTTTTTGCTAGTACTCTTACAACTCTCTAACTTACCTATATAAAATTGTATTTCCTTGTAAATACCTAACACTAAACACTTGTTCACAGGGACGAGAACATCTTAACAAAGAGTGGGTATGATGCCGTGCAGTACCTTTCCTTCCAGCGACATATCATAGTGCTTGTGGCTATCATCTGCGTCATCTCCCTCACTGTCGTGCTGCCGATCAACTTCCAAGGCGATCTTCAGACAGAGGAGAGGTCCTTCGGACACACAACCATCAGCAACTTGGATCCTAAGTGAGTTAGGTGTATTAAGAATATGAAAATTTGTATTTAAATTATTCTTTAGTTTATATTTTTTTATAATGGTTCAGGTTGTCAAATCAAATGTTTTCTTAAGAATTCTTTTGAGGCTGAAATTTTAACTTCATTCAGGGTATAAAGAAAACCAGTAAGCTTACTTGGTTTTTTTTTCTTTGCAATGTCTAAAGGCGCAAACTGCCGTTTTATAACATTTTCTGATCCTTCAATATTTCTTCAAAAATACCACAATATAACTTTGAAGTAATTCTACACGTAGTCACCGCTCATTAAACAATACACCAAGACCAACAACATATGACATTCTTAAAACTTTTTACACATCTCAACCTTTTTAAGAGGTTGTATTTCCATTGGTCATTGGGCTATTAATAAGTGACCCATTCTGAGGAAGAGTCTGCCTTAGTTCGTAACAAGACTATACCTCATAACTCATTACTACCACTCATCCTTCACCACATATTTGCCTTAAAATACCCTCATGAGAGTGGTCGGCATCTCAAATAGTGATTTAGTGATCTATAAATATTAAACATATGGGGGTGTGTGTTGCCAGCTCAAACTGGATGTGGGTGCACGTGACTCTAGCACTCCTCTACCTGCCGCTGGGCATCTACATAATGAGGAGGTTCTCCGTGAATCTCAAGGTGGAAGACAGGGACACAGTCTCTCGCACTTTGATGATATCCGACATACCTCGGCGCTCCTGTGACGCTGACGATCTCCATCGACACTTCCGGTAAGTCAGAAATAAACAGATACATTAATGTGGTCATGTAAAGGTTTGTTGAGGTTTTTTAGGTCTGCAAGAGCATTTTTTTGAGTGACAAGATCAAAAATCAAGGTGAAAATTCCATAACCAAGTTTTGTAAAAATATGGATGTTACTGACTTTTAAAATAATTTTGTATATTGAGTAATGACGAGAGAAAAAGTGAGGTTTGTGTAAGGTTTTTAAACTCGTCCTCTGAGGAAAATGTATCGGTACCTTAAAGCGATTACATAAAAGATATTGTCAGAATTTTTATGTAATGAATCAATCAAAACTTTAGTTTGGTAAGGATTCAGCCTTTTGGCTGAAATAGGTAATTTAACAAGCGAAAATAGGATAGTCAGCTAGCTTGCCTATATTAAAATCATTGACTGAAAATTGGCTGGAATGAAAATATTTTCCAAATTTATAATTATCCTAACACTTATTGAATAATACTAAATAAATAAATATTTATTGCTTACAATAAAATTGTATGACAAGTACAATTTAATAAAACTGAAACTAATAGTCTTCAAATCTTCCTAATCATTCTGATTTTTTCAGGAGGCCTATCCAGAGTTTGAAGTTCAAGGGATCCAGCTGGCTTACAATATCACCAAAGTCAGCCGTCTGGATAAAGAAAGGTAATTATTTAATTTACCAACACAATATTCAGAGTAAATTAATGTCCTTTCATCTATTGGAAAGTTCTCAAAAAATAACATTATATTCTTGATTTCCGTGAAATAAACATGCTATTCTCGCTTTTACAGAGAGACAGCCTACCAGGCCAGACTGTACTGTGACAACTACCTCAAGGACACCGGGATCAGACTGCAAATGCGTCCGTACCTGTGCGGCAACATCTGTGCGTGCTGTGACATGTTCGGATGTTCCACCGTCGACGCTATCGACTACTACACCGACGAGGAGGCTCGGCTTCAGGCTCAGGTCAGTTGCATGGTAGTAAAAATGAATTTTAAACATTTAAACTATGTTTAGTTTTAGAATTAAACATTTCCAAAATTAGAAAGGAAAAGGTTTATACCTGGGAAATGATTTTTGAGGAACACTGGTACTATTATGTATAATTTATAAATTAATATTTTAAACTTTTAGATATTCATTTTACTGCAATTTTGCAGCTGTTTATCAGGAAAATTGCATTTTTAAAAGTATTTTAGTACTTTATATCTGGTAGTATAAGTTTGTCTGTAACTTATTGTACTATTCATTACTCAAGTTAAATTCTATTGGACTGTTAGAACACTTTAGTGAGCCAGCTTCTTTATTTCTCAATATTGTAAAGTATGAATTCAAATTAGAATACAAGAAAATGAACCAACCAAAATCGCAGCAGCAGTTTTTATGAAATGTTTATAAGTAGGCTAATGACCAAAGAGTAGTTAGGAACGTCTGTTTTCAACAAAAATAATTATTAAACTCGTACAAAATATTCTCAAGAAAAAAATAACAATTGAACCCTACCAACTTTTTTAGCAGGCTGAACCCACTGAAAAACTATCTGTTTGTTTGACAGGTGGACCTAGAAAGAACGACAGCACTGAAGCGCCCCCTGGGTATTGTGTTTGTAACGTTGGTGTCCCTGGCTGCAGCCAAGAAAGTGTACTCGGACCACCAACACTACGCTTGCAGTGCGAGTCCTCCGGTGTCCTCGGTCAGTCGTAGGCTCAAACCCCACAAGTGGAAGGTGCAGTTCGCCCCCTCCCCCCGAGACATTTGCTGGTAAGTCATCATCAAAAATGTTGTTGAGCATTTTCACTGCAGTAACTGGGAGGAAACCCAAATTGTATTTGAGTGTACTTGTCTGTCTACTCGTATTCTAAGTCATTAACTTCATTTGGTGAACACTGACTGTATTTATTGAGTTGTAGATTCAAATCTGGAGAATTAAGGGGCCAGAATTGCCAAACCCCGTTCTTGTCAGTTATAAGTCATTGTTACAAACTAAGGGACTCGTGCGTGGTCCTGTAATTCAGCTTCATGGAGGTCAGGTTTTGAGGATGATATAGGTCTAAAGCGGCTCAGATAGACTCAGTGATCATCTGATGATACCCGCATCAACTCCCACCATCGTTTATACATATCAGACTATCACCTCTCGGAAGTCACGTTAAGCCGTTGGTCCTTGTATTTCCATTGGTCATTGGGCTATTAATTAATGACCCATTCTAAGGACGAGTCGGCCTTAGTTTGTAACAAGACTACACCTCATAACTCATTACTACCACTCATCACACTCATCCTTCACCACATATTTGCCTTAAAATACCTTCATGAGGTTGTTTGCCATCTCAAATAGTATTTAGAAGGGGACGTCAATAAGAAGTGGAAAATGGTCTTATGGTTTAGCCAATTAGCTGGGCCCAGACAATGAAATTGACATCAAGGGGTTGGAGAGGTGACCACTGACCAGGCTAGAAGGCTTAAGCATGCTTTACAAGGCCTCAACACTCACCTGGCGTCCTCACCATGGTCCTTTGTTTAACGATTGTTGTTGACGATGTGAGAATTTCAGAGTTTAAACTATTATTGCAGACATTTTCCATCTTGCTCACTAACAATGGAAAATGTCCACAATAATAGTTTCAACTCTCCATGGTGTTCCCCTGCTAAACCAAATGACAAAGGGAACCCGAACAGCAGGTTTCGATATTTTTACCTTACATGTACCTGTGTTTTTCCTTGACAAACTATCAAGACATTTCCCTGGCAGTCTTCTTGCTCCTACTTCAACTGTGAACAAATTGGGTTTGAAACCCTTTCATTCAGCTCTAGAACAAGTTCTTCGTACTTCCAGATCTTTCTTAAATTCTGACTAGGAATTTTTTCCTCCCAAGTCACTGTGAGCTCCACTACAATAACTTGTATTGAGTCAGCAGAATACACCAAAATATCCGGGCAAAGAGATTTCACATTCTATTCCGGTGGAAACATATATAATCAATCAATAAGTGCCACTGAATAAGTTTTTCGAGTTTAGCTTCAAAATAATCTGTAATTGTGTTTACTATTTTATTTTCCTACAAAAGTTGATTCAATATTGATTGGTTCGCAGGGAAAACTTGTCGGTGTCTCGCAAGAACTTTGTGATGAAGGCTGTGCTGCTCAATGTGTTCTTGTTTGTTATTTTGTTCTTCCTCACGACTCCTCCAATCATCGTCAACGTAATGGACTCCCTTGTACTCAACCAGGTGGAGAAAATGGTAAGCCTAATACTTTATGGAAAAAGGAAGTTATTAGATCAGATATTAGGATTTTAATAGGGAATCAGGCAGACTCTCACTTTTTAATGTTTCGGCTACCTCACATTTTAACTTTTCTGTAAGAAAACAATTTTAAAATAAATATTAGGATTCTGATAGGGAAGCAGGCTTACCATCTAAAAGTCCACTACTTGATGCAATACAATACAATAACATCTTTACAAATAGGGCACAAAAACCAAATATTTTGTTTCATCACAAAATATAGAAATGATTGGTTTGTCGTGTACTATTTGTGTTTCTATCAAGAAGTGGACTTTTTAAGTGGTGAACCTGCTTCCCTATCAGAATCCTAATATCTATTTTAACATTTTTGGTTACAGAAAACTTAAAAAGTGAGAGTCCACCTTAAATATCAATGCTAGCTGTATGACCAAGTGTCACTTTATCACAGTCTTAAAGTTAGTTGCTGTCAATTTGTCTCAACAAAAGGTAAAGGTAAAGTTTGTCTTGTTTAACGAGGCGAAGTTAGGACTACAAAGTCCTCTCTACCACTCAACCTCGACCTTTACCTAGCGTCACCGTATAGTCACATTACAAATGTAAGTGGTGACTGCGGGGATCGAACCCGCCACCGGAGTGATGAGCTCCGGAGTCGCGTGCGATACCAATCCACCACGGATCCACAAAGTTAAAGAAATAAAATTAAATATAGAAATGATCAGGGATTAACGTAAGTTTTGGAATTAACCTGGAAAAATTAAAACCCCGAGTGGTAACGTTATGAAGCGATCCCCTAAAACTGCCTTCTCACAAGTGGAACAGTGCTCAGTACCTGTTGTGTTCCGGCAGGGTGCGGTTGTGTCCGAGTTTCTGCCGACGCTGCTGCTGTGGACAGTGGCAGCGTTGTTACCCGTGATAGTGTCACACTCGGACGAGTGGTTGAGTCACTGGACACGCTCCCAGCGCAACCACTCCATCATGCGCAAGACTTTCCTCTTCCTGCTCTTCATGGTGCTTATCCTGCCCGCCCTAGGGCTCACCAGGTCAGTCGCTACGGATACTGTGTTTACTATCTCTGCACATTTGTTCTTTTAACCATTTGTACAACTATCTGATAAATAATAAATAAAAAAAGTGGCAGACACTTAGCCTTAAGCGTTACTGTGATTCCTAGCAAATGCCCTATAATAAGACAAATTACACTGGAAATATCCTTTTTGACCTCTTTTGGACCCATGTTACCACTCCACAAGTCACATTTTTGTCAAATTTTACTAAATTTGGTACAAATATTCTTTTTTAAGCATTTAAATTAAGTTTGTTATCCAGCAAAATCGGACCACCAGAAGTGTCCTATTGGAGAGTCACTTGCCCCTGAAATACAGGGTTTTAATTTGTTAAGTTATAAAATCTGAATTTATGAACCGATTTTCATTAAACTAAGTATAAAAATCCATAGTATTGCGTATATATAAAAATATTTACATATATAAAGTTTTGCCATTTGCCTCAGCAGGTGTTGGGAATCTCAACATTGCAAACCAGTTTGTTCTACGACATTTTGTTCTCTTTGGCAAGAGAAATGAATAACTCTATTTCCTGTAGAAATTCGCTAAAAATACATCAACAAATGTTTGCCTCTATCAACACTGTAACCAATTTTATGTGCTTTGATAACAATTCAAGCGCTATTATTCTGTTTGAGCGCTTGGATTGCAGTAACATAGTATTAAGTGAACAATCTATTTGATAGGGCTAAATATTTACATATATGAAGTTTTGCCACTCCCTCCCCTTGCCTCAAGGTGTTAGGATCTCAACGATTGCAAAACCTGGTGGTTTTGTTATAGTGACGGACAGCTGGCCCCTGTCTGTCAGCGTGGGTTCGAATCCCACCGGTGCGCTCTTTGGTAAATGCTAGTTGTTTCCTGCGGGTGCGAGGGCCACAATGACCGCTGAGAATCACTGAAGAGAAAATGGCTACATCAAATTGGTTTGCTAAATCCCCTCTAAAGATGTGGTTCAATGACTGGTAATGCAACCAGAGGGGTTTGTGCTGAAATTTTTATTTGACTCAGGAGGACAAAAACACCATTGATAACAATTCAAAGAGGAAGCTATAAATAAAACTTGTTTTGTTCAGTGCTCAAGCGTTCCTGATGTTTGCACTGGACTCGCACAATGAGACGTATCGCTGGGAGTGTCTGTTCATGCCGGACAAAGGAGCGTTCTTCGTCAATTACGTGATCACTTCAGCATTCATCGGCACCAGTCTGGAGTTGATCCGCTTCCCCGAGCTCTTCGTGTACGTGCTCCGTCTGTGTCTGGCAAGGTGAGTTACCAGTGTGGGGGCTAAGTAGTTTCAAAAATTAGCTGGATAATAAAAGAAAATTGCTAACCAAAACTAACAGAAAAAGCAAGTAGCAACTTTCACACATTTAGAGCAAGGGAAAGATGTTTGGCTACTATTAGTATGATTAGCGAAAGTAGTGTCTTGTCTTGGTTATTTTGTTGATTCTCTGTGCCTTTTCTTCATTTACATGAATACTGTTAAACATTATAAAGCGCCCACATCTATATTGTCAAGGTAAGATTAACAGTAAAGTGGTTGTGTTTCAGGTCTAAAGCAGAGTCAGTGTCTCTGAGGAACACTATCATGTGGGAGTTTCCGTTCGGCCTGCAGTACGCTTGGATGCTGCTCATCTTTGCGATGACGACAGTCTTCAGCCTCTCCTGTCCACTGATTACACCTTTCGGTAATATCTCATCACAAACTAGTTAGCAAAATAACTAACATAATTATGCGAGGAAATAATTTGAGACTGATAAGGGTTATTCATTGTAAGGATGGTTTAGCATAGTTTCATTTGTTGTTGCTACTCGAATAATTTAATAAAACAATATGCTAAAGTGACTGGCTATGAAACAATTTTCCTCGACATTTTGTCTATTTAGTAACTCTAAAAAATGGACCTCAGTAATGGCAAGCGGGCGTGTTCTTAGAACATCTGTTATCACAACTACTGCTCACAATGTGCTGCCCAGGATTAGTGAACTTTTGTCTGGGGTCTGGATCTCAACTGGCAGCATATCTAATTTTTAATTTGTCTAAAAAACCTTAGTATGAAGTAATCTGAGCAGATACTAACCAGACAGATACTTACTGGAAGATAGTTCACATGGTACATAACACTCCTGGTATCCGCAGGTCTACTTTACGTGACGATGAAGCACTGCGTGGACAGATACAACCTGTACTTTGCGTACGGGCCGAGCAAGATCAGCACACGGATTCACGCGACAGCTATCAACTACGTAGTGGTGAGCATCGTACTGCTGCAGGCGAGCTTCATGCTGCTCAGCGTCATGCGTCGAGGTCTCAACACCATCTCCATCTACGCACTCACCGGCTTCATCCTCACACTCATCATCGCTATCCTGCACAGCAGCTTGAAGTTCTGCAGCGGTCTCAGTCCCATCTACCATCAGGTCAGTGTTCTCTTTTTGTATTTTAACATGTTCGCTACCGACCGACGCAAATATACGGCAGCGGGGTAATTGCCACAACCCGTGCTTTTAAGAAGACAGCGAAATTCTTACAGTCCAGACTTGATGCACAAAGAAGTTCACCCCACCCCACTTGTAAAATTTGTTTGTCATTATAGCTCAATATATTTCAAGTTGGTACTGAAAAATTGAATTAAATTAAGTTTTATCGTTTTTTTGTAGTGCTGCAAATAATATGCGGTGCCTGTTCTTTATTGTTTAAAGTAGGGTTCTACAAGTAATTACCTATATTTTATTTATTTTATTTTTAAGTCAGAAAACAATTATGGAAATTGTGTTGACTAGTATGAAATGAAATGAATATGATTCTTGATTGAATAGCGTACTAGACATAGAAATTCCAAGTGTAGCCTGAAGTGTTGCCAACTGTCTTATGACGTCAGAAGTTGTTCAATTTGCAAACCAAATGCCTAACTAGTATCTAGTATATGAAATCTAGTGTTTGTTTTGTTTGTCATGGACAAAAATAAGGGAAATTCAAGGAAGTAAAACTTGTTGAATGATTTAAAAATCCCTGTACATTGAAGTACAGTACGATCTCACTAATCCGCCCTTTATCAGGGTCGGAAATGATTAGTGGAGGTTCACTAAAAAAGAAATTTGCCAGGAATAATCTTTCTTACGTAGGAGGAGGCAAACAAAGCACACTTTGGTCACACGCTTTACAGACAAGTAGAGGCTTGAAACTAGGTCACAGTGGTTAAATGACACGGTCACAGCGCCGGATTACTGGACTTGTCGGAGTGGCAAACGGCCGGATTATAGAGACTGTACTGTAGTAATAATGAAAACACAAGCATTAAACACGTTAATTTGTTTCCAGACTAATGACTCAGATTCCTTAATCCTTTTTCCAACCCACCTGAGTAGTATTGAACTCATACCTCTTCTCTTCAAAGGTAAAAATGTTTGGCGAATAACAGAGTTAGTGTGAAAGGATGGTATTAAAACAAGAAAGAGTTTACTACCAATAAATTAATAAACCAATAAACGGTTCATGAAACGTATTTTTTTCTGTTTTATCCAGTTAAAAAAAATCCTCCAGTTTTGGTTTTTTCATAAAATGTAACTCTATTACTCTAGAAATTGTACAAGGTGTTGTAATAAATTGTGAGTGTAGTGTTATAGTGTAATTTTTATGTTTTGCTTCTGATTAGAGGGAGGTTAAAAAGGTATGATGGACAACTCTGCTAAGGAATTGCAAGTGTCATGAAGACTTTTAAATGTACAGGCGCACAAGACTAGTCCTTGTACATTGATAGATTAAAAATTACTAATTTAAAGTAGGCTTATTATTAATGTTTTTCTAGTGTTTTAGTTTTAGAAAAGTATTATTAGAAATAGGTTTCATTTTAGGAACAAAGTTGTTTGAAATATTGGTTAAATATAGTTGTTTTATAATAGGTTTTGAAGTAGAAATAGATTTGGTATTTAAATTTACTTTGTAATATTAGTTTGTAAAAAACAGTCATCTTACCAGACAATGTATTTTAGTAGGCCAGATTATAGATAAGATATTGTAAATAAGCTAGTTTTAACCCAAGTTTTAGGGGTGTAGAAAACTCATTGTTCATCATTTATAGATCATCTAGGAAATAAATGCATGAGTTGTGTTTTTAGATATTTAAAAATTTTAGGTAAAATTCCTAACCAATCTTTAAAGTTTTAGTTTGAAACTTAACAATATTATTTTTTGTAGTTTGTATAATAGTGAATGAACTGATTAATCTTTCAGTGCTTAGTAGAGTCTTACACTAACAAACAGTGCTTTTAAATATATTGTAAAAATATAAACAAGTAGCATACCAATTTGCTGCAGTATAGTTCTATTGCCAGTATAGAGCCTCTACTTTTGAACACCTACTACTCCAAGAAGCTAATTTACTTTTCAAATGCCATTTAAGTGTCTCCCTTAAGTAGGATATTTGGTTGTGTTGCTCATTTTGACATGCAAGGTCAAAGGAGTGATACTCAACTAGGCTCCTAAATTGCAACTTTGGATTTGGTGAAGGGAACTACAGAGTAATTTATTAAAAGTGGTAAAATTCAAACAAATCATCTTATATCAAGCCTAAGTTATAAAAATCCCAAAAGAAAAGCACCTTGTAATATTGGCACCACTTTCTCACCTTCATTTAGAAAGATAATTTACTAAATTTATTCAACAAACGAATACATATTCTTCAAAAGGAAATATTGGCAGATATGACACAAAATTTATAATTAACACAAAATATACATAAATAAATTTGCAAACCTGGCCATGACGTCCTGCTAGTTAAAAGCACCTATTTAATAAAAATTTAACCTTTACTCCCCTTATTTGTAAATTATAGAACTTTCTTTAAACGAATACATCACTAAGATATTTATTTATCAATGGCAAATGCTGATTTACAATACTTTTTCGTATATTATATAAATGAAAAAGATAGTGAATATTATCTATACAAACTTCACAAAATTTAAACCTTTAAAGACTACTTTTTTGTAAGCTTTACTCTTTTTTGAAAGAAATTAACTTCAAACTAGTGTTTAAGTTAGAGTTTTTGCTAGCAAATTTACATTACATTAATTTGTTTTCACATTTGCTTGACTGTGTTCCAGCCGAAACCAGCGCCGAGCGCCAGCCCCAGTCTGAGCAGCCCGCGGCACGGCGGGGCCGGAGGTCTGCGTCACCAGTTCGTCCCGGACGTGCTGCTGCGCAACAACAGTAGCGCCCCGGAACAGGCTGCGCCCCGTCAACCTGACCTGGTCACTGTGTACAGCCCCCCGCCAACGGAAAATGTTCAGGTAACGCTTAATTCTTTTTTTGTTATTATTGTTATCCTTTGAATCCACGTGGCCTGAAATACTTCTAGCTCAGATTAATGGCTACCAAGGGTTTTACGAGATATTAAAAAATCAACTGCAAGATCCATTTTAGGGTGTCGGAAGCTCTGAAACGAGAAATTTGATAGGTGTCTTAAATAATAAACCAGTTTGGGATTATTTTTGGCTGAAGTGTTGGCAGCCAGTCTAAGCAAAAGATTAGTCACCGCTCAGGCCATCAGTTCTTAAGAGGCTGTCAGAAAATTATTTTGAGGTAATTGTTGGTTTTTTTCTTTTTACAGGTTTCAAAATGAGGGTTCACACAACAGGAGTTTGAAAATTTAGGATTTACATTCTTTCTAGTTTTTCTACTGTATAAAATAATTAAATAAATATATTAGGGTACTGAAACAATGAGTCTAGAAACTAGTGTTTAATAATTTTTAGCATAATAAGAGTTTAAATAGTAAAAAAGGCAAATTTGTCTTGTTTAATGAGGCAAAGTTAGGAACTACAAAGTCCTCTCAACATCGACCTTTACCTAGCATTACAGCATAAAAACTTAACAAATTGTTAGGGGTGACCGCAGGGATAGGACCCGCGCCATTGGAGTAATAAGCTCCGGAGTAGCGCACGGCTCCGCTAAAACATGATGAAAGTGTATAGTTTTGATTATCTGTACCGTAGCAACATTTTATACTTAATACAATTTCATCTCGGTAATTGGTTTGTTAGCAGCCGAGAAACTACGGCACGGAACATGCAGTGTCACACACGCAGCCGTCCATCAACAGTGAGGACAACGACTCCCTCTACCAGAACTACGATAACCCTGCCAACACTGAGGCTTAAGTGCAATTATGGTTAGTTAACAACAATGTGTGTCTAGCAAAACTTATTTACTGGGTGCAACCATAATCAAAACACAAACATATTCTAAATCTGTTTGACGAGTCAATCAATAGTCTTGGTCATGGTGGCCACTCAACTGTAAACCATGAAATAAGCCTTGAATTTAGTCAAACTTGAAAAACGTGTGAACATTTTAAGTTCAATTATATAACTTTATTTATTAGTTACTTGCTTTAATATTGCCCGAGGTCAATTTTGGTATTCTCATAATAACATAACATAACATAACATAACATTTATTGTCAGTGTACAATTAATTGTGTTGACTAAAATTAAAACTAAGGTTACTTTAGAAATGATAAAATTTAGTCCAAGTACATTAATGGTAATTGTAAAATAAATTCTAAACCTATTTGAAACTATACTTATAATTATGCTTTATAATTAGTTTTGCATCCATAAATTCATCCACACTATAAAATGAATTGTTTAAAAGATAGTGTTTTAGTTTGCGTTTGAATGAATTAAAATTTGTCTCTGATCTTATACTTTCAGGGTTTTACTCCAGCTACACAAGGAAGTTGGTCGTAGATGTGAATGAAAAATACGAAAACAATGCAATGACATAAACAATGCCTCAATTCCAGGCAGTGTATCGATAACATTCTTGTTTTATTTACATTTTGCTCTGAGACACTAACCACTCTTAGAGAGTATTTCAAGGTGAATATGGAATGACGGTGAGTTTGATGAGTGTTTTGATGGATGATGAGATGTAGTTTTGTTATAAACTAGGGCCGACTGTTACCCAGATTGGGCAGATGTTGGGGCTATTAATTAAAGACCCAAGTAGCGGTTGGGTCATTAATGGAACAGACCAAGAGCTTAACGTGACTTCCAACCAAACCTTTGTGAAAAATTAATCACTGCGCCCGGGAATCGAACTCGGGCCAATTTGTTGCAAAGCACACACAATACCAATGAGCTATGGCCACCCCTAGTACACTATACACTAGAGTCCCGCTTATCCGAACCCCGCTAATCCGAAAATCTGCTTAATCCAAACACTGTTGAGGGGAAAAAATTATACGATTTTGAGTTGGTAAAATAAATAAAACTGGTTTTCCAATTACTGTATCATACTTTATGTGTTTAATAACAAACTCCAAAATACAGTAGAATCTCTATTATCTGAGATAGTTAGGACTAAGACCACCTCGTATACGAAAAAGTGCTTCTACCAGAAAAGTGACGCTTACGCCTCCAACCACCAACTGTCACTAATGTAAGGAATGAGAGAGAAGAAATCAGACTGTCCAGCTACGAGCCCACAGAGATGAGGGGTGAAGGCAAAGAAAGAGATGACAGGTGGAAAGGACAAGGGAAGAGAAGGAAAGCAGAGAGGGGAAGAGAGCAGCTGCCGTGTGTGTGCAGGAGGGGGAAGGCAGGTTCCAGGTTGTCAGTGAGGGACAACCTCCCCCTTATCAGCTGTCTACTACGTCATTAGCTGTTGCTTGGCAACCACATAGGGCCGGGACTACATATCCAATCACAGCATTTTCTCTGTATGCTTGTGACATCGATCTTTGAGGAGAGTGTAGTGTGCGTTTGTTATTTCCTCATATCATTTCCATTTACTCAATGATTAACTTCATTTGACAAATAATGTTTTTATACTGGTACTAGTTTTGAATTACAGTAAATTGCAAAGTATTTAGTACAATAATAATCTAGAATTTGATCTAGTACGTGTACAAAATGGATGTTTGGTTCTGTCTGAGATCGTTATCAGCCAACCTGATAATGGCTGCCGGCCTCCATTGAAAATGCACTCAGCACGGATGTAGGGGGGAGAGGGGTGTTTACTTGGAACTGCTCGCCACTAGTTCCTTATCTTCACCAGAAGTACAGTACACACCCTGCCGCCACATCATCTTTGTACTGCTTGTCATACCTGAGTACGTTACTTCCGCACTGTTTTGTATTCCAGTGTACTACAGCATTCAAAAACACAGTTTCTTACATTTAAATATAAAATATTAGTCGCTCAAACTCAATATATGACTTTATAAGGTCAATATATGATAAATCCGTCAATATATGCCTAAAATCCGCTTAATCCGAACAGGATTCGGTCCTAATTGGTTCGGATTAGCGGGACTCTACTGTATAGTCTATACGTTTATAGTAATAATATTCTCAAATTATATCAAGTGTTACACTGTTATCACTCAAGTGGTATTCATCAACTAACACAGCATCGTTGTTCTTTGTTACAGATTGCTGTGAACTGTTGCATCCTTTACTCTCCTAGTCACTGTTACTTCCATTAGAAATGTATTTATTTTTATATGTAACTTCCTCACACGTTTGGCTGTGCTTTCCTCATCTTTGATTATTTGATTTACCGTAGGTATCGTGAATAGTTCTACTGTTTGTTTCTAGTAAAATGCGTTTAAACGATCCTGAGATGTGCGAGAGCCGAGATCTCTTTGTCGAGATGGTTTTTCTTGCAAAGATTTATAACTATAAAAGACGTTGAGATGAGAAAAAGTAGCTACTGAAGAGTAGTTACTCCTGCCGGTGTTATTCAGCGTTTGTGGCCACAGAGCGTGATTGGCCTGTGTGTGATCGATATCTAGTGCTCGTTGTAAGTAATTGATGATTACAAAGTAGTCGGCAGGTAATTGAGGTGTTCGTGGCGATATCTAACACACACACAAGAGGAATTGACATGTAAATAGCAATATAAACATGCAATTGAAGTGTAATTTATAATAACTGAACTGTTCCTCTATTATTGTTATTACTCAAAAACTTCAAAACAAGTCGTTAACGGTCATATTATTCCAAGAACTTGGTTTTTAAATTCTACTTTTCATCTTGGCCTCAAATCTTAAGATTTTTTTATTTCGCATAGTCTCATCTTGACTCTGAAAAACCAGCTGTCGCACATCTCCACTGAAATATATAAGCAATTTAGTATTTTGTTTGAAATGTGTAAGAGATTTCTATTGATTCTCTTGCCCAATTTTTAAAATACTAGGCCTACCCAAGAACAATTTGCAAAGTGTTTGTTTGGATTTTTTAATAATTAATAATAGTTGTATTCTTTTTTACCTATACTCACACTAAGTCAATTCAGTAGTTTTAATGGGCTAGTCCAAAGTCATATAGGGTAGTTTTCCCCCAGGCTACCAGTCTATATTCAGTTTACACTCAAACATTCAACCTTGGTATTCCAACTGTAAATCGTAGTTCTCTAACTTGATTTTCTGTCTGGTTGATTCACCACAAAATTACAAATCACTGTTTTCTGCCAGCGGTTAAAACTTAGGTTAAAAATAAATAATAAATGGTACCTGAGAGACATCTGAAACAAGAATAACTTAAAATGATTGTTGTTTCATAAGCCACTGGTACAATTAATTGTTCAAATCGTAGCTGTCGTCTTAAAACTTAAGACGAACAAATGATCATATAACTTGTTTTACCCTAGTAGAGAGTTAAAATCCACTTGCTTTCATTCTAGTTTGGATGATATAGCAATAATTTACTCAATTATAGCAATAATACTTGAACGCCAAAACAGGAAACTAATTAAGTTCTAATGTATTACATTTACTTTTAGAACCAGAAACAATTCAGTTGTAGAGTTTTAGTGGCATTTATGAAATTGTACCTGTCCATTTCACAAGGAAAAGTAATTTATAAATATTACCGAAATCCAAAAAGAACTTTGTGGTGTCCAATGATGGTATAATAAGTAATTTTGCTTTATTTAGGCCTGTGCTCAATCATTATTTTGTACTTCCATGAAATCAAATAATCAAAGATGACACTTATTAACGTTGGCGATTGAGAAACACCAAGATGCGGCTTGTCGCTTGAACACCTGTGATGAATTGTGTATGTTGTTAAGTAAGGGTGGAAACGCTTTACAGTGGCGGCTCGTCAGGTGAAGGGAGGAAGGGTCACTTCACCTATGTTTAGAGAGGTGACAAAATTTAACTTTAGTATTTAATTAATCCATTTTCGAAGTCCTTGTGGAATCATATATCAGCGACAACAGTGAGTGCGATACAAGCTTGATAGCAACAATCGATGGTTGCCACAGAAAGTTAGTATGCTTCTATGGTTGCCACCTCTAGAAGATCGGAATACTTCGTTAGGTGAAGAGCTTTGTTCGAGTTTTCACCTGACGCCTATTTACGTGGTAGGAATAGATGCTGAGGGGCAAGGAAAGGGGCTGCGTTGCTATAGCAACGCTAGAAGTGTATATTGAAAGCCTGTCACTTGCGCAACCCACCACACAGGCAGCAGACCAGTTGTCCAGCTGTCATTCGACCCGTGGGGCGCAACTACTCTGTTTTAGGCCTACTTTTGCAATTACACAACCTTATTATTTACATTTTTAAAGAGTTAACAGCTAATTTTAAATAGTTTTACTGATCCAATACTACAAAACAACTTTATGCAACGATTTCTATATGTTGTCAGTGTTCCACTTAGTACGGTAGTAGTTCAATGTTTCAATTCAACATATTATTTTTTGAAACATTTACCTTAAAATTCCCTTCTAGAACTTGCAAGCTTTAATAACTACGTTTCCAACTATTTACAGTTTCCTAGAGAAATACTCATATTATCGATGAACAATGTATCTTGAATTATCTGTCCCGTGTTAAAAATCAATATTTAAACGAATCTTTCCTGTTAAATACTGGAGTACAGCTGATTTGCCCTTCACCTTCCTCTAGGCTCACGAGCCGCCACTGACGCTTGACGAGAACGCACGAGTTGTTACGGCCAGTTGTTACTTCCTAGCTCTAGTCTACTAACATTTTACGTCTGTGTACCTCTTCCCAAAGCAATCAATTCTCCAAGCTATCGTAGCTGAACCTTGTAACCAAATGATTAGTTGTACATTTTATTTATATACAACCAAATAGTATGTAATACACTCTTGTATGTTTATCGTTTTGTTTGTTGGTTTAAAAATATGTTATTTAATATTATTTAAATAATTTGACTTCCTAGGCATGTTTTAAATCTATTTTATACTCCAATATTGCACCCAGTAATTAACATAGACTAATAGAAGTGAACAAAATACTTTTAAGTGACTTCTTTAACTTAATAATTCTGTGATAATTTTAATTTAGTTGTTATTTATGCTTTATACAAGATGTTCACGGTTTTAAAACAAATATATTTGTAAACTTCCGATGAATTGTTTTGTTAGGTATTAAAAAGAAACCCATTTCAGTCAAGTATTTAACTTTTGGATATTATTTCTGATAAGTATAGATTGTATTTCTCCTATTTCAGTTCATTTAAATATTTGTGTAGTACTGGTAAATGTAAGGACTTTAAAAATAATAAATAAAACATTTGCTTTTTATCTACAAAACAAGAAACATATTTCTGACATGCAAATAACAAAATGTTTTTTTACAATCATTAACAAAATCATGAATTATTTTTAAATCCAATGTAATTTTCCGAGGCGGTTAAAATAAAAATGTATTTCAATAGTTATAAAACTTAATAGTAAACACTTTTTCTGTTGATATTCTTTGATATTCTACTAGCCTTCTAGGTCCAATTAAAAAAAACAAACTACAATAAAATATTTTTAAATTTTCATTGGCTTCTAGTCTTAAGTTTGAGCCATGAAACAAACTGAGTTTGAGTTATCCTTCTGAGTAATAACTGTTCTTAAATCCTTGTTGTGTTTCCGTATTTAAAACCTTTATACGTCGTCGGTGCTTGTTTTACATAAGTTTATGTGTTTATACGTCTTTTGTGATATTCATTTATACGTAAGGTGGTTATTAGATACCTAACTCTCGTATTTTCTATGTACAGTATTATAACCTTATTTGTGTGTATTGCTTTTCTATTTCTTTGTGTTACCAAAAATACTAAATAGTAATAAGAAACTGTTAATTTCATGGAAAGTCAAACAGAAGATGCAATTTAAAACTAATCTTGCAAATGCCTGTACAATATTGAATAATTCCAGTAATGTTATTATATCCATAGCAAAACTTTCCCTAGTAAACAAGAATTGAAATAACCCCTGAATTGTCTGAAGAACTTAAATAACTTTCAATGTCATAATTATTGGATTTTATTGAATTTAAAATAATTACTGTTGTAAAAAGGTTTATAAGTTTTTGTAGACGTATGATAATTTAACAAAAACTAACAGTCTGTTGTAACATTTTCTATTTAACTTGAATTTTTTACATGTAGATTGTCAGAGCAATAGTAGTTTAAAATTTGTGATACTAAATGTAAAAAGAGAGTAGTGTATAGATAGTCAGTCTATTGAAATAGTGGTTAAAAGTTTTAACTGTCAGTGTTAGGAAATTCTTCGATTGTTTATTTTCAGAAAAGAATGGTACATGTAAAGCTATGCTATTGTGTAACCTGTATCATTTCTTTGAATGTATTAAATTCAGAGGGAAAATTTCATTTTGTTTATTATTCTTAATCTTATCTACACATTAGAGATTTTAGACATAAGTTTATGTCAATTGGTGCTTTGCATTTTATTAAATAGTTCAATTTTGACTAACAAAAAATAAGGAAAATATTAATTTATTACTATAGGTAATCAGTTTAGTATTTTTCAGTTGAACAAACTTACTTTTCCTCTTTTGTTGCTTTCATCTTAAAAATAAATAGTTTTTGCTGATTAGTGTGACTATTTATTGCACACTATTAAAACCACTTTGTTGTAGTCAAACAATTCAAGCTTTTGATGTTATCATTGTACATAATCATGTATAGAAAACGATCAGCCAATTTAAGTTTGTCAAGGATTATGGGAGAAACCATTTTATTGTGGAACCGATGTTTTTAATTTGTTCCAATGTGTTCTTATGTCAGAATAAGAATACCATTAGTATTTGAAACTTTAAGTTTATCAGTTTCAACTTTTTTCCTGTCATAAATTGAACAAAATATCTCCCTAGATTGATGTGCAACATCAGTGAGTTTATTAGCAATTTGTATTAAATAACCTGCAATAAACTCATTATCTCTATTGAACTGCAATTTGTATCATGAAATTTAGTGACTATTTTAAGTCAATTAGCTAATAAAATGACTAATTAATGTAAAAATGTATGCAAATTAAGCTTGTTTCAGCAAAGAAATATTGTATTGACAAATTATTTGTAGTTCAGTTGATTGAAATTTTAAATAAAGGATTGGTGACCTGTAAAATGGTTTCTTTCGAATTTGACAACCTATTATAGAGTGGAATTACAAGCTCAATATTTACAGTATTAAATAGGGGTTTGGTAGATAATTTCATTAAACTAGAACAGAATACATATTTAGGGTCATAATGGTGAGTAACTAATTTTACAATAAAAAGTGTAATTATGTTTTTAACTTAAGTTGATAGAAGCCAATTTTAAATTCATTGTATCTATAGTGTTCCTTGGAACTCAACTAATTAACAAATAAAATAAACACAGCCATGGATGGCATTTTACTTATTACCATTAAAAACGTCATAGTAAATAAGCTTCACATATTGAAATCTATGATCAAAATTCTTGACTAAATAAACTAACCTCACCATGTTTAGAACATTTTTTATATTATTTCAGTACAATACAGCAAAATATAAAACCTTATTTTTATGGCTCTCACTCAAGTAAATTACAGTACAGTCTCTATAATCCGCCGTTTCGCCACTCCGACACATCCAGTAATCCGGCGCTGGAATTGCGTCATTTAGTCACCTGTTTTCAAGTCTTGACTTGTCTGTAAAGTGTGTGTCGTATGTATCGATTACTTCAGTTCACTGCAGACAGCCTGAAAAAGGTTCGTTGTTTGTTGCTAATCTGTGTACCCGTTCAGTATGGACCGTGAGATGTCACAAAAACGTAAACATGTTACTTTGACAACTGATATAAAGTATGTGATTTTTAAAAAATTCGAAAGTGGTGATACCCTAGCTACTCTGTTCAAGAAATTCAATAAATTTACAAGAAAAAACGAAATTGAATAATTTTTAAGAGTAGGTTGTGACTCATCTTCCAACCTAAGAAAGATTTTTCCTGGCAAATTGAGTCTGTTTTAGTAGACCTCCACTAATCCGGCGTGATGAGTAAAAAAGACAACGATAGGGTTTGGCTAGATCTGTCTCGAGTTTTCCTGCAACAATTTTATCCTTTCCAGTTTTCACCTTACGGTAGACGAGATATCCTTGAAATATGTCATTCATGGTGGAAGGTTAACTAACTTTTTGCTGTCCTACACTGCCGGCATGGGCGACCCCAAATATAACCCTCAGATACAGCTTAAAGGCTAAATTGCTAAACTTTGAAAGTCAGGTAAGCTGGTCCTTGTCAGTTTTCTAAACCGAGGATGGAATTTAACCATCTCTTTCGGATTGTTTACAGGGAAAACCTCATGTAGGACAGCCTTATACTGAGCTGTGAGGCTAGACTAGCTTCCGAGCTCTGATCTCTCCATTGCTATAGGTCGCTCTTAGTGAGAGTCGAAGTTACTCCCACCGAACGCCATGGTCACACTTTTGAGCAATGCTGGGAGCTTAAAGCTGTTAGGTAAAGAAAAATCACTATTTAAATTGACAGTTTTAGTTTTTGTTTTGTTACTACAGTACCATTATTAGAGTGAGAAAAAGCTATATCTGAAATATTAAATACTTCTATTGAACGAGCTATGGTGCGTTGAAATGCTGGTTTTTGAGAAACAGTTTGCTGTCCAACTCCGCTGGCTCGGGTTCGATCCCCGCAGTCACCACTTACATTTGTAATGTGACTTTGTAAAGGTCGAGGTTGAGTGGTAGAGAGGACTTTGTAGTCCTAACTTCGCCTCGTTAAACAAGACAAACTTTACTTTTTTTTACCTGGATGTCGCTCATCTTCGATTCGGTGTTCTCTCGGCCTTTTACACCCTTTGATAACATGTTCACAAGATAAGAACTCTTCATCGAATACTTTTTAAAAACGTATCGCACTCAGCCAGAGCTTTTTCAATTTTACAAGAAATTTCAGATTGATTTGTTGCTAGTGTTTTTCATAAGAGATTTTGATAGGCATAACAACAAAACACATTATTTTCTAACCTTTACAGACAAAAAACGATGATAGTGGTAAACATGAATTTTTGTACTGGAATAGTTGACACTACCACCTTTCCAACAATACAATTGTTTCCCCAGATGACACTAGGACGTCCTCCAAGTGACCAGTCTCGTTATTTAATAGCCAGACCTCGTACTCAGAAAAAAAGTGTTTTAAATAAATTAAATTGTGTTACCTTTTAGTTTATTGGACATAAAAATATGTCAGTTTCTAGAGACACGTCTGAAGAATATAGAAAAAAATAGCTAAGAGATTATTTCTTTGCCATTTGGGTCTAGAGCAGCAAACAGAGACAGAAAAGACTCAGGAATGCTACAGATGGGTCCAACTAGAGAACGCCAACGCCTGCCGCAACTGTGGCACTTTAGGAGGCTAGCTGCAAATTGCAACGCCAACGTCACGGCAAAAAATACCGCAGTACATGAGAGTTCCCCGGACAGGTAGCCCTCTCAACCTTAATAAAGGCCATTACACTCTCCTTATTACAAATCGCAGAAGACTTAACTCTTAGGCTTTCGCGGCCGGTGGCATAACTATAATCTAGCTCTTCAGGTTCACACCGCGTCGAAATTATAATGATATTTTGACGTCATGCGAACCAAAATAACTAAATTATAGATCACAGAAGCTCAATAACAACCAAATTTTTTCTTTAAAAAGCGATATCTTGGAAATTTTAATCCCGCTGGTTTTAACAATTCACAGATCCGAACAGCTATACTTTTTAAACAATTATTCATTATACCTTGTTCATTGAGATCATTGAGCATGAAAAGTAATCTTACAGTATTTTCATTGGCAAATCAATATTTTAAATCACAACACCCAAATCCCAGATGTTATAAATTCTACTTTTTAATTTTCATCTAGCACAATATTCAAATTAAAAGAAATCCTTGATTGACAGCCATATTTTACATTTAATAACATTTTTACTTGATAAAATATTTAAAACTAGTGAGAATTTACACATAGATTGTTACACATTTTGATTAAGGTATCATTTTACTTCAAGTGCTTCTGCTTTAGTTTTCATTTAATTGTGATCTGTTGTTTCGTAATCTAAATGTGTTGCTATTGATGAAATAAAATGTTTGTTTGACAAAATGTTTTCTTGCACCATGTGAAATTTTTGCTATATTTCTAGAAAGCCTGCTAATATTGTGACGTCTGAATTACAAAACATTGTGTTATTCCTTGTGAATTAGTATGTCAATGTGGTGATGGCATAAGAATTTTCGGTGGTGATTCTAAAGTAGAGTGTTGACAAGAAACTTAAGGAGTGGATTCTATATGCAAAAACAACAAGAAAAGGTCCTAAAACATTGTTTTAAAATGCTTTGTTTACTTGTCAGGTGCAGTTTTGTTTTTCACTAAACTTTTAACCTCCCACTCTCTAAAGAAATTTTGTTCAAACTGAATGTATCTAAGTAAGACAGTTTGGAAAAGATTAAGGAAGTTACCAGCGTGATCTGCTAGCATTTCAAAATTGTGGCTACTTATGGTATTTTTGATTAGGGAAAAACAGTAAGGTGTACAGCAAATTGTAAAAATAATAAAATATTGTTTACAATCTTTTCCACTATCACTAAGAATTTTAAAATCATTCGCTAAAGGCGGACATAGTTAAAGGGCTAACCCTAGCTTAAAACAGGCAACTTTACTCGTAATAACGTTGTTTTTTTGCTATTTTCTCCTGTGACCCAGTTGTTTAAATAAATAAAATAAAACAGCCACTATTCTGAAAAAACAGTTCATACTGATAATTTGTTTCCAAGCTGGTTTGACATGCATAAAAAATCATATTAAATTTGAACAAAATAGACAAGTGGTGTAGGAAATAAAAAATAATCAGGGAAAACTAAATGTCAGCTATCGGGTAAACAAAGTTTTGGTCCCATATCTATGAGAACTATTTTATTATTTTGCATAAGGAATCCGCTCTTAAAGTTTGGCAACCTATTTTGGAATCACCGTGTAGTATCTTACAAGGTTGTTAATTGTTATCTTACACATTGGATCTGTAGATCAACAATATCTTGACTCTGAAGCTCATCACTCTTCTGGCTCCGGCTTCATCCCCACAGTCCCCACTAACAATTTGTAAAGTGGCTATGCGGTAACGCTAGGTAAAGGTAGAGGTAGAAAGGACTTTGTAGTCCTAACTTCGTCTGATTAAACGAGACAAACTTTCTCTTTACCTTTCTTTTATAAGACACTACAGCTCTGTGAAAAACATTGATCAATACAAAATACAACCATTTAAACCAAGCCAACATTGATGTGAACAAAAATAAGTATCTTGTATGATGTATTAGAACCGAAAAAGGACGGTTTCTATGGCAAAAACTAAAACTGTGACAGATAGACCCACGAGAAGCATGTAGAATATTGGCTGGAGTTGTTTAATGTTTAGAGGTGTCGGTTCTCCAAATGTGGGAATGTCTTTCTCTTCCAGCAAGTGTTTAGTGTTGTATTTTGGCCACCGTCTCAACACTTCATTTGTCCAATGTGTCATCATCCCCACCTAAAGTGAAACAAACAATTTTATTACTCTTATTAAGAGCTTCTGAACTGTATATAACACCTGACTCCTGCTCATTCATTCAAAAATCCTTGTGTTGCCTAATAAATTAGCTTTAACCAAATGGTATCATTGACTGGGACTCGTGGCGTGGTCCTGTAATGCAGCTTCATGGAGGTCAGGTTTTAAGGATGATATAGGTCTAAAGCGGCTCAGATAGTCTCAGTGATCATCTGATGATACCCGCATCAACTCCCACCATCGTTTAGACATATCAGACCATCACATGCGTGGTTCAAGGACCATCACATTGAGCCGTTGGTCCTTGTATTTCCATTGGTCATTGGGCTATTAATTAATGACCCATTCTAAGGAAGAGTCTGCCTTAGTTTGTAACAAGACTACATCTCATAACTCATTACTACCACTCATCCTTCAACACATATTTGCCTTAAAATACCCTCATGAGAGTGGTCGGCATCTCAAATAGTGAATTAGTGTTTAGCAGCAAAAAGTTGTGGGACTTAACTTAAGTAGGACTCTGAAGCAAGTTAGACAGTTTGTCTCTATATTTACATTTTAGCTCTAATTAATTCATTTCTCCTAAGAGAATATTGTAATAGATCCAATAAATTGTTGAATTTGGGTGCCATAACCTCTCTTAAAATAAATTGAAAAGGGTTTTCTTTATTATAAACCATTTACACTTGCCTCCAAAAGTCTCAGAGATATCAAAGACAGAGGCTCTAGCAGTGGTGAATTTTTCCTCACCCCAAATGTTGAATGCGCCTCCATGAGATGTTCTCGTACTTTTCTGAACCGTTTCAAAACCGTGTGCCCAACCAACCCTTTTATACTGACAACAGGTAAATCATCTCCGTACATTTGCATTGGAAACACAATCTTGGGATCTCTACGTGATTTCCTTAGTACTTCATGAGGAGTCATGTATTTAAACTTCTTTTCAAACTGTTTATGCCATGGGTCCTGTAACAATGTCACAGAGTGAAATGCATTAGTGGAAGGATAGAAAATTCTTTATTTTATGAAACATCTTGATAGATTGTCAAAAAAACACAGATACATTTATAAGAAAAAAGCAAAGGCTGCTGCTTAATCTTCCTTTGTCATTTAGCTTAACAGGGAAACACCATGGAGAGGGTGTGAAGTGAGTGTTGAGTCCTCCTGACCCAGTCACCTCTCCAACCCCTTGATGTCAATTTCTCTGCGTTATGCTGCTTTCTACTTCTTAAAAATATTTGTATTTCATTTTTTGTGCATTAAATTTTCAGTTTTGCACTTTCTAAAGAGTTAAGAGGAAAAACCAACCAGATGATTGGAGAAGATTCAGCCACAAAAAAACCACGGTCAGAATAATATTTAACTATAAGAGTAAGTACCCGTGGTAAAAAAAGTTCGGACTTACATCAAAATTGAAGATTGTTGCTTTTGCTTCATGTGTATTGTAAAGCACATAGCTCTGTGTACTCCAGTAGTAACCTTGCTCGACCAGTTGTCTTATGGTGTTTACTCTAGGAGTGAACAGTGGAAGTGTGAGCAGAGCAACTATCCCAGTCGACAAGCAGCTTGTGAACAGGAGTGAAAACACCGACCAAGAAGTGAGAATCAGTCGAGAAGGTGTCTTCCGTCCTCGAGCATTGAAACTCGCTCCGGTGAAGAAGCCAAACGAAGTCATCACGCTGCTCGGACAATCTAAGTGTAAGAGAAATTATTAAATGTGCGATTAATGAATGTGCCTTACTACAGCGACAAGCAGAAGGCAATGTTTTCCTGCCCAAATGCTTATACCACTTCCGATCTTTTATAACCCTTGGCTAATGTTAACACTAGGATAGTTTAATCCTGATGATTGAAGATTTCAAAGTCAAGGAAAAGTGTAAGATAAGAAGACCAAGAAGGTAATGGAAGGGAGAAGTGGAAGACGCTCTGCGCAGTTGTGGAAGTATCGGAGGTTGTGGAAGCGCCTTGTAACCTCGAGACCGACTGGTGGAAGAGGACAGGATTAAGTAAATAAGAAAGTTTTATCCTGAAACTTCATGCTTTGACAAACACTAAATAACGTGATGCAAGTGTTCTCACATTGTGCGAAGGTGTTGAGGTCTCGGGACAAGCTGAGGTTGTACGAGATCACAACCAGAACAAAGGTTGGTACAGTCAACATCCACACTTCAGTTTGGAACATGGTTAACATATCCTGCCAATGAAACCCTATCCTCTCTGGTCTCCGCACAATATACCCCACCTTCCCCTGGAACAAGATATTCAGCAGGAAATATTGTAGACTTGAAGCTCAGTAAAACGGATAATGGCAATTTTCTGCTTGGTAAATTTAAAGGAGTCAGTAGATAAACAGTTTTTGCAGTAGATAAACAAGTCTTTATAAATTATCAAGATTCAGTGTTTAGTTATTAGTAAAATTTATTTATAATACTTGAGTTTAATCTTTGCAGTAATAACTTTGATTGGTTATTTTGAACAAATTAGTAATATAAAAGAAAGATGCTTTATCCAATTTTGATTTTTACAGTCCCTAATTTTTGCTTGGTTTCAAATGGTCTCCCCAAAATCTGTAGCTTGTCAACAAATTTGCTTTAAAACCCTTTTGGTTGATTGTTCAGTCATTCGATTAATACATCATATTATGACCATCTACTGTTCACTAAACTACTAACAACACTCTAAACTCCTTAAAATAAACCTGCATAGTTATTAATTTTCTGATACTTTAGACATGAAACAATAAACTGTCAAAAAGCATTTTCCATGCTAACAATAATTCTAGTCATTTTTTAAATAGGGAAACATATAAAAACAATATTCCATCAACAGTATTTTCCACATTTAAACCGTATTCTTTCTTTTAAAATTTTACTTGAGAGTTCACACTTGAACAGTGCACATGCTTAGTTATGACCTTCACCACATCGCCCCCCCCCCCCCTACACACCGAACTCTCATCTGTACTGGATTCAAAACTCATCAGATCTCTCCTAAATAGTTATCTTCATTTTTATTAATAAACTAGTTAATGGTATCCCATTGCTTTGGTTAAACCTGCAGCCACTTTTAGTATTGCCTAGAGTTTGGTCCCAAAATGCCGATCTACTGTCAACACAAGTTTAGTTATAAAATATATCAAGAGGAAATTTCATACCAACAGAAAAAGGTACAGATGTGAAAAATATCATCTTACCGTATTCAATGTAGGACCAAAGTCCATTGTGTAGCCTACAATTCTCAGCTGCAGAATGTTTCCAATCATGATTTCTACTTTTCCATCAATGATTTCTCGTATTAATCCTCTTTTCCATGTCCCATTCTTCAACATGAGACCCCAGTTGCTTGCTACGTGAAACTTGGGTATGAAGTTGAGTTGGCGAGACAATTCCTTTATCAGCTGCACCTCTATTCCATCAGGCTCATCTAAAAGTATGATACTACTGTATTGACTATTTTTAAGTTTCTGTTTGGCATGAGTCCAAACCAATTAATTGATTAGATATTAATGAATAAACATACGCTTGATAGTGGTTTCCAATTACATTATTGAACATTATCATTAACATTTTCAACAGTGAATAAGAGGTTGTTACCGTGATGTTCTTCAAATATCTCCAGTGGAGGGAAAAGTAAAGCAGCAATATTGACAGTAATGTTACCAAGATTTGGCATATGTTCTGGAGTTCTTTGTTTCTTAGTCAAATTGTAATTAGTTTCATCAAAAGAAAATTCAGAAGTAATTTCTTCAAACTGGTTAAATCTAGGAGAAAACTGATAAACTGTTCCTTCTTGGAGATTAACACTAACAACATCAAGGATCACTAATTGAAATGTACTCAAACATTGAAGTAGTTCTGAAGTATCTAGAACATTGGAACTAATAAATACAAACTTTTCTCTTGAATATCTAAAGTTCATGTGTACGCATTTTTCTGTGATGTTCACTTCAAGAACTATTGTGGATTCACAATTACTTTTAATCGGTTTACTTAATTCTTGAATAGTTAAAGTAGTAGAAATATTATTAGTCAAAAGAGTATTAGTAAATGAAATAAGTGTATCATTTTTTTCACAAACCACACATAAACTAGAATAAGACCTCAACAGGGGTAAGAAAACTTGAGCATTTTTACTTATTATAAATTCCGAGTATGATAGTACTTTCATATTGATTCTTCTCCCGTGGGTCTTTAAACTAAGTAGAAACAACAAAATGAAAAATAAATTTGCAGCAACATTCACAAATAAGGTCATTGATTTCAAAACTATTGGCCAATAAACTTAATTATAGTTGAAAACAACTTGAAAATGTTATGACAAAGTGAAGAGATACTGTATAATATTCTTTCATTTGTATGCATAAAATGTGTTCGTGTTTGAAATAGTGAACAGATAATTATCTGTTACAAAGCATACTTATTACCTTATTGATACACGAACCCTCATCCAACAGCAATAATGACATGGTTGATAAAAGATCAACTTAGTGTGATTAGAGTGACCTGGCACCAAATAATCATGTTTGTAACAGTGATATTGCCCCAATATAGAGGTATTTTGGAAATGAGGTAATTTTTGTTAATGAAAATATGACATACATTATAAAAGCAATAATTATGTTCATAAAAATAATATAAGGGTAATGAACTCAATAAAAATGCTCAAAACGTGTTCTGGGGGTCAGGATTGGTGCACATTTTATGGTTCCAGGTCTCGGTCTTATCAAGCAAACGGCATGAATATCACATTTTTCCAAAGGAAATTCGCTAATAAAATAAATGTTTAAAATCAACCTATTTTAATTTTTAAGGAATTAACGAGCACATATAATAAACTCGGATTGACTAAAGAGGCTAGAATGTTCCATTGGCTTTTCCTAAGACAAAATTATTACCAATTATTACACTTATAATAGATCCACGTCTCACGTGTTCAGACATTAATTCGTGTGTAATTATTAATGTGTTTGCTGTTTGTATGAAAAGTTCACGCAGCTCTATTCAAGCATTGATTATACATGAAGCCCTCAATTAAATGCACGCAATTTGTTCTGCTTTTGTGTACCACAGTTCCTTTCAGGAATTGAAGGCGTTTTCATTTTATCCGCAAACCTCGAATTTTAGTAACCATATAGGAGATCTGTTATTTATTGAAAAGTTATTACTTGATATGTTTTAGTAATCAAACCGAATCTAAGATTTAATCTAGAAAAATAACACTTGTTTGAAATCACAATTTTCTTTTATGTATACAGGGTGTCTCAGACCACCCGTATCATCTGTATACTGTATCTCGAGAACGGGTTGGCCGACTTGAGTGAAACGAAAAATTCCAAATTTAAACCGGTTCAAAGAATTCAGGAAAATTATTTTCTACTTTCTAGTATACAGGGCGTATCAAAAACCGAGGGTCATAGTTTCAAATCTCGAAATTTTCAAATATAAAAGGGGGTCATGCTATACATAATTTTAAAGCTCTCTTTAAATGAAAAACAATGATGAAGAAAAAATTGATTTTTGTTGAGCCGTTACAAAATGGCGGCTGAAAATCTAAAAATAAAACTGAATTACGAAACGCAATGTATTTCCATTAATATTTTTCAAAACGAAAATCTAACTATTGATTTGTACTTGTCATGACGTAAGCTTTCCAACGGTATACAACAACATGCTATTTCAAACACCTTAGCACTCAACAAAAAACCCCATATTTTGAAAATGGTCAACTATGATTATCTAATTTTTTCCATATACTAAACCCTATCGTGTTGTATACCGTTTTAAAGGGCTATGTACGTAGACAACATTGGTGAAAGTATTGTTGAAAAATATTAACGCGTTTCAAAATGGCGGCCAAAAACGTAACGTAGGGTATAATTGACCAAAACGTTTAAAAATGTATATAATTTACACAAAAAAGTCAAAAGCGATGAATTATGATCTCTTGGTATACACATTTTCATCATATGCAGCGGTACCGCGTAAGTAGACCCGTGGCGGGTTGGAATCATGCGCGACTCCGGAGCTCATCGCTCCGCTGGCGCGAGTTCGAGTTCCTGCAGTCACCACTTACATTTGTAATGTGACTATACGGCAACGCTAGGTAAAGGTCGAGGTTGAGTGGTAGAGAGGACTTTGTAGTCCTAACTTCGCCTCGTTAAACAATACAAAGTTTACCTTTACCCTTTTTTACGCGGTACCGCTGCATATGATGAAAATGTGTATACCAAGAGATCATAATTCATCGCTTTTGACTTTTTTTGTGTAAATTGTATAAATTTTTTAAACGTTTTGGTCAATTATACCCTACGAATTACGTTTTTGGCCGCCATTTTGAAACGCGTTATTATTTTTCAGCAATACTTTCACCAATGTTGTCTACGTACATAGACCTTTGCAACGGTATACAACACGATAGGGTTTAGTATTTGAAAAAAATTAGATAATCATAGTAGACCATTTTCAAAATTTGGGGTTTTTCGGTGAGTGCTAAGGTGTTTGAAATAGCTCAGAAATAGTCATTCATTGTCCATTGTTACAGTAAAAAACATACAAAACAGGTATATATTTAAGTATTGTATCATTTATTCAAAAGGCCTACAATGATACAAGCCTACTAGGCAGGATTGTTGTTGATGCTGATTGCAAAAAGTAGGTGAGAGTCTCGACCCTTCGCCTAGACCTATTCCCCCCGGCTGCTCAGTACTACCGCACACCCCACCCCGCGCCCACAGCTGTGTGGAACAGCAAAGACACAACATAACTAATAAGTTCAATAGAACGGTAATATTCACGTATATAAACTACGATATATACAAATATGGGAGATTCCACACTTCTCCCATTTCATGGCCGAGGAGGCGTGGCAGCCTTCTCTCAGCGTAATATGGCAGGGGTGCGGATTGAATAATCAGCAGGGTAGGGGGGAAATCAGTCCCGGGGATGAGGGAAATCCAATCACCTGGCCTCCATGAAGCTGGATTACAGGAGCACGCCACGGCTCCCAGCCAGGAGGAAGGAGATATATAAAATAATTTTATTATAATAATGTATAAACAAGGATATAAATTATAAAAGTTTTTCTCTACTAGCAATGATAGTAGAGAAAATAAGTTGTGTTAGTAGTTGATCCATTTGCTGCTAGAGTGTGTTGAGTGAGTGTTGCACAATTTTGTTTTGTTTACTTATTGATTTATGAAAAAAAGACCTGTTACACCTGTATGTAGCATTGCACTTGCAGTTGAACTACGTCACCATTCTAATGATTTGTTTCATAAATAGTTAAATATATACCTATTATTACAGAATTATTAGTCCATCTAATCTATATTCTATTTGTTTATTAGGTATTCTCACGTACAGATAATTGGAAAACTAGGCACAATGACTGATTCTGACAAAGAAAAGGTATGGTACAGGCATTTCATTATGCCTACATTTATTTCATTTATTTAATGTTATATTTAAATACCTTTGATTGAAAGTAAGCTAGAATTTAAAAAGGCCATCTTCTTGATGAGGTAACCTGTTTGTAAGCTGGGTTGGATTTTAATGGGAAACGTGAATGAACACTTTTACTGAGAAAACTTAACTTTTGGTATTGCATGTACATGACAAAAAATGCAGTATTCATATTTAAAAATGTCGAGCTCAGTGAATCAGTTTTGTCATCTAAAGCATCACGCACACTAGGGCGTCACAGCAAGTACGGTACTGTCTGCAATTTTTTGTTCCCTCTTCAGTCTGACTCTAGCCTATGATGTGGTACACGTCCGAGTCACTGTCAAGTGTGAAGTCATCTTAACACTTTTACTGAAACCCCGGTCTCACAGACCGCCGGACACTTTTGCGGAAATATAATTCCTATACTGTCATGCTTGAACTGTCCATCATTGTAGAATCTTCCTCCAACCTATTTTACTAGCTAGAGATAATATTTTTGTTTAATTTCACTAAAATTTGTGACCTGACTGAACAATTCTATGAAGCTATGCACGTAGCGCATAGAGCTCTCCGGTCTACGTTAATGGAGGTCTCTCAGACCGAAGGTTTCGATTAGTGCTACTACTGAAAAACTCAATATGATTTATATGGGGCCTCTCAGACCGAGGGTTTTGCTTAGTGTTACTAAGACTATGGTTTCGGTGATAAGTTAATTGAAGAGGAAGAAGTAGAAGAGGCATAAAGAAAGGCTAGGTTCTGGACAGTCAACAATTAAATCAACAACTAGTCCTCACCGGTTAGGGCAGGCAGGATTTTGAATTGGCCTGAAGTACTTTCCTCTGGTTTTTTTACAAACGGTGGAGCGTGCAGATCGTCCCTGTCACCTGTCCTGCCATAGAGTGAACACCCTCATTTGAGTCCATACATCAGACTCTTAAAAATCCGGTACCGCCCGGCCATACATGCTGTGCCACCCTAGTGCGCGCGATGCTAAAGCAATATAAACAGCAACCTCTAGTGTGTAGTGTGTAGGTACGTCTTCCTTTTAATACTTTGCTTTGAGACACCGACCACTCTTAGAGGGTATTTTAAGGTGAATATGGGATGATAGTGAGTGTGATGAGCGTTTTTGATGGATGATGAGGTGCAATCTTGTTTAAAACTAGAGCTTACTGTTCCCCATATTGGGTCATTAATCCAGCCCCATGACTAATGAATGAACCAACGGCTTAAGGTGACTTCTAAACCACGGAGAGTGGCCATCGTGAAAAGTTATCACTGCAGCCGGAAATCGAACCCGGGCCAATTTAGTGCGAAGCACACACTATAGCATTAAGCTATGGCCACCTCCTTGGATGCCTAAGTGATGTAGCGCTACTGTTTAACTTATATTTTATCCAGATCACTTAGCAAGGAAAAATCTAACCATGTCAAACGTCACATTTATATGGTGGGATCTTTAATTAATAACAACACTGTAGGCCAAGGCATAGGTAAACCTACACCTCTGCCAGATGTGTAAAAGTACAACAATGCCAGATGGATAAGTCTAGTTATTGTTTGTTTTAAGAGGCGGCCAGATAGAGCCCGTGCGTTGTTCAAATGGGATAGAGATTTTAACATGGGATAATTTGCAAACAATGTTTTAGGTAAGTTAATGAACTAAAACGTGGAAAGTTTTCTCTAGAAACATTGAGTCATTAGTGCTGCTGCATAAAAAAAAAAGAAAATTGAGTTTGTTTATGAAATATAATTTTAGTTACTGAATTTCAAGTACCATGTTTTATGGAAAAATCGACTTTTTAGTTTAGAAGTATGAAATTCATCTGAAGACGAAAGTAAACGTTTTAGTGTTTGTATAAAGCAGGATCAACAAATCTATGCTTTCAGAGAAACAATTTTCATATTGAAGTAAGTTAACTTGCTTAAAACATCGTTTCTAGTTTTTACACCATGTTATAAGCGGTACCTACTCAGAGTTAGACTTGCGGCCGCTATATCCGCCCTTCTCTTAAGAGGGGTTTATTTACTGAGGTGTGAGTATCTAAGTTTTAGAATATTATAGTCCCATCTTGATTTGAGTAGCCTATTATCATGATGATAATGTTTGTTTGAAATAGCACTGTATTGTTTAGTGCGGCCAACACACTTAATGATTTTTGTCTGTAGCCTCCCAATTTTTTCCCAAAACTATATCAGCATTAAGTCACTGTATGTATGTTGCTCTATGTATGTAGTTAATAATAATCTTTGTTTCCGAACAATATAAAATTGTGTTGGAACATTAACAATAACAAGAAAATATATGAAATATATGAGCCACTAGCCTTATTATACCAATAATTTTAAAACTTAATTTGATTATAAAATAACTATGAAAATTGTCCAGACTTTTAAGTAGTAAGCGAGTGCTCTAAGAACTCATCTATACTATAAAATGATTTGGATACAAGGTAGTTTTTTAATTTTATTTTAAATAATTTAGAATGTTGAAAAATTTTTATATGTAAGGATAGTTTTTGAAACAATAATATCCCTGCTTGTGATGGTAACTTTTTAAATAATTCCAGTCTATGGTATTTAACTCTGTTGTCTACCGACCTGCACCATGATTATGAATTTCATTGCCTTGTACAAGGCGGCATTTATCGAGGCAGAACATGATAGTTTCCTAAATGTAAATTGATGGAAAAGTAAGAATGTTTAGTCTTTTGAACAATCTCGGCACGAATCTCATAGATTAAGATTGTCTAAGATTCGGACGGCATATTTCTGAAAAACAAATATCCGACTTATTTTTGTTTTAGCACAGTTTCCCCATAAACATGTTCCATATTTTAGATGCGGATAAATAATACCATGATATGCTAATTTCAAAATTGCTCTGGAACAATAACCTGCTAGGTTTCTGAGCATAAAGATTCCTGTTGAAACTTTATTGCATACATGCTCGATATGAGAGTCCCAATTTAATTTTCCATCTAGATTAATACCTAGAAAATTTAAATTTTCCACTTTTTGATTTGGTTATTATTTAAAAGTATCAGTGGGCTTTCATTGCTGATTGTTGTTTGATTTGTTCAGTGCCGGATTTAGGATTTCCGCGGCCCTAGGCCAAAATTTTCAAACGGCCCCTTTTTGTACTTTTTCTGTTACCCTCTCATGACCCCTTCCAACATACGATGTTTATAGGAAGCATTATGGTCTAGAGCCAGCCATGTCGATATGATATTAATTTTTCTGAACATCTTGTTACCTAGGCTATAGTTATGATGTATAGAAACATATAACCATTTAAATTTTCTGTTATTATTTTAATGTTACATCTGTCATTTAAGGGCTTTATGCCTCGAATTCCTAAGATTATTTGCAAATATTGTGATACATGATTTTCTCGCCCAGTTGCGGCCCCTATTTTCCTGCTGCCCTAGGCCGCGGCCTAGTCGGCCTAGTGGTAAATCCGGCGCTGGATTTGTTGATTGGCTTTTATAGTTTGAATTGTAAAGATGTAAGTTTACTTTTTTAGCACATTTATCTGTTTGGCATGTTAAGATTACTTAAGTTTATCTCAACGTTGATTTCAATTTCAAACTAGCCCATGCATGCATGCTTTTGTAAAGTCTTCAAAACGCAGGTTTGAAGGTCACTATGGACCTATGCCACTTGTGCAGTGACCTTAGCAACAGGTTAATGGCTGGCTGGCTGTGAAAAGTAAAAGGTAAATTTGTCTTGTTTAACGAGGCGAATTAGGACTAAGAAGTCCTCTCTATCACTCAATCTCGACCTTTGCCTAGTGTTACCGTATTGTCACATTACAAATATAAGTGGTGATCGAATCCACGCCAGCAGAGTGGTCAGCTCCGGAGTCGCGCAAGATTCCAACCCGGGTTCGTTCAAAATGTGTGTTGAGTAAAATACTACTCAATGTTTGTTTCTTGTGGTCGTAGATGGATAGATGGATGTGGTCTCACTCACTACTGTTATAACCACCGCGCTAGCAAAAACTCGTACTTAGGTTACTAACACATTTCTTAAATTTGATTTTGGTTTTGTTTGAATAGAGGGCGCTTGAAAATAAAGAAATAACAGCAAAGTTTTGGTCGCTGACAAGCCGAAATGTAAAAGAGACACCGTTAGCTCCTCACAACTTTCACAACTGGGGAAAAATAAACCAAATAAAAGACAGATCGATCACACTGCGCAGCTTGATTGAGGTAAATTTAATTTAGATTTGAAAGGTTTCAAAACATAACTTATAAGCCCTTAAGCACCTCCAACTCTGACTTACTGAGCTCTGGATGCTGATGATCAGCTGTGCTGTCCTCGAACTTGGAGGAAAGGGACAGATTTGTACCACAGGTAATAGATTGTCTGTAGAGATCTAATGGGATAGGGGAAGTGTTTTAAGGTTCAGTTGTCAATCAAATCCATCACTAACATATCGTGCAAAGTGCAGAGTAACCCATGGGAGTAGAGGGGGACTGTCGGGAGTGTGCTCTCATCTCATCAGTGAGGCGTAATGATGTTGCAACTGGATGGAGCTGGTTACTGAGCCTTTTCTTTAAAACGTAGCAGTGGATGATTCTAGACAGTTTCTATTGTCTGTGGTTCTACCCGACTCCCTTCTCTCCATGGTCAGTTTACGTTATCCACTCACATGAGTTAAGATGAGGATGTAATTACATATAATTATTAATTCTCAATTTTCCAATGCGTCTTCACATTTTGTCGCACTTTCTTGTTTTAATTTGAATTACAAAACACTGAAGCAATAACTCAGGTTGTGAGCTCTAATATTGGAAAGTATAATATGAAACAAATAGTATAAGCCAATATTTACTTTATTTTTTAAAAACTGTTTACAAGTTTATTTTTTCTAATGTTTGATTTTAGTCTGGAGTTGCTGAGAGCATGGATCACGAATTTTTACTTGACAGAATTCTGGATGAATTAGAGTTGGATTACAAAATCCTGCCTTTGAAATCATCGGATAAAACGCAAAGTAAGATTAATATTATTTAAATACTTACAAATGTATCTAGAATCAAACTATTAAATTTTGTTAAAAAAACAAATCTGGTTAGTTAGTTTAATAACAATAGATTCAACATTGTTAGCATCAAAGAAGGGAAATATTTATTTTCAAAAGGAATGCGCCTGTAAGCAGGTTAACAAGGGAAAATGTTACATTGTCGCATAATAGGAAGAAGGTTTACAGAGCTTTCAGATATGATTGATTTCAACGCTGGCAGGATGGTGGTCAGACTTGTAGATCACTGATGGGGCTTGATTGAGATTGGAAAGGCTCCCGAAAGGAGTTTGTGCTTTAGCCATACATGCTCAAGGCTTGGAAGCGTTCGGACCGTTAGCTATTGCGATGTAACTATAGTGGGTGATTGTTCATAATTCTCTAAACAACCTTACATAACAACAATAAATGTCAGACAAGAACAATAAATCTAAAATCATACCTGTAGGATACTTTGTCAGTGCATATAACATGGCTATAAAATAAAGAAAGATACAACTAATTTTGAGTTTTGACAGACCTAATTAGAAACCATTGGCAGCTTAGTATAATACTGTATGTAGTAAATCAGATGTTTTGATCCAAGAAATGTTGATCAAAATATTTTGAACCCTTGCACTGTGGGAGAGATGTATTCAAATAGTTTCTCAACTGACAGTTTTGCGGCTTGAACATACTTGATCTTAAAATGATTTTCCAATACACATAAAGCATGATTTGAGCTGAAAAATACTATTTCCAGCTAAATATATTTTGTACAAACAAACTTTCCATTTTGAATTTGTTTTGAAAAGTTGGATTTTCTGAAACAGGAGAGGCGATATCTCAAGTATTTGAAAAGATATTGACGTAAAATTATTTGTAAACTTAAAAAAAATATTTTTCAGTAAATATTCAAGTATTTTAAAGAATTTGAAGTAGAAAATTATTAAATTACTCTTTTCTTGAATTATTTATTAAAGCCAAGTAATTATTTTAAGGAGTAGGTCTAAACCGATACTTCACATTAAAAATAATGTTACAAACCAAGAAAAAACCTAAAAATATTTTACCAAGCATGTGGTTGCTAGAACCTCTCTTCTAAAAGGTAATTGAAGGAAATTTGCCACTATATTAGATTGCTCGGGAATGTGGTTCCTGACACTAAATTTATTTCTGAACATCAGAAATAGTCGTTAAAATTATTAGAAAGAAAAATCTAGCTTTTTTCGCAGACCATTTTGGAAGATTTTGAAGTATTTATCTTTAACTTACTGTACTGACATCAAATACATATCTGATTCCAGGAATGATGGTTTATGACATAGCCTCAACGCCTAGATGGTCATTTTATGGAGCGGCATCGAATCAAAGAGAAGCAACTGCCATCGCAGCAAAGAAGGGAATAGAGTTTTTCATACATTTGGCTACATAATTGACCAATGAATTTGTACCAAATGTAAAAATCTGTATGCCTTAAGGAAATGTTGTGGTGTTAGTTTTTAAAAAGTTCTAGTTTAAAACTTGATTTTGTTAAAAGGCCAAAGACTTTATTCTTAAAAACTCGTGCTATATTTAATTAGTTATAAATATTATTTTGACAAAACTACTTCCTTCTTTAACCAAGAATGGTTTTGAACTGTACAGTTGTTCCAATTCAACTTGGGCCATTTATCAGAACAAAGTAAGTAGTTTTCACTTCATATACATACCACCCTCTTTAAATTACCATGTTTTTTATTTAATAATATATTGAATTAAAGACACAACACCTTATTATCAAACTGCTTTTTGTGTCTTAAATACAGTTATTTTTTAAGAGGTGAAAATATTTAATGTTGTTAAGTCCTTTCAGATTAAACATTGCTTACTGTTTTCATAACACTTTTCTTGATGTTTTTGTATCCCTCCTAACCTAACCTAACTGTATTTACAATTCCTGATGCAAAAAACACTGTTGAGTAAGTTTAACCAAAAGTAAAAATAACCTTTACTAAATTTACAAGTGTCAACTAGCAATTGAATTTTCTTTCTAGACATGAACCAATTAAGAGATCAAATGATTTTAGGTATCTTTGAGATACAACATGTATTAAAACTAAAGTAGCTTTTTAGAAGTTATGTAACAGTAAAAAATCTGCATTAGTAAGTAAACTATGATTAAGGGTCAAAAGTAGGTATGGTATTTTAAATAAACAACAAGTAAATTGTATTTTTTTCTATGAAAATTTTAATGACAAACCAAATGACACACAGTTAAGCGCAACGCTTGCATGAGTGAATCAAATTTCCTTTGCAATTTGTTACTCTTATTCACTTCATTCACAGCCTCACTTTGGCATTCACAGTTCTATTGCCACTGGCTTTACGAGGCTGCTGTTTGCTGGCTACAACCTTGCTTCGCCTTCAGCCTCCCAGACGGTGCTGCTACGCGGTTCTGAGGATACTGCATCAGTTCTTATTACATACCAATGATTGGTAATGTGATGGTTAAACATATTCGATACAACTTTTTCTGAGGTGATCAATCCTCTTAAACATTGTTGTTTGACAAGTATTCCACAACAAAAACACAAGTGGCCGCCAAATATCCTGCAACTAGTATGAAGAATACAGGCCACATTTTTTGAAGTGGCAGAGGGTTAGGTCCCTTGAACACAGGTTCATCAAGTTCTTCAAACATATGTCTAGTGTCGAACTCGGAGTATCTGTTCAAAATGTCTCTTCTCCAATATTGAATCAGTCCTAGTCCTACCTGTGAGGAAAGTGTGACTGCAGCGAATTTTAACATAGAGAGATGTTTATGAATATTATTTTGTAGAACAGTACTATTTGTGAGCCATGCTGGGAGATTTTGTTTGAAGTGTTTGGGTTGTGTCGTCAAGGGTTAAAATAACTTGTACATTGGTTTTTCAAATAGTCTTAGGTGATGTGATAACTGGTCATGTTAAATTACGATTAAAATCTTATTTGATGAGGTCACCTAGGTGTAATAGCTCTTTTTGTTTTTGAGTACCTTGTTTGCTCCTCCCAGACTTCGCTATACTGGGACTCAAAGCAAAGGCGCAGTGGATGACGTATGTTAACTCGCCTTTGACAAGTTCGGTGTTATAAATAACAAAGTAAGTTTACCATTTTATATTTTGTCCAAACTTTTTTTGAAACCCTGGCAATTTAAAATAGTTATGCTTACCTCTTGAAATTGAAGGATGAATACTGAGAATACTTCAGTGAAAAGAAAGTGCTTTTTAAATCCAAAAGAAGCGAAATCTTTAATCAAAGGTTCCTTTAGAAATCTAAATTTTCTTAAGACAGAGCCAGACAGATTTTCGTTTGGATAAAATATAGCAAGATCATGTCCTTCAATTCTGTACGGAAATGTTATTTTTCTGTATTTCTCAACTTGCTTTTTAAAATCCTGCACACTTATATCTTTGTACTTGCCAAAGTATCGTCTTGCCCATATATTCTGTAAACAAACCATTCAGCTTGAAAGTTATAAGTTTTGGAACATCTCTTATTCTTTTTTTATTTACCTTTTTTACACATTTAATGTAACAGTTACCAAAACTTGCATAAATACCTGTATTACCATGTATCAATTGTAAAATGGTAACAACCTTGAATAAATTATTTGAGTTTGACATGAATATTTGACAGTACGGTACTAACGTTTTTGCTGAATATATAGTCTACAGCGGCAGTGGTGTTTAAACGCTTGAAATGCTTGCGAACTCCAGTAGTATCCTTGCTCCACCAGCTGCTGTAGAGTGTCCACCCGGGCAGAATACGAGGGTAGAGTCAGCTTGGTGACGATGCCGGAAGACAAGGAAGTCGTCAGAAGGAGACAGAACACAGACCAAACCGTGAGCAGACAACGAGTTCTCTTTCTAATGTCTGGGGTAAAGTAACTGGAGGCGAAGAAAATCCCCAACATCGTCATCATACTGTGTTGCCATTCTGAATGAAATAGTATGCAGATCATTAGTTTTATACATGCATGTACTTAAATCAATAACTATTAATATAGATGGCAAATTGAACTTAACTTTATTTATATTTTATCCAAATACCGACTTATTCACTCAGTTTGTCAAAACCCATGTAACCTAGAAACGAACTACATATTCATCATAAAACTTTTATGTGCGCAAAGAAAGGATTAAAAATATTTGCTCCAAGGGCCAAACGAGGTCAAATTGAACCAACCAAATTCATCTATTTAGTTACTGACTTTGATGACCAGGTCTATCAAACTACATAAGCCCGGTTGTTGAATCGTACCACACTTTGCATGTATGCTGTACATAAGGGTATAAAAATGTAGAATTTTAAATGATTTTCATCAGGCGAAAAGAATACTGTAGTTGGGGTATTTTCAGATGCATATAGCAGTGTAGATAGTACAGTAGAGTCTCGATTATCCGACCTAAACCGGCCGCGGCAAGGTCGGATAACACGGAAATCGGTAAAAACAACATTGAAAATGTGTTTGTAATTTTATTTACAAATAAGAATCTTTTAAAATACCGACCTGCCACCTAGCGTGCGAATACAATGCGTACAGTCGGGTAGTAAAGGGGCTGCATCGTGTGGGAATCTGCTGCGTACAGTCGGATGTGATGAAAAGGGCTGTTTCGCGCAACAGCCTTTTGCAAAAATTCTTGATAAATGACCGATAATAGATTGCCCCGGTAGGTCGGATAACTCGGAAGTTAGGATAACCGAGACTCTACTGTATATTACTTACTTTTTGTATGTCCATAGTATAATTTTAATATGTGTTGGTTGACAACCACAACAAGCATCAAAATAGCAAACGTAGAGATCCAGACAGCCGGTTGGAAGATTGTTAACACTGTTTTCCATTGGACATCCACTTGTTTTGGTCTTTGCACCGCAAAAGCTATTCTCGCCTGCAAAGTTTGGTTCAGTTGTGGATTATACATTAAAAAGATTTCTGCATCCTGCCCACTATAAGCTTGGATGAAATGTAGTAGCATCTGATGCTAGACATCTCTGTGCGTTTCTTCCAATGCCATTCAATATTTTGCTGCAAAATAATCAGCAGGTTCAAGTGTATCTGCCAAACATTATGAATATCTCGCAACAGATCAGAATTCAATCACCACTAAAATAAAATGATCAAGAGAGTCTTAATATAAAATATACCTATATTTATTTTATTTAAGAACTGTTTACCATGCTGTAAGCTGGTCCGAAGTCCATACTTTTATAAAGGATCAAGGTCTGCTCAAGAAATCCCAAGGCCAGGTCAGCTTCTCCGCTTGCTACTACAGAAACCATGCCGTTCATCCAACTTCCGTTTGGCATCAAAGTGCCCCAGTTTTTGAACGGTAAGTACTTGACTGTAAAGTTCAGTTGAGTTGCTATCTGCTTCAATAATAGCACATCTATTCCATCCATGCCATCTTAAACAGAGTATAACACACAGAGTTGAAACCATCTCATCTTTGCGTTACTTTTCTTTTCTTCTACCTATTAACAGCTGTTTGAGGAATCATCAATCAGTGAGTTGGTTGAAGTTTTAAAAAAGGAACAAGAAGGAGGTAGTTTTAGTATCCACTACTTAACAAACGATGCAAAGCCGATGAACTGTTCGGAAGTCACGCTAAGCCGTTGGTCCATTCCATTGGTCGTTGGGCTATTAATTAATGACCCAATCTGGGGAACAGTCGGCCCTAGTTTGTAACAAGACTACATCTCATCATCCATTAAAACACTCATCACACTCACCCTGCATTCCATATTCACCTTAAAATACCATCTAAGAGTGGTCAGTGTCTCAAAGCAAAAGTATCAACAAAAAAAAGTAAAATTACAGTATCATGACTGCGTTGGGTGCATATGGACACTTTGCAATTTGCATTGAAACAAATGCAGTTTTCATATGACAATTGCAGTAAAAGTTAAAAAACACCTTAAATTTTGGCCTTTTAAAAAAATTATATATTTCTAGTATTTAAACAATAATTATAATAGTAAAATAAAATTTGTTAAGTAAGGTTAATTTAAACAATGATGTTAACAACAAACACGTGAATTTGAGAGAAGTGCACCAGCTATTTATTTAGCATATTTTAGACACAAGTTAAAAAGATCTTCACAATAAAAGTTTTGACTTCATATGTGCAGGGTATTTGAAAACTGTAGAGTATATTATAAATAAAATTTTGCAGAAAACTTATGCTATATTTGATTAAAAAACAAAGTATTATCGAATAAAATTATCTTTTGAATATGCTAAAGCTATTCATTATAAAATAAATTTGTTTTTATAAATCTCACATTAAATCACCCATAATAAACTTTGAAGAAGCAAAATTTGACAGTTTTACCTTCACCACCCTGACCCTGAACCATGGCAAACGGTGGAACATCCACGATGGCCACTTTGAGTTCAGCTCCCATCAGATTTCCCATCCGTTGAAAACCACCACTTTCTTGCATCGATTTCGCTGTGAATAATACTCAACTCAAGACTTTTCCCCTAAATCATGCCAATATCCCGTACAGGGTGTTCAATACTATTGTTTACTAGCACAACTTCATTTACAGTTTGTATAGTATAATAATAATGTAAATAATGTCATGACAAAGGCATAATTGATACGTTTTACGCTGAAATTAAAATTATTTTCAATTCAGAGGTTACTGAACTTGATGAAAGGGTAAACTATGAATTACTGTTGTTTGCCTACATGTTTGGGCTGTAGTTTAAATACCAAATTACAGCCTTTTCACTTTTTGTCGGGAACTGTAACACGACATCAGTTTAGTTCCATGACACTGTAATCATCAATAATAATCATCGGCTAAATAGCTGACATTGCCCTTGCGAGGAAATTGCACATTTAAACGTTTTATTGCCAAATTGAGTTGACATTGGATCTAATTAAATAATAATCTTCTATTGAAGAGGATAGAAAATTAAACAGTAATATAATATTAAAGTTTATAGTTTAAATGTTTTATAAGTACAAAACATTGATGGGCTTAGTTTTAAGGTATAAAAGTCAAGACTAATACTTTTAAGAAATTCAAAAAAGTTAATTTTACATAACAAAATCAAAATAGAAAGACAAATTTAGTAATGCCACACTATTTTTGACAATAAGAATGTCATTTTTCAGTGGAAAGAGGCCAACTAAAACAATAACTTTTAAGTTTACAAGTCCTACAAATAAAACGCTAAAAGTTTATAATTACACAGAGTAGAATTATTTTACAAAACTTCATTTAAGATGTCTCACTGTTTTAAGGAGTTCATTATTTCCTAAAATAACACTTTCATTAATAGTAAAATAATAGTGAGTTTCATATTTTATTTATGCACTGTAAATTTTAAATTCTTCCAAAATGTTTGAAACGTTGTGGCAATGCACGGCTTTTGTTTGCATTTTTTCAATTTACTGTGTTAAAAATACTGTAAACAGTCATCATGGTTTCAAATGGTCACTGCAAATAAAATTTCAAGAAGTTGCATTTCATAATTTTCTTTTATTGAATATTGATACAAAATCACATCAATACATTTAAAAGTATTATACTTGACTGTTCTCTAATTTAGACAGATACTCCAGAATAAATGCACAGGAGGCAGCCACATATCCTGCCATGAGTAAGAAGAAGAGAGGTCTCAACTTGTAGAGAGGGAGAGGTTCTGGTCCCTTGAAAACCGGCACATCATGTTCTATTAGAAGATGTCTGGTGTCATACTCGGGATACCGCCTCAGTACATCTCTCTTCCAGTGTTGAATCAGTCCTACCTGAAATACAAATATACACTTTTGAACAAATACCAAACACGTTGAATTGAAAATCAACAATACGTCATCATATTCCATTGAGATTCATTGTGTTTAGCCACGAAACTGTGGCCAGACAAGCTCGTCTGCTATCAGCTGTTCAACCACCACCAATGAAACCAGACAGCACTGCACGGCACTGCTGATAACAAATCTATGGCAATGATAGATTAGTAATCATTGGCTATGGTCTCCTAGCTCTGCAAAATTTGCGGAGCGCGCTGCGCACTTTGTACTCCGCAAACGCACGGCCACTCGTTTACATGTTATCAATGGGACCGTTCTCCAATACCACTGATTTACGCAGCGCACTCCGCACTGCACTCTCCGCAAGAAGACGACTGCTTAACCTCAAATCCTGTCCAGTCTGTCAACCATTGGCTCATGGTCGTGACGCGTAGTAGATCACTTGTACAGTTCGTTCTGTGTTTGTGTTTTGTGTCATATTCGTCACCATGTACTTTGTAACGTGTTTCATCATTCTCGACAATCCCTAGCTGGAGCTACCATCAGTGTTCTATGTTTTTTATGTGTACTACCACCTGAAGATGGGACCGTTGTCCCGAGACATGTAGTGGAACACCAATAATTTGCAACTGTTTGACGAGGTAATTTACCACTTATATGCAATTTTTATCTTAATTTTGTAAAGCTAGCTTGAAAATAAGGGTTGTTATTCAATATCATATCCTTGCGATGATTCTCTCTCGTATTGATCTTAAAACTATAACTTTAACCACAAGATTTATAAATACAAAGTACCAAAGACTTTTGAATCACTCTGTAGAACACAGTGACACTTGCACTCAACCACCCACCCTCCCTCCCAATGAGAGAGCATAAAAATGCATTTACTTGGAATTCAGATAACAAATAATGAATTTACTAAAATTTTGTTCTAAAATAAATATATCTTTTAAATTTTGCTTTATTGTGAAACATTACAAATAATTTTGCCTATAAGCCAAAGGGAGGCCTTAGTATGGGCGCTCAATCATGGGTGTAGTAATAATTACCTCCTGGAATTTGAGAACCATCACTCCCAAAGCTTCAGTGAAGACTTTTGGCAATTGTTTACGAACACCAAATGCGACGTGAGAACCAACGGTCGGTTCTTTAGACATTCTGAACTGTCGTAAGTCAGTTCCAAAGAAAGTGTCTTCATTAATGACTATCAGATCCCCTCCTTCAAGTTTAAGGGGTAAAGTTATTTTCTTGTCATTTGCAAGTAAATATGGAATATCATCCTTGGTCGTTTTTCTAAACTTCTTCATATATCTCCTTGCCCATAAATTCTGAAACAAGAGAATTAACAAGACTATTGCAAGATTAATCTACTGTTGACTTATCAAAGTTAACCACTCAATTTAAAAAATTAGCCAATATTTGTTTGGGCAATATTCCAAATTTAGTTTCAACTGGTCAAAACTCTAAAGGGTTTAAAACTTGCTGCATGTGTACGGGGTTTATCCGGCGGTGATCGATGGACCTTGCTGTAAAGGGAGCTTTCTTTTTCCAAAGGAGATCCACCGTGTTCTCATACTAGTCAATATCTTATCTAAAGGAACCCTGTGCCTAACGAACTAACAAACAACGACTTAAATTCACGGAGTCCACAGACAACTTATCAAAATCTAGCGTTTGAAATACATACGAGTGTCCAAAAAGTCTGACCCCTTAACTTTTGAACGAATGAAAATTTTTAACGTTCTTTAGCATACGTATTATAGGTCAACTGAAGTACTTTTTGGCATATTTTGGGGGTTTGCCCCTCAACCCGAAATAGGGGTAGTGGGGGTTGACCCTTTGAAATATTTATTTTACCCCATCATGTGACCCCTCATTTGAAGGGTATAAAACCATGATGAGCCAATTAATTGATACCATGAAAACATTTTACGATGCCCATGTTCAAAATGGCGGCCCAAAACTAGTTTCATCATTTGAGCAGATAATTTTGGAACACATTATCCAAATATTGGGAAACAAATTACGGATTCAGTTTTAAGTCAAGCTTCATAATGATATGCTACAAGATACATTTTGCAAAACTTTGATCACCGGTATTTTTGTGAAAAGGAGCAGCTTATGCAAAATCCCATTGTGGGTCCCAGCGCACGGGCAACACTGAATAAAAAAGAACCCTTGAAGAAACTTACCTCTTTACTGAACATGTAATCTAAAGTTTCAGTGGTGTTGAATCGATCAAACGCAGGCGAGACCCAGTAGTATCCTTGCTCCATCATCTGCTGTATAGTGTCCACCCGGGCAGTGTACGAGGGTAGAGTCAGTTTGGCGACGATGCCAGAAGACAAGGAAGTCGACAGAAGGAGACAGAACACAGTCCAAACCGTGAGAAGACAACGAGCTCTGTTCTTGCTGTCAAAAGTTGAATAGCTCGAGGCAAAGAAGATCCCCAAGACCGTCATAACACTTCGTTGCCACCCTGAAAGTAGGAGAAAACATGCAGTGGGACAGAAGGAAACATAAAGTGCCACAGCAATTTTAAAGACAAAACCTAACCAAAATACAACAAGAAAACTTGCAGTTATGTTTTCATACAAAAGCTATAATAGCTTCAAATGATACTCTACTAAATAGATTCTGAAAATCCCGTACGATTTCCTTTTGAAACGTTCATTTTGATGTTGCCATAAATAGCGACTCATAATGAAGGGATAAGATTTGCATATTAAAATAACCCAATGAGAATAACTTACGTTGTGTTGATGGACTGGAATTCATATCTAAAATTGTCTTATTGATAAACACAACTAGTACAAAAGTTGCAAATGTAGAAAGCCACACATCAGGTTGAAAGATTTGCATGACAACTTCCCATTGGACGTCTACTAGTTCTGGTCTCCGTACAGCGAAAACAATTTCAGCCTGAAATCAAACTAGATTGAAGTTGAGCTAATATTCAGTACTTAGCCAAGGGCGTAGGCCGAGTGCTTTGAGTGGTACCACAAATGTACCGATCCACTAGCCAAGGCCGTAAGCCAAAGGAGAAAATGGTATCACTATCACATCTCATACAATAGGATAAAAGCATTACACTTGGATAAACCCCATGCAATAGAATGCAGCAAATTGAAGTTGGTAGTGTTCTCCCAATCTCAGCCTCTTTGAATTTGGCGTGCCTCAAGGATCAATAATAGGACCGTTACTATTTCTGATTTATGTAAATTTCGTAGGCAATTTTATACTTCCTTCAACTATTTTATATGTTGACGATACTTTACTCACATTGAATATAACAATAATATCAATACTTAATTAATACGTGTTATCTTTGTCGATGCCCAGCTAATGCCAGATAGACTGCGTCAATTTAAAATAAATCTAAAAACTTATATTTTGACTCTTTTGAGCTTGACCTTTTGGGTCAGCATGATTTATTAGCAATCCAATACGCGAATTAGAAGAGCGCATACCACTAGTTAATTAGGTAGTTAATAACTTACCGTTGTTAACGATGGTCCGAAGTCCATAGCTCGGTATGAGAATGCACTCTGTCCAACAAATCCTATGGCCAGGTCAGCCTCGCCGTTGAAAACAGCTGAAACCATCCCGCCAGTCGTCCAGGAGCCGTTTTCCATCAATGTGCCCCAGTTTTTAAACCGGATGTACTCGACCGTGAAGTTTAGTTTAGACGCGATCTCATTCAGTAGGAGCATTTCAATTCCATCGGCTTCATCTGGAAGTAGAGCAAAATATTTTCGGTGGTTAACAAAATATAATTGGAAACAAAAGTAAAAACTGTGGACAAAACTGGGACTGGAACTCATCGGGAGACGGACAGAAAGCCACTTTGACTTTTGTTACTTTACTTAGCTTTACGCCACCGACCACTCTTGGAGGGTATTTGAAGGTGAATATGCTAGGAAATTGGTGAGTGGGATGTGTGTGTTTTATGGATGGCGAGGTGTAGTCTGGTTACAAACTAGAGCCAACTGTTCCTCAGACTGGGTCATTAATTAATGTAACCAAATTACCTATATGAAATTATAACAACCGCACGAAGTAGGGTGGTAGTAGCAGGATGGTAGGAGTGAAGACCACCAACACACCACTAGTGGATTTTGCTCCTTTAGTCCACAAATATTGTGGGTATTTTTTGCTGGGTTCTGGTTTTTCTGGTTCGGTATTCTTTGCGGGTTCAAAGCCATTGTTCGGGGTGAACACTGCGTGAGCGTAGTGAACAGCCTCGTAACGTCTGTGGCAATAGAGCACGAACAGCTGAGATGTTTCTTCTAAACTATATAAACCAGAGTTACTTTCAGTTTCTCTGTACTGTATATTACAAACTAAAGCATAGCCGACGCGAAGCCACAGCGCTAGCGCTACCGTGAATCCTAGCGAATTCTCTGTAACGGGAGGACAATTTACACCGAAAGGTGCTCTTTAGATAGGGCGTTTTAGTCATGATACAAAAACAGAATAGTTATTACACAATTCTTAAAAACAGAATACTTTATCCGCGGCGAAGCACGGGTACACAGCTAGTAGATAATATATAATTTAAGGTACTTACCTGGGTTCATTCCGGTTTGGTACAACGCAAAAGTTGGCGTATAAGTAAAAGCAGCTCTGATTTTTGTCACCATTGTACCGACACCACTTTCATCTACGAGTATTATATTAACAAGATCCACTGTCTCACTTTATACACACTTTTCAATTCATACTAAAATCAAATGTATGAAAGTATACAATATAAATCAAAACAATAGATCGGTGAGTTATACATTTCAACCGCGATACAGTCTCTTTCAGTGGTTTACTTGTTATAAAAATTGTTCACATTCAGTTATGAAACACTTTTACCTATTGTGAAAGTTTGATTGTACAATGACATGAGTTCAAACATATAAGTACAGTGAGTAAATTATAATGTTGAGTAGCCACAATACAGAGTCGTGACGTGACGCAAGTAATGTATTGTTTGACATCAAACAAATACTCGGTGCACACGCTCAATTGAGCGCTTGATTGTAAACGCAACATGCTCAATAACACTGGCTGGATGCACACTGGAGAAAACTGTTTCAGGACAAATGTTTCAAGAAACGAGAAACATTAGTTGCTTGCAACAGATAGGTTAGATTAACACAGGCCTGTGCACACTGCATTAAAGAAACTGTAGTTTCATCGACGTGGTACTACGTAGAAATGAATTAAATAAAATGTTTAAAGTGATTAACACAGTATAAAAATAACAGCATAGTGTCGATACGACTTTTTTCATTCGCCTGTGTGTTTTTTAATATGGCAGACTTTTCTTTCCAAGGGAAATTAGCGCAAGATGTTGAATTGTTAATTTTTCTCAGCCCTCAAAGCTGATCTCCAGTTGGTATCCTTACTTAATGTTAGAGAGCTAACTATTTCTTCACCAAAGAATCAAAAAACGGCTTTGATATTCTAAAAAATCCTTAAATTTGACAGGATCACTGCACAAGTGACGAGCTTCAATAATTCCTTTATCTTTTTTAAGCCAGTACCACAAAGTAAAAATAATCATTATCCGAATCCATCCTTCAGTCACTGGTTGGCTGAAACTGAGCTACTTGCTGTCTACTATCCTATTGGTCACAGGGGTGCCCATTGGCTATATTTCTATTCCTTGTACCCTGCCTGCAGATCCTACGAATGTCAATGCCTAGGGCAATTATATATTCTTGCGTCGGCATTCTCCTCTTCTTCACACAGACAGATATAAACAATTTACGCTTAATTTGTTTGATTTCGTCAGAATCCGGTTCTCGTGGTGTCGTGGTTTCGCAGTTCAAACCGTGACAGTGTTAAAGAAAAGTAACAAGTTGAGTGTAAATAGTGTAATACATAGTGAAAGAGAGATACCTGACGATGTCACACTAGAGGAGAGGAAGTATATACTTGCTCCTTGACAACTACAATCTGCAGGCAAAATACAAGGTACTTCATTATAACTCAAATTGATATTTTCAATATATCACAGGTTCAGTAACAAGGTAGGCATATAATTCAAAATGGAAAATCTTCTCTTGTTTAATTTACTACTTTTACATAACGTCTTTTTCAGAAGTTTTGAGTCCATCGACTGGTAACTTCTTTTAACATTCACATTGTTGGTGACGGAAAGTTTAACTGTAAATGTTCTATAAACGATGTTTGAGCAGATACTCCAGGACGAACGCACAGGAGGCAGCCACATATCCTGCCATGAGTAAGAAGAAGAGAGGTCTCAACTTGTAGAGAGGGAGAGGTTCTGGTCCTTTGAACACCGGCACATCATGTTCTTTAGAAGATGTCTGGTGTCATACTCGGGATACCTCCTCAGTATGACTCTCTTCCAGTACTGTATAAGTCCTACCTGAAATACAACCGAACAATGTACTTCCTAGGGTACCTTTGATTTATCACACTCCTATGAAATCCTGCTTAACATACTCTAAACAGTACTTTCGTAGCTGCAGATTCTAGGTTTCTTAGAGTTTTTGTTTTCTTTAGTGACCTCTTATCCTTTCCTAATAAGTTGGAACAATGATTTTTTAATGATATCAACAATGCCAGTCAGCTCATTTTGATTTCACGAACTCAGTAGTGGCTTTGATTTCACAAACTCAGTAGTGGCTTGAGTAGTGGAGACAACGTCTTCGATGATCTGTCCAAAGCGTTCCTTTTGTTTTAGTCACAAACTCCTGGTAAACTCGCTTACTAGAGAACTGCATGCAAAACTCTACAGAGGGTTACTTAATTTTTTAACAGTAATCAAACTGTCCTTATCTCCGATTCAACTAATCGTAATCAGCACTCTTGGGCCTGTATAACTATTTGGTGTTCCTCAAGGTTGCATTCTGACTCCTATTCTATTCCTCATCTACTTGAACTACTTCAAACGTCACGCAAAACTAATAAATAGTACAAGTGGCGTGCCTGTAGTATTTGGAAGAACTGATTGACCTAGACTTAAGGAAACGACCTAGTCTTCTGTGCAGGGTGTCTTGTGATTCCCCGTGTACGGCCTTTTGCTTAACTCGTGGAAAACTTCTAGTGACTGTCGACAGGTACCTTTAAACTGTCAACAGTGCTTTCTGTCACTGGGAATTATGGTTTTTATCGAATGAAAACTTTACGTGGAAGCCCCAATGATGAAGTTCAATATATGAAAACAACCACTTTTGATGAGAGATAAATATTTATGTCCATACTCTAGAGTGCCAACTTGACCAAAATACTTGAGTAGCAATGCCTTTAGGGGTTTTCAAATTGGGCATGGTTTTCAAGACGCAAAAAGCTATGATCAGTCAGAAGAGTCTTTGACTTACACCGTCGAGATGATTCCTCCAAAACCATCTACTAGTTCTCGGTTTCTACATACCAACCCTCAAAATAACACTCGAAAAAAACAAAGAGAACTTTCAAAAGCCTAGACAAGACGGACTCAGTATCATTAGCAATAGCTCACATTACTTCGTGAAAGAAATGTGGGCACATATGACACACGGATGCATCAAGAATCAACCAACCCCAGTAAAAGTTTTAATTTCCTTCAAAGTAAAATATTTATAGAACTATTTCGATAAAAGCTAAAAATATAAAGCTTAAGTCTTTTCTTACCTCCAGGAGTCGTAGAACCGTCACTGTCAAAGACTCAGTGAAGAGTTTCGGTAGTTGTTTATGAACGCCAAATGGAGAAAAGTGACCTTCAAAGATCGGCTCTTTAGACATTCTAAAGTGTCGTAAATCATTTCCGGAAAAACTGACATCACCAAGAATCACAAGATCTTCTATTTCTTGTAGGGGAAAGGTGATTTTCTTGTCTTTTTGAAGTAAATATTGAAGATCCTTCCACGCTCGTCAATCTATACTTGTTCAGATATCGCCTTGCCCAAATGTTCTGGAAACGAACAGTAATGTTAGCTAATTGCAACAGCTGTTCACTTATAACTTAACAGAATTAGTAGAACAGTTAGAACAGGTAGCCCTGTACACGTAGTGGACCAGATATTCTATATGTTGACGGAGGACACGTTCATACGTCTTCACTGTCCAGTGTATTGTGTCCATATGGCAGCTCTACTCTGTAATGTTAAGTGTTCTGTTTTTTTTTGTTTTTTTTTTTTACAAAGCTTGACTAGTATTTAATTGAGTAGTTTTAACGGAAAGAATAGTAGTTTTGCAATACATCAACAACAAACCTTCAAGAAGCAAATAAAATGAAGGTATATTAAACACAAAATTGATTTCTAATTTCAAGGGTGGATTTTTCTTATGGTGGCATGTGATTGGTGCACAGATATCACCAAAAGAACCCTGAAAGATTACCTCTTTACTGAACATAAAATCTCGAGCCTCCTTGGTGTCAAAATGCTTGAACGCCTGGGAGCTCCAGTAGTACTCTTCCTCCACCAAGCTGCTGTAGAGTGTCTACCCGGGCAGAGTACGAGGGTAGAGTCAGTTTGGTGACGATGCCGGAAGACAAGGAAGTCGTCAGAAGAAGACAGAACACAGACCAAACTGTGAGCAGACAACGAGTCCTTGATCGACTGTCGGGAATTGAACAATTGGTTGACAAGAAGATGCCCAAAGTTGTCATCACGCTTTCCTGCCACCCTGTAAACAGCAGAGGAACATGGAAGGAACATGATAACTTGTGCCATCATAACCGCATAGTCTTGAGTTACATTTAATCCAGGCATAATAAGAAGAGGCTTTTAAAATTGTCACAACTTTCCTGCCTAAGGATCAGAGGGCAGACATATTTTACAAATAAACGGAACAATAAAAGTTTCAGTAATTATGGGTTTCCATATTCAACCCATTAGAGATCAACGGGTTTAGAAGAAGTCATATATTTAAAAAGAAACAGGTTTTTAATTCAGTAGTGCGGGGATTAATACCTATATATTAGTGTATCATCTGAAGACTGCAAATGTGGAAGCTTTTACTGCCGAAACGTTAGGAGTAGTTTGTATAGTTTTCTCCATAAGTAGCAGGTAAAGTCCGTTTCTTCTTTTTACTAAATTGCTCTCCGCCACTATTATGAACTTTCAAAGTAATAAAATGTTGTTACAGAATTTTTAGCTGATCCACATCTCTGTAGAAACACTAAACTAAAAAACAGAAACAACAAAATGTTGATATTAAAATGGTTTAACCTTGACTGAATACAAAAACCAAAACATGTTTTAGGACATTTAACATTAAATTTAGAGCCATTTGACCATAATATTATCAACCAACTAAATTAAAATACAAAACTATTCGAAATTAGCAATTGAGAAAATAAATAACACAAAATGAAAACAACGATATACACTTTGGAAATGTACAGGAGAAGGTCTGCTAAACTCTAGTTTCCACTCTGGGTTTCCCTGACCCTGCCCCAGGCCAGGGTTTAAAAACGGCTGGTTTTGAACTGATTTTAGACTCTGGAGTTTATAGTTAAGTCCGAGACTTCGTAGATCCGTGGCTGCGAAACCCGATTTTGGTTCATAAACTTCTTTTAGCCCCTTATCGTAAACTAGTTTGGGCGAGGCCGTAAAAGTTAACGAAACTCTGGAGTCTAACAAAGTAACTAATAAGAAACCTGTTTAAACTCCGGAGTTTACGTAGATGCGAAACCGGCCCTTAAAGTATGAGACGACTTCAATATAATAGAGGGAAAGCAAAACTTTAACTTCTTTTTGAATTTTGAGTTGACGATTTCGATGGAAATGTGTTTGTTTAAACGAAATAAAACATTTTATTACTATTATTTTGCACATTTTTCTTTTTCGATGCGATATGAGAGGAAGTGTTTATGATTAATTATTACAACACAGCATCACTTACGTTGTGTAGAAGGGGTGGAATTCATATCAACAATTTTCTTATTAATAACCACAACCAATACAAATAAGGCAAATGTAGAAAGCCAAACAAATGGTTGGAAGATTTGCAAGACAACATCCCATTGCACATCCACCTGTTCCGGCCTCCGAACCACTATTTTAATCGAAACAACAGTATAGCAAGTTTAATCTGAATTTTACATTTAGTACTAGTACATTTTAACGAATTGGAACAAGTTGAGCAAGTATGTATTATATGCGTGCCATAGACTAAACATTCACCTACCTATACAATGCCGCCTTTACATTTACTGGACGCGGTCAAACCTAATTGACGAACAAATCTTGAAAATGTACCGGAATAGCCTACCTGTACATTTTAACGAACACATCTCTAAGGGACTCGATCACCAAACAAAGTGTCCAAAACATGCTCTCGTTGTCCCCCGTTTTGGACGCTAGTTTTATTGTAGCTGTAGAGACTAAAATCTTGTTGTCTATGTTCTTAAAGAGTGTCTCTAGGTTTATATATAACCAGGGTTTAAAAGTGCTTACCAGGCAAAGTTGGCCAATAAATGTTAAAGTTGGCAAAAAATAAGCTACGAGTATTATGGGTGGTGTCAAACATTATTAGGCGTTTTCTTCCGTGTTGGCGAAATTTGCCTCAACCAGAACAATTTAATTTATAGTTTATTTTAACCTAACCAATAATTTTAATTTAAATTTTAAAAGTGCTTGCCGCGCTTTACAAAGGGCAATAAATCTTAAAGTTTAAGCTATTATGAAATTATTATTGTTAATTTTGTCAAATAGGTAGACAATTTTATAACCGGTCGTGCTTCAATTAAGAAGTACTAAGACGATTTTGTCAGCTTTTCTTTTCAGGGCGTTTTCTTCCGTGGCGACATTTTGGAATCTCAAATCAGAACCCGTCTTATGGTGAACAATTTAATTTATGGTTCTTTTTTTGTCCCCTTCTTTAAACAAATCTTCTTTTCCAACTGTTTTAAAAATACGAATATATATCTAACGTTTCCTTTTTCTTGTCTCTTTGGCTATTTCTATACAGAAAGTTGGTAAGTTAGTTACCAGACACCTCAAGAATACAGTAACATTTTACCGTTGTAAACGATGGTCCAAAGTCCATAGATTGGTATGAGATAACATTCTGGCTGACACAAGCTAAGGTCAAGTCAGCTTTGCCATTGAAAACAGCTGAGGCCAATCCATCAGCTGACCAAGTGCCGTTAGGCATCAAAGTGCCCCAGTTGTTAAACCTCAAGTACTCAACCGTGAAGTTCAGCTGGGACGCCAACTCTTTCAGTATGAGCACCTGCACTCCATCGATTTCATCTGGAACAACAACGAAATGTTAACTTTTATGGACTTTTCGGTTTTATGAAGTCTACATCCTAGGCAACTAGCAAACGATTGTAGTGACTTACTTGACTTAATTCCGTTGATTCCTAAGTGCGCCTCCCATCTCTGTCTGCCGAAAGCACGTTGGCCTGCCTCCATGGCATCCCTCTATTCGCTAGCTCTTCCTCTGCTGTTCTCCTCCATGTGTTCCTGGGTCTGCCTCTCTTCCTGCCTCCCTGCGGCTTCCAAGTGCCTGCCTTGCTATGCAGCTCTGTGGTCTTGTAAGAGTGTATCCATACATCTTCAGCGATCTCTCATGAGGGTATTTTAAGGCAAATATTTGGTGAAGGATAAGTTTCATAATCGATCCTGTGGTCCTCCACAAGTCTGATGACATTTGGTGATTTCTGATGACATTTGGCCACCATATACCCAATACATGTCTCAGGTACCGATTAACATATGCTTGAAGGCTTTGCAAAGAGTGTAGTAGTTTTGCCTTATTTTACATGTTTTATAGTATTAATATAAACCACCTTCGCTCCTTTCTAAGTCTCCACAGAAAATCCAGAGGTCTCGCTTTGAAATGATATTTGAATTGAACGATTCAGTTCTGTTTGCAAAAACATTTTTTAAACACTTGAACTATTCTAATCTAAATGACATATTCATGAAGGATTCTAACGCAGAACTACCGCAAACAGAAGGGTAAAACCAAGGTAAATTTGTCTTGTTTAGCGAAGCGAAGTTATGACTACAAAATCCTCCCTACCGCTCAACCTCGACCTTTACCTCTCGTCACTCTAACGGTAGACGCTTTAGAATTTGTAAGTGGTGATTGTGGGGATCGAACCCCGCCGCCGGAGTGATGAGCTCCAGAGTCACGCACGTTACCAAAGCGCCACTGATCCGCTCGGGTTAAATAGTGACTATGAAAGAATCTTTTGAATTTTATATATTAAATCTAGAAGTGATCTGAAATGAATCTTTAAATTGAGTTTCCACGAGAAATTATTATTTTACAAAAAACTTTGTTTCAGGTAACACAACAATTAAAAATCTACAGTGGAATGATAAATGTTAATATATGGTGTATTTGGATTAAACTATATAAAATTTTGAACTGCCACCAGTAACAACACTGTAGTCATGGATCAAATAAGAGTACATATTGCTAATTTTCTAGCAACCATTAATATTCCTCTACGCTATAAAACACTTTTGAAAGGAGAAAGTTTTTTTATTTGTTTTAAACTGCTAAAATTTTCATAATTTTGAATTTCAATTGGGAGATAGCATGGCACCCGCCTGTGAAGGTAGCAGGGAATATAATTTAGATCTGTGTTGGTTTATGCGGAAGGTTGCGAATCTTGTCTCATGGAAATGAATTTCTCTACCTTGAACCATATGACATTTAGAAAGACAAACATTATTGTTTCATAAATGTACAGGGATGGTGTCAAAATTCTGTTTCAAAGGCATTTTTGCAAGAATCTCTGTAACCTAAATGATAAATTATTCTTATTGCAGATTTTTTTAAGATAAAAATCTTAATATTTTACTTTTGGAACAATTCCCCAAAAACATACTCATAAACATAAGAGAATGTACCAAGCCATAATATGCAGTTTTAAAATATCAATCGTGCAGTATTGTGATAACTGCCTTAAAAGGAATACACAGGAACTCATTTTCTTGCTAAGATAATCAATGTGTGATTCCCATGTTAAATGAATTAATTAAAATTTGTCTAAATTCAATCCTAAAAATTTGACACTTTTAGCTTTCTATAATGTAGAGTGGCGAATCTTTAATGTTTGATCGACCAATGTCAAACATAATAAAATTAGTTTTTGGAAATTGGTTTTCAAATTTAGTGATTCAAAATACTGAACACAAATGTTTGCAGATGTATATGGTTTCTTCTAATAATGAGATTGTTGATGCTGATTGAAAATGTCGGCATATTGAACATGCAAGTTATTTAATGAATGCAGATGATTAACGTATAGTATAAATAATGACCTAATACTGACCCTTGTGGAACTCCACATTTGACTTTATTGGGCTTGAAAGAGAGTTCTCTATTTGAACTTGTTGATATCGGTTGTTTAAGTACGATTTTACCCAAGAAAGTGGTAATCTTACTCATAGTTGTTTAGAATTTTCAAAAGTTTTGAATGTTCAACACAATCAAAAGCTTTTGTCAAATCTAGGAAGATTCCTAGGGTTTTTGACGATTTTCTAACGCTTCTGAGACTCTTTCTAATAAACTATTTATAGCATCCAATGAACATTTATTTTCTCTCCAAAAAAACTGACATTAGATAAAATGTTGGTTTGAAACAAAAGAATTAGTCTAGCGTTCAAATATTTTACTGATTTATGAAATTGGACGTAAGTGGTTTCCTTTTATAAATGGGAATAATTGTGGGGATCGAACCCCGCCGCGTAAATATCTGTAGATTTTTTTGGGAGGTAAATTTTGAATTATTTTCAACACTTCATGTTCAGACTGGGTATAAAAACATAGAAACAAGATTAATAATAGTGTCCATATATTGTCCATATATTCAGCTCTATTTCGAGACATTGTTAGTTTCAGCAACAGTTGAAAAAATGAATTGAATAAATTGGATACGTAATAATACAACCACCACCTCCATTTCATATCCAATGTTAATACATTTTTCTTTTTTTCATTGATTATTTCCCAACTGAAATATTAGTCGAATCTTTAATTTATTATTAATGTTCATAGGGGTCGAATAATTTTGAAATAGACAAATTAATTTTTGATAAATGTTTTAGATTCTTTCTGGAAGTTAAAATATAGTCATCCAAATCAGGTTTGACGTTTTACGCTTTTCCATAAACCGGTATGGACATGAAATATTTAGATGTTTTACAAATATATCATGAAAACATGTATAATCATTAGCATCTGAGTGTATTTAACATACATACATTTTCTGGCTTAGTAGTACGTCTGGTAGTATGTTTTGGAGGATGTTTGCAATATTTGATTTAAACAATGTAATTTAATTTTAAGTAATATTTTAGTTCAAACGATACTTTGTTAAATTTCTTGGTCAAGTTTGTTAACCTTTAGAAATGAAGAACTCTTTTTCTGATTATATTTGAAAATATAAAAAATAATTTATATTTTATATTTTATAAAAGCAACTTTAATTGTTCTGTTCATTTTTTATACATAAATTACGTTTCCCCTGTTAAAACTAAAACCATTCGCGAACTCATAAACTAATATTCATAAACGGAGGTCTAAGAAGAAAACAACTATAGTTAACTGACATAAATGAAAAGTCCATTATTGCGTTTTATGTAAATATGTGAGAAAATGTAAAATGTTGGCCATGAATTGCAATGATCACGACTTAATAATAATCTACTACTATGGATGTAATATATAGAACATACTATCAAATACAAAAGCTTGTTTATCAGTTATTATTACAATGGACTCAAGACTCGTTGTTTACACAGTTCAAAAATGCTTGCGAGTTGTTAACTAATTAGCTATACTGTAAACATTAATAATCATGTAATAAACAACTATATTTACAATTAAAATATGTAATCAAACATACCTCAAACTGGCATTTCCTGTTCATACTTTAGACAAAAACAGTAAACACAGACCTAACATCACAATTATACAAGCTGAATTCAAAGCAACAAAAACAAATGTAAAGGGATTTCACATGGAACAACATTGCTCAATAGCCAATAGTTTTATTCATGGCATGCCAAAAATTATATTGTGTATGATTAAAATCTTTTACATTACTTAGAAAAGGATTTAAGGAGAGGAAAGGAAAGGGGGAGGTACAGAAAACTCTATATTACGTTTGAATATAAACTTTGTCAAGAGAAGAAGAAGTAAACTTATTAACAAAACAAAAACAACTAATGTATCTAAAAATCTTTTACATATATCCGTATATTTGTTTGCATACAGTTAACTAAAGCAAAAGCTGAAAATATTCTTAAACGTTAAAATAAGGATAAAAATGGCTAAATAAGGGTTTTTTTAACTCTTGAAAGGTTTTTAAATAGAAAGTATCAATAAAAAATCAGTTACCAGAATGAAGGGAACCACATTTTTCTGTGGAGGGGGGAATTACGTATAAAAGTGACGTTGAAGGGGATTTTGTATTTTATATAGGACACTAGATTGCAAACTACTACCAAGTAGACAACTTTGTTTATAGACATTGCATTGTATTACATATTATATAATATAATATTCTCTGATTGATTCTCAAGATTCTCTGAAGATCTTTTGGTTTTTGGTGGTAGCAAAACTACTTCAAAATGGTTGAAGGCTAATATTTGTTTGTAAGGGAACTTAAGATCACCCATCATCTCTCGTTAAACTACGTTTAAACATATACTCGAGAATGAATGCACAGGTGGCAGCCACATATCCTGCCATGAGTAAGAAGAAGAGAGGTCTCAACTTGTAGAGAGGGAGAGGTTCTGGTCCTTGAACACCGGCACATCGTGTTCTTCCAGAAGATGTCTGGTGTCATACTCGGGATACTTCCTCAATATGTCGTTTTCCCAGTACTGAATAAGTCCAACCTGGAAACAATGCATTCTATGTAATACTTTTAACGTATGAGTTTGAAATATGATTCCGGACATTCTCCATCGTTAGTGAACAAAAGAACTAAAACATAAAGAGTTGGATAGTCTAAAGTAGTACTTAGCGTACGCTGGCCAGTCAACCAAACAACATGAAGCTGCTAAAGCCAACAAGTAAAATCTTAAAAACTAGCCTAGAAAACAAAACAACATAAAAAACTCTCCTATCGTCAATAACAAACTTCAAACAAAGGACTTTCAACGAATCATGAAAATACTGCTAAGAGATCCTACTGAGCAATACCTCGTATCCAGAACTTTCTGTCGGTTGAGATTCTAGGTTTCTTGGAAGTCTTAGAGATAATCTTCCTCTGTAGAACAATTAGGACCTCTCTAAAAATATAAACAACGCTATCTTTTTGATTCCACAACAACATTGGAAAGAAAACTGAGCGCCAATTCTAAATTTTTGTGAGGGGGAGGTGTACACCCTCAATTTAGTTTTCTTCAGAGTGAAATCTTGTCGTGACAATTTTTATCAACAACTCAAAATGAAGCTTACCTCCTGGAATCTTAGAATCGTCACTGCCAAAGACTTGGTGAAGAGTGTTGGTAGTTCTTTTTGAAAACCAAAGGAAATGTGATGGTCAACGATCGGTTCTTTAGACATTCTGAAATGTCGAACGTTGTTTCCAGAGAAGCTTCTGTCATCAAACACAACCAGATCATCTCCTTCTATTTTAAGGGGGATAGTGAATTTACTGTCCTTTTCCAGTAAGTATTGAATATTTTCCCAGTTTATTGATCTATATTTGTTTAGATAACGCCTTGCCCATATATTCTGAAAAAGGATTAAAGCTTATAGGAACATGGTTATCTACTCGTATCTAAAAAGAACTATAAAATAAACACAATGGTTTAAAACAATTTATCTCTAACTATGAAGGTGTCCAAGCAGTCTACGCAAGGTTGTATCATCTGCATATTAATCCAAATGTCCCGTTTTGATTGGCTAATGTAAGCTGATGTTTACACATACGATTCAAATAAACAGCATAGGCCCTATAATGGATCCCTGAGGAACGCTTCATTTAATTTCGATGGGGTTGGACAAAGCATTTTTATTTGTAATTGTTTGGTTTGAGCTTATTCGTTGCATAACTTCAGTTGTACAGAAAGTCCTCTAGTACTATTGTTTTATAATTTGCCGTTTAATAGTAGATACGAGCACATAGACAACGCTAAAGAATATTTAAAAACTGACCTCTTTACTGAACAGATAATCCAAAGCCTCACTGGTGTTGAGTTCCTTCAATGCCTCCGAGGTCCAGTAGTATCCTTCCTCCACCAGCTGTTGTAGAGTGTCCACCCGGGCAGAGTACGAGGGTAGAGTCAGTTTGGTGACGATGCCGGAAGACAAGGAAGTCGTCAGAAGAAGACAGAACACAGACCAAACTGTGAGCAGACAACGAGTCCTTATTCGACTGTCAGGAATTGAACAATTGGTTGACAAGAAGATGCCCAAAGTTGTCATCACGCTTTCCTGCCACCCTGTAAACAGCAGAGGAACATGAAGGAACATGATAACTTTTAACCGTAGTCTGAAAGTTGTGTAATTTGAAGGAGTAGTCCCGTTCATACTCTCTATGCCATAAATATCGAAAAATTCTTGACCAGAAAAAGTGTTTGAAGGCTTTCAACTGTTATACTTCAATTTCGTTCAAAATCATTATGTGAATGACTTATCTAGTTGGTTTCGTCTTTAATGGCAATCTTCGTCTATATGGCGAATTCAATTTACACATGCCGATTCAGTATTTACATGTGAAATTATTATAAGTGAAATAGCTTTTGTTACGCAGAGTTGCTGACTTTTATTTGGTTGTTTTTATTGACTATTTGTGACAATTATCAAGTCTCTGTTTTTTACGACATGTACAAAAACAAAACAAATGTACTCTGAAAGTTACAACAAAGGCATAACTTACGGTGTGTTGAAGGAGTGGAATTCGTATCAACAATTTTCTTATTGATAACCACGACTAGCACGAAAGTGGCAAATGTTGAAAGCCAAACAATAGGTTGGAAGATTTGCAAGACAACATCCCATTGCACATCTATCTGTTCTGGCCTCCTCACAGCGAACACTATTTTACCCTGAAATTATACTCGACTTAATTGAACATATACTGTACATTAAAACATGAAAACTGTCGTTTGACTTGACTGAATTAATTTACAAACACTTGAACAAGACTGCTTCAAAGAAATGCCAGTATATTTCGGGCATGACTGTATCAACTGAATAAAGTCTTTTGTACAATTATTCTACTAACCCAATGTGAGTCAATAACTATTTGTATAATTGTTTAACTTATTTGATTACCGTTGTAAACGATGGTCCATAGTTCATAGTTTGATATACAATTGAACTCTGCCCAACGAACCCTATGGCCAAGTCAGCTTTGCCATTTAAAACTGTAGAAATCATTCCGTCGTCCAACCAGGTGCCGTTAGGGGTCAAAGTTCCCCAACTTTCAAACAGTAAGTACTCGGCCGTGAAGTTTAGCTGAGACGCCAACTCTTTCAGTATGAGAATCTCCACTCCGTCAGTTTGATCTGAAATAAAAGAGACATATTGTTTAGTATTTGAAGGCCAAAATTGTGGGCTAAACTGAGAATTGAACCTGGACCTTTCATATCCTGGTCAGTCAAAACTGTCAGTAAAATGGTGTCAGATTAAATAAAACCCCAGCATTAACCAACAAGTCGATATAGAGATAAACTCAAATAGTTGTTGTCTCTCATAGCTACAGTATGAACTAGAAACGCTATGAAACTAAAAGTGGAAGTCTTGCAAGGAACGCATTTGAGAGGCAGGGGAACAGGCGGATAACTACCGAACTAGGAGTCACAGAACAGTGGTTATGAACGATTGCCATCTTCGACTACCAAATTAAAAAAATTCCACTATGTCATAAGCATTTGAAAATCGTCTAAAATCCAAGTTGGTTTCAGATGCGTTTTACTATGTATAGACGAGTTTATCGCTCACGCTTGGGAGACCTCATAACTGACCCTGGTCCCGCTTTATGGCGTGGCTAACTAGCCTACTAACAGAGTTTCAATCCGCCAATAGAAGTTTAACGTAATTATACTAAGTAAAAAGTTATAATACGTAATTATAACTTGAGATATTTAGGTCTCGCTGTGGAGTACCATCTTCAGTCACTGATTGGTTGAAACTGAGCTACTTGCTGTTTGCTATCCTATTGGTGGCAGGGCTGCCAACCGGCAACCGTCCATTAGAGCAGGGATGCCAACGGTCGATGTTCTCGTTGGCTTTGACACTATAGCCTGGACGTCGACAGTTGGGATCCCTGTCACCAATAGGATAGCAGACAGCAAGTAGCTTAGTTTCAGCCAATCAGTGACTGGATATGGTACTCCACAGCGAGACCGAAATACCTCAAGCTATTACTTGTAATACTTACCTAAGCTCCTTCCCCGAGCAATCACGAAAGGTGAAGCTTGAGTCATGGCTATTTTCAGCGCTCTGTCCATGTTTTATATAGTTAACTTGTATAAACTATGTAGCAACTAAAAAACTTGTGATGAATTCTGATGATACTGTAAAATAAGGAACGTGAATAGTACGATCATGACTAGGTACACAAGGTACTCCGATGATATTGGATGCATTGCTGTTGTTTATACTGCGTGAATTGTTAACTAACAACAATTATTGCAGATGTAATCTTACTAAATCACACGCTAAATTGTCATTCCCTATTCAAACTTTAAATAAAAAATAGAAAAGTAAACACTCATTAAAACAATTCCTAGGAGGAATGAGTGTGTGTATGAACGACATGTATGCATGCATCAATTTAATAAGAGTGCAGTTTTTGTAAAATGCAATTCAAGTTATTTATCTTTTAGAATCGATAACATTATCGTTATTGTAATTTAAAATCAATGTTAATGGACTGAGAAATGTTAATAAAAAGCATATTCTAATACAGGGTGTTTTAAAACTCTATCAAGTACCGGTACTTTAAGAAATTGTTTCAGAAACTAAATAATCCAGAAAGTAATTTTTTTAGCTACATTTTATAGCCGTCATTTTAGTGTTTTCTTGTTTGATTTTTTTAACTTAAAGACGGATTTGCGTATAAACTTGAAATGTTGTTTCGACAATTACTGACACGTACATGAACATCAGTTTAAACACAAGATCCAACGTTTCTAGTTGAGGCTATTGCGTATACCAGGTGTCCAAAAAGTCCGACTACCCTCCTTAACTTTTGAACCAATGAAAGTTTTTGAACGTGCGTTGGAATATGTAGTAAGGATCAACTAAAGTAAATCAAATGTAAGAGTATCATGACTGTGAAATTTACTACATATATTCTTTGAGAACAACCATCAACCTTGGTAGAGGGCTCTAAAGCCTTAACTTTGCCTTTTGTACAACTTTTGTGTGGCAATTGTAGTTTTTATTGTTATAAAATGTGCACAGTTGCCACATGTGATGTCCCTTTTAGTGTTTTGTCCCTAGCAAAGTGTATTTATCAAAAGCAGACTGTTGCATGGGTACTAGCATCAAACTACCAATCCTGTGATGCACTTGTCCTTGTACTTTGAAAGTTGGCATTAAATTTCCTATTTTCATCGCTTTTGCTCAAAAATGTATCGTGCATACCAACGTATTCTGAGACCCCAGAGTCAGCTCTGTAATTAAATAAATCCCGGTATATGAATTGTAGCAAAGATTATGTCATAGTAGGTAGATAGCGCATAGATGCCGAATGAATGAAGCAGTAAACTGATAGACGAGGCAGCCCACAAACAGAAAGTGCTGTAAAGCAATTCTTTTAAGTGTTTCAAATAGAGCGAACTGATCTCTGCTCGGTTTGGGGGAAAGTGCGACATTGTGCAGCCACCACAATATACACGGCACATCTGCGCTACTGCTGAGGAACACCCTGTTTATCTGCACGATTGTTGTCTGACAACGTGTAAACAGATGTTGCAAATCTGTAATAATGCATTTTCCAACATTATACAAATGTACTGACTTGCAAATAGTAATTTTCAACCTATAAACATAGCTTTAGGTAGTGAACTAAAGGCTAACGCAATAATATTTTTGTAAAGTTTATTGTGTCTGATACAACCAATAATTAAGTTTGCGACATCACTAAAATCTAGTTTTGTACAATTTCAGCCCTAAAAAATACAATCAATCGTTTACATTTAAAAATACTTCACAAAAAATTTAACTAAAGTTACAACGCAAATGGCATGGTGTTTTTAAATGGTTGTACTTTCGGTGGTAACCTATGACCAGCTGACCGCACATTTTCTATAAACCATGCTCGGACAGATACTCCACAATAAATGCACAGGAGGCAGCCACATATCCTGCCATGAGTAAGAAGAAGAGAGGTCTCAACTTGTTGAGAGGGAGAGGTTCTGGTCCTTTGAACTCCGGCACATCGTGTTCTTCTAGAAGATCCCTGGTGTCATACTCAGGATACCTCCTCAGTATGACTCCCTTCCAATGCTGAATCAGTCCTACCTGAAATAAAAAAAGATTACTCACAAATATCTACCGCGAGCACAATTTAATCCACTAACATGTACGCACGAGGGATGCGACCCTTGACTGGAACTCGTGACGTGGTCCTGTAATCCAGCTTCATGGAGGTCAGGTTTTGAGGATGATATAGGTCTAAAGCGGCTCAGATAATCTCAGTGATCATCTGATGATACCCGCATCAACTCCCACCATCGTTTACATATATCAGACCATAACCTGCGTGTTTCCGAAGTCACGTTAAGCCGTTGGTCTTTGTATTTCCATTGGTCATTGGACTATTAATAGCCCATTCTAAGGAAGAGTCGGCCTTAGTTTGTAACAAGACTACACCTCATAACTCATTACTACCACTCATCCTCCACCACATATTTGCCTTAAAATACCCTCATGAGTGTGGTCGGCATCTCAAATAGTAATATACTGATATGCTCAGGGATGCGACTATATATGTTCACCACACCATTCACAAGGGACGTGATCCTGACTGGCGCACTTTCACAAACTGTACGGACATGACTGGATGGTCGAGCCCTAAGAGTTTTAACCTACGTTCCAGAACATTCTCCTTCTAGAGAGTCACGTGGTTGAATCACTAATTTTCCAGAACAACCTAGCAAATTCTTGTTGGGGTGTGAATGCTTTGGCAGAAGTCTAGGTAATAATAAATGTGACATTCATTGTCTGCTCCTTTTTGTTCGCAGAAGGTGGCCCGAAGACTGCAAAGTGATCACGAGAATCCTGAGAACCGTGACAATAAAATAATGTGTCAAACGGATCAGAATAAAACTTTTGACATCAAATAATAATTTAAACAAATAAACTATTGCTATAATAAGGTAAATATGAAGCTTACCTCCTGGAATCTGATAATGGTCACTGCCAAAGCTTCGGTAAAAGGTTTGGGTAGGTTTTTTTGAACACCAAAACCAACGTGATGTTCAACTATCGGCTCGTCAGACATTCTGAATTTGCTTAAGTCATTTCCAAAAAACCCGTCATTAGAAAAAATCACAAGATCTTCTCCTTCAACTTTAAGGGGAAAGGCGATCTTTTTGTCGTTTAAAATTAAATATTTAACCTCTTCCTCGTCCTTTTGTATGTAACGAGTCAGAAAACGTCTCGCCCATATATTCTGAAAATAAGATTGAAACTTATTGCATGAGTAACTAGCTTACGTGACTAACTAAACAGAACCAATCCCTCAGTCAATATTTTGTTGTGAAAGTGTTCCAATCTTAGTTTATAAGTCATAGACAGTTGGAAGAACTCTTTTAAATTTGTTTAGGTTTAGTTTACTATGTAGTTTAAATTTGAATGTTTTAATAAACAGAACGGAAAATGTATGTTTTTAAGTGGTTTACTTTTCTATCAAATGGCTCGTAAAATAAGTCTCGTATGCTGGGTAACGTACAATAAACAAAACATACGTTAACATGGTTTTAAACGTCCTCTTATGACTTAAGCACTCGTTTGAGCATTTGAGCAACGTTTCAAAGTCGACCGACTAAAACAAAAACTAGATAGTAGAGCCACACGAGCACCGAAGTCACGCCAAAGGAACCCACCACGTAAAACATCACTACAATAAGCTTGAAACATTTCGGTCTCGCTGTAGAGTACCATCTTGGCCGTGGAGTACCCTCTTAGAGTCACTGATTGGCCGAAACTGAGATAATTCTGTATATTATGCTATTGGTCACAGGGCTGCTAACCGTTCATTGGAGCAGGGATGCCAACATCTGTCGATGTTCTCATTGGCTGTGACACTATCGAAAAGATTTCTTCAGGACTGGTTGCTATAGCTTCTTAAAATTTTAACAAAAGCATTTGAAAATTAGCTAGCTTAAAGTAGTAGTGTCTAGTAACTGGTCAGCTTACGCTGATCACTAGCTCATTCACTAATGTTTTGTTATATTTGTAAGTTAAATTTGACCTGAAGACGGGATTAAATTACAATTCTCGAAACGTCTTGATCATGTTCTTCACTAACGATGGTAAATGTCCGCAATAATAGTTCAAACTTACTTTTTTACTAAACAGAAAGTCTATAGCCTTGGTGGTGTTAAATCGCTTGAACGCCGGTGAGGTCCAAAAGTACCCTTCCTCCACCAGCTGCTGGAGAGTGTCTACCCGGGCAGAGTACATGGGGAGAGTCAGTTTGGTGACGATGCCGGAAGACAAGGAAGTTGTCAGAAGAAGACAGAACACAGCCCAAACTGTGAGCAGACAACGAGTCCTGTTCTTGCTGTCAGTTGAAGAACTCGTTGAAAGAAAGATGCCCAAAATTGTCATCACACTTTCCTGCCACCCTGGAAAAAGCAGAAGGACATGTGGTTGAAAATCATAATTAGTGAGTTTAAAAATATTTGGTGAAACAATGAGCCCTAGAATGCAAAAGGACCGTTTTTTAATCTTGGGGTCAGATATCAATGTATTTATCAAGACATATATAGGGTTTAAATATTAAGCAAGAGTATTTATTCTCATATATTTACAAAATCAACCGATACTAAAACTCAACAGATGTCCACCTATCCATGCAATAGGACAGTACAAGATCACTATGACCACTAATAATTACTTTTCACTTTCAATTCGTCCTCAACCGCCAACACCATATTTGCAACGATTCTTTCTTTCAAGCAACTTATTTGAAACTATTATTCCCAGAGACTTTTTCCGCAATAGTCCTGACATATAATTTTACTATTCTTGAACGCTTGGATTAACTTATTGTTATTCGTTTATGAAACTACTAAGTAGGTCCTTACTTACTTGGCAACGAATGGTTTGAATTCATATCTATAATTTTCTTATTGATAAACACTACTAATAAAAAAGTAGCAAATGTAGAAATCCAAACAATAGGTTTGAAGATTTTCATGACAACATCCCATTTCATGTCTATTTGCTCTGGCCTCCGCACTGCGAATGCGATTTTAGCCTGAAATAGAACAAGAATTAAGCAGAAACATACTAAACAGATGTATACCAGTATATTTGTAACTTTTTAACTTAACTCAATTCTAGCTAAACGTACAAAATATTTTTGCATCTTTTACAACCACAGTCGATACAAACCAAATATAAACATAAACTTTTTGCGTTTAAAAAATAATCAAATAAGGTTTGTTTTACAGTAAAAATGCAATATTTTCCATCTTCTTCATCCTATATCTTTCATCTTCATTTCCAACAATGTTCCATGTATATGTTCACTGAATAAAATTAAATCTTAGGTCAACCGTACTGACGAACCTTTGCAAAAATATACAACTATATTTACTGTTCAAATAGAATAAAATTAAACTATGAATAAAATATATATTAAACCTAGAATTTGATGAAATATCCGTTTTGTGAGGATACGTTCAGAAAACTGACGTTGAGAATTTATGTTCTAGATAGACAACCTAGAGGAACACTGAGTTTTGTCTGCACTCTGTTCACATCCAGGGTCGGTAAAGAGTATTGGTTAAAACTAAATTTAAAACACATATTTCACTATATCACTATTTGAGATGCCGACCACTCTCATGAGGGTATTTTAAGGCAAATATGTGGTGAAGGATGAGTGTGATGAGTGGTAGTAATGAGTTATGAGTGTAGTCTTGTTACAAACTAAGGCCGACTCTTCCTTAGAATGGGTCAATGACCAATGGAAATACAAGGACCAACGGCTTAACGTGACTTCCGAACCACGCAGGTGATGGTCTGATATGTCTAAACGATGTTGGGAGTTGATGCGGGTATCATCAGATGATCACTGAGACTATCTAAGCCGCTTTAGACCTATATCATCCTCAAAAACTGACCTCCATGAAGCTGGATTACAGGACCACGCCACGAGTCCCACGTCACAACTCCCCCCAGAACAACCCTAGAAGCTCTTGGATACTTGACAAATAGAAACATATTTATAATATGTTTACCGTTGTTAAAGATGGTCCGAAGTTCATAGCTTGGTACACGAATAAGCTCTGCCCAACGAATCCTACGGCTAAATCAGTTTTGCCATTGAACATTGCTGAGGCCAACCCTTCAGCAGACCAAGTGCCATTTGGCATCAACGTCCCGTAGTTGTGGAACAGTGAATACTCGACCGTGAAGTTCAGTTGGGACGCCAACTCTTTCAATATGAGCATTTCCCTCCATCGGCTTCACCTGAAAAAAAAAACTATGTATATTTTAGAAATTTATATATAAAACATTAAGAACAAATGGATTAAAATAACAGACTTCTCATAAAGGTCAGGCTTTAAGCGTAGATGCTAGATTCAATTTTGGTGTCAGATAAACATCCAGGATCACTAATTTATAGTATGTCGTCAAATGATCAGATTGTGAGACCGTTTTGAAACTTTGATCTTGGTCTACACCTCATCAGCCATCAAAACATTCATCACACTCTCCATTCGTCCCATATTTACTTTAAAATACTCTCCAGAAGTGGTCGGTGTCTTGAATAAAAGTACGATTGTAGAACGTTTTCTAAGAATTTTTTCATTGCTCTTAGTTCAAGGCCCAGCTTTATTTTTGTATTGGAAAACCTTTTCAGAAAAAGAGAGCTAACTAGTGGAACCCATGAAAAAACTCATGAGATGACCAACTCTAAAGAAGTTGAAAAAACCCATTTCGAAACGGTCAAGAAACTATTTAGAAAACAGCTACGGGCAACAGTAGAACCCGTCACGTGCAGTTTTATACTGTTCATATTAGACCCATCATGTTTTATTTTGTTTTTGCCGGTCAGTTGCTTACTTACAAAATCATGTTCATATATCCCTTATTCATGTATTGGTAGATCATGTATAGGTCCTATTTTTAAACATTGGTTACTATTTATCTTCGATCAAACATGTTTCAACATAGTGAGCTACTTGCTCACAAACAATGTCAATAACTTCCTTGTCTCCCTGTGGGTTAAGCATAAATAGATAAGGTGTGTCATTGGATGTTGTTTATCTTAAACCTATAATACATCATTTTGCTGTATCCATCAATTTATCTAATTGAAAGTGTGCAGAAAAGATTTCTGAGGTTTCTATACTTCAAAACATTGAACATCCTTATGAAGAACTACTCAATATTTTGAATTAGATCCCCTCATGAAAAACGGCGAGTGGACGTGTTGGTGTTTCTGCGTGGATTGGTTTGTGGGGCTCTCGACGACTCAGCTCTTTAGCAAGAATTCAATTTAATATTACGCGACAGAACTCACGCTCTCGTTTGCTGTTCTCTCCACACTTTCCTCGCACAAATCTGGGTGCAAACTCCCCTATCAATTCAATGACAAAGCTTTTTAATGAGTTGTCTTTTAATGTTGATCCGTTTTGTTGTTCCCTTGAGTGTTTTAAAATCCAAAAACATCAAAGTTAAAATTCAATGAACTGATGTACGATTATAGATTTTTCGTGTTCCTTCTTCGGGCTTTGGTTATTCATGACTAGTACGGGCTGGCGAAAAGCCGGCTGCCTTTTACTTTTTGAAGGCAGCGTCTGTGTTGGCGTCCAGCCTTGGAACGTTTGTGTGCCTTGGTCTGGAAATGTGAGCTGGATAGCATGAGCTGTAATATTTTATGGATTCTTACCATAGATGTATGTTATTTCTTTGTTAGTTTAGCTTCATATATAATATTTAAAATTTCTCTTGTTTTGTAATTTGTTATGTCTTGGTAATATTTTTGTCTCCCCATTGGGGAACAGGAGGTAATTTTTGTCTTGATTGACGAAAATTATTGTAATATTTCTGTTATATTACCCTGTATATTTAGTTCTGCTGTTTTTTCCCTTGAGAATTAAAAAAAAGGTAAACACAAACATTTTCTTGAGACACCTCACGCCTATAATTTGCATCTGAACTTTTAGAAATAAGTTTTACTTGAAAGATGACAATGTACTGCAGACTGCTAGCCACTATTTTGAAATTTATCAGTTAACTAGTAAAAAAGAAATTCAAATTAAAGTTTCTTCCATTTTGGATTGTCACGGTCTTGTAAATAAAAAATAAAATTTGGTCAGCGGAGTCACTTAATTATTTAGTAAATTTCAAACAAAGTTTATTAAATAAAATCCGATTAAAACTGTAGGTTTGAGGTGTCCCAAGAAAATGCATGTTTTACATTGTTCTTATGGGCGAAATCCATGGTCACAGCCACTACTGCGCACTCTTAGTACATGTCAAGTAAATAAAGGTTTCAAATACAACATTACATATTATTATATTAGTTTATCTACAATAATAGTACTGCCCTACTTCAACAAGAAACACACAAAAGGCTACAACATAGCCGGCACCCAGTACGTAGACGACAGGCCGTAGCTTCTGAAGAGGTAGAGGTCGAGGTCCACGGAATACAGGTTCATCGTGTTCCTCAAACAGATGTTTGGTGTCATACACAGGGTACCTCTCCACCACCTGTCTCAACCAATGATGAACTAAACCAACCTAAAACACACGAGTCTGGTACACATTTTCACTAAATCACTATTTGAGATGCCGACCACTCTCATGAGGGTATTTTAAGGCAAATATGTGGTGAGGATGAGTGATGAGTGGTAGTAATGAGTTATGAGGTGTAGTCTTGTTACAAACTAAGACCGACTCTTCCTTAGAATGGGCTATTAATAGCCCAATGACCAATGGAAATACAAGGACCAACGGCTTAACGTGACTTCCGAACCACGCAGGTGATGGTATGATATGTCTAAACGATGGTGGGAGTTGATGCGGGTATCGTCAGATGATCACTGAGACTATCTGAGCCGCTTTAGACCTATATCATCCTCAAAACCTGACCTCCATGAAGCTGGATTACAGGACCACGCCATGAGTCCCAGTCCAGATTGGTATTGTTTGTCAGATTGTGAGCTTAAAATGGGTTGTTTTCGCCGCAGGATTCGAACCCGCGACAACCTCTAGACCTAAACCGCCAGATCTTCAGCTGATGCTTTAGAACACACGGTCCAAATCCGTCTACCGGAAGTGACCTTATAGAGCGGGAATTTACCCCCAAAAATAGGTTTGTTTCTGTAAAAACTGTAATTATGTTTACTATCCGATTTCAATGACTAAATATAAACATGTTTGGTGCCATCGACATATGAACATAGCCGACACGAAGCCACAAGCGCTACCGTGAATCCTAGCGAATTTCCAGGAACAGGGGGTATACACCGGAAGTGCTCTATTAGAGGGACTTAAAAGTACTTTACGGTAAAATATACCACTTTTTTACAAACACGTTATAACAACGCTATCAGGCACAGCATTAAAACCAAATCAACCACTTTTTCTGAACGTTGTCTTAAGCAGTTTGACGTCGCTGGATGAAACAATACAGAAAGAACAGTAAGATAATTTTTTCTTACCTGAGTAAGTCCCGTGAGCAATTACAAAAGGTGTAGCATGCGTCAAAGCTACTTTCAACGTTTTAATCATTTTTGTTCACTCTAAAATGTACTCGTTGATAACCTAAAAGTTAAATTTTTAATTTTATTCCCAAACTATAGTAAACTTATGATTTACCCGTATGTACGTTTAAAAGAAATCTATAAACGTGATTAGTTAAAACTAATACAGAAAATATTTTAACAGTGTATTTTACATTTATTACGCGCATCAGATGTTGGACGTCAGTTAATGTTCACGATTATACTGACGATTGCAACTAATTACATTGCAGTTAATTGTTGCGTGAATACTTTACTGATTGTAGTTACCGATGAAACCCAACTAGAAAACACGGCATTCCTGTTCAAAGTTTACATACAGAATACCATTGTTTATAAGAGGAATAATGCAGCATTTGTATGCTATTATAAACTATTTTTTATAGGAAAGAGAGATTTTTTATTTCTATCACCAGAGAAACTAAACGATTTGTAGTTTTGAGCTTCTTAACATCTTCTGAGTCAAATGGTAACACTTTATATCTTTATATGAGTGACAATTTAATCACTCTACAAATCACATTGAGCTGTTTAATTTGGCAGTTCTTCATGTGACATTTTGATAATACCAGGTGTAAATCTCTTGATTTAAAGTTGGTAGCGGTTAAAGCTTCTCGGACGTTCTATATGATCATTTGTTGTTGGGATTTTCCCAGGTATTCAAAAATGGTGCTGTATGCTATAAGCTTCAAAACTGTATTTATAATTCGATTTCGATTAAACTAGGTACCGTATAAACGTTTGTGACACAGTTCCTATCGTGTAAAAATCAATAAAACTAAATCAAAAATAAATCAGTCATACCGAAATCTTTAGACGTAAACATAAACATGCTACGAACGGTCGGTCTCAAATTTTGTTATCATTATTAATGAATTCTAATCATGTAAGGCAAGTTTTATAGTATGAAACACTATAAAACTGTATTAAAATCCCTCCCCAAAGAAATTACAAGTGCAAACTTTACTCCGTTATAGAAAATTCGCTAGGATTTCCTTTTTTTCGCATCGGCTATGTTATGTTTATCTTAATCGTAATTTACTACCTCAAAAAATCTGCCCAGTAATAGAATAAGAGGTTCTTGAAATTCTGCGCTTTTCCTGAGCCCAAGAGAAGAGTGGATTTCAAACAAGGCTTCTTTGGTGAGCCTGAACTTCCGCAAGGCGGAGAGTCCAGTCAAGCCTTCGCCCTCTGTGACTATCACGATGTCGCCCAGGTAGGTCTGAAGAGGGAACGTCACTTTTGAGTCAGCCTGTGCCTTCAGAGAAACTTCACTTTCGTTCATTATTTTGACTTGTTTCTCATATTTGGTGGCCCATTCGTTCTGAAATGATGTAGACAAATGAGGTAAAAACAATAATTACACTAAACAACTTGAGTCAAGGGTAATCAGATGAACAGAGGAGGCCATGGAATGCACAGACTTGGAGAAGCTTGGAAAAGTATATAGGTTATTAGCCTTAAACAATTTTTCTATAGTAATTCCATGTTGTTGTATCTCTAGGACCTCGGTGTGGCTGAGACCCTTGGTGTGGCAAAGGTTCTTGTGTCTCTTAAGTATAGGAACTTTGAGAAAAGAACCGAGAAAAGAATTTTGAGAAGATAAAAATAATTATATCCTTTTTTTACAGATGTGTTACTTCTTTCATACAGGGTTAGGCAAAGTGTGGAAACACACCTTTATAGATTTTTAACCAGTGTTTTCAGCGCAACCAACTCAGTACACTTTGTTTGAGGAAACCAAAGTACCTTTTAATGCATACTGACACTTTGCCCAGTTTTCAAAATGGAAGGATTGAGGGAGAGTAGCCCCATAATTAGTGACTCATTTGAAGGTCAAAAAATGTTATTGAAAACTAGACGTCTCTAACTTAAAAGAAATGGCGTCGATTTTAAGTTACACAGATTTGTATTATGCGAAAGTGTGAAAACACCTTTATAACTTTTTAATAAAGTTTTCCAGCGCAACCGGGGGGGTACATAGAAGAAATAAAGTACCTTTTAATGCACTTTGTTTTGCCCATAATTTTCATTATCTCTGACGTCTCTATCTTAACCCAAAAAAACACTAAAAAAAGGTTCTTAAAGCGTGACCAATGTTTTGAAGGTCTAAGAAAATGATGGTAAATGCTGAAAACTCGTCTCTATTTAGGAGAAATGGTGTCCATTTTAAGATACCCAGACTTTATTACGGGAAAGTGTGGAAACGCCTTCATAACCTATTACAGTTTTTCAGTGTAACCAAACTTGGTACATAGTATTAAAGACTGTCTTTTAATGCATAATGAAACTTTGCCCCAGTTTTAAAAATGGGTGATTAAACTCTTTTAAAACCAACGCCATAATTCCAATATCATCTACGACACTCTACTAAATTTATACCAGCACTAATGTGTTAGAGACTTCTTTATATGGGTAAAAATCACGTGAGTATTTGTTCTACCTGTTTGTAGAACATAAGATTCCTGGCTTCAGAAGACTCATAACGTCCAAACTCCTGCGAAGTCCAGTAGTATCCTTGCTCCACCAGCTGCTGTAGAGTATCCACCCGGGCAGAGTACATGGGTAGAGTGAGTTTGGTGACGATGCCGGAAGACAAGGAAGTCGTCAGAAGCAGACAGAACACAGTCCACACTATGAGCAAACAACGTGTCCTGTTTCCGCCATTAGGGAAACTAGTGGACAGGAAAAGTCCATAGACAGTGAGGAAACTTTCGATCCAGCCTAAAAAAGTAGACTATTATGAGGGTTTGAAATATATGGTTGTATAATGATAATATTTTTATGCACATCCTCAACCAGTTAAACCACCGATTTGCCTAATGTTCCATTATCTATGTATCTGGAATGATTGTTATATGACACAGCTTCTCTCAAATTCAGCCAATGCAATTGGGGATCAAGTAGAGAAAGACGACTCCATGAATTGTTCTTATACAACTAAATAAAAAGACATTTTCATTTTCTATTACATGTCAGATCTATGAAGGGTGTAGATGATCAATGAACAAAAGTTTAAATTTGACTATCCTAGAAGTTGGCGAGAAGAATAAATGTTTAATTGATTTGATACATTTAATCAAGTACTTCACATTTTCATCAAGTACGATGAATCCTCTACTTTGGGATGCGTAGTTTCAAAGTTACAATTTAAAAAAAGAAACAGTATCAGAAATTGCTTACTCTTTTGTGAACGACTGGATTTGGTATAATGACTTAGTTGCTTGATGGTAACGACTAGCAGAAAATTTACAAATGTGAAAACCCAGACTGCCCATTGAAATATTGACAAAAAAGACCTCCATTCGAAATCCAACTGCTCCGGCCTTCTGACGCCAAGGACAAATCTATTCTGAAACAATACAACAGATACAACCATTACTGTTTTCAGAAGTTGCTTGGCACTTTTATACGTGTTACACGCGTATGAGTTCTAATATACCAACTTCATACTATTAACTTCCTTTGGGCTTTAAGATGTTTCAAAAACGAATTTTCACGAAAACCGTCAAGACAACGTTAAGGAATACTACGATGAAAAATTCCAGAGTAAATTACTACGACTCAACTTCAAAGAAACAACAAGAAGAACACTCTAAAGGCTTACATTGCTGAAAGAGGGTCCAAAGTCCATACACTCGTGGATGAAGGAGGCTTGTAAAATGTTGCCTATGGCAATGTCCACTCTGCCCTGCAACATGGCTGACATCAATCCTTCTGTCCAAGTGCCGTTGTCTAACAACAACCCCCAGTCGTTGAACAGCAGATACTTTGTTGTGAAGTTGAACTGAATCGCCATCTGTTCCACCATCAGGTAGTCGAGACCAGCTGCCTCTTCTGAAACTGAAATCAATTTAAGAACAGTCCATGGAATCAACTCTCAAAGTTGTATGAAAATAAGATCAATCTATTTCAAAACATGTGAATTATCACTAGTGTGGTGGAAAGTAACATGTAAAGCTCCCAGCTTTAAAATTAATGGATTGGAATGGTTGGGATGGTTGTCCACAAGCAGCAAGAAGCCTCAAAATTGTGTATTCAAAAAGTACAGGTTAATTTTATAACCTTTATGAACTTAGAACAAACAATATAAGAACTAATATCTAATCATAATAAAAATCAACAATGTTGAATACTTTTCTTGGTAGTTTTTACTTATTTTCTAACCAACACTGATCAAAGACCTTTTTGAACATTTTACTTTAATACGCAGTGAAATGCCACAGTGTACTTACATTTAAAGTTGTATCTAAAAAAAGTATTGATAAACAAGTAGTTATCAACACTAAGTTAGTATTGCTTTCAGTTAGGGTTGGTTAAACTATCGCGTTCTATACAGTGCAGTGCGGTTAGAAAGCACGGTCATAGAATAAGAATATACTTATTTGCTTATTCTATGGCACGGCTGAGTGAATTCACGCAGTGGGGAGCACTCCAAGCGGCCGACACTGTAGAGTCAGAGTACATGTGGCGCTGCCCTGGCGGCATAGTTTGGCACGACTGGCGATCGCACCACGTTAACCCCAATTTTCAACTTGAACTACGGGCAGTTTTAATTAAATTTTGCACTCATAGCCATATTAAGTAGCGTGTATATTGAAAAGCATCGTAATCGATTGAACTATAACTGCCGGACGAATAATTAAAAATCCACAAAACCAAAATTATGGTAGCGTTTACAGTTAAGCGTGGTATGTTTACTGTCACTAGTTCTGCCACTAAAGCGTACTCGCTTTCCTGCTTTGTTAAGCAAAAGATGAAATAAGTGCAACAATTTGCTTGAAATGAAAAGTCTGCATGCGATGTAAAGGTTTTAGCATAAAATACTAAAAAGTAGTAATTTACATGAGTGTGTAATGTTCTGGAACATTGCGAATGGTGGTGCAGTCACAGATCCGACAGTCATCACTCTTCCTGAGACACTGGGGTGAGTTTTCATCTTCTCTCTTAAAGAGGCAGTCAACAAAGCTAAAACTTTCAAAAACAACGTTTTTATACTCGATGAAACTGATTGACTGACCGAATGTCTTCAAGGCACTTAAGATAAAACCCATCCAACCCGCAGCTTGTATGACTGGATGTAGATCAATCGTATGAAAAGGAAACAAAGAGGATAAGCCAATAGAGTGGAGAAATTATACAGAGTGAGTTTTAAATGCCCTTCTTTTTTGAAAAGGAAATATTTTAAAACCATTTGGGGAATGGTTTTATTGGATCCTGAAGTTTGTTTTGACCTACTATGCGTCACCCAAAACCGGGGAATTTTAAAATTACAAACCCTCTCTTGTAATTCAAAAGAAAAGGGAATTTTAATGTACAAACTCAACGACGCAAATTTTCTATCTTATTTCGTTTTTTTTGTAATACTTATTTAATGATTACAAGAAATCAGGTTTTAAATGCTACATTTCACGTACAATGACAAATGTTTCTTCAAAACACTCTATGGGATTATGTTATAGGGTTGTGATGTTTCCCTCAAAAGATTTTCAAGACAAATTTTGCGTTAAAAATAGTTTGTGTGAAATGTGGCATTTTAAACCTGATTTCTAGTAATATTTAAATAGGTATTACAAAAAAAGTCGAGATACAAAGTTTTTCTTTGCGTCGCTGAACCAAAATCCCTTTCTTTTGAGGTGCCACAAGGAGGGGTTGTATTTAAAATACAATTACCCCCGGTTTTTGGTTGGGAGTAGGTGACGCAAAGTGACGCAAAGTACGTCAAAACAAACTTTAGAATTTTATAAAATCATCCCCTAAAGGGTTTTTAAAAATATTTCCTTGTTCAAATGTTAAGGTGGGGGGACACATTTAAAACTCACCCTGTATAATGTACGGAAGTTCAACAACATTACAGTGTTTGTTTATATAGCACCACTGGCAATGTTATACGTCACGATAGGAAATAATGCATGCATGTAATATAGGTTACTAGGTTAGCTGTATTTATCTCAATGTTTCCTTAATATACCTTGGAATATTGAAACTACGTTTTAACATGCATCTGTTGGACTAACACACTAACAACAACTAACACTCAACCGAACTGTAAGGCACAGAACGGCAGTTCATGAACGTTTGCTTTCTCATGCAGGAGTTCAACTTGTCAACCGGCTACCAAATTCGATCAATAGTGCTTCAACGCCTAAGCCGTTCAAAACAGTTTTGGTCACATATGCATTTTATAACACAGACGAGTTTATGGCACATAGCTGGGAGAACGTGGAAAACACTAATTGACAAAAGAGCAAGAGTGGAAAATTCGAATGAATAAGAGCGAGTGAATGAACAAAATACAGTGACTATTGCATGACATGTAAATATTTCCACAATAAATGGTTTATTTATTTATACATAGGGTAGAGTTTTGAATCTAAAGGTAAGTGTACGACCAATCTGATTCTGACTAGAGAGTTCTTTTGGATAAGGAGATACCGGGGGATATAAGTGTTTCAAAGAGATGTTTCACAAAAAATCCCGGTATTTTGGGGGTGTTCCTGAAAACATCATGGGCTACAGAAGTCCTCCTTAGAAAATTGGTCAAAATTTCAAAATAAAATCCCTAAAACTGAAATAAAGCTCCTAAGTTAGGGTTTTAATTAAAAAAAAGAAACCTCGAAAGGAAAGTAAAGTTTATTGTACACAATTTGAAATCTACTTGATTTGGTCTGAATCCTGACAGATTGAAAACAGATATAGAACTTCAGAATCAACTATATATCAATCGGGTATAATAATCTGAAATACAACATTTAATAACTTAAAATGAACAACAATAGAGAAAGCTTTTGTCCTTTATTAAGTTGAATGAAATTTCTATAATTTCCTTTTAAGATGTCCTAGCAGTGTATCCAAATCTTGAATATTAAATTTACTTTTAAACTGATGTTTTTCACACTTATTAAAATACGTTTTATTGGATTGTTCTGTTGAAAATGAACTATTTTATAATGTATTGTACTACCGGGAATTCAACCGTATAAAACCTTCTAAGTTCAACGAAAATATTGCCATACAAAATAAATTAATGTATTAAAAATATGTATACACTAGGGTCCTGATAGTCTAGTGGTAGTGACGCCCTCTGGAGCTAGAAACTGTGCGTTCGACTCCCGCTCAAGGCATCTGGTTTTGCACCTCGCAGTCCACTCAGCTGCTGAAGCACTTAGCGCTTAGCAGCGCATCCTGGCAGCGAACACTGGAACTAAAACTTTGTCGGGTTCACAGCGAACTAACCACTCGTTCCGATTCAAACACCGCGAAGTCCTACCGGGTCCAACCGAGGACTATTTTGTATACACTTTGATTCTTAAATTTTTTATCTGCAGCACAAGTCTTACTACAAATTACTTTCTTCGTTTAATACGCGTCAAATTTTTTTAGAGCGAATAAACAAAATATTGTATCCAATAGAAAAAGTACGATGTGCATAGATAGAATACTGATAACGCTACAACAACACGCACTCCAAGTGAAGTGCCAACAATGTTATGCCAATGTTATTGACTTCATTATTTAATATTAGTAATCAAATGTCATGTCACGTAATTCTAATCATGTTTTATATCTTCATTATACATGCTTTAACACTGCTCACGGTGGTGTAATAACCGGTGTGTTCATGTACGAGGACACTATTGTGACATGTTTTACTATTTAATCACTAAATCACTATTTGAGATGCCGACCACTCTCATGAGGGTATTTTAAGGCAAATATGTGGTGAAGGATGAGTGTGATTAGTGGTAGTAATGAGTTATGAGGTGTAGTCTTGTTACAAACTAAGGCCGACTCTTCCTTAGAATGGGTCATTAATTAATAGCCCAATGACCAATGGAAATACAAGGACCAACGGCTTAACGTGACTTCCGAATCACGCAGGTGATGGTCTGATATGTCTAAACGTTGGTGGAAGTTGATGCGGGTATCATCAGATGATCACTGAGACTATCTGAGCCGCTTTAGACCTATATCATCCTCAAAACCTGACCTCCATGAAGCTGGATTACAGGACCACGCCACGAGTCCCAGATAATAGCCTTATCCATTAATGTTTAATGCATTACCAGCTTCATAAAATTCATTAAGGTGGTTGTCCGTTTCCTCTAAATAGTTTAGTTTGTATGTAAAACAGCATTTTGTTATTTACTAAGAAATGATTAAAATATGTGTTGTTAAACTTTATTTTTAGTCTTGTTTGTCATAATGATCATAGAGTCTGATGGCAAAGGCTTAACTTTCAAGTTAAATTTGAATCAACTTTTATTCAATTTTGCCTTAGATAACGAAAACAATTTTAACCAACTAAAGAAAAGACTAAACATGTGAACATTTTAAAGAAAAAACTTAATCTATAATACGATTATTTTTAACTATTTGGATACATAAACTCACCTAAACTGTAAAACGAATGGTTAATAAGATAGCGTTTTAATTTTGATTGAAAGTTTCTTGAGCCTCTTAGCGATTTTATCTCATCAGGAAGTGCTTGGAATAAATGTTAATATTGGGGTATATATTCTATAAATCAAGTTAATACTAAAATACACTGTACTGTCAATCATTATTGTTTAAATAATAAACTAATTACTTTAACGATGTTACATCCGCATTCTGAATTTTAATGTGTACAGTAATTAATAAAAGTAATGAAACTCTTTTAGCTCTTACAATATAGAATTTACAAAACTATAACCAGCCAAGAAATAGAACAGCTTCTAGTATTGTTAGTCATTGTATCTCTTTTGTTAGAAAACGTGATTCATTCATCAAAACTCTAAAGTATTTCCCCTTTATTGGAAGTGCATGGATGGGTTATTTTTGTGTTCTCTGTTACACGCTTTAACCTGTTGGTAAGACTGATTCACGGCTGTGATTGGTCGTGTTCTGTTCCAAGCCAGCCAATGCGGCAGTGTGGCGGCTCAGCCAATGGGCAGCTAGCTGTCACTGACCGTAAACTAGTTTGAATTCTCTAGTTGTATTTCTTGAAGAAGATATGGTCTTGCTCAAAATATGTTCTTGGGTAAATAATATAGATTTATTGTTAATATTCATCATATTTATTTACTGAGTGGAGTATAAAAGGAGTGTTCACATTATTTGGAAAATGGGTAGGATCCTGTGGTTTGCAATAGATAAAGTCCAGCTGGCCTGCAACAAAATATTTCATTTAAATAAGTTTTATGTTTAGCATATTTTTAACACTCTCTATCTTGGTACTTTTACAGCTAAAGAAAATGCTAAAAGCTGTCTACTTAAGACATTTGTGGTTGAAGCATGTTCTCCTTGAATCTAGTCCACTCTTAATTACAAGACCCTGTATGACCTCCCAAATAGGCTATGACTAGAGCAGGCTTGCGAGTAGAACGAGTTTCTTGATATACGTGTACTTGCCGCTTGAAAGTGAAACGCCAATCCAAAGACCCTTGCGTGGTTAGATTCAGAAGGTCAAGCAGTCAGGGATTGGTTACCCTCATGTACGCATGCAACCTCTTTTCGGGCATATTGCGCTACCACCGGAATGCAAGGAGGTCTGGAAAAGAATGGGACTGGTTCGTCCGACCAGACTTTGGAGGGAGAAAACACTAGCCACTAAAGCCTTATTCTGTGTAATTTATGCTATGTTTTGTTATGTAGGTAAACGGTAGTTAGTTTCGTATTATAAAACGTTATGAGACAAAGCGACAAGAGGTACCACTGGCAAAGGCTCAGGATTCCCCTCTCCCAAAATTATGGTGAGGCTATGAGAACAATTGGGGATCTTCTATATGATCCAACATCCCCTAGTAAGGAGCTAAGCGTGTTCAACATCTGGATAGCTAAGAAGCTGCCCGACAACCACATGAACCACCCTTTGCTGCGTCCCAATATAAAGTAATCTAATCAGGTACTAATTAGATAGATCCTGACTAGAAGAACTTACGTGGTTGCAGCTGGTTCTCCCAAGAGTCCAGTCCACTCCCCACTACAAGATTCCTTATGTACCTCCTGGAAACTGGAACAGGCTTGTGCTTTGAACGAGTACCCTGCTACACTTGCTGCGTATAAGTGGAAAGATCTCTGGTGACTGCAAAGTCCTGAAACCATAAAAGTAGACATTTCATTGAAATGTGATCATTTAAATTGAAATAGGAGTATTGTATTCAATTTCCAATCTTGTACTACTATTTTTCCTTCTTTGCTCTCTTTTTACACCCAACTTGGGTCCTCGCTAAGTCACTAATCCATGGAAAAATAACACTCTTACGCTCGCATGTAAGTCTTCAGGTGCTTATTTAAAAGCTTAGTTTAGTTTAGTTTGAGGCCTTCAGAAGATTTTGATAACAGAAATATAGTACTTCAAAATGCATGTTATTGAAGCAAACTTTTGTGCAAACGTTCCAAATGGCAAAACTATACACATTAAGTAAAAGTAACATAACTAGGGTGATTACAATTTAGATATTCGCCCAAAACGGGTCTCCATAGCTTTTTGATACCTTGTCTTTCTCCTCTCTCCATTCGTTTTCTGGGATCTTTTTATCCAAAATATTTAATCTTAAGAGAACCTATACCAAATTTTACTGAACCATGATTATTCCGTTCTCAACTTTCCAGAATTCACATACCACCCAAATCCAAGCCACAGCCAGTTTGGATCGGCTTTCCTCCGTTGGGGTAGAAGTCATGAGTACAGAGGGGCTCGTAGAAACCAAGGTGCTTCCCACAAGTATGAACACAGTCGACAATATCTGCATCTGTGGGGTCAAGTCTGTCGGCAGGAGCCTTGTGTCCAAATAACGGCAAAGCAGGATCCAAACCTGAAAGTTAAATGCAATTTGTGTGATTTTGAAATGAAGTTTTCATAAATTAAGCTATTGAGCTCTCTCAAGAAGGATTTAACTCCAGAGTTTCAAATTAGTTTTTCGTGGACTAGGTTTTTAAGGTATAACTAACCTCAGTCCCAAGATAAAGTGGGCAAGATTGGCCACCTCAGGTTTACTTTTGGTTTTTGGCACCTTAGAAAAGTACGTCAGAAAATAGCTCAGAAGTTGTTCTAAACCTCACTGAATCCCCTTGAGCCCAGCGATATTATGACAGACCCACTACAGTTTATTCTTTTTCTTCCGTTGGCAGTACAATAAGCAACAGCCCAACAGGAAGAGAGAAGTTTTCCCAAGTTATCTATCAAGCTTTACTGGAGGGATGTTCACTATATCACTATTTGAGGTGCCGACCACTCTCATGAGGGTATTTTAAGGCAAATATGTGGTGAAGGATGAGTGTGATGAGTGGTAGTAATGAATTATGAGGTGTAGTCTTGTTACAAACTAAGGCCGACTCTTCCTTTGAATGGGTCATTAATTAATAGCCCAATGACCAATGGAAATACAAGGACCAACGGCTTAACCTTAATGTTCAAGGTCAGGCCAAACATTTACAAGATCGTACTCCTCAGGAGAGGCTGAAATCCATTTAAAGAGGCTAATCCCTTTATTCAAGAATAAACTACATGCAGAATTACCACCATGACTTACGAAAGACCGATTTTAAGATGATGAAGGACGAAAGGTTGGTCGTCAAAAACAAAAGAAAGTGGATCGAATTTATCTGAAATCTAAAATCTGAGGCTCTTCACACCTCGTCTAAAGATCACAATAATTAGCTTGAAATATTTCAGCCACGCTGTGGAGTGTCGTCACTGATTGGCTGAAACTGAGCCCCTTGCTGTCTGCTATCCTATTGGTCACATGGTTGAAATAATCAAAAACTATAATAACTTCAACAAAGGAGGCAGCATTAAACTTTCCAGGAGCTGGCAATCAGTCCTGAAGAAGTCTTTTCGATAGTGTCACAACCAATGAGAACATCGACAGTTGGCATCCCTGCTCCAATGGACGGTTGGCAACCCTGTGACCAAGTCGTTCAGTTTCAGACAACCCTGTGACCAGAGGATAGCAGACAACAAGTAGCTCAGTTTCAGCCTATCAGTGACTGAAGATGATACTCCACAGCGAGACCGAAATATTTCTAGCTAATTATAGTAATGCTTTGACGCGGTGTGAACTGGAAGCGCTATATCATAGTTACCTGTGATCCTGGTGACACGGCCGGATGTCATGTAGTTGGCAGCAAAGCCAGCCACATGAGCTCCCAGACTGTGCCCCAAGATGTGGATGTCTGACAAGTTGGCTCCCCCCGCGGTCACCAGGAAGTCTAACATCTGAGCTACTTCTTTACCAACTGGGAGAGTATTGGCGGCTGCTTTGTTGTACAGGAGAGCCCCTGCCAACTTCTTCCAATCTACTGCTATTATATTCATATCTGTGTAATCTAAGAATGCTGTCAACAGAGTGAAAAGTTAACGTGAATGCGAAAAATAAAAACAATTAAAAATAACAACACAAAATTAAGTCGTAAAACGTTCAAAGCTAAAAAATAATTTTAAGTGCTTAATCTTTCAACAGAAATGTTGAAACCAATAAGTAATTCACTAAAACCCAAAACAGAGTCACCGGTCGTGAAATGGTATGCCTCATTTCAACTGTGTGTCCCAATAACTTCATCGGAAAGATTTTCCGTTTTCAATTTTTAGCAAAGTGTGACATCAGTTTTGGTTATAGATTTCAAATGTTAAAACCCTTAACTACTATCCAACGTTTTCTGAGAATGCCCAACCCTAGTTAAGGGTCCGCCTCAGAGAAAGCCCAAGAAACACACCACACCACGCACGTAACTAGCCTACTCGCTAAACAACGGGCTTTCTTTCAACTGATACGGTCTAACTGACAAACCAACCACTTGCTAGGATTTACGGTGGTCCGTTTTCACTTATCAAAATAACTTTACATTAATAAACGTGATATCCTTAAAATAGTGTAATTCAGTCTGACTCACGGCTGTGATCGGTCGTCCGCTGCTCTGAGCCAGCCAATAAGGCTGTCTGGCGGCTGACCAGGAATAAAATTAAGGTTATTTGGTTGTGGGCGACAGGTGCTTGTGCTGATTACCTTTACGTTAGCTCATGTCTTAATGTTTTGGTTATGATTTAGGTGACTTTTCACCTGAAGACGTGGTCAAATTCCAGATCCCGAAACGTCGTGTACTTTTTGTTTACTCAAAAACGAAGGAAAACTTCCGTAATTATATTTTAGCCTTAGGTATCATTGTAAAATACACACCCTTTGAAAGTGTTTTGTCAATGGGTTCTTCATAATCACTCCAAAAACCATGAATCAAGATTTTAGTCTTCTTTAAAGGGTTGAAGCTAGAACTCTCTAAAAGTGAAATATTGTTCTTTTTGATTTCATAAATAGTTTCGTTTTCTCTGAAACAAAGTTATAATTTCAGTGTCATTATACATCATAAACCGTATGATTTTCTAATCTCTAAGAAAGTACTTATATATACTTTTTACATTGAGTTAAACATTTTGATGAGTGCAACAATTCATAATTTATAAGTAAAATCATGCAACAACGTTTACGTTTATTCCGGTGCCATAGACAAAAAAAGGGCTCCGAATGGAAAGTCTGTGATTGTAAAAGATTTTTTGCACTAGTTTAACTCTCGTGTAGCTCACCACAGACACGATTCAATATACATATTTTTATTTTTCAATATACAGGGTGTCGGTGAACTCTCTGTTTTGTATCTATCTATTGTTATTTTTGTTTTAAATAAGGGTTTTCCTCGTAAACCCCAAGAATTTAGAATAACCCTTAATCTTAGCTGGTTTTAGGCGAGTTTTAGTATGATAAATCGTATGGTTTTAAGAAACATACAGTACATTTTCAACCAAGTAAGATATACACAGTTTCTTGAACTCCTCCTATAACAATTTGGAATTCACAGTTTGTTACTGTTAATAACTTTTCCATCGCAGAGTTTACGTGTATTAAGGATGTGTCTTACCCTAATGAAGTTTTCAGTAAAAAAAATACTTACTTTGTGTAGAGATAGTAGTGGATATTATCTGTTATGTAAGAGGCACCGTGTGATGAAGGGGGTTGTTGGGAGTCAATTCCCCCTAAACTGGAGTCAGGACCAAGGCTTTCCACCATATTGATATTTTTCTGGTCGCCACTGTAGGTTTGCCATTTCTCTTCTATACAAAGCAATATAACACAAAACGTTTGAAGGTGACAAAAAAACACAATTAAATGGGCTTATAATAGTTTTTAATTTGTGAATTATCGATTGGATGTTGGCTTGGTTTTGAGCTTTTCACCTTGTATGAGGAAGGAACCATCATGAACCGTTTCTTTGAGTAATGGTTAGGTACTGTACTGATATGACTGGAGTCCGAGATAGTATACCTCACAAAAGATACCACTTCTGAATAAATTATGTACAAAGTTTGGCAAAAATATGGGTACGAACACTTCTGAATGGCCCTCAAATAAAGGTCAAATTCCTGACATTATTACTAGACATGTAAATCCAAGGCTACAGCTAGCAAAGAGTTGATTAAAGCCTCTTAGAAACCATGTCTAATGTAATACACGACTAAAGGACATTAGAAGTAAAGTTTATTGCCACAAGATCATAAAATAATCAGAATGACACTGTGTTGGTTAAAAGTTAAGAGTTTAAAATTTGAAACACAGCCATTTCGGATGGAATTAACCAATGGAGATCGGTTTATAGAGTTGGTTTCTGCTGAATGAGGTTCTTAATTTTAACTCATCGTAGTCTACCTAGTTATTTTTATTTAAAGTACAATTGTTAACATTCAAGTTCACAAACGGAGATAAATTACATAAACAAAAGTACGTTTTAACAACGTTAAACAGACACAAATGTCTCGTTTTAGCTATATACGAAAATTACACCTCACTACTTCCTCTTGTCTACTTCACTACTCTTAAACAAAACTCATTTAAAGGCTTTACTTATACTGAAGGTCATGCGCCTTCAATAGAAAATCTCGTAGTTTGTTTTTCCTAGTTTGATAGAACAATAGACATAACTGGCAATTTTATAAGAAAAACTGGATTAATTTCTAAACTATCTCACAAACAACATGTTTAAATCCAATGTAAATTATTTTAGAAATTATTTACCTAAGGATGAGGGAATACCCCCAAAAGCCCCAGCAAAGAAGATTACCACCAGAAAGAACATTGTCTGGATGTACTAAGAATCAAACTGTGATTCATACTTTCAAAACACAAAGTCGACCTTAGATTGCTATTTTTTTATTGAGATTCCCCGTATAATCTAATCGAAATGTCACAATTGAGGAGCATCAACTTATGTTTAACACTTGATTCTGCTCATTTCCACTTGATAACTTCATAAATGTTTAATTTTTTTCAAATGTGTGACAGTTTTCTTTTGAACACTACCGGTATTGAAACCATTGTTTTTAACTGATTATATTTCTTTTAAAGACTTTAGACTTCTTCAGAGCAACAAAAGTTCTTCTTGATTTGAGTAGGTCTAAAGTCTTGTACCTGATATAAAGTACGACCACCAAGAAGTGTCAAAATTATACTTATTTGATACAACCTTTTTATTAGTGTTGTTTTAAAAAACAAACTTTATAATTTTTGACAATACTATTAGTAGTTCTATACAACAATGCCATTAAAGAAGTGAACAATAAGAACTCTTAGGCTTAACCTTGACAATCATCTCACTTGGGAACCATATATTGATTTTTGAGTAAAAGAATTGGATCTAGTATATTTCTTTGAGATATTTATCTCAGTATTGCGCACTAAAAATTTTAAGAACTGCTTACTTTGGCTTGGTGCATCCTTACATGTAGTTTAGAGTGTGTTTACAGACGGGAATATTTATTCTTCAGAAATCTGCAATAGAAACCATGTCTCGACGTGGTCACGCCTCTTCTTGCGAGAACGCCTTTTCAAACACTAAATAACGTCTTTTGACTCTGTCATCCTTTTGTTCATTAGGCCATAAAATGGACCATGAACGTTTTAATAAAAATCTATTGTCATTCAAAATGTGATTTAATTCAAGGTGGAGAAATTTATTTCTGAACAGATTGGCAAAAGCATTTCGAACAATCCAACCTTCGCAGGCAGGTGTCATATTATATAACAAGCTGCTTCCTAGGGAACTAAAAATCCTGGTAACTTTGACTCATTCAAAACTAATCTATAAAACTATTGCTTTCCAATGTTTTCTACAGTGTGGAAGAACAATTCTACAATAGTGCTTAGATACATTAACCTGTTGTGGCTTAGTATAAATATTAAAGTAATTGTATAAGTAAGTTAATAAATAATTGAATTCAAATTAGTCTCTCCATTGGTTTAGCTTTTTGGTAGTATCTTTGTATGTATAGTATTGCCAAAACGAATGTATTTTGAATCCTCATAAAAGTATAAATACTAAATAGTTATTTTAGTCAATTGTAATTTTGCGAATTAGGTTAGACAATTTTATTTTACCTACAGCACCGAGACGATGGCTTAATTCCCGAAACCGGTCGAGCGACAAATTTAAATTTTAAAAGGTACCTACTATTATGTTCACTTCTTTGTGATAAATACTACTAATATAGGTTATAGATTGGAACCTTGAGGAACACTATGTTTGAGCCCTTTAGGATCTGAGGTTGTTTTAATCCTTATACTACATGTCTTCTATGTGCTTTTAATCCATTAATGGAGTCCCTCTCACTCCTATATCATTTAATATTGTTAGTAAAACGTGAAATGGGTACAAACGAATGGATGACAGATCTAAAATATACACATAGTCTTCATTTTACTAGTCAAGCTCTTAACAACGATTTTCACGAATTTATTTATTTGAGCGTTAACACTTTGCCTAATATGAGGAGTGATGCAATCGATCTGAAGGTTCTCTTATTAGAAAAGACCCTTTTTATAAATAAGAACCACTTTAGCCATTTTGCACATTTCTAGATAGACTCCTTCTTGGAAAGGCTCAATGATGATAAACAATGACAATGGTTAAACAATTGACATGTTGTAAATAATTTCAAACGAAGGGTTAATAAACTTTAATTAACATGTAACATGTGTTGTTGTAGAAGCCACTGAGATATTATTGATATCGGTAGAATTTTCAAGGAGGTAAACATTGAAAAATATCTAGAAGAAAGAAAAAATGTTATTCCGTGATATGCAAGATGAATAGCAAAACATAATTAAATACAAACAAAACACATTGAATAATAAATAAATAATAACAAATGGAACATAGAAAATAAAATTAGTTTCATATATTTCTTCCATTGTGTACTCATGTGTAAAGTAAAAGGCCACGATCCAATGTTCAATTTTTTTTATTAACACAAAAGGTCGATGGACTTTTCTATTGGTGTTTAAATACCACGCACGTTTCGAGAGGTATTAAAACTCCTCTCGTTATCAAGTCAAACTTAACCAAATTAATTTTCTGGTACAAAAGACTAGTAAACTTTACTACAGAAACAAATAACATAATCAACCTATATCTGTAAGCTCCATGAACTTTCAACAATATTAGTATATTTTTATACAAAATTTCATCTGCTTTACTTTTGATAGATTTCTTTTCTTTAAACCTTCAAAGAAGGTGTGATATCTCAATCAATATTTCCTTGTCCATTCTCATTTAAGGAAAGGATTAATGAGAAAGAACAACTGACGTGTCATCAGCAAGTAGAAATAATTTAGAGTTAAAATGTTACGAATAACCTTAAGGTTGAAACCGGTCCATGTTTCAATTAGCTACTAAAGGGTATAGCAGTATATACTTTCTTTTTATTTAATTTGAATTGAAGTAAGGTCTATTATCTTCGGGTGAATCTTTTCTGACAAAAATAGTATACTGTTATTTTGCTATGTCGTTTGGAAAATTGTATTGAAATACTCGTATACTCAGATTTAAAAATAAAGTAATATATTATATACTTTTTAATTAATTGTAGTACTGTTATATGACGTTTTTAATACACATAAATTAAGAATAAATACAAAAAAGAGAGATTATATTCAAATATATTGGTGTATTGATCAAAATATCGCAGGTAAAAAGCTTGAAACGGGTTTTTGTTCTCAAGGTAATATATTCTCTATATTATCATTTATTACATTTATTCACTGATATACTTAAACATTACATGACGTAAGGATAAGTTCCTGTTGTTTCTAGTAAATAAATCCCAGGGGCCCTGAAACAAAATAGTTGCTTTTAATTGATTGCTCTTTTAAACATTTTCATCAAAAACTGAAAAACACTTACTTACCTAACAATGTTAAAAATAGAGCTTTAATGGAATGAAAGTTTTAAGAACTGCCAATTCTAAAACACTTACGTGGTTGCAGCCGGCTCTCCTAGGAGTCCAGTGTTCTTCCTGCTACAAGATCTCTTGTGTAAATCCTTCATGTTGGCACAGGCTTGTGCGTAGAGCGAGTGTCCTGCTATACTTGATGCGTACAGTTCGTACGATCTTTCATGACTGCAAACTCCTGAAAGCAAAGAAGAATAGGTTTAGTTATGTTGAAATTACCCTCAACTACATTTAGTACTCCTCTATGAAATGGGGCAACCCTGCAACGGAAAAGGAAGATCTTCTAAAATAATTTGTAATAAGTTGTCACTTTTGTTATTAAACACAAAGATGTTGAAAAGTCAGCCATAGCAGAACACAGCTACAACAGGAAATATGCAGTAGAACTTGACAAAGCCAAAGTATTGGCAAAGATTTCACATTATTACCCGCGAATCATCCGAGAAACAATTCAAATAATTAAAAAATTCATAATAACTTGAACAAAGAAGACGGTATTAACTTTCCAGAAGCTGATAACCAGTCCTAAAGAAGATTTCGATAGGGTCAACGAGAACATCGACAGTTGGCATCCCTTCTCCAATGAGCGGTTGGCAGCCCTACCATCTATAGGACAGCAGACAGCAGATAGCTCAGTTTCAGCCAATCAGTGACTGAAGATGGTACTCCACAGCGACACCGAAATATATCAAGCTAATTGTTATGACGCGATGTGAACCGGAAGAACTAGATTATAGTGTGAATACTAGTTTAAATGAAATGTGTATATTTGCCCAAAACTGTGTATAACCTCTATCACCGTTGTAGATACCAGTCTCTCTTTATCCCCTCTATTAGTTTATTTAACGCTCTTGTAAACAATCCATACTTATAGATTCAAACCAAATTTAGTTAAACTAGGCTTATACCATTCTCAGGTTTCTAGACTTTACATACCGTCCAAATCCAAGCCACATCCAGGTTGTATCGCCTTTCCTCCGTTGGGGTAGAAGTCATGAGTACAGATGGGGTCGTACATGGCAAGGTACTTCCCGCAAGTGTGGATACAATCAACAACGTCTGCATCGCTAGCGTCGAGCTTAAGATCAGGAGGCCTGCTGCTGAATAACGGCAAAGCAGGATCCAGACCTAAACATTATATGTAGATTAGATTAGAATATGGTTCTAGACCACTTGCACGCAAACCTTTTCGTTTATTGTGCTGACTCCCTGTTCTCCTATTTAGGCAGCCCCACCCCCTCGAGGATCACGCTACCCAGTTCGGATGGATGTAACTCCTGCCACTCACGAGCCCCAGAAGACCTCCTGGCCTCGAGGGACTCGCATTCGATTAGGACGTGTTTTGCGGACTAAGGAGTAAGCTCACAACTAGTACCTCCTAGGTGGAAACCCATTTTGGCTAGGACGTTGATTGAACCCTGACAAAACATCGAATTTACCTGTGATCCTGGTGATGCGGCCAGATGTGACATAGTTGGCAGCAAAGCCAGCGACATGAGCTCCCAGACTGTGCCCCAGGATGTGGATGTCTGACACGTTAGCTCCCCCGGCTGACACCAGGAAGTCTAACATCTGAGCTACCACTTGGCCAACTGGCATGGTGTTGGCGGCGGCAGTGTTGTACAAGTAACTTCCTGCTATAATGCTCCAATCTACAGCTACTATATTCACGTCCTCGTAGGTTAAGTAGGCTGTCAACAATTTGCAAAGTTAGTATGAGTACGAATAATTAAATATTGAGTTTTAAAAATAAACTAGGAACCTAAAATTCAGTCCCAAAAAGTCGACCAAAAACATCGAAATTTTCTTTTATTTTATGTGCTTTATATTTTAAGATACGTGTTGAGTTTTAAAACAAAACCTTTTTATACACGTAAAAAGAAAAAAGATAAATTATTTCTTTGGTAAATGCGTGTTGGAATTCTCGTGGTTTTAAATTATATACATATTACAAAGTCAACAATAATTTAATACAATGAGTGTTCTCTCTCTCAGGCATCTTTGGATGGACAACATTTACATTTATTGGCATCATTTGTAATTATTTGTTTGTTGTTAGTCGAAGATGTCTTAAGACAGGGAGATCCCAAATATGAACCGAGTCAATGAATATTCTATCCCTTGCCTATCCAGTTTGTAATATCATCATGAAGAACATGTATGTTCGTCTCTGACGTTGAAATATTATTACGAACACGACGTTTCGGGATCTGGAATCTGATTCCGTCTTCAGGTGAAAAGTCACCTAAAACTCAACACAAAACATTTTGGAAATGAGCTAGCCTAAAAGTAATCAGCGCAAGCTGACCAGTCACCCAACACCAAATGACAAAAATTATTATTTCCCTTAAACTATGACCTACCTCTTATCAAAAATGAACTCAAGTAAAAGGATAATCATAATTTTCGTCCTAACTTTCAGCAGGAAATAGCTCATAAAACTCATATCATGGTATTAAGGATTCGCTAGGCTTAATAAGACGCCCTATTCTAAAATCCTACACATGTGTGGGTTGCCCAAATTTCGTAAGACCTAACATTCAGCTTAGGCCTATAATCAGTTTTCGTGATTCATCGTGAAGGGAATTTTCTAAAGTCTTGTTAGTCATTTAAATTCTTAGTTCGGAAAACCTGATTCATTCATGAAAACTCTGAAGAATTTCCTCTCCATTGGCTTTGCCTAAATAGGTATGATTCACCGTGTAGGGGTCCTTCTAAAGTCTTATTTGTCATTTTAACTCTTTTGTTCCAAAAACCTGAGTCATACATCAAAACTCTAAAGAATTTCTTTTCCATTGGCTGTGCATAGATGGGTATTTTGTCTTCTCTGTTACAATTGGTCAGTATGATTCACGGCTGTAATTGGTTGTCCACTACTTCAAGCCAGCCAATGTGGCTGCCTGGCGGCTGGCCAGACAGTCAGTCAGTGGCCAGCTATTACGTGCTTTATTTCTTATTTGTCTTGTTAATTTAAAGAAATGTTTGTGAATGTTGGTTTACTGTCTCGGCTCGTTGTTATTAAATCAAATAAGTTAAGATTAAAAAAATAAATTAATAATTGATGCCACTTGGTGGTGGGTGACTGGTCAGCCTACGCCTTTTAGGCCTATTACTTTTATGCTAGCTAATTTCCTAATGTTTTGTGTTATGTTTTATATCCTGAAGACGGGATCAGATTCCAGATTTCGAAACGTCGTGTTTTTTTTATCACTCAAACATGGGAATCCGTAATACTACTCGTATTTCAACCTTAGAAATTGTACCTTAGTCAGCAAACAGTTTTAAAGAAAGTACTGATACGTCTAAAACTTAGTATGTTCGCAACCAAGCAACTGTTTTTCTACCTAGTCCAACCTACGTTTACTTGTATATTTTGACCGCGGTAATTATAATAAACTATGTTCTCTATTTACTAGATTTCCAAATACTTTTATGTTTGATGCGCTGGAGTGCGTCAAGAGAATGGGACTTAGTTAAAGCTCAAGGAACAAAAGCCCTTATAATGAGTTGTGCCTCTATCAAGTATATTCTCAAAGATATAGTCTAGTTTTGTACTTTACAGGTTGATGCTTAGCAAGGGTTTCGGTGATTAGATAAGATATTTTATCGAGCAATAATGGACTAGTTAAGTGCTTTTTGACAGCTTATAATAATGAAGGTCACTTTTAATAGAATCGACCTTACGTTGATAATAAGTCTAGGTCACGGTTTATATAAACAAAAATTTACTTTGGTCCACCTGACAAAATAGTCGAGTAGAAAGGTCGTTCACTGAAAACTTAATGCTAATGCAATTTTCTTAGTGAAATAAGAGGTACATGACCACAGCGCTTACCCAGTCAGACCTGTGCTATTATATAAATACCACAATTTAGTACACAGCTGGCACTATTAATAAAGAACAAGATAACTAATAATATACATATCCATTACATCTTTTGAGTAGCATTTACTAGCAAATATACAAGACTAACACTTCAAACTGTCGTAAAAACGTGGTTTTGCATATTCTTGATTAAACAAATTAAGCTTTCATCGAATACAAGTTGATAACTGATGACTTAGAATACGCGGTTTATACAAAGTGAACATGCAATCAAAGATTATGTTATGGCAGGTAGATAGCACACACACGCCAAATTGCTGAGGCAGCTAACTCGACATAATTGCGACGCCCACACATAGAATCCACTGCGAGCGCTGCCGTCTCGCCGTATTTCTCCCCTCAGCACCAAATATTTTGATACAATTGAACCAACTGTACTAGAACTTCTATGGGGTTTCTCCATTGCAATACATACCGTCCGACAGCGTCTTTTCAATCGTTTGTCGATAATCACTCCAATAACCATGAATCAAAACTTTAGTCGTCTTTGACGTGTCAAAGGTAGAACTCTTCAATAGATCTTCGTTGTCATTTATTAGTTCATAAGGGGTCTCGTCTTGTCTGAAACAAAATCGTACTTTTAGTTTAAGTTTTATTTATAAACAGTTCCAGGATAATCAGCGAAGTAGTAAGCGAATACGTTTGTCCTTGTGTAAGGCTCTAAGAAAAATCTAAAACTCGTTATTGAACAGAAAGAGCTTTTCTTGCAGAACACTAATTGGTAGCTCACTTAAGACACGATTCAACATCTTGTTGAGAAGAGGGTTTCGTTTTTTATTATAAAGTCGTTTTGTCCAAAACACTAGGTTTAGTAACTAATGGAAAACTGCCTTTGGTGTAGACAAAAAGAAACGAAAAAAAGAAAATCATATATTTGTATCTCCCGTTTGCAGTATGGAAATAAGATATGATTTCTCCTATTTTTCAAAGATCAAAGGTTTTAACACTGCCGATGCTCGTGATTTTGCAACAATTTCATAACAACGTATTATACAACGTTATTTAAACATAGCATTATGTCCGTTATGACTTTACTTCAAAGGTCTGTTACAAAATAAATCAATGAGTAATTTGCTTCATAAAGTCACCAGCGTTCAAAGTTAAGTAAATTAGCCTTACGTTGTAGCTGTGTGTTACTTAAATAATGTTTCAGTACACACGTGTTTAATAGCAACTCATCAGTTTATAAAAATACTCAGTTTTCAAATAGATCTTTGAAAATTTAATTTTAATAGATAAAAAACTGTCAGATCATCACATTGATTTAGTATGTAACAGAGTGTCCACGACTATTTCTGTTAAGAAGCTTGTCATCATACTGCAGCCAAGACGTTTTGAAAATGGCATATTATGGCATTATACATCCCCATCTTTCCTACGGATTGTGTTTATGGAAAAACTGCTCTGAAACAAAATCAAATGATTTTTGTACTTCGCAATAACAATAATGTATTTGAATCATTCAAATCCTTATCAATATTACCATCTCTCTTTATATTAGAAAGTATTGTTTTGCATCAAAATATTCGTTCGTTGAACAGAATAATGTATACAACACCAGAAACCAATCGATTCGGCCAACCTACCACAGACTTCAGATTTGTGACAGGCTTCCAATAGAAGCTGGTAGGCAATTGTATAATAAACTACCCACCAACATTAGAGATAAAACAATTTAAAACAAAAATTACAAACTACTTGCTTCAAAAATCATGTTATTAATTACGAGAGTTTCTGGACAACTAAATTATTGTTTGGATACATACCAATTTGTACAGCTTTAGTCAATGTAAAGCCTTATTTCTATTTTAGTCTTACCAGTGGTATTAGGGTTTTGAATGTTAGCCTATGTTTCAATTGTAATCAAAAAAATTTTTTGTACAATTTGATAATTAACGATTATTTTTATTATTGAGTAGGTACTTCTATAAGAAGGTACGTATGTTGTCATCAAGAACGTATGTAATTATTCCATCTCCCATCATATTACCAATTTCTTACTTACAATGTGTAGAGATAGAAGTGGACATTATCTCTTATGTAAGGATCGATCTCTGCAAAAGAAGGTGGCTGTGATTGCACCTTCACGTGATGAGCACCATGACCATGGCTTTCCATCATGTCGATGATCTTCTGCTCGCGATTGTGACTCTGCCATTTCTCATCTGTACAAAGCAATATAAATTACCATTACCATACCAATTTCTTCGTCCTTGACCAGCATGCTGGATAGACCGCGTCAACTTTTTAAAATAAAATACTTTTTAACTATTTACATATTTACAAAGCTTTGGCGTAGGGCAGTGGAAAGAGATCAATCAGATGGCTCTCATATCTGATCCCAGAAATTCGGACAGAGAATAAAAAGGGTGAGCCTCCAACCATTTTCCTACTCTCGTCTTAAACTCCCGTTCTGTAAATTATGAAGTCTCTGACCATAAACAAACGAATACTGTACATTTAAATCTTGAGAGTTAAAAGATTACAACGAAGCCATTTCAGATGTAACAATAACGTTTAATGTCAAAATGATACAAATACAATTGTTTTTTGACAATAAAATATACTATATACCACAAGTAAGACCTTGAATCGTAATTAAATAGTATAAGTATAGCTTTAAATATTCATAAATTCCGCAACACTATAAAATGAATTTTGAGCAAGGAATCTTTTAAGGTTTGTTTTGAATTTTGTCGTACAGTAATTTTAACATTGTCGGGAAGTTTGTTATATAGTTTTCTACCGGCTTCAACAGGAAGTTTATCGTACAGTTGAAGCCTATGGTAGTTTGGTGGGATAACATTGTGATTCCTTGTATTGTATTGACTAATGTTCTCGACAATAGTACACTTAGCCCTAAAAACAACAACGTTTCAAAAATGTACATAGAGGATAAAGGCAATACGGATTGGGATTTGAAATGTTCCCTGCAGGATTCTTTAAATTTTAACTTACCAATTATTCTAATTGCTCTCTCATTATTCTAATGTAATAAACTCATAGAGATCTCTATTAAATACGTGGTCCTTAATTTTATCCCGTTGTTCTTAACCATGATAAGTTTTGATTCGCTGCTCAAGGGGAGTTAAAGTTGGGTTAATATTAATATTCAAAACATTAATAAAGTCAACAACACACACACACAATTTATAAATTACTACAGAACAATACAGTTTACATATTCAACAGGGTATTGACTCTTAATCATTTTAAACGTCGAACTTGGCACAAACCATGCGAATAAAGGCTACGATGCACTTTTGTTGGAACATGTTATGGATCATAGGTAAATTACATTATAATAAGGGTAAATAATGGCGGATGTATCACACGCGATCGAAGCTATACTCCTGTGGTGCGGGTTCTCAGAAAAATGTGATACGGTGAATAAAATCGAGGTTGAGTGGTAAACTAATTAGCAAAGCACTCATGGATTTAGTGCAGCGAGAATTATTGTAACAGTTATTTACCTAAAGGTGAGAGCCTGCGCCCAAAAGCGCCCGCAAAGAAGAGTATCACTAGATACAACATTGCCTCCATTAACTATTCTTCGGTTTCTATGCCATCTGATAATTATATACTACGTTTTTTTGACAGATAAGGTGACGTTATGTTAATGGTTTGTTAATGGTTATGCGATTCCTGTTTATAATCTTATCAAAATGTCACAATAATTTTAAAATAATGTAACGCATTAACTACTGAAGGACTTACTGAGTACCGATTTAGGTTTGACACTTGATTCAAGTTAAATAAACATTTCAAGATTCAAGGCTAGTTTTTAGTCAAAAATTACCTCATAGTTAACTGTGTACATGATTATCCTTGTTTAATCTAATAGTCAATGTCGTTTATTAGGAAAAATTAACACAATTAGCAAATTAATAAATTCAAAACAAATCTTTTAAGAATAACAGCAGTAAGAAAACGAACCTAAAAAGTATAAATCTCCACTAGCTGTTTTCACGTGCTTCGTTACGAATAATATATTTTCCTATTAACAAACTACAAAAATACTGGTATTCATTTTCAACAAGTCATGTTACAATGAAACTATAACATTTTTACGTGCTTTCCATTGTTTGCACATAAAGTCTGTAGTCTAAATTCAACCTCACACCAGGTTTTTCTGAGCATTGCTGGAACTATGTCTCCAATAACATCTCGGACCTTTCTCGTAAGTTCCTCAAATGTGTTGAACTTTATTTATGGATACTCTGATCTTGACATAACCCAAAATATTTCCTGATTCCTTGGCCTCCACGTTTCCCAGACACACTCCCTTAGAATTTTGGAGTGGAGTATCTACAAGCCTCCCTGTGCCCTAATTTTGAAATGATTCTAACTGCTCTCTTTTGGAGGATAAATATTCTAAGAAATTTATAAGCAGAACAATATCCCCAGAAAATAATGCCATATTCAATATATGGTTGGATTAGTTCATAGTAAGCCGTTCTCAGAGTACCTAAAGCCTACAGTGCTTTTCTACCACTTTACTAATCGTTGGTAAAATTGATATTGGTCGGTAGTTAGTTACCTCAGAGGAATTACCACTTTTATGAATAGAAACAACCTTAGCTAATTTTAATGTCTCTTGCCGGCCTTCTCCCTCCTCAGCTCCACATGCTCGAGTTTTCCGATATCGATGACTTATATGTCACAAAGTCATGCGATTTTCTAGAACTGAACTTGCGCGTACGTCATTAGCTCTACCTGAGACTCTTTCACTTTGGAAAACGTTGATTCCTTGTTTTTTATTCAAAGATAAGAACAGTTGATCCAGACCAAGAATGTTTATTTTAAACAAACTGTTGTTAATATAGAATTTTCCAAATAATTATGTATTGCTCCTATTTGCGTTGTTTTATGCTCGCTTCTCTGTTCCTTGGTTGTTCATGTCTAGTACGGGCTGGCGAAAAGGCTACTATCTTTGTTTTATACAAAGACAGCGTCTGTGTTGGCGTCCAGCCCAGGAACGCTTGGTTACCAGTGCGGTGAGCTCGGAAGAAATGTGATAGCGTCCAGGATGTTTCACGTTTTCTTAGATTAGGATTGTAGTTTTAGGAATAAAAGTGAGCTATTAATTAATAAAACCATACAGCACTACTTTTGAAAACCCATTGGAGTCCTTTTTTTATCATCTGACCACCGAAGAGTAAATTTACGTTGATTTCAACGGAATCTCCTCTAATCAGGCATTTGCCTTAGAGGCCCTACGTTTTCTCTGTTTATATCTATCAGTTTGTAGAAGTGTTGTATTGCATATAGTTATGTTATTATTAGTTATGTTAGTTATAATTTGTGAAAACATTGTAAATATTCGGCAAGTCACCTTCTGAGAGAAGCTTTCTTGTTTTCAACAAACTTTGGGTTATTTGTCAAACTGCATATGAGAAAATGAATTAAATTTGAATTTGAAAAATAAATATTCAAAACCACTTATCATGAACACTAATCTATAAATTACGCTATATTTAAACTTGGCTTGATTACGTAAAATAATCTTATCGGTTAATGGTTTCAACCTCGGTGCGATAAAAAAGTAATATTACCTTACCCCACGTCATGACAAATTAATGTACCTAATTGATATGATGAATTATTAAATTTTGATTTTGGATTATGATATACCATCATCAGCAGCCAGCAGTCATGTCATATCATTACGGACGTATTTCATAGTTTTTCGTGAAGAAGACAAGTTATTATTACGTATTATTCAACATGTATAATTTTATTAATTGTTATAAATTGATCATTACTTCACAATGATTATCTATATAAGTCGTTGTACACGAGGTCAGTTGTGGCTTCCACTTCTGGCAGCCATTATTGGACCCCACTAGTTTTAGCGGCCGTAGTGCGCTGCTTATACACGAGGTTAATAGTGGCTTCCAATATATCCTCTTAGTAACCGCCAGTTTGATGTAGAGGTGTTGTTCTTTTGTTGACAAAATAAATTTAATAAATATTGAGTAAATATGGAGAGCGAAAGTGAGTTTGAGTAATTTTTGACGATGCGATTGAGTAAAAGTGTTGTAGTTCTAGGTGAAGAGTGTAGACTGGGACTTGTGGCGTAGTCCTGTAATTCAGCTTCATGGATGTCAGGTTTTGAGGATGATATAAGTCTAAAGTGGCTTAGATATTCTCAGTGATCATCTGATGATACCCTCATCAACTACTACCATCGCTTAGACATAATTATAAGACCATCACCTGCGTGGTTTGGAGGTCACGTTAAGCCGTTGGTCCTTGTACTTCCATTGGTCATTGGGCTATTAATTAATGACCCATTCTAATGAAGAGTCGGCCTTAGTTTGTAACAAGACTACACCTCATAACTCATTACTACCACTCATCACACTCATTCTTCACCACATATTTGCCTTAAAATACCCTCATGAGAGTGGTCGGCATCTCAAATAGTGAATAGTGAATAGTAAACAAAAAGTAGGATAAACAGAAAAAGAAACTGTCTGGACGGCTCCTCCCACCACGGCAAAAGACTCTACTGGCGGCCATGACACATTCAGAACCGGCCAATCACCGACTGTCACTAGATCACGTGACCTGTTGCTGGTCACTAAAGTTGAACAGGTTTGACTTTAATGGCCGCCACTAGCTAATGGTCAGGTAAAGTGCCAGTATCCCTATACGCAAGGCCAATAGTGCGATAATTAATGGCGGCTAGTACTGGTCAAATGGATTGATGGACCCCGTGTATAACGTCCTTTAATTTGTTATATAATGTAATATCTTGGGAGTTACACAAATGTGTGAATATTGTTGTAAAATTGGCGATTTAAGTAAGTGCTGAAATAAATAAATAAACAAAGAAAAACACGAAGTTTCAGAATTTGGAATCTGATTCAGTCTTTATGAGTGCCCAGTACTTGTCGGAGATTTTGGTTTAGTTTCATAAGAGCAATGTAAAAACAAACATTTTCCTGAGACACTTCTCGCCTAAAATTTTTAATAGATTTTTTTAAAGTTGTACTTGAAAGATAACAATGTACTGCAGTGTCTCCGCTGAACACTGTTTTGAAAATATTATTAGTTTCCCAATAAGAATAAGAAATTCGAATACAAAGTTTTGTCAATTTTTGGATTTATATCACGGTTTTATAAGTTATGACATAGGAATTAGGCTCAGCGGAGTCACTAAAACGTTTAACACACTTTAAAAAAAATTTATTTTATAATAATCCGATGAAAACTGTAGACGTGAAGTGTTCCAAGAGAGTACAAGTTAATAATCATCAGCGTAAATTGACCAGTCCCACCGTCCCTTGTCTGGATGTGGCTCTCTGAATTTGGGCATGGTTTAGATTGTTAACTGAGTTACGAAGTTCTTTGTCCCTTACTACAATATGTGCGAGTTATCAGTTTAATAATATTCAGACAGTCGGTCAAAATTATATCAACTTATTATTGACAAAAAGTTATGCATACTGAGTGTAAACAATTCTTACTAACACATGATGTATCATTAAAATTATCATTAACATAAATATAGTTAATTATGTAGACAGGTTCAGGAAAAATAATGGTCAGTTATCAATATCTTTAATTACACAGACAAATTAAAATCAAGGTTTACTTTTTCATTTTTACTGTCCTCCTTGGTTATGCCGTGTAAGGGTAGGATCTCCTCGTTCTCAAATAATAGAGTCCAGCAGGCCTGAAACAGTTTAAGTTTCACATTAGGTCTTGAGTAAAATTACAACATTGTTGTTCAATAAATTGAAAGGTTTCCATTTTAGAAGCACTTACGTGGTTGGAGCCAGTTCTCCTAGAAGCCCAGTCCATCCTCCGCTGCAAGTGCTCATCTCTACCTCTTGGAAACTGGAGCAAGCCTTCGCTGAGAACGTGTTGCCTGCAATACTTGACGCGAAGTAGCTGTAGGATCTACCGTGACTGCAAGATCCTGCAAGAATTATGCAAGAGTTATGTGAGAACTATGCAAGAGTTATGTGAGAACTGCAAGATCCTGCAAGAATTATGCAAGAGTTATGTGAGAACTGCAAGGTCCTGCAAGAATTATGCAAGAGTTATGTGAGACCTGCAAGATCCTGAAGAATTACCTGAAAGAATTACACAAGAACTATGCAAGTATTATGCAAGAAACCTAAGACCTTTTATGTGAAACGGTCACATCCCCTTGGTTAAATTAATAAAACGCATATCGAACAAAACCAAATTGAAACGCAACTAGAAGAGAAATCATATACAAACCGTCCCAATCGAAGCCACAGCCAGGCTGAACCGGCACTCCTCCGTTGGGGTAGAAGTCATGGGTACAGAGGGGCTCGTAGAAGCCAAGATGCTTTCCGCAGGTATGGATGCAGTCAACAATGTCAGCATCCAGAGGGTCGAGCCTGCGGGCAGGAGGCCGGTCTCCGAAGGAAGGCAGGGCAGGATCCAGACCTGGAAATGAGAGTTCATTGAACGAAAGAATTGAAAAACGAGTGAATTTCAAACATGGACAAGATGAGGTTTGGAAATGGAAACCGATTAATGAAGAGGGTAATTATGAAAGAACGTGACTTCCTAACAGCGTGAAATAATTTTATATGGACAAGGCAAACATTTTCAATGAGGAGTTGGAGAGGGGGTTAGAAGTAATAGAGTTAATCAGGCTAAAGGGACTTCAAGAATCAAGCGAACAATCTCTCTGGGAGTCTGGGCAAACAACTCTCGGGAGCATTTTCTAAAGTTCTTATCTACAACAATGGAAACAGCTTTCTAAACTTGCTTGTGACTCCGTCAAGCAAAAGACAGTATTATGATGCACTAAGTCTAGATTCTTTTGCACTAAGAAGAAATATTTGAGACTGACCACTGATTGAAAATACATACTTTTAATCGGTCAAAGACATTGTGTACACACAACATTGCCAAAAAGTTCTGAATGATTTAGTTATTCACCTGAGATCCTGGTGATGCGACCAGACTTGACATTGTTGGCAGCAAAGGCAGCGACATGAGCTCCCAGACTGTGCCCCAGGATGTGGATGTCTGACACGTTAGCTCCTCCGGCTGACACCAGGAAGTCTAACATCTCAGCTACATCTTGACCAACTGGCAGAGTGTTGCCAACAGCAACATTGTAGTAAGGGGCTGCTAGTTTGCTCCAGTCCACCGCTATTATGTTCACATCTTGGTTTTCCAAATATGCTGCCAACAAAACAATTTCTGTTTCATCCCTGACTCGTTTTGTACGATAGGTTGTGTACAGTCAGCGCCGCTAATAAAGAAATGTGCCTTTAATTTTTACACATGTTGTACTTACCCGTTAAAAGTTCTTCGTCGACAGTACTTTGATAGTCGTTCAAAAAGCCATGGATCAACACTTTCGTCTTCTTTGATGGATTGAATGTAGAGCTTTGCAAAAGTGCTGTGTCGTTCTTAGTAATTTCGAAGGGATTTTGGTCTCCTCTGAAACAAAACAAAACAAAGTACTACAAAGTGTGTTTATGAATGTATTTATAGGTTTAGTTTAGCAGATACCACTTATATATGGGAACACTAACGTAATTCACTTTGGGTAATCTAAAATTTGATCTTTCTGACAGGTTATACTCGTAATAGATATATTTCATATTATATACTATTTTATTGCCGGTTGACTTGGTGGAAGTCTTGGACCTACTTTTGATGTGTAAAATAATAGTTGAAACAAGGATACGGATTATATATACTTAAAATAATTAAAATGTGGTTTCAAATCGAGTTTAAGACGTGTTGTCTCTAAAAACATAGGTATTTGCCAATGGTGTCTTTTAAGGATAAAACCACCTTGCAGGGATGTGGATATATTTTAAGGATATAGATTTTCTTTGGGTAATATAGTTTTCAAGGATTAGGACACGGACGACAAATCCTTCTAGAATGATCTTTAAAGAAAGCAAAACTGTGGTTGTTGACAAAATGTTGGCGTATTTTATCAGTATATTTTATAAGTATATCAGAAAGATAAATGAAATTGTCTTTTTTAATGGTTGTCTATTAAAAAATAATTTTTTCCTCCTACTTACACAGTGTAGAGGAAGTAGCGAACACTCTTTGCTGCAAGTAGATCATGGTTTGCAACTGCAGGATGTAGATCTACTGTAATCACGTGACCAGTGCTGTCCAGCACATTCGTGCTTCTCTGGTCTTTCCATTCTTCATCTGAACAAGTGAGTTGTTAAAAAATAATAATAATACATTTTTGGGGAAATCAATGTGTAATTCCCATATGAGTTAGTTATCTAAATGTATTCCTAATAATTTAATACTTTTACTTTTTAGTTCTTTAGGTATAGCATAGCCGGTGGCCTTGAGAATTCCTGCTGGCCACTTATGGACCTATAGCCCGTCTCACCGGCCATGCTAAACCTGGCAAACTGAAACTTCTATAATTATTGTTTAATTTTTTAATACATCTAGTGGTGACTCAATTCTGTTTGACTTACTAACATCAAACATGATAAAGTTTTATTTTTCTTAATTGGTGTATAATTGAGTGGTTCAGAATATTATAAATACACACAATTGTTGATACGTATGTTTTTTTCTAATAATTGAAGCGTTAACTCTGATTGAATTATTATTATTATCGGCATATTGAACAACTGATTGTAGCCCATTTAAAGCTTGAAGTTTATAGACGTAAGTCATGAACAAAAAGGACCCAAAACTGATCCTTGTGGTACTCCACATTTAATTTTATTGGGAGTGAGAGTGAGTTTTCTATTTAAACAGGTTGATAACGATTGTTCAAATAAGACTCAATCGAAGAAAGAAGTAACCCGCTTACTCCGTTGTCCATTAAAATTCTCAAAAGCTTTGAATGCTTGACACAGTTAAAGGCTTTTCTCAAATCTTAGAAAACTCCTAAAGTTTTTTGTTATATACTCTCTGAGATCCTTTCTAAAAGTGTATTAATAGCATCTATTGTACATTTCTTCTCTCTAAATCCAAATTGACCGTTATATAATATATTGTAGTTTAAAAAAAAGCAATTTAATCTGACTAGAAATGCTTTGTCAAATAGTTTACCAAGTATAAGGAGAAGGGAAATAGGGCGATAGTTGGTCACCTACCTATTTTGCCTGGTTGTGAAATTGGCGATACCAAGCGTCCGAAAGATTGCCCGCACAAAAGCAATACTAAAGAGGGAATCGCCACCATTTTTTTCTGAGGTGGTTCGTCCGATGACAAGCGAAATGAAACTGCCAAAAAGCCTGCCTTTGCCTTGAATTTATTCCTTGTCATTTCAAGCCCTGAATATTATCTTATCAACATGTGACAATGCAAGTTTTGTTGTGTGATATTGTTTTTGATACGTGACTATTTACATAGAAATTATATAAATATGTTTACGATGAAATCAATTATGTAACACGTTCAAAAGTTACATAATTAATTACGTAATTGCTAAAAGTTTTGGCAATGTAATCGTAAGTTGTCTAAATCAGGCATAAGCTCCCTTTCTTTTCAAAATTAATGTTGTCATTTGGCAAGATTTGTTCTAACATCCTTTGTTGTAGTTTTAAGTTTAATATTGTGTTTGAATTTTTCAACGAAAGTTGTGTTTAATAGTTTTTAATAAAAGGCTCCCTGTTATCAAACTGATGCGCTACGTGAAAGTCGTAAACAATTAAAATAGAAAGTATGTTAACAAAGTTGCACTAATTGTTTACAAAAACGAACATTTAAGACTAAAAGGTCTTTAATAAATTTTTTAAAGCGATCTACATTTAATTGGAAAATAAAATACCAGATGGTCTTACCGGTGATAAAATAATTACACACCATCTCAAAAACAATTTTTAACATGCAAAAGTAAACTTGTTCAATCCTAGCCAAAACGTCTACAGAATATTACGTTGAATATTACTGGAATTTCTGATGGCATGAATATCTCATTTTACCACAGGAAATTCGATAAAATACTGACGTTTTTATTGCTCTATATAGAAAAATTTTCATTGGGCATTTGACGTTTCTATAATAACTAGCGTAGCAGTTTCTTTCAATAACTTCGATGATCTTTATGTGGCAAGGATGAGGATTCTACGAGTAAAATACAACCCGCCACATCGAGGGTGATGTGAAACTAACTGTGTGAAACTAATTAACACTTGAAACCCGATTTCTAATTTAAACCATGAATCAATAATTAAATATAAAATAAACAAGTTGTCTTCAACAAAAGCAAAATGTATTATTAACTTTTATTACTTATAGTTTACCATTGAGAAATCATTGTTTTTTTATGTACTCACGTTGTTTTGAACAGCTGATAGCAAAGAAACCGAGAACATATTTAATGTAAACAAATAAACTGTTCTTGAAAAATAACCTCCAATGTTGGACTGGTAAATAAAAAAATTTAAATGAAATAAACTAGTATTTAATTAGTTTTAAAACTTAGTTTAATCATTAATTCATAATGGAAGTGTTATTGTTGTTCAAACGGTGTACTTCGGTTGCTAGGGAACAGTGTTGAACAAAAATAAGTATTTTGTGTAAAGATCTCTTGCATTAGGTAGCACTACATCACTATATCACTATTTGAGATGCCGACCGCTCTCATGAGGGTATTTTAAGGCAAATATGTGATGAAGGATGAGTGTGATGAGTGGTAATAATGAGTTATGAGGTGTAGTCTTGTTACAAACTAAGGCCGACTCTTCCTTAAAATGGGTCATTAATTAATAGCCCAATGACCAATGGAAATACAAGGACCAACGGCTTAACGTGACTTCCGAACTACGCAGGTGATGGTCTCATATGTCTAAACGATGGTGGGAGTTGATGCGGGTATCGTCAGATGATCATTGAGACTATCTGAGCCGCTTTAGACCTAGGCTATATTATCCCCAAAACCTAGTCAGAGGATTACCTCCACTTACAAGTATCGCACAGAACCGTGAGTTATAAAGTTTAAGTTTTTATTTTGTAGTAAGTAAACACCGTCCTCACTTCATGGGGTATGAAATAATACTTACACTTAAGTAATTGACACCCTGGAACATCTATTGCAGCCAAAACAAACGTGCTTAGGTATCCTTCCTTGGTCTAAAATCGGGCTTTTTGTACTTCATTGAAAAGTCAAGCCGTGTTTAAAAATAATAGCGACATTACAGCTGTTACGAGTATAATAACTAGGTCAAAGGGTTGTTTTTAGTATGGACGAATATGTAGATGTTGCGATATTTAAATCTCTACTAAATCCCCTTTAAATGACGGACGATTAATTTTACTGATTTGACTTGCCAGATAGGCACTCTTATGATTCTGATTACTCAAATTATTTTGTTGTACCATTTATAACTTGTTTTAAGGAGAGGCAAGCTGGTTAGACAATGTTTACAGAAGATCTTGCTGGAAGGTTCTTGTTTTTTTACTACTAGCATCCCTTGTAAAACCAAATGAGCGTTTGTACAGTGATATAGGAACCAAAGAAATTAGCTGAGAATTGAAAGTTTGTCCAGCCTGATGTTAAAAATAACGTCAAAGTTTACGTTATGTACGAGTCGTTTAAAAACTAATATCTACTATTTAGTTGCTACTTAATGGTCAATAACTTGTATCTCGTACATGTAACATTATAACCCTACAATTTTATTTTGTACCAAATTATTACCGATAGCAAGTGTAAATGGAAACATTTACTGTATGTAGATATTTGCTTCTATGTTTATATATTCATAACATTTCAAATATGAAAACCCCTGATTAAATCCTCGAGAAGTGTATAAACCTTTGATTTAATAACTTCAACGATGGGACTTTGCAAACTGACCAGCCTTCAGAACTTAAAGGTAAGGAAGATCGTTTACAGATATCTTATTGTGCAGTACGTTTTATGTAAGAAGTACAGACAGTTTGGGAGTAAACTCACATATGAGGGATACTACTGTATTAAAAAAAATGTAAAGAAACTTAAAAAACAAACTGGCATAATGGCAGATTAAGATAAGATTTCTTATTTCAAAATTTACCCTTACTTTAAATTAATGAAACCTTTAAAGATAGGTTAACAAAAATGTTAGTCAAAATTAAAAATTCTTTTATTCAAGAATGACATTGACACATAGTGTTTACGATTCAAGTAAAAGATGAACGAATTGTGATTCTAATAGGCCTTTAGAAATTGTCATTTATTTTGCTTCTTAATAAGAGAACCGAAGCCACTCTGATATACTATACACTACGATGCAGCTATACTCTGAATAAATTTGGTTGAGCTTTAGAACTCTTGGGCTACCTAGGACATTCTGCTGTAGTCTCAACAATGATGAGTGATGACGTTATATTACAGAGTAATCTACTCACACCTTTCTTGAGGATTGGCTGCTCCTGACAATACAGAGTAGCCCAAATACCAGAAATCAATTAGATCTATACAAAGTAGAGATATTATTGTATAGTTTTGATTTTCCAAACTCTATGGGTTTGTTGTTTTTGTCTGTTGCAGGTTTGCAAAAGGCCCGATTGTCGGAGAGATTTACGAGTTCTTCCCTTAGGTCGTTTCTGAATACTTTAAATCAGCAACAGTTGCATCAGGTGTGCAAATACATCTAGAACGTCCATTAGTATCGCCGGCAATTCCTGCAGCAGAGATAGCGGCGGGTTCCTAAAGAAGTCAGGGATACTCGCCTAACCACCTCCTGTGCTCGGTTGAGATACTCTTTAGGTGTTGTGGTTGCGGGGGACGTTCTCGGTATCTCCTGTATACAACTCACTGTCTCGGCTGGGTGATCCCTGAGGAGTCGGTAGGAAGGAAGATGGCGATGGATTCGATGACGAAGAGGGAGACGGATTTGACCGCTGACCGCCCTGGAAAGTGTACGGTGTAGATGTATCCATCACCCCAGGTGTTCCACCGCTACCGCTACTGCTGTCAGTTTGACCGTGTGTACATTGAGGGGGTTGAAGCTCACTGTCTCTGCTAGTAGGCTTGTGCTCTTGGCTAGTGTCCACAGTAGTGAGAGGCCCCAGCTGAACAGCCGCTGTCTGCAGTTCGTAGAGGATCTTTTCGTCAATCTACATCGCATGAGACACGCAGGTCCTTGTCAGTGACGTTGCATGGTAGCATGAATGACAGTAGATGATCCTTGGCATTGGTGGCAACCGGTCCACAAGGCTTCACCAGGTTCTTCATGTCACAATCCACGTACTTGCTGTCTCTTTGAAGGTAACTCACATAAACAACTACCTATTTATATTTCATGCAGATTTGAAATGTTTAGTTGGTAAAGTAACTCATTTTATAAGGCATTGTTGTGGTACGATATTATTATGTATCCTCGTTGTTTCACGTGTCTGCAAAGTTTAATGGCGATAGATTAAAATTAGGCAACGCTATGAGAGTTGCTTGAATAATGTCCAAACAGGAATTCACAAGAAACTGTAAAGGCCCTTCTTTTGAGCCGAATTGTTTTCAATTCGGACTAGAAACTAGCCTATGTCACTTGTGGTACTCTTGCTAAGTCTATACAGGCACTATGTGCATCATCACAGAGAGCTCTGTCTCAAGGATGCAAGGGAAGTAGGACTAAACACGTAATTAAATATTGACTACACAGGCAATGTATAGGGATGTCACGAGGAAGTGCAATCTAATAATAAGTGGCCCCAATTTAACTATTAAAGTTAAAGGTTTATACTGTAAGTCAAACTATGTAAATCTCTTAAAACATAATAACTATCCAAGAACAATTCCTTACTAATTATTAAATACTCGTAACTCTAAGTAGTTTGAAGTATTTATAGGCTTTGCTATAATTCTTGTATACAAATCAACCATCGTAAAAAGGAGAAATGTAAGGTTTAAATATGCAAAGTAAGGACTACGAGGTTTTATTTACCACTGAAACTCGATCGTTACCTAGCGTGACTGTAAAGTCGCCTTACCCAATTACTGTGAGGGTAGAAACCACGCCACTGGGGCGATGAGGTCTTGTGAGTCGCGCTCGACACCAAACCACCATGGATCAGCTAACAAATTTTATATCGTGCTTCAACTTTTAAGCAGTAAATAATACAACGCTATACGCGCGAAATCAGTTGCACAAAAATTGTTACTACATTAGGGACGATGAAACTAATGACAAAACGACTATCTATTGACAACGAAGGGATGAAGGCTATCTCTAGTATTTGCTATCGTAGGGGACATTTTGGACCAAAAGGGTGAACAACTACATGGTTTTGAATGACTAAAGCGTCCAGCACTTTATCTTTTCTTTTTATATTTTTTCCCTTTTGATTTTTTTTGTTACGTCGCGTCAACTTTTCTGACATCGTCTTTAGTCCCTTTACCAGGGGGGGCAGTTTTTGCAACGAAACTGTCCAAAACGTTCTTGAGATTAATCTTTTAATTAAAAGTTTAAAAGACTAAAATGGAAGGTTATACTTAAACGAATTTGGTACTAATTGTCTTTGTTAAATTTCAAGTGTTCTCATATAAGCTCTGAAGGTATTGTGTTTTCTTGTTTTTCAAGGGAACATTGCTAAAACAAAAACTAACTTATTTAACTAAACTAGCTAAACTAGCCTTATTGGATCACATTTGTCACATCAAGTCTGTATTTTACTAGCTTATTATTATTTTTTACCTTTAATAATTTTCATACAATATTATTATCTAAACTTTGAATGTTTTTACAGACGAATTTGTATTTTTTGTAGACATTAAATGCTATATATGTCAATGCTAAAATTATAAAATTGAAAATCAATATTTTTGATAAGGAATTCTGATATCTTTATCAGTAAAAAAATAGACATACTTCTTTTGTTGTTTATGATGGACAGACAAAACGTTTTCGTATCGACAAATATTTTTTTTTTTTTTTTCAAATAAATTAACACAACTACATGGCTTGTTAAAAATCAAACTATACATTAAATGATGACATTTTACAACTAGGAAATATTTATAAAATTATATCTCTGTGGAAACGTAAACTAACCTATGAGGTACGAGTAAATCAGCTTAAAAGCGTTTTAAAGAAATAAATTGCAGAAAGTGATAATTGAACGTTTGATAGCGACGTTGTTTCAAAACAGCACTTGACCACTTGTCTTAACCAGGCTGCGGTACAGAATAAAAACTCAGAATTGTATTCAAAGGATTACACCGAAGAGTTCGAAAGCATAAAAGGTGGACATGTGCCCTAGACATACAGTAAGGTGTGAATATCTCATACCTTTTGAAATTAACTAGTTACCAGTAAATATAATCTATGCCACGTGTACCAAACCGGCCGGTTGGTACCTTGGGTCTTGTTTATATTTACTAATGTGTGTGTCTTATGTTACAGGAATCACAGCAGAATACCGTGTCTAGGAGTGGTGTGACAGATGAGTGAACCCAGAGTAGGACATCATTTACAGTGAGAGATTGAAGACTAGACAAGGACATCCGCCCTGGACGCAGAGAAAGACTTGGATATCATCACATCAGAAATAAACCAGGTAACTACCTCACTAGTAAATATAATCTATGCCATGTGTACCAAACCGGCCGGTTGGTACCTTGGGTCTTGTTTTTTACTCACAATGTATCTTATGTTACAGGAATCACAGCAGAACACCTAGGAGTGGTCAGATGAGTAGAGTGGGTGAGAGATTGAAGACAAGACAAGACATCCGCATGGACGCAGAGAAAGACTTGGATATCCACTTCAAAAATAAACCAGGTAACTAACTCAGTAGTTACTAGTAAATATAAGCCATGCCATGTACCAAACCGGCCAGGTTTGGTACCGCCATGTCCAAACCGTCTTGTTTATATTTACTGTGTGTGTCTTATGTTACAGGAAATGCAGAACAATCGTGTCTAGGGAGTGAGTGACGGATGGGTGAAAACCCAGAGTAGGACATCATTTACAGTGAGAGATTGAAGACAAGACAAGGACATCCGCCCTAGACTCAGAAATAAACCAGGTAACTACATCAGTAGTTACTAGTAAGTATAATCTATGCCATGTGTACCAAACCGGCCGGTTGGTACCAGGTCTTGTTTATATTTAAATGTGTGTATATCTTATGTTACAGGAATCACAGCAGAATACCGTGTCTAGGAGTGGTGACAGATGAGTGAACCCAGAGTAGGACATCATTTACAGTGAGAGATTGAAGACTAGACAAGGACATCCACCCTGGACGCAGAGAAAGACTTGGATATCATCACCTCCAGAAATAAACCAGGTAACTACCTCAGTAGTTACTAGTAAATATAATCTATGCCATGTGTAGCAAACCGGCCGGTTGGTACCTTGGGAATCTTGTTTATATTTACTAATGTGTGTGTCTTATGTTACAGGAATCACAGCAGAATACCGTGTCTAGAGTGGTGACAGATGGAGTGAACCCAGGGTAGGACATCATTTACAGTGAGAGATTGAAGACTAGACAAGGACATCCACCCGGACAGAAAAGACGCCCTGGATATCATCACAGAAATAAACCAGGTAACTACCTCAGTAGTTACTAGTAGGTATAATCTATGCCATGTGTACCAAACCGGCCGGTTGGTACCTTGGGTCTTGTTTATATTTACTAATGTGTGTGTCTTATGTTACAGGAATCACAGCAGAATACCGTGTCTAGGAGTGGTGACAGATGGATGAACCCAGAGTAGGACATCATTTACAGTGAGAGATTGAAGACTAGACAAGGACATCCGCCCTGGACTCAGAAATAAACCAGGTAACTACCTCAGTAGTTACTAGTAAATATAATCTATGCCATGTGTACCAAACCGGCCGGTTGGTACCTTGGGTCTTGTTTATATTTACTAATGTGTGTGTCTTATGTTACAGGAATCACAGCAGAATACCGTGTCTAGGAGTGGTGACAGATGAGTGAACCCAGAGTAGGACATCATTTACAGTGAGAGATTGAAGACAAGACAAGGACATCCGCCCTGGACGCAGAAATAAACCAGGTAACTACCTCAGTAGTTACTAGTAAATATAATCTATGCCATGTAATACCAAACCGGCCGGTTGGTACCTTGGGTCTTGTTTATATTTACTAATGTGTGTATCTTATGTTACAGGAATCACAGCAGAACACCGTGTCAGTGGTGCAGAATAGGACATCATTTACAGTGAGAGTGAAGACAAGGTCTGGACGCAGGGTGATATCATCACCTCAGTGACAGATGTAAATATAATCTATGAGTGACCGGCCGGTTGGTACCTTGGGTCTTGTTTATATTTACTAATGTGTGTATCAGTTACAGTAGGACATCATGACAGATACAGTGAACAGATTGAAGAATAAACAATGATCACAGTGAGAGATTAAACCAGGTAACTACCTCAAGACAAGACAAGGACACCGGCCGGTTGGTACCTTGGGTCTTGTTTATATTTACTAATGTGGGTCAATATGTTACAGGAATCACAGGTCATCAGGCGTCTGAAGTGGTGCACGTGGGTGAGAGGGTGGGAAGACAATTGAGATTGAAGAATAAACGGACATGGAACATACATAAATAAACCGATCATCAGTAGTTACCTCAGAAATAAACCACCGGCCGGTTGGTGGCGGGGTAACTATGTGTGGTCCTTATGTTACTCACAGCAGAATATCGTGTAGTGGTGACACATTACTAGACATCATTTAAATGAAGAGCCGGCGTAATCTGAACGCACATGTAACTACCTCCCGGTGAGTTTGTAGTGCATCTCGCGGCGTATTAATACCAAACCGGCCGGTTGGTACCTTGGGTCTTGTTTATATTTACTAATGTGTGTATCTTATGTTACAGGAATCACAGCAGAATACCGTGTCTAGGGTGGGATGACAGATGAGTGAACCCAGAGTAGGACATCATTTACAGTGAGAGATTGAAGACAAGACAAGGACATCCGCCCTGGACGCAGAGAAAGACTTGGATATCATCACCTCAGAAATAAACCAGGTAACTACCTCAGTAGTTACTAGTAAATATAATCTATGCCATGTGTACCAAACCGGCCGGTTGGTACCTTGGGTCTTGTTTATATTTACTAATGTGTGTATCTTATGTTACAGGAATCACAGCAGAACACCGTGTCTAGGAGTGGTGACAGATGAGTGAACCCAGAGTAGGACATCATTTACAGTGAGAGATTGAAGACAAGACAAGGACATCCACCCTGGACGCAGAGAAAGACTTGGATATCATCACCTCAGAAATAAACCAGGTAACTACCTCAGTAGTTACTAGTAAATATAATCTATGCCATGTGTACCAAACCGGCCGGTTGGTACCTTGGGTCTTGTTTATATTTACTAATGTGTGTATCTTATGTTACAGGAATCACAGCAGAACACCGTGTCTAGGAGTGGTGACAGATGAGTGAACCCAGAGTAGGACATCATTTACAGTGAGAGATTGAAGACAAGACAAGGACATCCGCTACCTGGACGCAGAGAAAGACTTGGATATCATCATCCGCCCATCAGAAATAAACCAGGTAACTACCTCAGTAGTTACTAGTAAGTATAATCTATGCCATGTGTACCAAACCGGCCGGTTGGTACCTTGGGTCTTGTTTATATTTACTAATGTGTGTATCTTATGTTACAGGAATCACAGCAGAACACCGTGTCTAGGAGTGGTGACGGATGAGTGAACCCAGAGTAGGACATCATTTACAGTGAGAGATTGAAGACAAGACAAGGACATCCACCTGGACGCAAGTACTTCAAACATGTTGGATCACCTCAGAAATAAACCAGGTAACTACCTCAGTAGTTACTAGTAAATATAATCTATGCCATGTGTACCAAACCGGCCGGTTGGTACCTTGGGTCTTGTTTATATTTACTAATGTGTGTATCTTATGTTACAGGAATCACAGCAGAACACCGTGTCTAGGAGTGGTGACGGATGAGTGAACCCAGAGTAGGACATCATTTACAGTGAGAGATTGAAGACAAGACAAGGACATCCGCCCTGGACGCAGAGAAAGACTTGGATATCATCACCTCAGAAATAAACCAGGTAACTACCTCAGTAGTTACTAGTAAATATAATCTATGCCATGTGTACCAAACCGGCCGGTTGGTACCTTGGGTCTTGTTTATATTTACTAATGTGTGTATCTTATGTTACAGGAATCACAGCAGAACACCGTGTCTAGGAGTGGTGACAGATGAGTGAACCCAGAGTAGGACATCATTTACAGTGAGAACTTCACCTTTCTTTGCCATTTTTCAATGAAGCCTAGAAGCAACAGAGATAGGCCCGTAGTTTAGTAGACGACCTAACCAGTTTCCATCGACAAGGCCTACTGTACTGCTCAAGTGTTCCTTGTAGACAAGTAAAAACAAATAACTTACAGACGATCAGGCGGAAACGCTTCCAGTGGGCTTTCTGCAAGTACGATTATTGTATAACGAGTAACTGAGTAAGTAAAGAGATGATGATATCAGGGAGCTACAAGACAAGCGAATTAAAGTGAGTGTAGGCTCTTAAACATTTTAATTGTAATAAAGTATATAAGGTTTTCTTTCCTTTCTACGTTTTTGCAATGTTTGGTCTAACAATGACCTTTTTGATGACGATAGTATTTGATTATTTCAAGAACGGGCTATAAGAGGAAAAGTCCCTACTTTTCGCAGAACTTTTACCGTCCCTATCAGTTTGTGCGAACAGGTTCCTACAATCATCGTATCAGGCTGTGCATCGTGTCCGGGTTACTTTACGCAAGACGCTCTTGTCTTCTCTGCTGCTGCCCGAAGCCCTTGTATCTCTCACTATCGCACATTAATTGCCGGATACTCGCGCCTTTTCGTGACTCGCCACTCGTTACACAAATCACAGCCACTATTATAATGAAATCATGTGCTGTTTCCTTGTATTGTATTGGTTCGTGAACTTGACGGTCACGGCCGACTGAATCATCACATCATCGCCTCGACCTTTGTGCCGCAGAACATAAATACTGTATAAAATCCTCTCGTTAATCAACTCAATCAAGATAGCCGCCGGCGGTTTCCACTTGTGGCTTACTCATTGGTACTGGTTTAAAACATGTATGATCCAAGATTAATGTGGAGGAAGTGATGATGCTAAAACTCAGCTGTGGTGAAGCTGACACATTTTCAGGGAATTCGAATCACAATTTATAGTTCAACAGGATGTACAAAAACGATTGAATGAACTCAACATATACATACATGTCATAATAGAAAATACAATATTGTGCTCTTAGCTGGATGGTGCAATTCTTTTAAAAGTCTCATCAAAATGAATCACTACAAGATTACACAGACATTTTAACTAATCCCAACGTTACTTGTTTAACAAATAATTTTATACATTATATAAAAGGTAAAGGTAACCCTGCCCAGTTGTCAAACGTTGGTCTATGTTGCATAATATGTTCAATATTTTGAAAATATGGATAATAACACAGATCACCTGTCTATTTTGTGTTAATAACTGTATTTTTTTGTATTGAACCAAATTGGTCGACACTTTGTATGGTAAAATAATTTTTTTACTTCAGTCCCCCATCGATGTATTTTGGTAAAACAGAAATGCACATTGAATAATCATAGAAATATATTACAATTTTACTTTGTATTACAAACAAGTAATTCCTTTAAAGTATCTTTGCATCGTGGTGTACACAATTATGTAGGCTAACTAAGTTCTCGTGTTAGACGAACACGGCAGGAATTGATTAATGCTAATTTCTTCCGATTGAATTGAATATTTTGAGCGGTCAAGTACAATAATTTCATTGAACAATATTAACCATTAATGAGGCAAATACTCAATTTCTTTCTGCCCCTTAAAAATAGTCTGAAAACTTGGCAGCACTTTAAAAAAATCAAGCAATTTGGTAAAACATACTACAAGTTACAACTAGACTGGAAGTAATTAATGATAACCAAAGTCGTCGAGTACATTATTTTGATCGGGAGATGAATCCTCCACCTCCACTCCTGGGATTGTGGTTGGTGGGGAGTCAGCTGTTCTCCAGCTGCAACAGCAGTCAGCTGTTTCATTGTTGTCAGTTGCATTCAATGCAAGGATGTTGCTCCTGATATCTTCCTTGCTGATGCTGACGGTTGCGGTGTCTTCTCTACATTTACAGTTCGTACCTCCAGAGGCCATTCTCCAAGCCGGATACCCAGCTGGCTTCAGAGCTTTTATACCAGGTATACACTACTCATCACACTGTACAATCTAAATCAGCTGGATCATTGGAGCTTCCAAGTTATTTTATTTGTTAAATAATTGTTCCATTATAATGTAAGTAAACAATGTCTACTGAAAAGGCTGGAATGGTCAAATAACGTTTTTCATTAATTGTTTATGAAAAAAGAATTCCCACTGTTTGTGAGGCCTGGATAATACTGATCTATAGTGGAAGTAAAATATTAAAAAATCGTAATTTTACAGCAAGATGTATAGTTTAAAAAAAATTTTAACAGGAGAATCGTACGACTTTTGCCCGAAAGCGTCCAAGAAATGATCTTTAGTTTTAAGTCGTAATTTGTAAACACAGTTTTAAATATTGTATTATTTAAATTTACTAATTTACGCTGAAAATATACAATTACATAGTATTTAAATTTTATTTAGCGATAATGCCTGGAATTAGGTGTCTTATATAGCAATCAATTTCTGTTGCTTAGATGTTTCGTCACGATAATCTGAAAACGTCAGTCTAAACAAAAATAGCAATTCAATTGTTTTCATAACTTGGGTGAAGTGAATTTTAAACTCACTTATCGCACCTACAACCATTGACTTTACTCACAAGCCCCTTTACTCCGCTCAAATAAAAAGTCCTAAATTGTTTATATTATAAATATGGCATACAACTATTTAAAAAATTATCAAGCGAATTTACCTTAAAAACAGAAGTGTATCCACGAAGGAACAAAAGTCATCTGATCTTCGCCCCATTTCGGAAAAAAACACGATAATTACACTGCATTGGGCTACATTCAGCTATACCAGATATACATTAATAATTGTAAGTTTCTGTTGCCTGCTAGTTTGCCAGTAACTTTACTATTGTTTTTTAAACTCAAAACATGTTGTAAAATGGTAGACAAACTGTTAATTTATTTTTGTTACCCACGATCAAAAATATACTTTGAAGGGTTTCAGAATTTTGTTTAACAAAAATAAATTAATAATTTGTCTTCAATTTTACAAAATGTTTTGAGTTAAAAAAAAAAAAAACAATAGTAAAGTTACTGGCAAACTCGCTGGCAACAGAAACCTACCATTATTAATGTATATCTGGTATAGCTTGAAAGAAAGTACCAATAATTTATAAACATTTTCGCAAATATGTTAGTTTATAAACTCACTCAAAACCTAGTAAACAGAATTCCTTACTATAATGTTCCTGATTGTAAGCATAAATCATCGTGAGTTAAAATTCCTATTTATTTCCAGTATAAGCGTCCCATTTCTACACAGCTATACAAAGTTCTAAGTTCTAACACACTGCCAATTCGCTCAATATTCAATAAGCTAAGTTTGTGCGAGTGTTTGTAGTAATTACATAACAACATGAATTCGCCTAACTCAGCAGGATTCCAGTTACCGAATAAAAAATGACGAGTTCAACCACCTAGAGCCAGGTTTACTTTCTTTCCTCAAAAGGAGAGAAGTGAGTGAACCAGTGCTTTTTATACCTATGCTGTCTTCGTAATGTTCTGTGGAAAAAGCATGACAGTCTATTTTTTATCGATTTCTTCAGCATTTTGTCAGCATGGTAAGACCCTGGCTCGGGACCATGAGCACCGATCCTGACCCCCAGAACTCGCAATGAGCATTTTTTCAAAACACTTTATACATATGTATAGATGTGTATAATCTCTACAGGTCGCATTTTTGTCCGATTTTCAACAAATTTGGTACAAATGTTCTTTCTGTAAATATCTCGGTCGAGTTCGTTAACCAGCGGAATCGGACTGCCAGAACCCCCTGGGGGGGGGGATATTAAAAAAAAGGGTTTCAATGATTTAAACATACAACAATTTCAACTTCCTCTGATTTTGACGAAACTTGAAGAAAATATGTATTTCGGTATTATACTCGTGTATCAATATACCAAAAGTTATATATGAAAGTTGTTATGAAAATCCATCCAGTTTTCAAAATATTCCTAAGTCTGTGGCCGAAGGCTGAAGCGAGGGTGTTAGAATAGGTCAGTGGAGCAGGCCGGGTTTGATTCCCGGTGCAGTGACAATTTATCATGATTGCCACTCCCCGTGGTTTGGAAGTCACGTTAAGCCGTTGGCCCGTTCCATTGGTCGTTGGGCTATTAATTAATGACCCAAGCTGGGGAACAGTCGGCCCTAGTTTGTAGCAAGACTACATCTCATCATCCATCAAAACACTCACCATCATCCCGTATTCACTTTAAAATACTGTCTAAGAGTATCAAACCGTGCTATCAATATTACGGTGACCATAAAAATAATCGTTTTGTAAAACAATAACAATTGGACTCAATTTTGGTTTTTGAACCATCTCTGAGGATTAACATCTACAAAATAAAGATACTGTGTATTTACAATCTAAGTAAATATACAAAAAGTACAAATAAAAGTAACAAAATAAAGTAAATTTAGCATTTAAGCAGAAAGTTGAAGAAAAAATAAACACTGCCCCAACGACGCCAATTTCTATAATCTCGTACGATGGAAGTTTTAATTTCATTCCCAAATCGAGCACGGTTGTTAATTGCTCTAATATTATCACTCAGGTTATTCCACAGACCAAAACAGACAAGAAGTTGTAGCGGTACACTTCTCATGAACATGAATTTGATTCTGAACCAATGCCATTGTGCAGCAGTAGCCGAAGTTCTTAATAGAAAGGTGGGTTAGGATAAAAAAATAATGGAAAGTAGAGTTAACAGGAAAATATTAGGCCCAATCAGCCCTGAACCACATACACACAGACTTTGTAGTAATAAGAAAATAGAGCAATACATTAACAACACTGGCAACGGTTGGACACCAAGCTTGGTTACCGGAAATGAAATTACGAGTATTTCACTAAACAAAACCTGTAAACAAATTATAACATGGGCGTTGTGGCTTTGAGCACTGTTGACGTTAACGAGCAATCAGCAAACGACAAAACAACGAGCACAATTAAGGCTAGTTTATCTGGATTCTAGGAAAGGGGTAAAGTTGAACAGAATTTACCACTCCAAAGGGGCAAACGATAATTCAAAATGTTTGTTTGAATGTATAATGTTTTAAAACTACCGTTTGAAACTCAATATTAATATAAGTTCCCCTGGAGAATTGGTATAAATTGAACCCTACCGAAAATATTTTCTACGTGGCAAAAGTCTGCTGCCCTACGTGGTGCAAAAGCAAGCGTTCACAGAACTATCGTTCTTTGTCTTTCAGGTCGGTAGTTCTTCTCTCCATGCCTTTAGTTTCGTAAGAGTGTATACCCATCTTGCGAGATTGTATTTACGTTTGAAAAATATATCGTTGTTAAAATGAAAGAAGTAGAGTATTGTCAAGAGTTTCAAGTTTGTGGATTGTGGGATCCACTACTGTTTCTTTTTGGAATTTCGAACAGCTTATTTTTGCAGAATGAACAGATTAGAAAACTGACATTTCTCCCATCTAAGGAACAGTGTGCCCTAGTTTTAACAAGATTACACCTAATTATCCATTAAATTACTTATCACACTCACTTTAATCTCATATTCTCCTTAAGGTACCCTAGCTCTAAGAGTGTGATTGTGTTTAGGTTTAGTGATATATATTAAATCAATTTATGTGTAAACCTTTATACACTTTAATTAAGTTTTCTTATCTTATATTTAAAATATATAATTTTCAATTATTTTATGTAACATATTTGTAACTAGTATGATTTTTTTGTATATATTTAACGTGGTTAAGTGGTAGAGAGGACTATAAAGTCCTAACTTTGCCACGTAAACAAAGACTTTTTCATTTCATTAAGAGTATACGAGGTGCGACTCGATTAGTATCAAAGTCTAACCTCCCTTCAACGCCAGTCCACAAGACGAGAGTTTGGCTGGATGCTAAATTAGTCTTTAATATGCCGTACTTGCATAAACCCAGTATCCCCCCATTATTATTATGTCACTATACTTTATTTGGCAAATTCTTTAATAAACAGGATTATTGCAAAAAGGTAAAATGTAACAGAACGGCCCACTGAAACGTTGAGCAAAACAATCTTGAACTTAGAAGTTAATTCTGATTAGTTAATTTTGGAAAGGTGATGTAGATGGTGGTCACACTTTTGCTCGGTATTAAATAATTGCGATATTTAAACAAATCAATGATAAAGGCTTTGCCTTTGAAAGGCCTCGTCGTTTTAAAAGCTCTTGAATATTGGCTTTTTTATATTTACAATTATTTTCATTATATATACATCCAATATTGAGCAAGTTCTACCTTCAACATCAATAAGTTTATTTAGCTAACACGTGAGGAATAAATTGCGAGGTCTCCTGTTCACAAAACTACTTGCAATCTTTTTCAGACTTTCCTGGCTGTGAGAAGTTTGTGTTTGGAGGTAGACTGCAGAGCCCTCTGGACGACAATGAGGTTAACACATTCACTGCGGAGGTGCTGCGACCTGTCCGTGGGTTTTGGAACTTTGAAGACCTCGGTTTGGTCTTAACCCCAGGCGATATTATGCACTACTGGACGCTCGTAGTCAAGGATAAAATGCCATTTCCTAGACATAATCTATCATGGACAGTGCCAGGTGAGTTTTATATCAAAAACTATTATCATTAAAGTTACTAAATACCAACCACGAACGCTAAAAACTTACCAAATATGGTATAGAGAGGAACTTTAAGTTTCAGCTTGAATAGAAAATAATGGATTTACTAAAAATATGATTACTAAGTATGTTATCAACATAGCTTTCTTGCTATTTCGATAAAACGTATGTACTTCGAAGTAGTGCCCAAGAAAGTAAGCTTTTAAACATAGTATACATTGCAGAATCTATAAAGAGAACAGAGGTGAAGCCAAGGAAGGGGCGATTTTGGGTCATGAACATTGCCCCCTTGACCTTGATAAAGGCCCCAAATCGGCCCTTTTGAAATATAATGTATAAATTAATAGAAGAGTTTATTTTACGGAAGTGTTGTTCAGCATAAACTGTTGCCCACATTAACAGCTTGTTGTTCATATTTTGTTGTTGCAAATAATGCTATTCCCAAAGCCCAAAGGACACCATACTTTTCTGCAGAATTGTTATTTTATACATATTTAAAATTACTTTTTAATTTGTAAGCATAATTTTCTTTTGTTAATATTTATTGTTGTTAATTTTCCAGATTATATTAATTCTTAATATTTGTTGCAACTGTATTTATGAACTTAATATTGTTTGTTCATTGTATTTATATTGTATGTTTATGTTACCATTATAATTTATTTTTTCTTTCCGAAATAATACATGTTGATTGTATTGAAATGTTATTGTAAAAATGTTAATCGTCGTAAATAAATAAAAATCAAATTAAACTCCAATATTCTGGCTATGAAATTAACTCTACAAGTAAGTAGAAAAATGTGGCGCTCTTTCAGACGATTGTCTTGTAAAAATGCGTTTTACCAGATCCTGTAAAACAGGAATGGGCATTGGCCTTCTTGTAAAGTCGGTTGTCTGCAATACAGCGATATGTTCAGTATCAACTCACAGCCAAAACCATTACAATATCAATTTATATTTTGTGTTAACTTCTGTGCAGTAATGTAGACATGTAGTAATATATAAAATTGTACTACATTTCCTAAAGAAAATTTGACAACCACAGTGCTGATACAGGATCCATAAAGGTGCGGCTTAATCTAGTAAGATAAACCCGCTTTTAGCAGCGTAGATTTATTTAAAGTTTTTTTTTATTTATCTTGCCATAATTATTTGTTCTAGAACCTGACGAGGCAGTTGATATGCTCAAGCCAATCACTTTAAAACCCCCCACCACTATCAAACCACCAAAGGTGAAACCATCAAAAATGGTAAACGCTGTTCCAACAACTGTAAAAGCAGAGTCAACGTCTTCCCCAACGAAAGCTCCCTCAACAACAGAAAATAATGAAGAAACATCCTCAACTATAGCAGAGGAGGATAAAATAACATTAAGCCTTGACGGAAAGGTACATCCTTCTTTGTTGGAAGATGAAAATTCAACACCTGCTGATGAAAGTGAAACTCCAACTTCAAATGATGATGTTTTATCAAGAAGTGGTATTCAAGATACAACTTCAACGGATTCTGAACCAGAAAGTACCAACTCAGATGCACCTTCATCTACACCGATTTCAACATCTAGTCAAGCCAAAACAACACCAGAAATTACAACTTCACAGAAACCTTCAGAGGTCCCACCATCCAAATCAACAACAGAAACTACAACTTCGGAAAAACCATCTGACGACCCAACAAACAAATCAACACCAGGAGTAACAACATCGGTAAAACCTCCAGAAGAAAAACCCAAAGCTTCCAAGCCAGTGAAGAAAAGCACTAAACCTGAAGTTTCTAACCCTCTGATGGAAGATATTGAAGAATTGACCACACCAACTCTTCCAGTTTTACCAGATAAGCCTTTAGCGGGAGAATTCCCTCAAGAACCACCACCACTCTTCCCATTCCCAGGACTTTTCCCTAGGCCTCCTCCCAGGCCTGTCCCCAAGCCACTGCTGCCCACTGCAGGGCCCAGTTTTGAAATCTGCTCCAACCCTTGGAATTTTGAGGAACAGGTTAGTAACATACAGTAAGTTTACATACAGATATTGCTATGCAAATACCACAGACCTTTTTGGTGGAAAATATACTAAAAAAAAAATAAATACCATTGAACTATTGAACCAACTATTAAATAGTTAATACAAATCCTACGGATTTTAGACATTATTATAGTAGTTTAGTACTAATAGTAGTTGTCATATGCTCTAATTTTGTCCTGAGCTTGGTTGTACTATTGAATCAATCTGTAATATGATTTATATATGATTTCAGGGCGAAGTATCTTTTATTTTACTATGGGATTTTAGTTACATTATTATTCTGATATAGTAGAATTAGTAGTAGTTATCAACATTTACAAGACAATTTAGAGATAATTTGACAACATAAAAACATTTAAAACTCTACAAAAATCTTATTACAGCATCAAGCACTTTTGGAAGATGCTATTTAAATTTTCAGTGTTGTCTTAATACTATTGAATACCAATAACATGTTTGTTTACCTACAAAAGCTAGCTGAATAACTAATGTTGAGTTACATTGCCTATCTTTTATACAGATTAAGATATCATAGAGGGTACTTCAGCCCGTTTGAACACCCCACAAATACTTAACCCTCTGTCTGACTGGTCAGGTAGGCGAGACTCGTACTCAGCGACTGGAGCGGCAGCTAGCTCGCTTGCAGTGTGAACTCGCTCTTCATCAGCGCAGTCAGGCGCAACTCGCCAACACTGTTGAACGCGAACTCACTGACCTCAAGAAACTCGTGTTCGGCATGGTCAGCCGCATGTCTCGCCTGGAGTCTGTCCTTCGCTCGGCCGCTTTCGGTTAACGTAGCTAAGATAATGTTGGTTAAGATTATTTTAGGATGTCTCTATTTAGGAACTGTCCATTATATAACGAGTCAAGGGGGTTTTGTTTTGAGTAATGTGTATTATTAATTTAATAGAGTTTTAAAACTGTAACTTAACCCACAAAAATGCTTTCATAGTAACAAAAACAAAACTATCTGTTTATTGACTTTTGGGGTTCTGCCGTTTGTAAAGAGTTGTTTGTTATTAATAATTAATGTGTGTTTTTTCCTTAACTTCAAAAGAGATTTAAAGGCAATGATAATGTAGTAAGTATTTTAAAATACCTTTAAATAAGTATTTAGCATTACTTGAAGGCAAAGGGGTTGACATTACATTATATGAGGAGAGAAGGGCCCAAAACAGCAGAAACCATTTAACGTTATGTATTTATGTATGGATTGCCTGATAAAATTGCATATCAAGCATATTTTTATAATGCCTTTGAAAATATTTTTAAGAATGAAGTACTATTGTTCTATGCTCCCAAATATTGTGGTTCCTGAATTATCAGTTTTTAGAGCATTGAACAAACTACTTGAAAAATTGGTTTACTGTTATTTCCAACCTTTATATTTTTTTTATACCCTTACTTATAAATAAGTTATATTATATTAGTGCAAAATAATATGGCTAAATCTTTACGCCACTTAAGACTTTTGAAGAAAGCGCATGTTTTGTTTTATTTTCAATTTGAATAATATTTTAATATAAACAAAATGTTTGCTTATGCAAAATTTAAAGATAAAATACAAAAATAATCTGTAAATAACTAATTATTTGATTTATTTACATCTGTTAGAAACTACTTATAACAGTAATTTTACCGAGTATGTAAGTGGGTAGTTTGATAGGTACCTGTGTTTAGTATGAAAAAGTAAATTTAAACACGTTTATTTCTCAACATAATTTCCTCGCAGCTTAGTACATTTTTCCCAGTGATGCTCCAACTTTTCCAAACCACTCAAGGAGTACGATTGGTTGAACTCTGCAAAATAGCCTTCAGTTTCTAAGAGAAATTCGTCATTAGATGTAAAATGTTTCTGCCAAGTTATTTTTCAAGTTAGGGAACAATAAAAGTCAGCTGGAGTTAAAATCAAGTGAGTATGAAGGGTGGGGTTGCAGTTCATAGCCTAGATCCACCAGTTTTGCATTGGCAATAATTGGTGAGGAATGACTGAATGAGCTGGCACGTTGTCATGGTGAAAGAGAACTTTTCTCTGCAAACTGAGGTAATTTACCCTCAAATTTTTATAAAATTGGTTAAGTACGTTATATTAAAAGGTTTATCATAAAAAATGTTTCATCATAAGGTGGCATTCTATCACAGTATCAGGGCTTTTTTCAACAATTTCATCTGTTGACATTTCAATCGGGTGACATGGACGATCTTCATCAAAGACTGATGTTCAGCCTCGTTTAAATTCATTAAACCAATAGATGGTTGGAATTAAAAGTGATTAGTCTTTGTATACCTCCATAAGCTTTTGCGGATTTCTTCACATTCTTTTTCATCCAAAAACAAAAATCTAATCACAGTTCGATAATTTTCTTTTTCCACGTTAGCAAAAGTTGCCGAGTTGTCTTCTTAAAACAGCTGGCATAATATAAATGAACATTGCTTTGACTTAATAATAATAATCCAGCTATCGTTTAAATAGTTGTAGTAACAGCTGATGATAAGAAAATGGAATTACAGTTTATACTGTACATGTAACAGGGGTACTTATCAAACAGCCCTCGTAGTTTTATTTCCACCATTACTAAAATGCTTAAAAAATGAATTTTGCAAAAAACACTTGGATAGAAGAAATATAGTCATGAAATTTTTCATTTGAGAATTTCTGGATCACCCTTTTAAATATTTTATCATCCATCCCCTTAATTTAATGGCTATCATTTCAATGCGAAGTGCAAACAAACAGCAGTTAATATTTTGTAAACCTCTGACTTAAAAATTCCAATATTTTGATTGATAGAGAGGATCAAACCAAAAATAAAACATCGTATGGTAAAATACAATAAAATATTTTTATTTAGTGTGACTTCAAATATTGACTAGCATAACTTACTTTCTATAACTAAACAATGTACAAAATAATCTAACGGTGACATGGGAATGCTTCTAGCTTATCAAACATAACAATAATAATTACAAGCACAATAAACTAATGTCCATAATGTCTGAGGCCTTGACAAGAAGTTGACATTGGCGGAAACGCATTTAGATGGTAGATGCTGACAATGAGGTAGAATGTAATATATTTACACTATAAATAATTGAACATCAATGGAGACAGTGGATCACTAGCCTAAGCTAGCATTACAGACAAAACAAGACAATCAGATAGTTCAGGTTATGTTTAGGCTGTCTATTAGACATCTGATGTGAAATTCCTGGCTTTACCTAACCTTATTTTCCACATCTCGGCCAAAACGTACAGTTACATGTAGCGATGGGTAAATGCATGATGAAAGTAGCGGGCACTACGGGCACTCGTATTTCTCAGAACAATTAGTTTTAGCATCATTACGTTACAACTAGAGTGATTACGAAATGAAATGAGCTCATTCCTTCGGTTACTATCTGTGCTAAAATATTCTTAAATAAAATCCAAGCATTGCTCATATCATACAAAATGTGCTGCACCAGGAAGACGAGCTTGGCGTTGCCCCAGTTTAGCGAACAAGCTACACATTGGAAGTTTAAGCTCACCATCTCATCCCAGCCTAAAGCACCAATTTTAACTAATTTAAAACTAGCATACAAGTAGCTAGAAACATTTTCTAGTGGTTTAAGTTTTAAATTTCCCCTTTTTTCACAAATCAATTTTTATTTTAGGACTATAGAGCAAGCTACTTCATGAAGTTAGTGCTTGATTCACGTTATCAGAGCAGAGCAAAGCGCACATTCCATGTGATGACTGTCTGCGGTTTCCAGACAGCTCACACCTGAACTATTTGCTTGTGTTATTTTATCTCTGAAACATGCTATCATCTAAATAACCAGAATCTATGTGAAAACATTCATGACTGTATGACATAGGCAAAAACATAAATAGGATTAACTCCTAAATTAAATCTAAAACTTAACTAATTGATAAGAAATTATTTAACTCTACAGGTACAAAAAGAACAAATGTTGCAAAGATGCTTGGTACTTAGGTGGACTGCTGGTAGTTTTGGGTGATAAAACTCATCTAAATCATTGAGCAAATTGTGTGATGGCAGTCTTAAAAACAATGACATTTATGAAAATATACAATTCCGCTATAAAAGTCAGAACTGTTTTAAACACTTAAACCACATCAACAGTTTATTTATGGACTAGTTACGTCCAAAACAATACTGACCCCACAACAATACAAAGTTGTCAATATAAAAAGGCATCGACATACAGTAGAGTCTCGATAATCTGAGGTAATTGGGGCTGATGGCACCTCGGATTTTGAGAAACTCAGATTACACGGAAAACAGAAAGATTTTTCAATGTATTAATAAGTCATATTTAATTTACATAAGTGTTACAAGTACGTATACATAATACAGGGTGGCCTCAGAAGTAGCTTGATAAAATACGCATATATACCAGTTTTTCCCGGCAATATACACATTTTCCCGGTGCACTTCCACTGTAGCAGAGGACCGTTTTCGCCCTCAGTCTGCACCAATCCTCGTTTAAAGTCAGCGACCCTTCCCATCAGCGGTTTCGCATGATGCGTTTTCAGACCCCTGTTTGTCCGATCGCCTTTTACCTTGCGTCCCGTTTGCCTTTTAAACGATACATTTGAGAGCCGTTTATTACCTGTGACACTTTCCGATCGCTCTTTTACTACTCTGGAGACCTTACCGGAGACAAGAGCGTGAGACAGGTTCCATTGACCTTGACTCAGAAAAATCAATACTGTACTTACTCAAACAGCTGTCTTGTAAACAGCGTGCCACTAACAAATATGCAGGCACTACGTAAATTGAAGGCGTTATCGAACTCATAAAAAACTTTAAAAATTTCTGAGTACAGTACAGTAATAATTTTTTATATTTTTTATATTTTTATATTTTTTAATAACTTTTTTTTACCTCGGATTACACGGAGGCTCAGATTACCGAGGCTCGAATTATCGAGACTCTACTGTACTAAGACATTGTAGCTAGGTATTGTTATGGGCTATGTAGAATAGTTTGGTTTCATATGGATGGCTATAGCTAACTGCTTAAAAGAGAAAACTTACTTCAATGTAAATAATAAAAAAATAGCTTCTGTGAATATTTTAATTGTTTACAACAAATGTCAACAACGGATTAATATTTTTATCAGTTATGTCTACTTTACCGGCAAGTAGCTACTATGGAAATACTTATATTAAAAATGTAGCTGCTTCAAAAACATGTTAGAGAAAGTAAAACCTATTTCATGCATGTAAAGCAGTTAAAACGTAAAATCTTTCACATGTATAAAATACAGTATTAAATACCTGAGTTGGAATTCGGCAAATGTAACAATAAATATCCTATAAATGACTAGAATGAAAACTTACACTATTATTTAACACTTAATAATGAAATACAAAATTAAAACAAGACCTTAACAATTTAAACAACATGGGTATTGTATATTTTTCTGATGAACAAGGGTAATCTTGTACATTTTTACTATGGTGCTATAAATTTTACCAGTAATGTCATAAAACGTTTAAATTCACTACCGTAAAATATTAAACATTTGGACTCTCTTTTGCTATACACATTTATACACAACATTTTATTTTTTACACATTATTTTTATACATTTGCTGTTTTTAAAGCTCTCAAATAGTGATGTTGCGGTATTTGTGAAGTGTTTTGTTTATATTTTACAAAAAGAACTTAATATTTTGATTTGATCTCTAATTTTTTACTGTAAACCTGAATTTGTTTTATAATTTGTATAAGTTCTGACAGTAAAAACATTATTTTTTTACATTTTATATTTTAGTTGTTATTAATCAAATTCACATTTAATAACACTTAAAACAGTTTCAATTTTAGAGGTTTGAATCATTTTCAAATGTTATTTTATTTATAAAGCCTGGTTTTGTTGAAGTATTTCGTTTTCTGGAATGTTTTGAACTTTGTCTGATTGGACAGACATTGTATTCTTAAAAAAACCTACTTTCTATTAATTTCAGAAGATATCAATAATTCTAAATTGATTACACTCAATAGAGAGTCATGTAAATCTCCCTAAGTCTGAATCTAAAATTTAATGAAGCAAAATAGTCGGACATCACAAAAATCTATATATATAGCATTTATACGGTGGTAAGGTTGTGTTTTTCACTGTATCAAAATTACAACTGACAAATCAACCACTTATAAAAACTGGTTTCTTTTCCCTCCTACCATTGCATTAAAGACAATTTCACATTGTATTGCATCCTTTTTCCATGTAACAGTACACCATTTTGAGTCGTAATCACACAGAGCTTGCAAAAAGTTTATAAAATAAAATCAGTGCCGGAAAATTGCTGACAGTAAATAATGTTGCAATACAGAATACAAACAATACAGCACAAATACAGTATTTACACAGAACCGGTGGGTTGAAACCCTTGTGGTACACAGTGGAAGACTTATTCATCATAAATTTTAGGGTCGGAGGAAAAGCATTTCCAGATCTACAGTTTGAAAATCAAATGTTAAAAACCTATTTGATCAATGCGAATGGATAGTAATCACAATTTGTGATGCTATTAATAATCACAAATATTAGAGTTAAAACTACAAATAAACTTTCACTATCACTTTCCATCCCTGGAAATCAGCCTGCATACTGCTTGCTTGTAAGCAGTAATATTGTCCTGTACAAAATGGTCTCAAATCTCTCGGTACTTAAAAGTTAAAAGTACAAACAATTTCATAATGCCCACTGGAGAAATATCCTAGTTGAACAAGATTTTACACTTTGAACACAAAATAGGCCCTTGGATTTGCAAGGAAATTTCTTTGTCAGGTTCGGCTGAAATGTACTTCAATGGCTCTCAGAATGCTTCATGCATGTGAGAATGAATCACTTGCGACGTGAGTTGTCTCAGCGAGCTACCTAGACCCCGCAGATCATAGCAAAGATTCATCCTGTGAGTTCTGTGACTTGATCACTACGTACTCTTCGTAAGGCGACAGCAACGGTTGATCCCATTCCGGCTCTTCCTCACCCACAGAGAAGAGAAACTGACCGGCCCCTTCAGTTTCAAGCTCCTCCTAAACACCAAACACACGGATGTAAAATTTTGAAACCTTTGTTTTGATTTTAAATTAAAATGTATTATACTAATAAGAACTGAACAACCTTGTTTTCTATGTCTACAAAATTCTACAATTTTTTAGTGGAAGTTTGACTACTTTTATATAATAAATACCTTTTATCAATTTCAATAAAAGATTATAGTAGAGCTATTAGTTGTTACCAAGAACAACAATTTTGTAGTCCTCAACATCCATGAAATGTTTTTAACTTTGTTTGTACAGACAGGGCCTACACATTTATGTTCATCCAATTCCACTTCTATTCAAACTGTAATTTTTATTTTTCTCTAAAACATAATGTGTAAAAATCACCTGAGGCCAAGGGGAGGGAGGGCCGAAGCCGTTGCAGTGTACGCTCGCATCACTCGGTGGGCTGAACATGCCCGAGCTGGTGCGCTTCCTCAGCGTGAAGGAGAACTTGCGGGTCCTGTCTGGATTGAGGAGATCCACTGACCCCGAGTCATCGATCTGGACCGACGCGAGAGGTACATCCAGGCAGGGATGCAGGAGGCGAGGGTTGTTTGCAATGAACTCAGCGATCACGGACGCTTTCGGCCTTTTCTTATAATCTAGAGTCCAACATGACTTTATCAGTGCCTCTCTGCAACAAGACATTTCAGTTTCAGTACATTTTAAAAATATAGAAATTAATTTATAGATAAGAGTGGCAGAGAATTGACAATAGAAGAAAACAAATTAAAGTGTTTGGTAAAAATATAAGTAAGCAAGGATATTGGAAATGGGTGGTATTCAGAAAGGTTTAAATAGTTGTGGAAGGGTGATTCAGGGCTAATGTTTATAAGATTTAAAATAAGATTAGCAAGTCAATAAATACCAACTAGATAGTAAATTATGACTACAGACAGCTAGTTTATAACAATGGGAAGATATGATAAAATTTTAGTAGGGTGTCAGTTTAAAGAGGAAAAATAAAAAGTAACGAACCAACAAATTATTGAAACGGCAAGGATTTGTCAAATAAATGAAATTTGTGCTGAAAAACTGCATACTACTGATTCATGCAGGCCTTTGTGCAAGAACCTGCAAAATTTGTCTTAATATGCAGTCTTACCTCAAAACCTCTCCAGATGCTCCCAAAACTGCTTCAGAGTCCTCCTTATCAAACTTTGACAATTTATGCTACCGGCTACACTACGCATATAGATAGTGACTTACGCCTGAGGCTTGATGCCAGGGGGGATGGGCAGTGTGTTGCCGGCCTTGACATGCTCCAGCACCTGGTGGTTGTTCATGCCTTGGAACGGAAGCTACCGAAGGTGATGATCTCGTATAACAGCACTCCATACGACCACACGTCCGAGGCTGTCGTGAACAGACCTAAGCCCAGCGCCTCAGGGGACATCCACCGCACTGGCAGCATGCCTGTGCACAAAAAGTCACTTACAGCTCTGTATGTAAAAAACTGTATAGTACATGTAGCTGAAGTTTATTAGGAGATTAAGGTTCAATAAATGAAAGGTGATCTAGGCTGTTTAAACAAATTAAGATTGACTTGTTATACAAGATAATTAATTAATTACATTTGGGCAGGTCCTTAGGGGTCAAAAAATCTAATACTCCCCATCCATAATTACAGCCCAACATACGAAAATTCACTAATCCATTCATTTATCTTTTTAGTCATTTTTGCTTTACAAAATTACTCACAATTCAGAATTGAAATTAAAACATTAAATAGTATTCTCTCACCTCTTCTACTAAATTTGTAATAGTCTTTATCGAACATGGGCCTCGTCATGCCGAAGTCCCCGAGCTTTACCACTCTTGCAGCGTTGACGAGACAGTTGCGCGAAGCAATATCTCTGGAAAACCACAAGTTGAGTTAATAATATGTCAAGACTTATTTTACAGTAACTAATTGTAAAGAGGTTCAGGGTGCAAAAGATGGACATCTTAAAGTGATGAGTGATCTGATCTGATTGATACTGTAGTCTGCAGGAGTGAATAGCAAATGTTTTCCAGTGACTAGAAACTACAGCCTTGCGTCAACTTTGTATTGACTTTACAAGGGTTTGCAATACTGCGCTGCTCTCACATTACTTTCTGTATGAATGTATCATAATTTTTACATGAGGACAAAAATATTATCTGGGACAGATATGAGCCAAACTTTTAATACTCCACCTTAAATGTGGGTTTTAAGGCATTAAAGATATTATATTTTACACATTTTTATTCAGTAGAATCAAAACAAATGTGGAAAATCTGCTTCCAATTATCAACTGCTTGCCATTTAATTTTTCAATTCACATAAACACAAACGGCTGCGTTCTGTGGAAACCTTCTGTGTTGTCACTTTTATCACAAGTCCGTTTTTCTAATTAAATTGATCTTCGTCACTATTATGACTTTTAAATCTAACACTTTTTTCTGCTTACTGCACAATCTTAAGTTTTTGTCTCTTGGTCAGGTGAATTTAGGAAATAAATTCTGTCTATTAATTACAAGGTACCCAATTAAAAGATTTACTTGACAATCTCTTTTGAAAAATTACGATGAAACAAAGAGAATGTCAAATTGCCTTTTACATTTAGCTTTGTTTAAAATCTAATCTCATCTAATTAATAGCCCCAATATAAAAAAATGAGTACCTGTGAACAAACTTCTGTTCGGCAAGGTAACTCAGAGCTCGAGCTACGTCCAGTGCCATCCCCGTCAACTTTTGCTGGAGATCTCCTCCGCCTCTTCCCCAACTCTCTCGTTCACCAGGTGCCGTCGGGCCAGTAGGAACGTCTTCAAGTCACCTGACACATGAAACAACCTTTATAAACATTGAAGTAATTGGTACTTTAGTAATTGGAAGTTTAGTATATCAATAACTCAATGCAGAATAGAAGATAAAAAGCTTGCTGATTCAGTTGTTTTTTCACTAACACCAGTTGACAACTTTTGTTAGAGCCATGACAGAATTTAGCATTTTAATTTTCCTCCACTCTTGAATCCTTCATATTGTATGAAGGGTCGAATTAAAACTATTGTGAGAAACTATTGTCTCACGTTGCTTGGAAGTGTCCTGTTTTTCAAAATGTAATCACTGTCGGATTGCTTCAATCTGCAAAAACAAAGCAGCAGAAGCCATCAGACCTGATAGGACGAATCTATTTTTAGATGCAAACAATTGTCTAAGGATGCTTAGGTTGTTAAGCTTGTGAATCTTTATCAAACAGAATATAGTTTTTACACTAAAAATACAGAGAAGCTTGGTGTTCCTTAACATTTTTAATAACATAAAAGGACCAGCTCATGATGGCATCCACAGTATTGCTAGATTCTCAGTGGTCTTGGTGACAGACTGTAGATTTCTGTTTGGTGTCTACAATGATTTTAACAACTTTCAACTTTTGTATTCTTTAGCAACAAAGACAAATTAAGAGCAATTTTGGCATTGGACAAAATGTTCAGGCTAGACAGTGGAAGGGCTGGCAACATCAATGTGGTACTTCCTGTACCATGAACATCAATGTTACTCACGTAACTACTCACTTCACATGTGCACTTGAAACTCACCGTAAAGCATGAACTCCATGACCGTGTAGACAGGTTCGTTCTTGGTGCATACCCCTAGCAGCTGCACCATGTTCTTGTGGTCAAAGCGCTTCATCACTTCCGCCTCACAAAGGAACTCGAGCTTCTCCTCCGGTGTGGACCCAACCTTGAGTGTCTTGACGGCTACGGCCACCTGTCGGCAGTATCCCACAACCTCACTTCACGACTTTTACAGAAAAGAGGGTCACATCAAGGCACCCTCATTTGTTTCAAGCCTTAGTTAGAGTTAGAGACACATTAAAATGTGTGTTTAGCTTCAGATTCATACCTAACTCAGAAGCTTGCTCTCTAGTACTAGCTCACCTCTTGTTGAAACTTGGGACATAAACAGTTCTCCAGTTCTTGTAATATGCGTTACATAAACTATCTTTGCAAATGACCGCTTTTTTAAAACTTTAAGAGCTAAAGAATCAATTTAATCTCAAAGCTTTGGAATTGTTTAGCATTTTACAATAAATATAATTTGAGAGGTAAGAGTTTTAAAAAAGGTCACAGATATTTTTTAATGTGTAGATTGGTTGGAGCAGCTATTCAATAATTTTATAGTTGTGATTAATTCATTGTTATATGATTAAATATTTAGGTCAGCGATGCCAGTTAACTTGTTGTAAAAAGAAGGAGTAAAAGTATAAAGAAAAGAGATTATTAATAGGAATTTTTGCCTTAATTAGAAAGAAGTAGTTAGTTATTAAGTGCTCTAATTTTGAAATATATAGAGACTGTACAATTTTTAGATCAAGAAAAAAAAACAAGTCAGGTACAAAAGAATATTTTCTCATTTATCGTATTGTTGGGAGTTTATCTCATAAAAAGAAACAGCAGTGATATCAAGGAATAATAAACTATTAAATAATTGCAAATTGAACATTGAAATAAGTACTAACCCAGCCCCTGGTATCGTCCAGGAGAGCCTCTCCTCCGTAGACGTAGCCGAACGCTCCCTCGCCGAGTTTGCGGTTGATGACTACCTTGTCACGCGGGATCTCCCACTTCTCCAGCGATCCAGGGTTCAGCAGGTCCAGGCCGATGGAGTTCATGAACTTCTGCGTCATCTTTACTTTCTTGTCATACCTGTCGAGCATTAAGTACATCATGTCTTATTCAGTGCTGGACAAAAATAAAATGCTGAGCTGTGTTTTTCTTTACTTAGTTGAGTTAGTTCTTACCTCTCAAAAAGCATACTGTACATCTTAGTACAGCAATAGTATAAAATTTAATTGTGAAAAGTACACTCGGAACCATTTTAAACTGATCGCTGACGGAAGTAAAATGTGAACTAAATAAATTACTCACATTGCTAATAAAATTGAAGAAACATAGTACCTTCAATAACATAAACGTTTCGGAACTTGTAAATATTCACATAGCTATGTAAAATTCAACATACTTCCGAATGGTCAATTATGAAAGTGGTAGTATTATTTTAAATTTTTAAACATTAATACTAATTTATTCTAAGCATACGACATTAATTTCCTTTCATAAATTTCTATTTTCCCAGTTTCAGGACCTTGTTTTATTACAGTTACCTTGGTTGTGGTGCCTGTAGATCCTACGGTACAGGTTGTAGCCTAGGTGTTTTGCAGCGCTTGTGCTGCATCATCAGTTGACACACTAAGTCACTATTTACACTATTAAAACTAAGTCACTTAATTACAGCTATTTACATATTCCATGGCACTTGTGTACTCGCGGTTCGCGGGTGACACGTCGGGTGGTCTGATCGGGAAGCGCATATTCGCAGAGCGTGAGGGTGCGACTGACTGTCGATGAAATGAGGTCAGGGCGGGAGGTGAGGCTGGAGGGCTGGCGTTCGTTGTTCTCTGGGAAACCTCAAGGACAGGTTGGTCTGTCTCCACCATAGGCATTGACTGAGTTTGAATGGTTCTGGCAAATTTGAATAAAACTGTATTTTTAACGTCTTCTTTTTTGTTTAATAGAGATTCACCACCATGAGTGTCGATATATTTAAATATTTCATAATTTTCGTGTGCTAGGGATAGGTTTTTATTGATGAATGATTTTATAACTTGGAGAGATGCTGGAAGTTCTATTTTATGGGTGGGGTTATTTTTCAAATGCATGGCTCTAGATGATGGTTTTGGTTGTGTGCTGTATTATGTTCTTTGAATCTAGTTTTGAAATCTCTGTTAGTATAACCAATATATTGTTTGTTGCATTCAGAATTTTGACTTGAGGATGTAGTTTTGTAAACTCCTCTTTGGGTTTTCTCTTGTATAGTTTTACTAACAGAGATTTCAAAACTAGATTCAAAGAACGTAATAACATAGCATAATATTTATTGTCAATTCAATAATTATTGTGTGACATTAAATAACAACAACAAAAAACAGTAGCTATCAATAATAAAAAGAAGTAAGATAAAAAATGTTTGCTGAAAATAATGCAGCACACTACCAAAAACCATCATCTATAGTCACCATGCAGTTGAAAAATAACCCAACCCATAAAATAGAATTTTCAGCATCTCTCCAAGTACTAAAATCAATCAGCAATAAAACCCTATCCCTAGCACGCGAAAATTATGAAATATTTAAATATATCAACACTCATGGTGGTGAATCTCTATTAAACAGAAAAGAAGACGTTAAAAATTACAGTTTTATTCAAATTTGCCAGAACTATTCAAACTCAGTCAACGTCCGCGGTAGAGACCGACCAACCTGTCTCTGAGGTTTCCCAGAGAACAACGAATGCCAGCCCTCCAGCCACACCGCCCGCCCTGACCTAACTTCATCGACAGTCAGTCGGACCCTCACGCTCGGTAAATATGCGCTTCCGGATCAGACCACCCGACGCGTCACCCGCGAACCGCGAGTGCACAAGTGCCATGGAATATGTAAATAGCTGTAATTAAGTGACTTAGTTTTAATAGTGTAAATAGTGACTTAGTGTACCTACTAATGATGCAGCATAAGCGCTGCGAAACACGCACCAATCTAAGGTAATTTCCTTTGTTATTAATACTTTTTATAACAATATTTTTATAGACATTCTGCAATACATCTATTTTTCATACACATTTTTCCCTAACTTCGCATGATTTTGATTAGTTAAAACAGTTATCAAACCTTAGAATTAAGAAAAAGTAATTACCGGTACGTGCTATTTTCACACATTTATGTACAACTTACCTGCTCTTTATAATTAGAAATCCAATGATGATGAAAACTCCGAAGATGCAGAAGCCGATGATGTTTGTTATGACTAGGAAGAGGTTACAGTCGTTGATGCCGAAGTACTCCGCCAGACCCAGGAAACACTTCTCTGTGCCGTCTTTAGGCACCGAGCGCTCTGGGTTCAGCCACTCAATTTTACTCTGGTTTAGGAGCAACCTGAAAATTGTACTTTATAATGACACCATAATTTGATGATCCAAAAGAAGTCTTTATCAAAGATTTAGCAACTGACTACAATATGAATATAATGTTATCAAGTTTGTTGCTAACTTCATTTCATTCTGTTTTAAAATATGTTTTTAAGTTCATCCGCTTTAAAGTTTTAAAATCAGTTGTTAATATAAATTCACAATGAAAAATCTCACTTCTTATCTTGAATTGAATTAAACAAAAACTGCAATAAAACAAACAGAACCAATATTGTTACATTAATTTGCTTTGGTGTACCAACACAGATAACAATTTAACAATTAGTAGTAGTTTCAAAGAGGGAAAAACTAACCTGTGGTAAATTTAAAACAAGGTAGGAATTAAAAGTTCATTTAAAACATTTTTTTACTTAAAGGAAATTTGAAAATATGTACAAGGTTTTACACAAGTTTTCTACATAGTAACTAAGAGTATCTTTATTTTTCGATTGAAAAGAATTTAACATGAAGAGAAAATTTCAAAATAAAGAGAAATTAACATTGAAAATATATTGAAGAACCCACTTACGTTCCGGCGAAAGGGTCTGCGTTGTACACAGACGAGTTGGGCTGAAAGGTGCCGACTACATGGGAAGTGTTGTCCAACCATTGCACGACCTCCACGACACTGATACGTGACGGACCCCCGCGGAACTGGATCCGACCAGTCACTCCGTTGAAGTCTGTCTTCTCCAGTATCTGAACGTACCTCCTGTACAATACATGAGACCATGTAGTAAGCAGAGAACACAAGGAGAGATTAGGGGTAAAATACATATTGAGGTATGCAGGGTGTGACATACATATTAAGGTATGTAGGGTGTGAAATACTTATTGAGGTAGACCAGTTTGATGGTAAAGGCAGTAAAATAAAAATTAAATGTATGAGTGTTGAGGATACTTGAGTTGTAGGAACAACTTGAGAGAATAGAGGAAGGTGAGATGAAAAAATGGCTTAAAAACTACAAAAGTATTAAAACTCAAAAGAAACCTGTGATAGTCAGACTATTACAAACACTTCGTCTTGAATTATTTTTCTTGTGTCAATCTTGTATCTTCAGATTTTGTTTCATTCTCGCTCAATCCCTTCTGGATCTTTAAACATTGCTCTCACACAACTAATATATTTGAGAATAAAGTCTAATAAAAAATATTGGACAAGCCTAAAAACTTGAATAAAAATCACCTACTTGATGGAAGTTTCGACGTGAATATGCGACAGCGCCGAGGGGTCTTCTCGGTTGAGTTGGTCAAGCGCAAAAGCGTACATCCACACCGCGTCGTACGCGTAGCCCGCGTAGTTGCTGACAGTGAACCTTGCGCGGCTCACCATCTGCTGCAGCTGCCCGCGCCACTCCTTTACTGTCTGACCAGTCTGCATGATAGAGTCGTCCGGCGCCCACGCCGCGTGCGACAGGGAGAAGTGGCCGTTGATAGCCTGCAAACAATACAAGAATAAAAAATTAAGTTGGAGCTGTTTAAAATTTTTTGGGTTAGCAGTATGCCAAGTTTGGGTATAGAAATCACACTATGGTGGAGTTATGTAAGAAACTGATTTAACAAAAAGTCAAAAATAAAAAGGAATGCTTACACTGAGAAGAAATTTTTTAATAAAATAAAAACAATTACCAAAACAAATAAAGCAGCTGACGGATTCTAATGGATAGTTTTAATAATTCAATTATTCTTTCCTTTAAAGTTAGTAAATAGTAGCTTTAGAATTTATATAGCTGAATTGATGTATACAAGTGCACCAGATTTATATCCTGGCATAATGGCATTCTTGGCCTTCAGGGGCATGAGTTAAATCATCACTAAATCTCTTGCTTCTAGGAGAAAGGTGCCGTAAAGAATTTACTAATTTATAGATAGAAATAAAACTGTGGTATTGCAAGAGGCAGAGGTTCCTTTACAGAAATAAATATCCAGAATTTTTAACCTTTTAGGTGGGGAAATTAATTGATTAGTCAAAAGTACCTCAATCATCTGTTCAGTTGTGCAAGCTGTAGAGTTGTGTTTCGACATGTCAAACCAATCTGGAGCCAGCCAACCCGGCAGGAACCACACATACGCCTAGAACAAACACAATATATTTATCTAGTTTCCCACAGTACAGTGTGCCTTTACTCTGGGAAAAATGAATTATGTTGCTTCTTATAATCCCTAGCCAAATTAAAAAAAAAGGTTTCAGCAAGCAGTTCTTTTATTGGAAAGTCTGAGTAAAACTTTCAAATAATAATTTTAAAAATCATAACTTTTCTTGGCGTGAGGTTGCTCTGATTAGGGTTAAAGTTTGTAGATAGTGTTACCTGTTTGGCTGTCATCTGGAGATGGTAAGCTTGACACATCATATCCCGAGCTGCCTCATCGTACATGTCTCCAATGATGATCCGCACCGACTTACTTTTCATCTCCTCCAGGTACTGTAACAACAAATCAACATAAATAAACTCAATTGAACATATATATTTTAAAACTGCAGCAATCTTTAATTTTCAAATTGTTTATTTTGTCTGTTTACTTCTTGCTTAAGGTTATATTAAAGTAATCTTCCTCCTCATTGGATAAAAGATAAACTATTAACTATGTCTTGTTTAATGAAGCAAGTTATGACCTTAAAGCCTTCATTGACACCTAACCCTGTTATTTCCCTAGTGCCTCTATACTGTCATTCAAACTGACTTGTTAGTGATTGCCATAATTTAAACTCTTGCCCAAAACTGATTAAAGCCAGGAGAGTGGTGCTTAGCCAACTGAACTACAAATACAATACAACTGAAAACCATTGCGTTTCTAATGAAACAAAGGAACAGTGGAGACTCACACTTCTCATGGCATTGCTGTCGCGTGGTGGGGAACTTGCGGTTCATGACGAAGGTGAGGTTGTTGCGAGTCAGCAGGTCCTGCAGGTGGGACAGATACTCTGTGTACTTCTGCCCATCCTCCGTCAGTGCTGCCAAACGCGTCCACTTCAGCTTCTGCAGCAGCTGCAGGTAAACCTGTCTGTCAACCGGACAGTAAGCTTTTTATACCAGTTTTTAAAGTAATTTTCTTCTTATTATTTTGTTTTTTCTAGTTCTAAACTTTTTCCATTTACAAATAAATTATGTTTGACCAGTAGTGCAGTAATGAAACATTTTGTACCCATTTTGATTCTGTGCAAGCAATCATGTTTGTCAAAGTAGCTGGTATACTATAACATGCCTTATTAAGTTATTAATCGTTTAGGAGATGATGGATTAATAATTTCATTTGGTTGAGTTATTGAGTGTCAAAAATGTTTTATGAACACTAAATAAAAATACCTATCTTTTGGTACCAATGTATCCTATGAAAACATATTTTATTTTCAACAGAAGATTTTACAACTGTTACAATGTATACCTTTTCCAATACAGTACATTACTTATTGGTTAAAATTTAAATGACAAATTATGATGTAGGTATCAAGGTAGAGCCTATTGGCTGAAATGGGTGGACTGGTTGAAAAAAAAAGGACGATAGTCAGCTAGCTTACTTGAGAAAAAGAATGTCCAGGGTCTAGCAAATAGATAAAAAACAGAAAGTGATTAACATGAACATTGATAATCCTTAGAAAGGAAAATATATTCTTGGTTCAAGCGTCAAACTTTCAAAACCTTTTTCCTTTAACCCTTATTTATTAATACTTTTGCAAAGACTCGACAAGTTTCTTAGTAAAGAATAAACCATTTATTTTACTGTAAATCCAAACAGCTGTCACTGGCACTAGACCAACTTACTCCAACAACCCTACACGTAAACCCCAGCCATGCTTATACTCTAAGCAGCTGCTGTACTCACTGGTATTGGTTGTTCTCGCCGATAGTGCGGAAAAAGTAGGGGTACTTGCTGCGGTCGGTGAAGTTGGAGCCTTCAGCACTGTAGCTGATGACGACTGTACGGTAATGGTGCGATATGCCGGCCAGCGGCTCCAGAGTACTCGAGCATGCCGGACCTAAACAACAGAAGGTGAGTAGATACCTCCACAAGCATGTAGGACAAGACAAACTGTATACAATACAAAAGCATAAAAATCTTGGGAATCATTTTAACTGGGCAAAGATACAAGGATTTAAATATATATTTTGAAAGGTTTCCAATAAATCGTACCAATAATCGGCTGGTCAAATTGGATTTGAATTTACTTTAAATTGCAGTTGGTGACCTCAGGCTACTAAAAGCTCACTTGGGCTGGCAAATTTACTCATCTTCTAAATTTAATCAGAAAGCTTAAGCCATTCCCTCTCCAACATTCTTAGAAAATTCAGATACAATTGAAAAACTACTACTCCTTCTGGCAAGTTACTGCAAGAGGTTACATATTTTCACTCACCAAGGATACCAACAAGGTTAGGGTAGAGGTCCTGCAGGATGATCTCGATGAAGGCTCGCAGAACGTGGTCCGCTTCACATTTCCCATCATTGGTCTTCAGTTCCAACTCGTAATCATTTAGCAGCGACACGTTCTGGTTCACGTCCTTAACTGCTTGAGTTGCCGCTGTATCAAAAAATGACCATTGTTATGCTATTGTTCACCTGATAAGGGTTTGAAGCTGTTGAAAACTTGAAAAGTGCTTTGTACGAGGGGGTACCCAAAAGTATCGGGAATCGGTCGATGGCGAGGTGGGGAGCGCATAGTTCACATTTTGGCCGATAGGGGATGAAAGCAACTCTTTCTGAGTTCAGTGCGTTGTTGCCAGTCTGAGAGGCTGTGAAGAGGAGCTGTGTTTGTTTTTCTAAAAGTAGTTTTTGTTCTGCCTCTTTTTGTTTTGATGGTTTGATTAATTAGACAAATTCCAGCAGTGAGGCTTTTGCTTTTTTCTGGGTAAGAACGCGTCAGAAATGGTTCCAATTATTAAAAAAGCTTACAAAGACGATGTTTTAAGCAAAGCCAGAATGAAACGAGTATTTTTCCCAAATTCAAGATGGCGCCATGTCGATTGAAGACAAGCCTCGTCCCGGACGACCTTCAAATTCTCGGACTGTTGAAATTGTTCAGAAAAAAACGTCAATATTGCAAGAAGACAGTCGGAGGACCATTGGGAATGCTTCTTTGCTGACTGGAGTGTGTTGAAATTCAGTTTAGCAAATTTTAACACATTCCAGACCTAAATTTTGGCGACATGGAGATGGGTTCTTTCATCGTGACAATGCGCCTGCTCACCTAGCCATCTCAGTGCGCTAGATTTTGGCCAATACCAGCATGACCACCCTTCCCCACGACCCATACTCACCAAATCTTGTCCCACACGACTTTTTTATGTTATCCCTAATGAAAAATTACATAAAAGATCACCGTTATGACAAAATGAAGGAGTGAAAAGGCAAACGAGGATTGAAGCAGCCATTCAGACTAAGGGTATGAGGGGTGCTAAAACCATGGGACATCGAATGAACAAATGCATTACACTAAATGGGGAGTATACTGAAGGTATACATGTAAATTAGTAAAAAATTAATAAAATATGGTTTTATAATGGAATTCCGTTATTTTTGGGTACCCTCATATTTACTACAGTATTTTTTTACAACAAGAAAAGTGGAATGATAGACTCAACTAATAAGGTTGGTAATTTCTTAAACTTGCAAAAGGATTGAATATCTTTAGATACATTTAACAAAAAGGATAAGTAAGAAAAATTTAGTTGTATATGCTGATTCTTTGGCATATAGCTGGGACTACAGATCCTCTTTACAATCAACACTTGTCACACAACTCCATGTCCAAATCAATAGGAGCAAAGATGGGACATACATTTGATATTTGGTTGGTTGTGTTTTTAATAACAACAATACAAACATTATAGATTCATAACAGAAAAGAATGAGGGATAAATACATTTTTACTTAAAAACAAAAACTAACTTGATTAAAACTTTCAAACATTATTTTTCAAAGTAGATAAACATTTTGACTAAAAATGTACAATTTTGAAGGCACAATACATGATTCAAAGATTCAAATTCGATGTGAGAACAAGAAGTTATCTTTTGTAAGTAAAAAAAGGTAACATTGTAAAATACGAAACAGTAGTTTTAACAAAACAAAGCCAACTTCTCTATTTACTCTTAAACGTGAGCTGGGCTAGCAATACCTATAATTTGTACTTTAAGGTTTGTCCTAAATGCAAACAGGCTATTATGACCTAACACAAAAGCTAGTACACTGAGGAAACTTAATTCACTCACCCATCACAATACTCTCCCCGTCATAGGTGACCTTGTGGTTGGGCGTGAGAGGAAAGATGCCACCGATGTAAAGTTTATTCTTCTCTTCTTGGTGGGACTTCCAATAGTCGCGCATGTGCGTGTTCTGCTTCAGCCAATCACACGCTACGGTCTGCACCGCCGCGCTACTGTTGTCGTTCACGCTCACCACTTCCCTATACCGCTCCAGTAGTTCGCTGTAGTCTTTCTGCGTGAACGTGATCTTCTTGTAAGCCTGAAAATGTCAGGGATTGATTCATGTTCGGTAGCGTCCTTTTAAACCAAACTAATCGGGTAAGGATGCCTGTTTGGATTACTGGATAGAGAATATTTAGGTTAAAATTAAACGGAAATTATAGATTATGGAAGAATATTTCTTCAGATTTGCTTTATTGAGACTTCTTACTACTTCTGGATGGAGGTTGTAGAGCTTGCAGCCAATATATACGATAGTTTCCTTTCTTAAAGTTTGGTTCGATGGTGGGACAGTTGGTATCTTGAGGCATGTCTACTGTTGTGCCAATATTTGTTTTCAGCCTTGTTCGGTGACCTTAGCGATGAATTAAATATCGACTATTAGCTGAAGCAGGGCTCAAATTTGGGAAATTTGGATCTACAGTCTCGTAAGCTATCGCCTGAGCTACCCTTACTGGCATATACCACTCGCTAATAAGTAATTGTACCTATTAACTCTGTGATCTCTCAATACATACTTCACTAAACCCACCTCATAAGCCGGTTTCGCAGACTGCTCAAACATGGTGGCATACAGCTTGGTAAGCGTGTGCAGGTCGTACTTGCAGCCAACATCGCTGGAGAACTCCTCACAGGGAGGAAACACCACAGAGGTGAAGTTCTGGTCGTGTGGCGGCACCACTACGCTGGGCTTGAAGGTAAGCAGTACCAGGGATCTGGAGGATTCCTGGAGGCCGGGGGTAAGCGCGGACACTACTTGAGGCAGGTGCGGGCCAACCCACACCACGCGCACTAGCAGTCGCAGCCGCTCTATGTGCGACACCACAAACCCGGTCGTGTCTACAACACAAACGTACACTTTCACGATATCTTGGATACACTTTACTTTCAGATTTTAGGTCCCATTAAGATTTGTTTTATCCTTAAAGTTAAAGTTTATTATTACTTTGTTTAAACTGAACTGTTGAATGGAATTTATTTACTGAAATGTTTTGATAAAATATATTTTGTACTTTGGGTACTTTATTTAGAAGACCCAAGACTTTTAGTACTGACTCCTTATGGGAAGCCTTCCCATTATTTGTGATCACCAGCTACTAGGTACCTTACTAAGAGGATACTTGATGTTCTGTAATTTTGATACGGTTTGTACTTCATATAATAAAAAAATGTTCTTCTTCTTCTTCATATATTTGAATTTAACACCAGTTTCTATTAATGTGGGTTAGGTGTTAAACAATGAAATAGTTTTACTGAAAAGTTCAAAAATACTCTTTCCAACCTTGTTTTGCTCTTTTAAAATACACTTTGATTTTTTATAGTAACATTTTTTAATATTATCAGATGGTTCTAACTTGAACTAACGCAACTATCAAAAGTCTTCTATACCTAACTACTGTATGTGCCTAAACAGTCAATAGTTAAAGTTATTAGTTACTGCAGGCAAAAAAACTTGCAAGATCAAATTCAATTAATGTCTGTTCACCTGGTTGTATTTTATTTTAATTTTATTTGGCCGATTGAAATACATTGTGTGTCCAAAGAAAATGAATATTTAGTTGGACTACAATAAATTTTATAAACTGCTGAATAGGTATATATTATAAGGCATATGTCACCTGACCTAACCTGCATATCCTGCAAGAAGAACTGCACAGGTTTGGTTCATACATTGATCCGGAGTGTACATACTTTGCTGACAAAATGTCTCTTCACAGAAGTAACTGAAAAAAGAACAAACAATAGGATCCACACTACTAAACATAACAAAATAAATTGCAGTATAAATAACCCATTTTAAAAATGTAGCTCTGCCATTATTTGTGAAATTAAACCCGAAAAACATTTACAACTGAGATTACCAAAATAATATTGAAAGATGAAAGTAATTTGTATGATTTCTAAACTGTAATTAGAACAGTTGTGCTTTCATGAGTTGTTGTTTGTAACCAGTTTCAAATTAACATGGTTGATCTAATCCCAAATTGTCGGTAGCAAATTTCTATCAATCAGTTCAGGCTCAATGAAGTATGAGTTGGTTTATAATTGAAAAATACCCCTGGCGATGTTGTGATTTAAAAGCTCTGTTAGTTTAAACTTGATCATAGATTTTTTCTTAATAATTGTCAAACAACATGTGAGTCAGAAGAATTGTGCACCTGCTAGTTAGTTACAACTTTGACTTACATTGAAATCAGAAATCAGATATTTTATTGTCATTAGGCATAATACAGCGATAGACAAAGTCAACATATACAATCATACAACATTACATCAATTCATATTGATAGTCATAAATCAAGAAATATAATGATAGTGATCATTGTATAGCTATTAAGTTAATCAATGCTAGTGATTAAGTCAATATAGTGGTCATAAATATAAAAGACATAAAATAATTTAGATATATAATAAATACTACAAGTTATCATCTGCTTATATACATGCTGAGTAAAAACACTGAATTGTCATACCTTGTTTCATTGTGTTTGATGAATTTGTTGACGAATTCAAGTTCTTTTTCATTTAGAGCGAAGTTTTGAGCAGTTCCTTGAGAAACAAATGTCTCCCAATAAGGCCTCATTGTGCCATTTTTTAGAAGATCTTTTGGAATAAACCAGCCAAATCTGAATTTAAACAAAAGTTATTGGTTACCACAAAAATCAAACCTTGTTCATAGTCCTCATAGAGGTTTAGTAACTTTACTTAGCTACATTATGTATCTCAAAAATTTGTACGCGGGCTGTTTTTAAATTACGTTCCGTTCAACAGTTCTAAAACTTAATATTTGTGGACACGTTATACTATATTCATATTAAAGAGCATTCGTTCACCTGTACTTAAGCATATTCATGATGAAGATCGGAGCACTTATAAAACTAAATCACAAGCTATTGCATGACATTCCGCCACCAATGTCCATGACCAAAAGTGGGCGTTATTCACTTTTTAATCTACTGAAGTTCGCAAAATGCTGGATTACACGCAACTTTTTAAAGATCAAGACGGAAATGTGTTCAATTAAACAAGGCTTCTAGAAACCTGTATAAAAAATAGGATGCCAAAATTATTTTGTTAAGTAAATAGGGATATTATTTTACAGGTGGAAATATTACATAATTACAGAGATAATCTTGTTTCAAAGTATAAATAACTTATACAATTGTCAAAACAAAAAGTTGAGCATACCGTAGGATTTACAATCAGACTATCCAATGACATATAATTTGCATACATGGTATTATTCGTTTACAAGCTATACAACAACGGAAGTTAATTTCTGAACAGTTCTCATATAATAGAACATTTTAAATAAGTGCTTTTTTAACTTTTTGTTGTTAAAGAGTTGTACCTCTGGGGCTTACCTGCCTGGCGGGCCGATGGGTCCGCACTGCTTCACTCGTATCTGGTGTAACCAGGAGCCGTCGTCTTCGTCTGGAGATATCCACACTTCCGGGTTCAAAATACTCTCTGGAGCCCTTCAACCATGAAAACTATGAGGCTATAGTTATAACACTGGCAAATGTAACAGATGCGGAGAAGTGTTGAATGATATCATTGTTGGGTCACTAAACTTATTCCCAACATAAAGTTTGGATAGCTAAATCTACTTATTATAAACTGACTGAAAAACTAATATCCCCAAAAATTTAGCTCATGTAATTTTGGTATTTTGTACAATTTACCAAAGTTGCAGGAGAAAATAAATAGAACTCTTAACTACAATTGTAAGATGTTTAAAATTAATAATTATTAGAAATATTTGTTTACAAAGTGAGGGTTACTTGCTTGAAGAAGTAGGTTTAGTTATTTTATACTTACTATGATCTTTTATTACATAGAGCATAAGTTAAAAACCAAATCTAATCTAGGAAGAAAAATGTATTGTTTGAGTATTCAGAGTAACAATATCTAGTGACCTGCTTTTCATTAAATGATAAGCATCATGTTTAACTATTTCTTTCACGAAAACATCATAAAACGGTAGGGTATTTCTACTAACAGAAACAAATCCTGCTACAGTACTATCTGATTTTCAAAATTTGATATTAATGACACTTGAAGGTTGTTACCTATTCTTCTCGTCCGTAGAGGCAGTCATGCGGTTGCGGATCTGGCGGTACTCCTGGTCGTACCGGTCGTTGGTCTCCCGGATAACTACATCCGGGTACCCAAGCTCCTCCTGCAGGAAGATGCGAAGGATATGGCCGGTGATCTGGTGAGTGACCCGTCGAGACACGTCCACAGTGATCGGCAGACTTCCAGGCCCAAACTCTTCATTCTTCATGTACTTCTTAGGGTTCACCTCTGAAAACATGGATATATCAGGGTTATCTGCTTTAGTATGCAATGGTTAATTAGAAATTACTTGTTTTGTATTTTGTATAATAATTAGTTTAGTGAGGTTTTAAAACTGTTTTTGACGAAAGTTTGCCCTGGTCTAGGTGGTTTAAAAACTGACAATAACAATATATCAACTTGTAAATAGTACAAATATATATTAATAGTTAGTAATTAATAATTTAATTATTAACTATTAACAATTAATAGTTAGTAATAAACACAAGAGTTCTTACACAAATATTAAAACGGTCGTTTTTAACACACTCACCTGGTACATTTACCAGGCAGCGAGTTGCAAAACTTGCTTGCAGAAGCGCCAACCACAAGGCTAGGAGAAGTACCAGCTCCTGCAAAAGCAGTAAATTTTAAAACATGTATTGGCTAAAGTTATTTATGCAAAAATGTGAAAAAACTAATTATAAGTGTGATTGAACCTCCACGCATCATTTTTCCCACCACCAGCTTACTTAAGAGATTCATTACTCACAGAGCTGATACTTGTACTGTATCATTTAAACTAATCTATATTAATTGGGTTTAGTGAATTTTATGTAGTAAAGGATGTTAATGATATTAAACATTTATAAACAAAACACCCTTGATGAAAAATAATTTGTATGACAACATTTTGTTACAGGTTTTGAACCTTAAGGCCATGATTACACTAAATGTCGCAAGTAGTGTGATATTTAGTGTTTTCATGCCTTAGTGTTTGAAGCATGCAATGCAATTTCTTCATTAACAATTATTTTTCATCAAGGTTGTTTCGTTTATACAATTTTAAGTTCTATATTAACTTACTCACAGTTGTCACTCAACTGGTTCACTAGATCCCTACTCTACACTGCCAATAATGTAAGGAACCCTTTACTACTACTTTGCAATTATTGATAGGCTATAATGAATTATTAGCAAACTATCTTACTGTCTAAGCTTGGTACTCCGTTTACTTTGGTAATCTCAGAATACCTTAATAGAACCATTGACTTTAAATATACCATTAATTCAATGATAGCCAAGGGACTGCAGGTCAGAGAAGTTAGGGTCCAAAACACATCTTTTATATTCGGTAAGGCTTGCTCGCAGACCATGTTTACCCTTAATTATTTATAGTTATATAGTTTCTAATTATAGCTTTAAATGTTGTTTATTAAAAAAAACATGTTTATTTAACTTTTAGAACTAAACGCATTTACACAATACAAGTCAGACGAATAAGTAATAAACCGGGAAGAAAATGTAAACACATTTGTAACAAAAACAAATACTTTCGTTGTTTGTGGTGCCATTGTCTCACAGAGTAGAGCAGCTGATTACATATAAACCATTAGATATATCTTATTACACCACACCATTGAGTTTAGTACCTAAATATTCGTATCAATAGTTCCGTTAGTATTGTTCAACGTATCGTTGGCTTTTTATATTAGCCAAAATGTTTCAATATACCAATGGTTTTGATTTAATATACATTACATAAAATTTAACTTAAAAGGCAGGGATTTCAACAAAAACGAAGGTACAGTGTTGCAAGAATTGTCCATCACAAAACCTGATTGTAGAATGGTTATTGCTGCTAGAGTAGAGTGGTTAATAAATTTTACAATAAATAATCAGTGTAATATACAGTAATTAAGAAATTCTGAGATAATATAATAAACAAAATAATGTAATTATGTGTACGCCATTAATCATATTGTTTCCCTTTTATTCTAAAGTTCGTGTTATTGTAATTTCACATACAAAATCGAAGGGACTATTAATTAACATGCAATCAAAAACCGAAAAATATCACAACAAAAATCAAGGTTACTGCTTTTTTGCAGCACGACATAATTTAATCAAGACAGTTGAATGTTACATACGAATGATAATGACAAAATATGTAAATTAATACGTAAATGGTTTGTTTTTAGCTCAAAAATTAAAATTGGATTAAACCAACTGGTTGATGTAGCTAATGAGCAGTTTTAATTAGTGGGTGATCAACTAATCGCGTATTACGAGATGTGGAGGAGGGGAGGAGAGCATTCTTGCACAGGACTCGGGCGAGGCTGCGAAACAAGTTTATAGAGGAAAACAACACTAAAAATAAAATACCTCACGGTCAAAGAAAGTTGCAACAACTTTCGTTGCTTTTTAAGAGTAGATGTGATTAAAACAATAACTAAGTGGTCTTCCTCCTATGTTCGTCCTGTTAAACACTTCAACATTTGTTTTACTTGTTGGAAAATGTTTGAAATAATGTATGTTGTACATTTAACAATTGCTGTTAGTCAATATTGTATGTAGAGAGAAACAATGTACGCAAGCTGAAAGTGTTTTGCTGAGGGAATTGAACTAAACAAGAACATTGAGAGTCTCCCAGACCGATAAATCGTCTAGTCTGCTGCCACCCAGGCGCCAGACCTGTCCTTCTTATCTATAGCGGCTGCTTGGTAGTCAGTTTTTTTGTACATTTACCATAGTATAACAGAAATTATTATAACACTCACTGGAACATCACGAGAATTCGAAGGTGTGATAATCTCGATCGCAATCCGTTACGGGATGAGGTTAGGTTCTGAAGTCAACTCATGTTCAAGAAGTTCAAGAGTATGTTTATTGTATAGTGTTTAAAAATGTATGTATATTGTATAGTTTAAATTATTTTCAAATTTTCTAGTTACCAATAGACTAGTTCTAATTTTAAAACAAAACTGTACAATAGTTTCCTAAAAGTGCTGTTTATCTTTCCTAGCCAGTTTCTAGTTTAACTTGAGTCTTGATGTGATGAAAAAATCTCATTCCTATGTTGACCAGAAAAATGAATGTTAGTAGCGTTTGACATTTTCAGTAGTGCAGAATCCAGGTCACTTCTTTTCTGTGCTCTTGCGCTCAGTTCAGATACAAAGTCACATACATTGTTGCTTTTGTTTTCTGAACAACGTCCAACATTGTTTCACTTGATTAACTCAGAGCAGCGGCCAGCGCCAGTTCACTTCGACTGCGTAGTGGACCCCCGCTGTGCGTGAGCTTGTCTTGTACATCATCCTGGGTGAGGAGGTCCGGGGGGAGCTGGTTGTGCCAAGGCCGAGGAGCCAGGTCAACAGTCTGTTAGTAAATAACTAAATACCAGCTGACTTGACTGGCCCGGTTGAGAGCAATCTGACACTTCGCCAAAAATAACTCTACACCTCCCCCCTCTACCGGGTAACGCCTACCTTTCGGTGTTATGTATCATCCATCATCACAGAGTAGGTATATAGTTTGTACTCTGTGGTATCATTCACTACTTAGTACATACAAGTATGTGTAGATACTGTTGATGTCGAGTGATCAAGTCGTATTGATTCTGTTAGAGGAGGCTTCGGTGGGAGTGAGGGAGTCTTTGACCATGAGTCTAAATTAAGTTGTCATTAGATCATTATTCATATGTTGCAAAGTCTGACATTGTAAAATGAAAGATTAGCAAACTCTTTACCCATTTCAAAGCCAACATAGTTATTAAAAATGTAAATTATTAAAATGGTTAGGGCAATGAAACTATAAGGTCGACATTCATCTAACTTACAAACGGTTTTGACATTGATGCTAATACATATAATTTTCAAACCCGTACTGGTACCTAAAATAATGTACTAAAACGTTTTAAAATTCGTTTTAGATTGTGTAAATACTGTAGATAACAGTAGTCTTATGAGCGTTCAGTTTTAAACGTGGTTTGAACTGGTCAAATAATTATATGGAAGAAGTTTTCTTCCATGCGTAATTGTTAGACTAAGGGTAGTTTTTACTTTTCTTTTCACTTGTAAATTGATTGACTTAGAGTATTAGACCATTGTACGAATTTTATCGACCAAATAAAGGGCTTATTGACTAAATTAAAAACTTCACACAGTTTTATTCTACGACGTTTCGTTCTCTTTGGCGATAGAAAGTAATAGCTCAGTTTCCTATGGAAATTCGCTAAAAGGAAGGCACTTTTCATACAAATGCACTGAATTAACGCTTATTTGGGAATCCAGGTTGACATCAATATTCCAGTCCAGCCTGCCAAACCACATTAGAAACCAGCTAAACCAGTCAGCCAACCAGAGACGCCGATACGAGCTGTCGGCCAATCAGAAACCAGCTAGTCCCCGGCCGCTTACATAACTGGTAAACTGCACTATGCGTACTATAAGAACGGTACGAGAGTGACAGGTATTCATAATCTGTACATTACATAATTTTTGGTAATTTTCCTTTGAATTGGATAATGTATTACAACGTAGTTATTGTATAATAAAACCTGTCTAATATTTTTTGTACAATACCTTTTTATAAATATTCTCCCTTGCCGTGGCCTTGTATGAAAGGAGGCTATGGTACAAGCCTTTCAAGTGAAAGTTTAGAAAAACACTATCAGCCTAATCTTTGTACGGTAAAGACATTTTTCATCATCGTATTTATCTCAGTTTTAATCATGACGTATAGTTCACATACAAATGCTAAATATTGCAATGAAAATATCACTTTTATATTTGGTAAAACAGGATCAATCCCTCAGGAATATATTTTAAACTCAAGCACAGATAAAAATGTAATACAAACTAGCCATTTAAATACCCTTATTAACCATATTAAGGAATTGATACCATCAAGGGTTAAGGACTTGCCATTAACTTTTGTAAGTTAGACTTTATACTGTGTTCACATTGAAACTAAGTTACTCGTAAATGTGCAAGTGCAATTGATTTAGAAATAGTAAACCTCCGGTACTGGAGTAGACCTAATTGAATAAATTATACTTTTAATTGGTTTTGTTTTGTTTTAAGAGTAATTATGTAACTGAAACATGGGGAACCATTGATATGCATCATATCAACTAAATATGTCCTAACACAGACTAAAGAATTTACTCAAAATCTGTCGTAACCAGTGAAAAGTTATGAGTAGATTAAGAGAATTTATTCCAACTAGAGTACTTTCATTTCATGATTCGCTTATTGGAAAGGTCAAGTCAATAATGAATGTAACTGACCACCGGTTAGAGGGTCAATTCCACCAATGGGATGACAAAGCTCTTGGTTACACCAGTGAGACATGGGAGGAGATCTCTCAACAATGGAATCCACATTGTCAAGCGAATTAAAGGTCAGAAGTGGGAAGTCGTGGTTCTGATTCGGTAAGTGAATACATACATGGAGAACAGTCCCACCCTGTATACCGGAACTGCACAGTAGTGGCCGTCACCTTGATCTTTTTCTATAAGAACAATTCGAAAACATGCATTTTCTTGGAACCCTTCTTAGTCATACAGTTTTCATCGGAGTCTTATGAAATAAACTTTGTTTGAAAGTTAATTAAATGCTTTAGTGGCTCAAAAATGTTTAACTTACCTTTTGCGCCATTTTCTATAAGCTCGTCATCACCATATTCTGTAAAGAAAAAATTGTATTTATTTTCAGAATGGAAAATGCAACATCAAACCAGAAAATTATATTTAAATCAGACAATAACAATATATTCATATATTCAATGACAGATAACCCTGTGCAAAAATATTTTAAGACAATAAAAGACTCTTGCAGAAATCAAATCTACTTATTAAACAAAATTTCAATTTCCCCTTTCTAACACAGAAATATAGTTACCATGCATTAAGGATGCACTCTATTTTACATACACAATATTATAAAACCACTTTCAAAAAGACATTTTGACCATGGTAAACTTCTAAATCCTTATACAATAAATTACCTGAGCTCTTATATAGTCAAAACTAGCTAAACAAATAAAAAATTTTCATCAAAACTAAGAACACTTCTCGTTGAAAAACTTTATCAAGAATGTTTTGAACGTAAAAAGTCAAGAAAGAGGTTCAACAATTTGTTATATAGGTTGCAATTTTTTATAGTATGATTTACTTTTATTATTGTTATTTTATAACTTTTGTATTTTTTACTTTTATTTAGTTCTTATTATTTGTTAAATGCACATAAATTGGTTCTATTTCTACTCGTTATAAAAATTAAATAGACGTAATAATTATGTTGTAAAACTGGACTATTTATATGAACACTTGATACTGATCACTCGTGTAGAGTATTTTAAGGTGATTATGGCATGAATGGTGCATTTACGTGATTAACGTAACCAACCCATCGAGTTTAACGTGACTTCCGAATCATGGGGTAAAAAGTCGTTGCTGCAGTTGAACCCGGGAATTGAATTGCGGGAATTGAACCCGGGCCGTTTAGATGCGAAGCACCAAGCACGCACTATAACGTCTATATCCTACTACTGATCTAGGGCCACCCCCTTTAGTAATTTCAGTTAAAGGCTAGTTACTAAAATTGCAGCCAATTAGTATAAATCAGTGCTGTTTTCATTCCAACAACACTCAAGAACGATCGACCAAATCAACGAAGCTCACAGACAAAACAACCGACCTGCTGTATCTATTCTTGTCTCTTGAGTGTTTCGCATCGAGAAAAAAACAGCGAGGATTGTGACCAAGGTGCATGTCGAGTTGCGTTGGCAAAAACAACGATGGTTGGACCTCTTCCAACGTGGGAATAACTACAGCACTCCTGCGCTAGCTAATGTGGATCGCAGACCGGAAACAGGCTGTCTACCCGTGGGTTCTAATGTCACATTAGTCCGCTGGAGGCGCCACCGTCGTCCGTCACTGTGTCACATGGACAGCTTTCGAATCATGCTCGCAGGGGTTTCTTTTTATTTAATCTAAGCTTCAAGTTATTCGTTTGTGATTGAACCTAAGGATTTGGTGGCTTAGGGATAGTGTAAATTATTATTTCGTATTTTTGGATTATGGATTTGTCAAATGTACTACAGAAAATACAGTGTTTACAGATTGTTAAACTATGGTGTGGGAAAGTATTTCAAAGTTTATTTATGAATCCATCTATCCATCACAAAGTTGTACCATATCGTAGTACACCGACTAAGACAGCCAGACCACTAAGAAGTTTAACATCAATTTCAAGCTATTTATTATTTTTACATTGTTTCGACACACAACAACGGCGACGACATTCACAGAGCTTTCAGAAGGTTCAATGTTAATAACAGGTAAAATGTTGTAGGTTCCTCTCTGGCTCTATACGGGACACAGTTGCTAGCTACGATGGAGTATTCCATACGACCATGATTTTGAGAAGAGATACCATGAACTAGCCCACTATATACTAGATAGGCCTACGTGGTATGCATCTCTGCAAACCAATGGTATTACGAGTATCAAGAACATTGCAAACACCCACAAATAGTCAAACCCACCACTGGATTCTTGCGTGTTATGCAAACTCTCTACTTTTAGAACCCAATGTAACGAGTAAATGAAAACACAGAATACCTCTTCGGTGAAGAACGTCTTGTAGGTACTCTGTGACAGGTCTGCTTTGGCAAAACTCCAACGGCCTTGACATTTCCAGTCTGTTTCTCCGCAAACATTCTGGAGAAACTGTTCGATATCCTTCCCCTTCTCTCATTATTCAACACGTCCACTTCCCTTACATGGCTGTGCGACTTCAGTGAAGAAGAAGAAGATGAAACTTGATCGCTTGACCTGAGAGACAGACTTGCAGGCTTCCTTCATGGTTAGATATTTGTGGGTCGGAGTACGGGGTTCTCCACTAGATGGGACATATAAGGTCTATTTTTGTATGATAGGCGATTGATTTCCATGGCTTTGCTGTCGGATTTTGGATTTGACGTCAAATTTTAGTTCAAATCGGTGACCTAGTTATTTTCCAAACACAGCATAAACAACTATAGTGAGCTATAAATGAGGATTAAAAAGTATGTAGAGTGTTTTAAGAGGTTATCATGTACTTAAAGACGTTCTTTAAAGATTAAGTAAAGAGTAAAGAGGAAAACGGTGGTTTATTTCAGGTTTGCTGCTTCCGGTATGGTGGATTTGGTCGAGCAGCGTATAGTTCAGTGGATAACGAACGCCACTCTCAGAGAGCGAGGACGGATTCGAATCCCATCCTGCTAGTCACGTGACAAATTGATTATACCAATTTGAGTTCAAGGTGTTTAGATTATAAAAGGGTAAGTTAGTTAGGTGCTAGTCTATATATACGTATCTTATAGGCAAGAAATTAATTCCTACAAAAATAACTCAGAAATTAAATTGCAACTTTACCCGGGCTTACACAGCGGAACACACACTGGAGCTTGTGGTCAGGACACTTTAAAATCAAAATGAAGCTATTGGAAACTGTAAAGAACCATCTAGCTTGATTAACTTATTTTAAACCTTTCTAAAAAACATTTCCAAGAAAAAAGAACCTCTAGATGTTATATTGAAGATTCTTGAATTCTTAAAGAAGATTTCACAATGATTCATTTGAAGATACTAAAGATACTAATTAACCTGATAACGTAATTTAACCTGATAACATATGTTTTGCAGACGTTGACGTGATTTATTAGCCGAGCATTTACGCAAGTAGGCTAGTGTCTGTATTGACTGTCTGCCTACCACATGTGACCTTGTTTCATGAAATTCGTGCGAATATTTGTTTACTGAACTCTTCTATTTGAAGAGGCTTCTTTTATACAAGTCAGGAAATTACGTTGATGAGGCTTTTGCATTCGCTTGACAACGGTTTAAACTGTACTGACAATACTTGAAAGACAACAGAACTTACAGCACACTTCTTTTGGTCCGTGTAAGTTTTACCATTGATTTTCCATATTACTCACTTCTCTACAGAATGCCACATCTATAGGTTGTCCAGGAGTTTTCATGTGTCTTGGCTTAGGTTTTAACAATGTATTTGTCTAAGGTGGAGTGCAAAGCCTATGTTCTTTACGTGTTTGTTGCCAAGAGAGTTCAACAACACACTCACTAGTTGGCCTGGATCAACTCGATACAACAGAGTGATTTGCATCACACTTTGATTGAAGGTCACATTCTCAGATGACACAGATGATTTTGTTTACACTCAACTGAGGTAAACAAGCATTGAATACTCTCTACACTTGGTTATATACTACGCACAGGAGGATATCCTGCGTCAGTTTCAAGTTCTGCATGGTAGTTCCGTGAACATTAGGTCTCGTAGTTACATATCGTAATTTGAATTGAGACAGGGTTTGTGAAGGAGTCAATACATAATTTTGCAGTCTCTACTATTGTACGTAGCAAAGTGCTTTGGGGTATGTGTTCCGAACTTCACTGTTCGAGAGAGAGGATTATAGCCGGTGTACGCGTAGACGAGTATCATTACTGGCAATAGTTAAGTCATTGCAAATATTGCCTTGGGTCACTTTACATTTATGAAATGCTAGTATTTCATAAAGTTAAGTTTGCGACGATCTAAACGGGCCTAACTATTAACCGATAATACAAGACATAGGCATGGACACAGGCAGCAAAGACAATACATACATATTGTGTATGTATAGTCTTTGCAGGCAGGCCCAACACAGATTAAAAATCGCGGCCTCACTCTCGCGACAACTTAAGTTTATTTGGATTTACTTCTAATTTTATACTACACTAGTTATTTGAATTTACACTAAATTCAAATTGTCGCTCAAAAAATGTCTCATTTATGGAGCTTTTTACACTTTTGAAGAGGATTTAATTTAAAATGTGTAGCTTAACGTATAGTTATTTGTAGTAAACCTAACCAAAATATGCATTGTTTATTGTTTTACTATAATAATTGTTGTCAATTTCATATTAGTGTTTGTAATCTTAGTGTCTATAATATTCTTTATAGTGAAAGTATACACCCACACTGTGGAAAGGGTACTGCACAGACAGTTGGTGAGTGTTGTGTTGAGATTTGGTCACTGAGACTTCTTCACTTCCTCTGGGAGATGGTTGTGAAGCTTGCAGCCAATGTGCGATGGTTTCCTTTCACAATACGTGCGGTACGTGTGGTAATTTTAGTATATTCTACAACAACTTAAAATCGACTTTCGGGGGTGTGTAGTTCAAATAAACAACTATAGACAAGGTATGAGAGGGTTATGATTGAGCTTTAATATTGGAACGTATATAACACATTTTAAAACTTCATATAGCCAAGGCCTGCCAGATTTCATATGAATTAAAGTATATAATAATTGGTTATACCGGGTGGCCACGATAAAGTATCCTAAACGGATTTCAGGAGTACTATTAGAGCTAGAAAGATGAAACAAACTTTTCTCTCTGGAAATCGTACACGGAGATTTCAGGAAAAATATTTTTAAGATTCTTAGTATACAGGGTGTGTCAATATTGAAACTCACGGGGGGTATGAAGTTTTTAAACTTATTATGATTATGTCTTGTTTGAACATAGGAGATAATGTTGACTTAAAAATTCACGTAATTAAATTTACACTATGGGTAAAATTAATGTGCTTGCAATTTTTATAACTTATGCAATGTTTCAACGTTTAAAAACTAAGTGAACACTTTGTCAAAAGAAGACAGAAGAAGAGTGAAAGAACACTAAACCCTATATCGTGTTCGTATCGCTCGTAACTTAGGGTGTCACACATGACCGAGCTGACGGCTAAGCCAGAACGGATAGACGGTTAGACGTACAGGGGCGTTGCGGTTATCTCGTAGGTTATCATGAAGAACGGGTTAGCGAGTGGCACTGACTGCTTCTGTTCTCAGATAACCGTTATCTGCAGTGAATGATATGTGCTATCTGGCAACAACAGCTGCTAAACATCGGTAAACACCACGACCCTGATTACTTTGTAACAAACAACTTCATCAAACCAACAGCTGTACATTTATCCTCTACACGTGGTTGGTTGTGTTTTACACTGGGATTACATTTGATGGCGTGATGGCGTGTGTTCTCCTAGTGAAACCAATGCACTGTCATCATTGATCCGAAGGTTCAAGTTAAAATTTATGCGGGTAATTTTTTCCACATTTGTTTTGAGGTTTAAGTTTTCAAAATACTGGACACATGCATTAAAATTAGTATTGCTTGACATTTCTAGTCCTTCAACTGTTCGGTTACTCAAATTCAATGTCGTAGTCGTATCATCAGCGTAACGAAGAACGCATATAGAATTGTCTACAGTATTTTTACAACAGCTATTAATATACAGATTGAACAGTATGGGTCCAAGGATGGAACCTTGAGGAACACCAAATTTTAATTGCGATGGGTAGGACATTGAATTATTGATAGACACTACCTGTTTTCTATTAGGCAAATAGCTTTTCAATAAGTAAAGGATAGTCCCCTAATTAAGAGATCGTTTAAAATTTGAATTAAAAAACTATGATGAACACAATCGAACACTTTGGATAATTCTCCATGAAATTATTTATTGCGCTAACGGTGCATCTAACCTTTCGAAATACATTTGTAACATTTGGAGTTAGATAGATATAATATTGTTCTGATCAAAAAACGAAATAAGCCTTTTGCAGTACAGTTTTCAAATATTTTACCAAATATTGGTAGAAATGAAATTGGTCTTTAATTTCCCATTACGTTAGTAGACCCCTTTTTGTAAACTGGGATTAATTTAGCTTGTTTGCAAAATTCTGGAAATACCCCCGCTTGAAAGGACTTGTTAATTATTAATTTTTAAGGGTGCAACTATGGGCACAAAGCACTTGTTTAGTAACCATTGCGAAATATGTCAGTGGATCTTTTAGGAGGCAATTTTTGAATACATTTATCATTTCTGGATGGGTATCTGGCTGTAAAAACATTGATCCTAAAATGTTTGGGAAGGTCATGAATTGGGTTTCCTCGGACGAAATGTGTAAACCTATTTGTCTACCATTTCCTTAAGGAGTCCTTAGGGGGGGAGGCAGTTGCTGCGTCTCGAGGAGCTGAAACCGCAAGGCAAAAGCCAAACAGTCAATTTGGTACTAGTTCTGCCAAACTTAATGGGTTGATCGACAATTTTCAATTTTTATTTTCCTGATTCCTGAATTACTTTTTTTTCATTAATGTATACTATATTAATATTTTAAACTCAACAATGTCTCCCATATACTATATCTACTCAATACCTGTAGCGCAATACAGATGATTCAGTTGGTTCTCACTAGTAATTCTCAACGCTATCAGTTGACGATTTTGTTTGTCACTGGCGGATTACATGCACGTGCAAGTGGTGACCTTGCCTGCATGCTGTTGTCTGTTATCACTTATCATACATAGACACATTGTTGGAGTCTGCCTATCACCGTCCTCCGTCCTCTCAACAGCTGATGGATGACCTCGAAGCCACGAGCGTGCAAACACCGTGAAATCTTCCTCTGAGCAAACAATGTTTTCATTGATCTTCACAGAATGAAATACCGTGAACAAATAAGAAAAAGGGAAAATTTATATTCTTAATAGTTTTTTTGTTTTGACAGCATATTTCTCGTATATTGTTTAATGGCTCAGCAATAAAATTGATTTCTTGATTTATTTCATGGAGTCATACCGAAAGATAACAATAATTATGATCAAATAAAACCCTTTTGAGGCCCGCAGAAGGTTTATTATATCCTTTCACCTGAAGACGGGATCCGTTTCTAGATCCTGAAACGTCGTGTTCTTCTTGTTCACTAAGAAACTACAAAATCCGTTATAATATGTCAATCTCGGTTTTATCACGTTGCTTCAGAAACTTCTTTTCGACTTTACGTTACAACTTACGAGCGAGTGTAGGGTTTAGCATTGAAATGTTTTATTTTTATAGAATATGAGGTTCAAAAAAGGTCGACGTCAAAATTAACGTATATAATATCAGAATATATGGATGGATCTTTAATGTTCTGAAACCTGAGTTAACCAGCAACCCTCCTCATTCCAAGAACGTTTGTATCCAGAAGATTAGTTGTGCTGTCGTGGAGATAGAAACACTGTTCCAGTGTCAAAAAGTGAAAGAATGACGTTTTTAGTTTGGGTAGTATATGTGTGAATACTAGTTTGGTTATTTTTGTTCGTTTGTCTGGAATGAGATAGCTCAACCTTTATTGTCTTCGTGTCTGTCAAAAGCCATCCCTGCCATATTTTTAAGTAGTTCATTCAATCTTTAAGTAATCAAAGTTAAATTTACTGTTGTAACGAAACCCTCTCAACCAACAGTAGCTTCACACAGAGGTTTTATATTACGCTTGATTTTGTCAATAGCCCCCAACACTCTTGTATCATTCAAGCATTCAAACAGAAATTACCACTTACGAATAAACTACATTAAACACCAGGCACTGTATCATACAAGTGCTAAAGCTAGGTCTGGATAAAGTTTGCGCCAAGTTTGGCAAAGTGTCAAAACCATTTCTCATTCCGCCCTTTCACTCCGCTGTTTCTGCTTTGCAGTCTCGCCTTTTGTAAACAAGGCCATTAATTAATTGGACATAATTATAGTGGAAAACATTCATTACTGCCGCTCACACCTGTACGATGGAGTGCTCCTCTCGCCTTTCAGAACACTGAACACGACTGTAGAGGAACAACTCAACGAGAGTAACTACCTGCACCCTGTCGGCGTCAACCCTACAAGTTTTGGAATATTTGGTAAAAAGCAAATAAATATTTGGTATTAACAGATAACATTTTTCTTTTAAATATCACTTAATTGACTTTTATAACAAAACTTTTCAAGTTTGCCAAAAAGACATCATCAGAAAATACATGATGTTTTGTCTGTAAGTGGAACATGTCAAGTTTTGTTATAAAAGTAAACTAAGTGGTATTTACAAAGAAAATATTTTATCTTTCTGTATAAATAACTACCACAAAACTACCTGGCTACAAATAAAAAATATTTGAAAATACCTAATGGTCGGTTAAGTCAACTATACAAAAGGGGTGTACATGCATCAAGGCTGAATTAAGTAAAAAGACACGTGTCATTAAAAAAAGTGCAAGTTACAAAGAAAATACATATGTAGTATGAAATAATTTTTGTGACTGAGAAATATTTTCAAAATTTGCACGTAGGCCTATGTGTAGTAGTTGCTAGAAGTTTTTGTAGACCTGCTTAGTTTATTAATAAGAAATTTTCAGGTCTAACAGTTAACCACCAAAGAACTTAAGAACAATTAAACATACTTAAACCACTTTGGCAATTTTAAACGTTAGTGGAAACATTCCATATGCCCCTGAACTGGGGGTAAATAAAACCATTCAAATACGGCATAATAATTATTGTACAACAGTAATGTTTTAATTGTTATAAAATAAATCAATACAAAGACATTAATAAAATTATTTCGAAAATATTTTCTAACTAAAGTAATAAATTGGTGGAGAAAAATTAAGTGTAAAATATTTCGTCTTGGTAAAGCTAAAATTAGACCAGCAAGCAAAGTAACTGCGAGGTATTTATTACTCACACGTTAATATTATTACTGTAAACATGTTTATATACTTCGCCATACCTCGTCATGGCCGACTACATTCTCAAGGCATCCGATTTACATAACAGAGTAGCCTATGTTGCACGATCAGAAGTTATTTTGTCTTAAATGAGGTAATACTTCTTCAGTAACACATTTTGTACAGTATGTTATTCATCACTAGAATCTAACAATCAATAGACTCAGGTAAAATAAAGATTGGCAAATTGTTTCAAAGTGTTTGCTTTCTGCTTTAGACGCGTTATTGTTCTAAAACATCATGTCACGAGACGTAAGTTTTAGATGTAGGATGCAGTTGGAAAAGAATTATAAAAACTGTTATAAACGAGATAAACTCCCACTCAAAACCATACTATTTTTAATGTACTTTTAAGCCACCCACAACATTTGAATAAAGTCGTTGTAGCATATAAATTATATGTTGTAGTTTACGCTCTTCATTGTATCAGCAAACTGTAAATTGTTCCTTAAGTTTATAGCTTTATTAATACCTCGAGTTTTTATTTAGCCTCACACAACGACACGTAAAATTAAACAGTATTATCTTACTTTGGAGGCCTACACAAGAAGAACATGCAACAAATTCAACATGTTTTCTATAGGCAATGTTCGTGTGATATTAGCGAATTTTCATAGGAAATAGAGTTATTAATTTCTATTGTCGTATAGACCGACACTTCGTAGAACAAAACGTTTCGAAATTTTGAGCTTCCCAACAAAAAAAGGTAAAGGTAAAGTTTGTCTTGTTTCACGAGGCGAAGTTAGTACTACAAAATCCTCCCTACCACTCAACCTTTACCTAGCGTTACCGTAGAGTCACATTACAAATGTAAGTGGTGACTGCGGGGATCTAACCCGCGCCATCGGAGTGATTAGCTCCGGAGTCGCGCACGATTCCAACCCGCCACGGGTCCAATCACTCATTAAAACGGAAAAACTTGGTATATCCAGCCAAAAGGGTGTCTGGAGAGTTTCATTTGAAAGGAAGTTTTAAACCTAGTGAGTTAGGATTCACATTTTATTTATGTAGCAGGAAACGCTTGACTGTTCAAAAATCATTATGCCGGTGTGTTACTATACATAGGAATGCATTACAGAGAGGTATTTAAGTATAAAGTATCACTAAATACTATTTATTTGACGGATAAAGTGATACAAAGTACAAAAGAGGTTAAACTAAACAAAAATAAAAGAACTGTTGTAAATAATTAGTTCACTTAGATATAGTATTTCTGTTGAATACAATATTTCTTATCTACAGTTTGGCAACACTGGCAAGTGGCAACCCTGACAAAACGTAAACAGCTGTTCTAGACGATACTATTGAATGGTAATCAGCTGATGTCCAAGTGTTGTTATTGTTCTACAGTCAACTCGCTTCGAACCAGCTGTCTGATTGTATTCTACTCAGGCTCTGTACACCGGGCGCTTTCCAAACAAAGTATTGGGAATAAGTAAATACATCCTGGCTTGTAAATCGCGCATAATGAGGTGTCTATTGCGCACAAAGGCTCGAATTAGCAAGCTAGAAAGCAAAACTGTATTTTAAACGTTTGCACGTGTCGAATGGCTTATTTCCTCTGTAAATATTTCCCGTTGGTATATTCGGACTCGGTGTTTGCTTATAGCTTTGCCGGGCTACTTTTGAACAATTTATTCTTTGCGTCAACTTGCTACTTTTACTGTAAATAACTCGAACAAGATTTGACAGGTTTATGTACTTAACCGCCTATATTTAATCCTACCGTACGCATAAAGACCGCACTATACACAAAGACATGCAAGTATACAGAAAGTAACTAGACTCATGCCTTGACAGTAGACTAAAATTTGAAGAAGTGCCTGGAACAGGTTTGAAACTAAAAACCCGGTGTGCCACAAGGCTCCGTTTTAGGCCTTGTTAAGTTTATAATACAATATGTAAACTACATTAAGTTAGTTAAAAATACAATGATCCAATCAGCAGATTATAGTTTGTACTGACATTTCTGTTCATACTAATTTAATAAGCCAATTAGACATTTGAACGTATGAAGAGCGGCAAGAGGCTAATTTATGTGTACAAGGATACAAGCTTTTTAGACCATGACCTCTAAAACCAGCCACATCTAAATAGCTGCATAAGATATTCTTCGTGTTAAATTGAGAATAAAAACAAAGCTAAAGTTTTGGTTATTCAAGAATATTCTCTGCAAGAAGAGTAAAATACTGCACTCTATGAATAATTGGCTTGTAAAACCATGATCAAAATATACATTACAATACATCTTGGGAAATTGTTCAACAGTTTTCTTCAAAACTAATTTGTAATTGTTTAAAATTGTTATTCAAATTCGTATTTTAAGCTGTATTGAAATTATTGTTATCTAAGTTGTCTATATTGTATAGTTGGTTAATATATGATAATTATCAATTAATTCGCTACTTTAGCATGTAAATTAAGTATGTGCCTAACCTTAACCAACACTATTAAATAATATAAAACTAAAACAAAAACAAAATTATACATTAAAATTTAATATTTGAAATTGAATGTAGGCCTATGTATGTGTTTTGTATTTTTCTGTTAAAATCTTTTGCATGTGGTCCTCACCGACAAGTTGTGTATAACTTATTGGGCTGTAACTATGTAATAAATTGTTACGATAAAACAACATGTTAATACTCAAAAAAGTTAAATTATTAGAAACAATAACACTGTATTTTTAACAAAATTATTTTGATTAAATAAAATAAAAATACTAATAAAGAATAAAATTTATACTGGTATAATTTATTCTATTTAAACTGGTACAATAGGCTACTATAGTTTATACCTTGTCATTTTAATCATTTGTGTAAATATTTCCACTCGTATAAACGCACACTGCAGCAGCCTATAGTTAATTATAATTTTAAATTGGACCCAATGTTTTTCAGTGTAGTCTTTTTGATAAAATATTTTATTAGTTTCAGGACTACAAAATATGTAATAAAAGGTGGAGTCTTGCAATATTGTACGATTGCATTATTTAACTTCTTACCGTAAAGATATGGTACCGTTCCGGAACAAGCCGATTCAAGCACTTGACATTAATAATGAATATTTTTATACGTTGCTATTATGCAGATTTGAAGCAAAGCAAAGCTAACATCGTAAAACCAAAGCTTGTTAAACACGAAACCGGTGAGAACCGGTATACAGTGACGTCACAGGTATGTTGTCTTGTGAACGTTTTTCCAGCAGACAGTCTCGGCCTTACCATACTACTCTGTGGTCTGACACACATGTTAAACATTGTAAACAACAACAACAAACAACTGTTGTTGTTAGCGGTGATCTGTGAGATCTGGTGACTTTGTTTCCTAGTAGGCCTACGGTAACCAACTTCGTTGTACACACCAGGCTGCAATAGGTGGGAAGTAAGCGAGAAATCGCGAGAGGTGTCTTTAAAGAGAACTGTATAGTTGATAATACTGAGGGGAGAATATAATACTCGTATAACATAGTGAAAAGTCTGGATTATGTTTTATAAATACTTTTGCGCAATAGATGGCGGATCCAAAGTTCGCAGCATAAAAAAGGGAACGCATCTCTGACCTTCCTCTTTGCTAAAATATTCCCAAATCATAGATATAGAATATTTGTTTAAGGAAAGAAAAGTTCATATATTAAAACGCTGTTCGTAAAACAGAAACAAGCTATAAAAAGTCTATTTAATATTAAAATGAGATCTAGTTGTAAGCACATTAATTTTATATTGTAAACACAATATAACCCCTGTATACCTATACGTTTTTGAGTGTCTCGAACATTTGAAAACCCAACTTTTGGATATTTTATGTGACAACAAAATTACTAATAACTATAATTTAATAACAAAAATTAGTATGAAATTAGTTTCACTAGGTCCTAAAGCGACACTTTTGACACGAGGTCTTGTTTGGCAGAGGGTCAAAAAGACACTTTGGGCCGAGTGATGAACTTTTGTCATGATGCAAATAATGCTGAGAAATAAATGTCAATAAATCTTTTCATATTATAAAGAAACTTTAGTACAGATAGTTTTGAACTCAGCAGTCTGAATTGTATTGTTTTGAAGAAACAGCTGTTACACTGATTTACTAAAAGTCAGTGTTAAAATTCAAAACAAACTCGTTGAACCAGCTGATGTCCATGCCAAAAGATCACTAAAATTATCTTTTTCTCCATAGGGATAAACATCATCTAAACATTACTTTTTGTCATTCTACTCTGAAAACAGGTATTGAACGTGCTAAAGTATCAACCTTTACACCCAAGTAAATAAAGTATTGTTCTGGTGACATTTTACTCCCTAGGGAGAAAAAGATCATTTTAATGATTTTTTCCTTGGACGTCAGCTGATTCAACGAGTTTGTTTTCCTATGCATCTTGTATGCCACAGAATTACTATATTTCATCACTAGGACGGAGGTCCTAAAGTGACACTTTTTGATACGAGGTCAAAAAGACACTTTCGGGCCGAGTGATGAACGATACTTTTTGTCATAATAGAAATAATAATAATAAGAAATAAAGGTCAATAAATGTTTTAATATCGTAAAGAATTAGTTAAGTAAACATTGTTTTGAACTCAGCAGTCTGAATTATATTGTTTTGAAGAAACAGTTGTTACATTGACTTACTATAAGTCAGTGTTAAAATTCAAAACAAACTCGTTGAACCAGCTGATGCCCGTGTCACAAAATGGTCATTAAAATGATCTTTTTCTACCTAGTGAGTAAAATGTCATCAAAACAATACTTTATTCACCAGGGTGAAAAATTTACACTTTAGCACCGTCAATACATGTGTCTAAAGCAGCTGTTTTCAGAACAGAATGACAAAAAATTCTTTCCAACGCGTATGTTCTATTTATACGTACCAAACGCATTTTTCATTTAACTGTATTTGGATAAACCTCAAATTTAGAAAATAGTATATTTCATCACTAGGTCCTAAAATGACACTTTCGGGCCGAGTGATGAACGATATTTTTATCATGATGCGAATAGTAATGAGAAAGAAATGTCAATAATTGTTTTAATATTATAAACTATTAAGTAAACATTGTTTTGAGCCCAGCAGTCTGAATTATAATGTTTTGAATAAACAGCTGTTACACTGATTTACTAGGCTATACGTCAGTGTTATATTTCAAAACAATCAAAACAAACTCGTTGAACCAGCTGATGTCCATGCCACAAAAAGATCATCAAAACAATACTTTATTTACCTGGGTGTAAAAGTGACACTTTAGCACTGTCAATACATGTGTCTAAAGCAGCTGTTTTCAGAGCAGAATGACAAAAACACGTTTTAATATGTAGGTAATTTAAAAAAAGCTTTTGCAGGCTGAAGTGAGTTGTATTCAAAATTGTTTGTTTGAAACACGCAATGAGTGGCTTTCAGAACACCTTTGTAGATACAGAAATTTAAAAAAATTTTTTTCAATTGTTCGCTTTTTATCATATTCTGGGAACAGAAAACGTAAATGCGCGTAGTTTCGAAACCTAATATATTATATAAATCAACTCTGTATAACATGGAGTAAACAAAAACAAAAATGTGGCTTCACTCCTCCTCTGAACATTTCCCTTACAATGTCCATCACCGAGAGCGCATTTGAGGGAAATGGATATCTGATTATAACAATATTTATAAAATAGTAACCTAAAGTACAAACATTCCTATCTAAAAACTATACTTTTCATTTTATCGTACTATCAGTGGCCGACCCAACCTGACAAAACTTAAATACAAGAATGGATGTGAGCAACACAAGCTACACGAACCCAATCAATGCCCTGTGAACCCAATTGTTTCTATTCCATTCTGAAAAGTAGGCTTAGAGGTCACCTTTTAAAAAGTACAAGCGTCAAAGGTGTACAACGAGGAACTGCATTAGCATATAGTGCGAAAGTGGATCAAGCTATTTTCAAGCGTTGGCAACACTGATAGTAGCTGTTTACTCCAGTGTTGCCAATCACATTCACTCTATTTATAAACATTGCCAACATAACCGCGTATCGCTTCATTGTGTACATTGAACCAAAGTGTACCAAGGTGTACTTGCGTTGCAGGTGAAATTTACCACTGGAAGATATAAATAGAGACTCTAGGAGTTTCATTTGAAAACATTCATAAGCTGAGAATAGCCTGGAAAAATTCAAGGGAGATGTTTAATTAAACAATCTTATTAGGCATGTTAAAACAATACAAAGATAGGCCGACACGAAGCTTAGAGCTAAGGCGTTGTTGGCGTGAGGGAAGAAAATGAGTATAATTCGCAGCAGGTCTCGCAGCCTCACTTCTAAAATCGAATGAAAATCATGTACCTACTAATCAGCTAAATAAATATCCCAACAAAGTATGATTTAAATTTTGATCTCTTGACTTACATTGTCTGCAGCGACTCGAATAGGACTGACTGTAAATCGAACATTTAATACAAAATATCCATATAGTAGGCGTATGAAGTTGCTATACTAGCTGTAGGCGGAACTGATAAGGATAACAGCTGGCGTAGTAATTAGTCAGCTGATATCAGATAACAGGCCCACAGATTTATTTAGTCGACTATACGTCTCATAAAATACAATGTTACTATAGAAGTAAGAAAGCATGCTACTGATACATTATATTTTATTAGCGAATTTCCATTAGACAAATGAGATATTCGTGTCCTCCGCATGGTAAGACCCTGACCCGGGATTATCCAAATGTACACCAAACCTTACCCTATAACTCGGTTTGAGCATTTCTTTTTTCAAAACTTTATATGCATATGTATACTGTATACAGGAGTGTCACAAACTTTAAGCCGTTTACCGAACCAACCAACCATTGCAAGGAACCAACCCTTTTGGGGTTTTCACTAATTATATAATAATTATTATCTCCCACACCACTTGTGGGATTTGGCTCAAACTTGATATAAATTTGTATCTAAGTAGACCTTCCATGGAAACAATTACCAGCACGATCTAACTTACCATTTCAAAATGGTGGCTTTAATGAAATTTGAATAATGTACTGTATATGTGTTTAAATAGTATCAATCAATATTCCAAACCCATCGGGTCGTTTCAAAATGGCGACCAAAAAAGTGATTTTTCGCGCTAACAGTGATATAGTAGTAGTAATCCAATTTGAATGACATTTGAAACAAATTTTCCATTCATGATACGTTGTAAAACGTGCAGTAATGAGACACGTAAGTCCGAGGCCGTAGGCCGAAGCGAAGCTGTGAAGGTAACAGAACACATTATTACGAGGAACAGCCTCGTAATAATAAAGGATGCAAATCCCAGGGCGAAGGCCGAAGCGAGGTCGTGAGCGGAGCGAACAGCCTCGTAACACTCGTTTTTAAATTAACAATAAAAAAACTAAAATAGAAATAATCTTAATTCTTGCAAACTGCATTGAGATTTATATAGGTTTTAAAGTTATCTATTAAAACAAATAAATACATGTGTTGTCAGTAATTTCAATTCGTCACTAAACAAATTAACTTGATGAAAAAATCACAAAGAAACAAAAACCAAACAATTATGGCAACTAAACAAGGGAACTCTTACAAATATGGAAGGTTTAATTTGACGTTTAGAGAATACGACGTTCTATTCAAACAACACTACTAAAACCGACATTAGCAAGTGGAAACTTGACATTGAACACAATGGTCCAGTAAAGATGTGGTGTGTGAAGACATTTAAATTGTTTACCTAATTTAAAGTTCATATTTTAAGAAAAATACAATTATTTTTTCAGTATTGATACGTTGAATACTTCGCTATCATTGTTTAACACTGAGGTGACATTTATGTTCGTTTGAACTTTTCATAAATTTTTATCTTTACGACTTCTTAGTTGTTTGGTCGCCTGCTTTTTATGGTTTCCTGTAGGTGTCAATTCAATCCAGTTTTGTTCGGTCAGCTTTATTCCAGTTGGGCAAATACTTTGAAATAACTACTTTTTCCTTCTAGTCGAATATACCCAACTGATCCGGTCAAAACTGGAATGGCCAGATGTCAAAATGAAATTGAAAAATGCCTGTATTCAAGGTTGTCTCGTTACACATGTGAAAGAGATAAACCGTATACAATGTTATGGGTGTAGTTTTCTTAGTGGATGTAAGGAATGGACCCGTTTTCATCGGTCGAATGTCAGAAAATCAGTGTTTCAAGGAATTTCTACGTTACAGTTGTCTCTAAAATATGCCCATTCCTTTGTTGTAAGTCACAATGCCTAAATATGCTTTTAAACTCGTTCACCCCCTCTTAATGCTGCTTCATATAAAATAGTCTGGAGGCTCGAAATTACACAGCTTTGATTAGATGTATGCCCACAACTTCACAAGCCCGTTATCTAGAAACAGCTTCACTGCTTCAGAGAACATGTGTTTGGCGGAAAACAGGTGTTGAACTGTAAAGTACCGTTCCTATCTGTAATTTGTTAAGCAACAGCAATCTATATTGTGTTGATAGGAGATGGTTGAAGGACATTAGTAAACCACGCAGTTCTAGATTCATTCATTATTTGTAAACAACAAAATGGTATAGGACGCAAGTTTGCACACACAATTCTATACGCTTGTTTCCTAGCTGCGTACAAGAGTTTATAATAATTTTTAAAGACCAAAATATGAAACAGTAGTCATGTACAAAATGAATTTAAGTTTGATAACAAACAATACAATAAATGTTTATTTTTGGGTGAGGCCTTTAAGAAACGACGTTTTTATCTTCGGACCAAACACCAACTACAGATAGGTTATAACAAAATTCATTTGGTTCGAAGATAGAAAAATCGTTTCTGAAATGCCTCACCCAAAAAAAAAAAAAATGTATTGGATTGTTTGTTCTCAAGCTTGAATTTATTTTTTAAATTCCAATAAGAAGCTGTTCCCTGATAAATAGTCATATAGAAATACAGGGTGTCCCATAACGAAGGAGCCAATCTTTGGAAATATATTGCTTGGATCAAAATACTGTAAAACAAAGAACAGCAAGTTTTCAGAAAACTCTGTGTTTACCGGACATACACCATTTTGTTTTTACTCATTAGTTTTAATTTACCGAAATTCTTCTTTGAAAACTAGAAACTACGCATTGTGTCAGGTAGGTCAAAGCTACCAGCAAAATGAAATGTTTCGTTTTGAAATGGTGGTCATTTATTATAGATTTAGAATCTCTATATAAAGAACGTAAACCGTATGGCTGATAAATAATTAACAGGAGTAACCTTATTTAAACGTGTACAGTAATATTATTTAGTACTGTGTTGCAAAAAAATAAATAAAAACCTACATACTGTAATCCGTTGAAAAACAGCTACAAAGGAAATTAGGGTATTGACGGGTCAAACAATCCTGTTTCACTTATACAGTTGTTTGAAGTTGTTTCTTGACGAATTTTCGAGTTATTGGTATGGATTGGTTGCTTGTTAGACTGTCTAACAAGAATTTACCTGATATCTAAGTTAATTAACTAAACTTTCAGGTAAACCTCTAACGCCTATAATCACGTCTTAAAAATACCACCATTTTTAATAGAGAATTCTGATTGTGGCAGTTCTTTCCTGAAAAGATACAAAAGAATATTGAATTTCAAGTCAATTAAATGTATGTAAAAATGTGGTATGTAAAATTATGTTACTTTATTGTAAAAAAATATTGCGTCCATTTTTGACATCAAACGTATTGTTATTGTTAAGAAAATTATTGTTCTCTGGTTTGGAAGATGTAAAGTAACTGAAAATATCTTATAGTATAAACATCTTTTTCGTAAACAACTTATAACCACAGAGTACTTTTTCTTTTTAACTAATTTTTTAACTTTAACCGAATATTTGTGAGAATTGGAAAATCCTTGATGGCTATACTGTATTTAATTAGGCTAGAGTCCACAGAATCACAAGCTTGCCATGCTTTTCTGTAAAGTTCAGAAATTTCACACACATTTTAATTTTAAACCAAGGCAGTACTTATGTTGTAAACCCGTTACATTTGTCTCAAGTCGCAAAGCGTACGAGTGAAAGAAGGGATAGCATTGACTTCAATAGGGGAGAGGTTATGTTTCTTGGCGGGCTGCCATGGAGGAATAACTCGTGCAAAGTGTATCAGTGTTTTGTGTTTACTCTATGGCGTGTGACGTCACTGCCACGTGTCTGTCTCGGTAGCGAAACGAGATACTTTGTTGACAAGAACATGTCTAGTTGAAGATAATGTTTTCACGCTAAGCTAATACAGTGTTAATCTAGTTAATCTGTTAATCTACGTAGCATTCATGTTCACGTAGTAGTAGACTATTGTTGAGAAACGTGCGTTTTGACTTTTATCTTTTTATGCTATTGCTTATGCTAATATTTAATCAATAGTCACGTGTTAGAAGATCGCAAAATTACCAATTAGACTATTACATCTCTTAAAAATTCTGGTCTCAACTTTAAAATATTTTTGTTAAGAGCTTTTAAACATAGCCTATACTATACGATGTACAAGCCTATATACAGGTGAGTTTTAAATGTCACCCCACCTTAACTTTTGAAAAAGAAATTTTTTAAAACTCTTTGGGGGTTCTGTTTTTTAAGGAATTTGAAGTTGGTTTTGGCGTACTTTGCGTCACCCACCCCCACCCAAAACCCGGGGGGAAGGGACCCCAAAATTTTTAAACGGCAATCCCCCCTTGTGCCAGCTCAAAAGAAAGGCAATTCCAATACAAGTTCAACGACGCAAAGAAAAATGTTTTATCTTTTCTCGTTTTTTTAATACTTACTTGTTTAAAGATTGCAAGAAATCAGCTTTAAAATGCCACATACAATTATTTTAAATGACATTTTTTCCTTGATAATCTTTTGTGGGAAACATTACAACCCTATAACATAAACCCATAGAATATTTAGAAGAAACATTTGTCATAACAATTCTTTTTACGTGATATTTAGCATTTTAAACTTAATTTCTTGTAATCTTTAAGTAAATATTACAAAATTACAAGTAGAAATAAAAATGTTTTCTTTGCGTCGTTAAATTTTTAAACAAATGCCCTTTATTTTGAGGGCCACAAATGGGGTTGCCGTTTAAAGATTTTTTGGGGCCCTCCCCATAGGTGTTTGAGTGGGGCTGGGTGACGCAAACTACGTTAAAGCAAACTTCAGAATCCTATAAAAACATTACCCAAAGAAGTTTAAAAGATGTTTCCTTTTTCAAAATTTAAGGGGGGGGCATTTATTACTTACCGTGTATATTATATAATTGAGCATTTTTTGTCATGTTAACAGCATAACATAAATTTGAGAATTTTATTTTCCTTTTAAAAATTACCTATTTTTACAAAAGTTTCTGGGCGCATGCTTCCCTTTTCATGCTTCTACGCCCCCTAAACACTGAGAGGTTACACCGAAGTCATTCTCTTTTGGCTGCACCGCTAGGAAACTGTGTAAACACCCAAACAGCTGGTCAGAAATAGGCAGAAGCGCGCAGATTGAGGGAGATGACAGTGATATGTATAAATAGCCGGACCTTGATCTCACATTTTCGCTACAAACAGCGGCAGCACCCACGCCAGCCGCCCTGCCTACGCAGACACTACACTCGCTCAGAGATACACATTAAGTGGATGGCTCACTCCGTAATGTAGATGCGAGCGTACGTTCATCCCTACTCCGTGGTGGGCACCACGACGCTTGTCCTACCGCGACTGCTCAATGCGCTCAATACATTTGCTGTAAAAATAAAACAGCTTTACCACTGCATAAACTAACATCACTATACCAAACCAACAGATTTGAAATTTTGTCAAGTTTAAACTGTAAATAAAAGCTGAAAGCTCAACATTAACGTATATATGACAAATTTACAGAAATTTATTTATCACAGTTTAGGACCTTCTTAACTTATTGGCTGTAGATCTTAGATGTGTTGAGAATTTGTACACTTTGCATTTCGGGCAAATGCTGCCCATTTTCAAGTGTCTCCTTTCTGTCTTCTTTCTTCGTCACTAAAGGTTCTATACAAGTGATAAGAAGAAAGAAGATAGAAAGGAGTCTCTTGAAAATTGGCAACATTTGCCCGAAATGGTGTAAAAATTCTCAACACATCTAGGATCTACAGACAATAAGGTAATTAGAGTACAGTATATGACATCATATGGGCATTTTATTAGAGACCTAAAGACCAGTTGTCTGTTGTGGCGTTGCAAAGTGGGATGAACAACGGGTTTTAAGACCACATTCGAAAAATATATCAAAGCCGGCTATCGTTCCACTTACTATACAGTTCTCTGGTCCCACTATCTACATTTCCTCGTCAATGTGCGCAATTCCAGACTTTGCACACGCTGTGGGAGTGTGATTTAGATAACAACAAACTACGAAACTTATGCAAGTTTGGCGTAAATTGCATCAATATATTGACGTAAACACATGAGTAGAGTCAATGTGAGATAGTTAATTGCAGTATTGACGTAAAATATCATCAGCCTTATTATAGCATAGTCTGCAGCATATTGGTGTGATGAGTAGGTAAACATTTGAATAATTACGTTTAACCTATACTTTAAACATATTCGCTACAAAGGCCAACAACATCGTATTACTTACTTTAGTCGGAGTATCCATTCCAGCACGCACCTGTTTATGAATGGATTAGTGATTGGTTACTTATACTTGCATGAGTAAGCCATACCGTATGAATATTTCTTCAATATTCCTAAGCCCAAAGCCACACTCTTTATCGCCAGTCGTTGAACTATCCAGTTGATGTGACTTAGATGTATCCAGGGGCGGATCTTAGACCGAACTGGTGAATAAAGTAGTTGGCCAAACCAACAGGGAGATCAGAGAGGAGAGTTCGTGAGTCCTTACCTGGAAAGGTTTGAGTAGTTTCAACGCAGTTCTGATCCATGAACCATTCCGTTTTAGTAACAAAACCCGTAAAATTATGCAAATCGGGGTTTATTTTTCAGTTTAAAAATTAGACAAGGGTTCAAGATCCAAACGACTCTCCTTCAATGCGCATCAGAATTGACCTTGGTAGTTTTGCGCCTATCAGCCATAATTACATACCATACTCAAATAATTCACCACTACGTCTGATTAGGCCCGCCTAACCTGCTAATCCAAAACCTCGAGGTTTACTTTCAGATTTTAACACCTGCTCATAACCACCTTGCCTATTTACACATTTCGGTTCAATATCCACCCTGCTCATACCAACCACAACTTAGGTAACCGTTATCTGTTTCTGACGACATGCGGATTAGATTTCTGCGTCCAATCAGATCACAGCCACCTCCCGACGCAAATGATTGGGAGGCTTACAAAATAATAGTAATCGACAAAATAGCATCTAGTATTTATAAAAGTACGAATTTATTTCGAGTTTTAAAAACCAAAATTTGGTACAAATTTATTGTTGTCATTAAACTTTGTTAACTGTAATTTGTAAGGTGTCATTTACAAAAGTGTAATTTTCCACAATAATTTGTACCAACATAAACTTTAAGAAATATATATACTTACTATGTTGAAATACACCAGTTTAACTTTGTAGAGGCTATTGAAGATGTCTATTTCATTTGTAATCACCCGGTATAGGTCTAAGTATGTTAAACACGTTTAGAGCTAATCAATAAAAAGGAACATTAACCAGGAAAGTAAGAAATGAGAAATGATGAGACCAAGAAGTTGCTTAGCCTTATGAATATCATATTCGTAGCAATATCAAACAATCTCCAAAGTATAAAATCGAGTTTTTGAACTTATTGTAGAAACATAACCTTTTAGCACCAGACTGTTCGAATCCATTGAAACCTACGAACCAAAACCAACAACTGTTGATTTACGTTTTATTCCGCGTGTAACAAAATATTTACCAGTACAACTAGCCATATACTATCAAAATAAAGCTTTTAAACAGTTGTTGCACAATAAAATAAAAGTGCCGCAATTAGTGTGGAAAGATTAGATAAAAGCAATTCAGTAAGTAGAACACTCATGCCCTGCGTGATTTTGTTATTGACAGCGATCGTAATTTCATATCGATCCCCCACATGCATTGAACAAAAACTCAGCAACTTATATACAGAATGAGTTTTAAATGTCCCCCCCTTAACTTTTGAAAAAGGAAATATGTTTAAAAACCTTTTGGGTAATGTTTTATTTCCGTTTGACGTACTTTGCGTCACCCCCAAAAACCCGGGGGGCCCCAAAATCTTTAAATACAACCCCCTCTTGTGGCATCTCAAAAGAAAGGGAATATTAATACAAGTTCAACGACTCAAAGAGAAACTTTTATCTAGACTCGTTTTTTTGTAATGGCCATTTAAAGATTGCAAGAAATCATATTTAAAATGCTACATTTCACATAAAAAAGGTGTTTTATGACAAAGTTGTCTTCAAAATACCCTATGGGATTATGTTATGGGGTTGTAATGTTTCCCCAAAAATATTTTCAAGAACAATTTTTCATTAAAAAAATTGTATGTAAAATGTGGTATTTTAAAACTGATTTCTTGCAATCTTTAAATGGTTATAAAAAAGACTCAATCGACCTTGCGTCGTTGAGTTTGTGTTGAAATTCCCTTTCTTTCGAGATTCCACAAAGGAGGAGTTTGTATTTATTTAAATTGAGGGGCCCTCCCCCCAGTTTTTTGGCAGGGGTGGGTGACCCAAAGTACGTCAAAACCAACTTCAGAATCCTATAAAAACATTACCTAAAGAGTTTAAAAGGTTTTCCTTTTTAAAAGTTAAGGTGGGGCATTTAAAACTCACTCTGTATATGACATGGTACTTAGTTTGAAATTTCGCTTACACAATTTTCCAAGAACCCCAGTTTCTCGGAAGCTTCAATAATTATGTTTTGTACACGTCTCAATAAAACTGCCAAGTAAGTTAGTACTGTATAAACCTGTTATCAGGAGACAGGCGCCTATCTTATCTCAAGGTGATTAAGTCTCCTAGACTATTTTTACCGTGTTTCTATGTAGTCTCGTAATGTATGTAGTTTACAACATCTACATCAGTTACAGATAACATTGACTGCTATAAATTTGATAATGCTTTACAAAAGTGTAGCGAGGATTAATTACATAAGGGTAAATCCAATTGCTTTACAAGTAGGGAGGGGGGCAGCAGCGGGTTCGTATTTCATAACCCTCATAGTTAAAAAATGTTCCGGAGGCAAACCACCATATATTTTCAAGATTTGAGTATTTGTGTGGTTTTTTAGATGAAATTTGAACTCAATATAATATTGCGAGTTAAAATTTGTTTGCTAAGCGGTTTTTTCATAGTACTGTAAAAAAACCTTAACCGGTGAGAGCCCTCTTGTTTATTACATTTTATGGAACTGACACTGTTAAAAAAGAGATATAATAATTTGAATCCTAATAAGTTTCATCGAGCATTTAAAAAAAGAATATAATTTTTTTAATTTTAAATTTACCTATGTGGTTTGTTATAATTCAAATAAAACGTTTGGGTCAACCACAATGCAAAACAATTTTTAATTGTACAATTAGTTTCATGTATGATTTTTTTTGTTTCAAATCATTTTTATTTTATGTATGATTATTTTATATTTCTCTGTTTTATTCTTCTTTTTACAACTGATGATGATTATCATAGAATAACCGAAACGTATTGTATAATTAATAAACATAAATATAAACATTGTTTTGTATTGTGGTTGACCCCAAAGTTTTATTTTAACATAACTAATTGTTGGAAATTCATTATGGCGGTGTTATTATATTAACATCAATTTCTACGTTAAAAGAATATAACAATGCACCCAATATGCGTTTATTATATTTAAAAGCAATGTGCATTAAGCAGTGTTGAATTAAATGGAATAGAATCAATTATATTATCATATCAGAAGATGATTGACAAAACATAAATCATTGCTGAAGTTTGAATCAGATTTTTTAAAGTTTATCTCTAAAGTGCCAAAGTAAAGTAGTTGCCTGCTTAAGAATATCAAAACTTTGAACAGTCTTGTTTCCTCTATTTGAGTTTCTTAACCGAAACAGAATATAATAACTGGAAAATTGTGACTGGAAAACTGTTGTAATTTCAGAGCTTGTATGGTTTCGTAAAAAGTGAATCTTATTCTTATGCGAAGGTTAAAATTAGACATGCTAATTTTTATGAAATAAGACAGAGTTTATCTGTGTTTGCCTGCTTTTAGATTGTTTATAAACATATTTGTAGTTTCTTGAATAAGGCTTTAATATGCTCTACTTGTCCCAACTTGAACCTTTAATCGCACAAAACCTAAAATAAGTATTAAAAGTTTGTGGAGAGGTAAACCTAGATAATATTCTTATTTCTTTCAAGTGTTGTTTTTTTCAAATATCATTAATACTACGTTTTCATTTATTTCGCGCAAACCTCTGCAAAGACGACGACGCCCTCCCAGGTACTGCTCTACAGAAGATACCGATACTTCTAATCTGGGTTCGATTCCCATGCTATTCTTAGAGTACGAAGACGCCAGTTTTAGCCTTGATGAGTCAATGACAATATGAAGTCAATGACGGTCGGAATGTACGATTCTGAGAGGTCAATCTGAATTGACCTTTCGACTCTAACTGCGTCATAAGTCATAACCAACTTCACTTTACTAATATCTGTTGAGCTTTTGCAAAGGAGTGTCGTACAAATTTACATTTACGTATTGATAGAAATATAAAATATGTTACGTAAAATAAATAATAGAAGTAAACCATTAGTAAGGAAATGTTGACAAATAAACTATTTTGTTTTGCTTTCGTTTTATAATAGTCTTGATAGCCTGCGTGAAATACTGGGTAATTTCTTTAGAAGATTATTTTTAGGTTGTTTTCGTCTCTAAGGATTACTTATTATATTTTAATTACAGTACGTACTGAAAGTATATACTGTAGTCAAATTATTTTATAGTTTTACCTATAATACATACGATGTGAATAAAATCTCTATATGTATAAAGCTAAAACCTCATTGAAGCAGAATTCCGAACCAACTAGAAGTTTTCGCTTTTAAAATTACTGCAGTCATTAACGTGCAAACGCTCCAAAGAGTAATGTGATAACTCTAGTGGTAAATTAAAAATAGCATTGTTAAACATACCTACCCATCTACAAAATAAAACAAAACCAAAACAGCCTTATGTTTCCAAAAATTGACAATTTTATAAAGTTTGCAAAATTTATCTTGTAGCATATCATTGTAAAGCTGTGATTACCCAAAAACAGAATCAGTAATTTTTGGCCAAAGATTTTGTAGAGGATAGCTACCGCGTCCATTTATTTGCTCAAACATAATTAAACACGCCATTTTGAACCGGGGCGTCGTAATATTTTTGTAATATACCAATGAATTTGTGTTTTATACCCTTTCAAATGATGGGGTAAAATAAATATTTAAGGGCCACCCCCGACTTCTCCTGTTGGAGGGGGGCAAACCCCAAAAATATTCCAACAAGTTCACCTCTAATACATATACACAAGCACGTTCAAACATTATTCTTCAAAAGTTAAGGGGAGGGTCGGACTTTTCGGAAACCTGGTATATACATAAAGTGTGGAAAAAATCTCAAAACGTTTGGTGCTCATTTCATGGTCCCGGGTTTCATGTGCGGGTCTTACCATGCTGACGGCATGAATATCTCATTTTTCCAAAGGAAATTCGATAGCAAAAACAAAACCGTCTTATTTACAACCAACAATACAACATACTGCAGAACATTGTGTGGCTCAAAGTCACCAACATTGTGTGAGTACGGCCTACTCACTACAGTACTGTTTGAACCGCCTCCTAAAACAACAATGTTTGACAAACATCTCCTCGTGTGACCGGCAGAGCGCTCCATTCATCGTGTAAGTGAGGCTTACATGTGTGTGTGTTGTGAGCTTACAAGGGCAACGACCTTTATCTCTGCACTGACATTTTATAGCGGACTCCGTTGCCTTCAAGCAGCTGTTATCATTTATGTACTCTAGTGATATCGTGGTTTTGGCGAGTGATACGACCTGTGAAATTAAATGGCGCAAGTTTGAAATTTATTGTGGATAGTAGTTACTTTTCAGTTGTTACTGGATGTAGGCCGTGTTGTTTTGAATTTTTTCTCACTTCCCCACTTTAAGCGTGCTTTAAGCAGCTTTAAGAGTGCTGCTTCTTTTTTTCTGTTCCAGTGTTAAAGTAATGTTGGTCAATATTCTGGTTTTGCCTCCACTTCAATTACTGTGACAAAGTATCTAATGAAGATGTGCTCTCGAGGAGACTTCAGCGTGCTGAAAAATATTGCATCCGTTTTCAAAACGCGATCGTTTTATATTTAAAAAAAATTTTTCTTTTTCAAATTATAAGGAACTTAGCAAATACCTAGATATATTTGTTGCATTATCTTATCAAGTGTCACTCATCTCCCTATCAGTCGGACTATTACTTTAGCACCACTGTAATCCTTAAGTATATAAAGAGGTTACATCTTGTTGAGTAACGAGTTGTTGTCCATTTCATTGCACGAGGCTACTACAGACTATTTTTGGCCAATCATTTATCGTTAGCGACTGTAGATTTTGAAATGGAGTGATATAGAATCGAGTATATTTAGGAAAGTGCTCGATTTAGGACGGAGGTCAGGACTTGGCTCCTGCGGGCGTCTCAGGAGTGGAACCTATCATTTGAGGACGTGAATGCTAGTGTGATTTTTTACATTTAAATTTTACCTATTGATACTTATTTGACTATGTTTAAGTTTAAATGGTCAATCACAGTTTTATTACAATGGAAATGTAGTATTAATTTTAATTATCATTCTAAATATTGTAATATATGTACATTTAAATTGCATATATTGCACTGTAATATAGTTTTTGCATCGTGAAAGAGAGGACTTTAATCCTTTATGGTCCCAATTTTGTCACCGATAAAGAGCTTCAATTTAATTTTAGTTGATCGCACTTTTTAGGATTATTTATATAATAAATAATTCTTTCAGTTCTCTCAGATATTTGCTTTTGTTTGTGCTTTTTTATTGAAATCTCTAAAATAATGTATTATTTGGTTTGAGCTTGCGAAAATGCAGCTTATAAAATGGATCGGTACAGTAATATATTTGCTAAAAGATAACGGTTATATACAAAACGTATTTGTCAACTGACCTAAATTTGTAATGACGCTATAATACTATGTACGCTATAGCTGATAATTACAATATAAGTTGGTTATTAGAATAAGAATAATATTTGTTCATTTTGTATATTATGACGAGGAAAATGTCAAGGGCTATCACGTTGTTGGCGCCAGCGCGGGTATTTTTAGCAAGATCGCGCGCAAAACATTTGCTCTTATCAGCTGACTTTAGACCTTGCTATCCCAACACAGAGATAACCACAAATCTTGGAGTGTTGTGTATAATAATTATACTTGAATTAAAAACACCCGTATTATATATAATATATATATATAATTTTAATTGATTTTGAACTGTTGATTATTATAATGGAGCGTGATCATCAATCCTTGGAATGGAACGGGTGAGTTGTCTTGTAACGTATGTAAGTGTTACACAAACCTTAAATTTGTATGATCTATTTTTTGTTTTGAGAGAGCCTAGCACAATTCAATATAGATCTAAATATTCTTTAGATTTTAATTTAATTTTTATGAGTTATTGTTGAATTTTAATCGACTACTGTGTTTTACTGAAATAATTTTCTTTCTACAATAATGATTAATAACTATATTTGCAGTGTAGGTACATAACTAAACATACGCAATGCTAAAGAAAAAATGACAAAACCAGCAACACTTATTGGGCTCTATCCCAAATCTACATGCAGGCGTGCATTTTTCAGACAACTGTTATTGAGACCTTTGAACACTTAATTTAATACACTGTACACAATGCCTAACATTAACGTTTACTACATTTGAAATGACATAGCAAAAATATAGTTTGATGCTGTATTCTAGGTGTTATTAGAATATTTGTTATATATATGTAGAGTATGAGTATAAATAATGTATATTGATCGATAAGTATTACAGTTTGCACCTTCGTGGTAAGCAAAAATATTATATTTTAAAAACATATTATGGTACAAATAAAGTTTTGATTGATGATTAATCTTAAACACACCATGTTTAAAATATCGTCAGTAAATCCCACTAATAAACCGTGTATAAATGTTTTAATGATTTCAAATTTAAAATATGCATGTTTTGTCGTTTACAATAAAACCTAAGAAACAGCCGCCTCAGTCAGAACTTCTATTTTAAAACTGCAATCGGTTTGCTAAATTACTTAAGTTAGATTTAATAGATACAAACAAGCTGTCCGAGATTCTAGTGTAACTCAAACCTCAACACGGTCTACACCAAAAATTAAGATACTAAACAAAGTCATGGGCAAGTTGGTTGGCCTTACGGTAAAATACTATTTTATAAGTAATCAATATTTTTTCATATTTTAAAGCAATAAAGCAATTTATTGATTTTGGCTCATATACATTCTACACAAACTTGGTTTTGTTTAGAGAGGTAATAGTCTAATAATTTAACTTTAATTTTGAAAAAATGGTGTGGACTTATGGCAATTTTAATGTGCTATAGAAGACTTAATTCATAGGTACCAACGTAAACACCTATTTCTCAAGTCTAGAGTATTTGTTTACTAACTACTAAGCGTGAATGATTATTCAAACTAATACCATAGACTAACGGACTCTATAGTAGAGTCTCTAGTCTGTGCTAATACCATTATACCAGGACACACATAAATCACTCGACTTACCTCATAAATATAGAAAATATCCAGTGAAGCTTTATTTGCTCAGGAACCACAGAACGATTTAACTACACAATGTTTACGAATACAAACTGCACTTTACCGAGCGCGAAGTTACTGGCAAGAGCGCGCGTCGCGAACTGACATCTAACAGATGATTACAGAATCAGTTCAGAGATTCTCCCACTCTGCGCCAGCTGATGTGTGCTGCTCTCTTGAACTAGTGTGTCAAAACTGCCGCGAACATTTGAATTTCTTTGCCGGAAGTTGCCAACAAAGCTCAAGAAGTGTTTTTTGCCTGTTGAGTACCAACGTAGTAATGCTAATGAGGTATCGTCAGAGGTAGTACGACGATAGGGATTGTACGAGCTAATTACTAACTCGTACTAAAGCAAAGCACTGAACTTTGACAGTGCAAACTAAATAAAGTGCACGAATGACGACTTTATTGATCCAATGTTTTACAAAAACTAAATGTAGCAATTTAAAAGGTAATACAAACTATAATCTTAAAAATATTAATATAGAATATTGGTAAAAATTAATATTACACATAAAAGTCACTTGGCAAAAAATTGCACTTCTATTTAGTCTTAACGCTGAAAATGTGATTAATTAAAATTTCTTTATACAAGAAAAACAGCTTAGGCTACAATAGAAATAAAATTACCTTGACTGACAGGTAACCTTAGTAAACATTTCAAAGTAAATGAAGTATTAGGCCCAAAGAAATTCAACGCATTTAGATGTGATACATAATGGAGAGCTTGACGCCTTAGAGCTCGCTGATCGCCAATAATACCATTGACTTTTAATGTTTGGGTATTTATAAAGTCAATATGTTAATACCGACTACGGTTGACTTTAAATATAACTTTAAAATCAATGTCAATACTATACTAGTAGAATACATTCATAGTATCTTGTGCAAAGCAACTGTTATATTTAAAATTTAATTACAAGACATGTTTTGTCCATATTAAACATCTTCAGTTTACAAATAAAATAACAGTGGATTTGTACAAGATACTATGAACTTATTCAACATAGAACAGTTCCACTAAATAGATAGATGGCTCAACAATCAACACTATGCCATTGACTTTAAATGTTTAGGTTAGGTTTGATTGGTAAAGTCATTGACTATACCATTGACTTTAAATATACATTTAAAATCAATGACTATACTAGTAGTTGAGTATACCCACTCCTCTCATAGTCTTTGGGCAGATTACAGAACGAGAATCTGTGGGTTGACAAAAAATATTAAAATAGCGAACATAACATAGGAAAAGCTTCTGCTGTCATTATTTCTGTATTATGTAACTGAATTTAATGTTATTAACTCTGTCCATTGTAATTATAATATATGGCTATCTACTATAAATTGAGACAATGATTTCCCTCATACTAAATGGGCCAATGGTTTAATGGCTTGGGATTGGGCCAGATAGTGACATCTTCGTCTTACATTGTATTGCAAGCTAACCTCAATATTTTTGTGTTTGGTCTGGGCGTATATGAATCATACCTAAGTGCTAACTTTGTGACTTGGAATTGGTGAATTAATTTTCAATGGCTTCAGTTAAGGTCCCAGAACAAAAAGTAATATTGTGTGGAGAATATGGCGTAGGTAAAAGCTCTCTTTTCAGAAGATACGCTTTCAATACATTTGTTACATCAGCTAAGAGGCAATCAACCTTAGGACTTGATCATTACAATAAAGAATACAGTGCCAATGGAAAATCCATTAGGGTAAGTACTTTGTTGCCCAATCCTTTGTAATTTAATGCTTCACAATTGTTTGATGCCTTAGCCTCTTATGTCTTAGGACCAACGATTGATAGGCCATTACAGTTTGAATCAATGATACCTAGTATTTGTGCTTGAGACGTCAGTTAAAAACTGTAGACTGTTGAGATTGGCATTGTGAGTTACTTAGTCTTTTAAATTGTTTTCTTAGTAGGCTTTCTAAGTAATCCGTTGACATACAACATTTCTGAGTTTGCTTGTGCCTATGTCACAATGGCTGACACAGTCTTATACATGTAGTATTTGACAATAATCTTTATTAGTTAGCAAGGCTCATATAAAAATATCTCATAAATAAAATACACGAGGAATAACAAATAAAATAATAGTCCTGCTATTATATTGTCGTCTCTAAGAATGCCACACCATAGAATGGTCGAAACATCTAACAATTGTAGTATTAGTTCTCTGACGTGGTATGATACCGAAAGCCTAAAATCAAGTACTGACTCTGGCCACTCAAGCCCACGCATTAAAAAAATAATATCAAGCGTGGGATTGGAACATTAATGTTGAACATGAAACATCTGTGATCCAGCCTTTCTGTTAAAAACTTATAAACAGTAGGGCCTATCTTATCTGTTTCCAGCTGCAACTGTGGGACACGGGGGGAATGGAGCGAGTAGCTTCCATCACATCTAGCTACTACAAGTTTGCGGAGGCTGCCATCTTGGTATTCTCCTTGGACAACGCCGCTTCCTTTCACGTTCTTTCCCAACACCTTCTGGACATAGTCACGTATGCAGAGAATGCCAAAATATTTTTATGCGGAAACAAGTCTGACTTAGAAGGTGATACTCCTCAAGTAACAGAAGCAGATATGGAAAATTTCGGGTAAGTCCTATGTACAAAACCAGACTATGTACAAAATCAACAATGTTGTTTCTAAGCCCTTAATCAGTGAATTTTCTTAGTAAAAATGAGTTATTCATGCTGTCAGCATGGTAAAATTCATACCCCTGACCATAAAATTAGCATAGATCCTGACCTTCAGGTTAAGCATTATTTTAAAACTATAGATATGTATTTTTGCGGGAGCTCTCTACAGGTCTGAGTTTTGTCCGATTCACATAGAACTTGTAACAAATGTTCCTTTTGAAAATATATCAGTTAAGTTTGTTATCAAGCAAAATAGGAATACCGAAATTCCACTTTTGGAGTGGAGGGTTTGCCAAAAAGCAGGTTTAATGAACTAATTACTATTAGTAAATTTCAACCAGTTTTGATGAAATTTAAAATATAGGCCTACATGTATTGTAATGTTACCCACCAATATACCAAAACCCTAAAGCTATGGGAATTGGTTGTGTGGTTTAAAACGTTGGCAAAAAAACTCATTTTGACCAATTACAGCGGAACGAGTACCTAGTTTAATGAATTAGAAATATTTAATGACCACTGACAAAGATGAGTCTTTGCATGGGCTATAACAGAACATATATAACAACAACAAAAACTAGTAATAATATAAGTATAAGAAATATAAACAAACATAAATAAAAAAACATAAAATAAAAAAATATATAAAAAGAAATAAAATAGAAAAAATAAAAGTAGAAACAAAAGCAAAACAATGAAATTTAAAGTGAGTTCTCCCTTGATGGTATGTATTAAAACTAGCAGTAAAAGAGCATGTAAATCTGAGGAAGAAGGCAGAAGCAAGATTGTGATCGGGAAGGTGATTGATGGAACCAACAAGTATAGGCCCTTTAAGCCTGGGTTTCCTAGATCACGCTGGACGGACAGCGTGATTGGACATCGGACATGATGTAATCAACCTGGAGTCTGAGCCTTGTATCGTTACGCGCATGGTGTCCTAGGTACGCCGGACAGGACAGAGTCACGCCAGACACACTGTTTCCCGCCACTTGCTCTGCAGCACTCTGTAGTCTGTCCGGCGTGAGGTCTTGGCGTGTCCAAACAATATCCAACCCCGCGGATATTTTGTCATTTCACGCCGGACATTCACATTGCCTCAGTAAACACGTGCTTGTGGTTTTAGGTCATTATGTAGTCAAAAGTGTTTAGTGTGGACCAAGACGAGAAGTTAATCGATTTGGTTCGTCACTCTGACGATTCATCCGTACTCGGTGGTTTTTTATTTAAACAACAGAGGTTACAAAGACCAAACGGTTAAAACAATGTTTTACCTTAAAATTAAAAACAGCTTTTCTGTAGCTGAGATTGGCCTAGAGACTCTGTTGTATGGTTCCTTGGTAAAATCGTCACTTATTTAGACTAGAACTTTCGAAAGAGTTTTCTACTAACCCTAAGTATTCACCGAACTTGGTTTCATTTGCTAAAAATATAAAATCGTAATCTATAAGCACCCTCCTTCCTTCTGTTTTGTACATTTTGTGCCATTCAGTGATTCTGGTGAACTGTACTATCGACAAACTCTCATTTGCTTCCTCCAACAATACGTGAGTACTAAATCTGTACTAAATTAATAAACTAAAATAAACTTATTTATATTCCGCTCAAAAATCTGGGAAATTAGTTTGTTGGGCAATAAAACTATCAGACAAATTAGGTGTAGGAAACCAACTGACATATAAAAACAATTTTTTATATACTGGGGATAGGTCAAAAATAAAAAAATCGGCGTGAAAAGTGGGAAACTTCTTCTAGGTCTCACCACTAAATCACTAATTTTTGCCCCACTCTCTGAGGAGAAGGCATAATGAATGTGGCTTAATGAAGGAGAGTGATGAGTGGTAGTAATGAGTTATTATGAGGTGTAGTCTTGTTACAAACTAAGGTCACTCTCCTTAGAATGGGTCATTAATTAATAGCCCAACGACCATGGAAAAACAAGGACCAACGGCTTAACGGACTCAAACCACGCGGGTGATGGTCTGATAAGTCTAAACGATGGTGGAATTGATGGTATCATCAGATAATCTGAGAGATTTATCTGCAGCTTTAGACCTATATCATCCTCAAACCTGACCTCCATGAAGCTGGATTACAGGGCCACGCCACGAGTCCCAGTCATTAGATACATTAGATCAAGGTGCATCTTTGAAAGTAACATCACTCTTATGAAATAAATACTAAATAGTCCAACATGATATGAACCATTCTAGTGACTCAACATAGGTGTTTGAAACCTTGGACTGTTTTAGTTTATGGCCAATAAAAAATAACTTTTCTTTTCAAATTTTACAACTTTCAGTTTGAAAACTTCCATAAATATGGTTGCTTAGGTAGGTCTATTTAATTTAATTTTCCCCCGGTATCAGCTCTTAGTTTTAAACAATTTCCAGTGAACAATGCCACAACCTGATCAGCGGAACGTTCAAGACGTCGTGCAAGACGGGCGAGGGAGTGGAAGAGATGTTCCAGGATATTGCTCAACACCTGGTGCAGTCGAACCGGTCACGGATGGAGCTACAGACTGTCGACACAGACTCGTTCAAGATCACCAATGTAGAGGACATTACGGAAGACCCGACATGTTTGTGTTAACGTTGGTAACAACTCCCGTCAGCTGTGTTGTCATTAAACAGTTTGAATATTAGCCCTCTCTCATCCCTAAGCTATAAAATAAAACGCTAGGATGGCTGGTGTCCCGTGTCGGCCCTTTGCCACACGCTGCATCTGCTTCAAAATACTAAATCTATATTACCATGTGTCTGTGCATCCACTAACTGCTGCATTTGATGGTTGGTGGTAGTTTGTAAAAGTGAGTTTGGGCCAGTTTGTTCTATTGACAAACAAACTCAGGTACTGATAATATATTATTTCAAAGATTATACAGATAAAAACATAAATTAGAAGAAATTTGCTAATAACTAGAACGAAAAAAAGTGGGCAGACATCATGCAGCATGTTGCAATTTTATTGGGTCCTGTAGCGTTGGGCATGGCTGTGGAAACATATGCAGGAGATGGTTAACAAACATTAGCCTATTTTCTTCTTTTTTGTTTAAAGGCCTGCTTGTTCCTAAGAGTCTGGGTAGTATAAATTATTTTAGTCCTACTGAACCGTAGATGGTACGGTATCTTATGCACTGCTTAAATTTAACACAAAAGTCACGTTGTCTGAGGTGCTGTGAATGACTATTAGTCCTGAATAGTGAGTTCAATGAACTCAAATTTAATAGTACTAGAATTAGAATGATCACCATTATAATTAAAGTAGGCCTAATACATTTTATGTTTGCAAACAAAAATAGTCAAAATACTAAAGGAATTATGAAAAACATGACACTTGCACTGATAAAATTAGTTATAACTTAAATAACAACACAAGAACATGGAATATCAAGCTAAGTTCAAAGATAATTAAGAGCTAAATTACTTGCGATATTAGATACTAGTCATAACACACATAGAAGGAAGGGTATCCTCAAACGTTATCTATCCTAGTAGGGTTACTTTTTTCCTATCAGAAGACAATCTGTGCCAAACAAATTGAATATTAAAATTAATAATCATTACAAATTTTACACCATTTATATTTTCTTAGATGTTTACAAAATACTCAATTTACAAGTCCTAAGAGTTTAGCATGATAATAACTTTCAATATTGTATTGAAGTCCCTTAAACAATTAAATGTTTACTTATATATATCATAGATACTCAGAAAAATGTTTATAATAACTTTCATTATAATTTTACCACTTTGTAATATTGATATTTATTACAGTATTTTGTGAGATAGTTTTCAAAACTTGTGCATAATTTTCCTACAGAAGACAAACAAAGATACATTTTAAGGGTCGTTTTTCAATTCAGCCTTAACCGGCGGTTAAAATTAGGACAGGGATCCAACCTATAGGAAAACTGGATATTTTTAGGTTAAGTTTTACTTTGTCTGTTTTGATTTTGCATTTTGGTGTCAGAGTTTGTATTTATCTATATTAGCATGTGTACATGTTAAATTCAATAAAAATGGTAAAACTATACCTTTATTGCATGAATGATCTTCAAATAATTCATTTAAATACTTTGAACGTTGCGTGAAAATGTAAACATTACAGACTGTAAACAACTTAACCGGCGGTTAGTTAACCAGCTGCTAACCAGGCAATTGAAAAAACGGCCCTAATAATAAATGTTACTTTTAATTTAATCTTGAATACAGGTAGTTTTAGTTTTTAAAAGAAAATTTCACAGTGTATAAAACTAATTAAAAGCTGGTATTTTACTTAAAAACTTATTAATTGTTAGATTGTTCAAGTTTAAAAAAATAAATAGTAAAAGTTATTAGTTTTCTTTAAAGTTTGTTGCAGTTGAGCTTTCAGCGTACATGGTTTTGGTTCCTAACCTTCAAATTGAACCCAAACACTGATTTCATAGTAAAGCGATCTTGTCTGTAGTTTATAATTGCATTATTGTTGAATATGGTAATGTTGGAAGAATAACAATATTGTAAGTAGGTATATGTTATGATTGATTTGAACTTTTTTTGTGAAAGAGACCATGGAAGCTAAAACTTGTCAGCATGGCTTTATTGACTTTTAACTGATAATAGATTTGCACATCTTAAATTAAAGGAAATCTATTAAGAGTTATTGTCAAGGTAAGTCAGTAACCTGTAATGAAACAAAAAGTGGTAACCTAAACTCATAAAATCAGCTCAACTTGATACGTTTTATTCGTGTACTTTATAAATCTGTTTGTGCATATTACACTTTTTCATCAAGCTTTTGATGTATAACTTGGTAACACTTCAGTCCCACTAGCTCATACAGTGAAAATTGGGTTGGCCGGAAAAAAAAAAACTTTCAAGAGATGTGGTAACTTCTGCCAATGTTGTGACTGTTGGTACAGGGTCAATTCCCTCCATTCCCCTTTCAAAGACTGCCGACTGGTGCAAGTCGTGGACTTTTTTGTGCTCTGATTTGTTTGAAAATAAAATGGCTTCTCATTTCAGCCAAGAGAATGGATGATTTACAGTTTCTAACCTGACGTTTTGGGAAAATCATGGACAATGTCATTGGCTGTGTCAAATTGTGCAATGCCTCCATAGAAGGCCATTTGTGAAACATTTTATTTGTATAAAAACTTAAATTGGGGAGGTTCCTGTACACAAAATCCGTAACGACTCGTAAATATCACATAATTGTTTATGTTTTATTGAAACTTTCATAGTCAGAAGATTGCCAGTATGGTTTTGGATAAGTGGGACTGAATTGTCACTGTACATTACTTTAAGTCATATACACATAAGACTCAACCCTAGAATAGCCTTTGTCTTTGTCATCTTTATCGCATTTTATAACCTTTCGGTTTATTTACTATCACTACAAACAAGAGCTATTTTAACACCTAGACGAGATGTTTTGCATGTTTCTGTAGTGGAAATTGCATTTGTAAACAAAAAAGTGGCAAAATTCATTATTTTCAACTGATTTTTTGTGGCTCAAAGAAAAACTTTAGTTTTGGTACATCATCGAAAAAAATAATAAAATTAAGAGCGTTCCTTTTTACTACCATTTCCAGCTGTTTTGCTATTTACAAAATAAGATATCACAACTAGAAAAAGATGCCTCATAGTAAAAAAGTTGAGTCATTCATGCTGTTAGTAAGATTTATATGTCTGCAGGAGCATGAATGTATAACTCAAATGTACAATTTTAAATATTTTCAAAGGCAATAAGTTTGGTAAAATATATGGGAGTTCAGTAAGTTCAACATTACTGATGATAGCAAAACAGTTAAGCTCAACTTAAGTTGGTCAAAAACTAAACGAGCCCTAAAATATGTTTGTGGAAAGTACAGTACCTCATACAATGTACGGAGAGTCGGTAAAACTGCCGATTTAACCAAGTAGTGATGGTCAATATATCAGAAAAATGCTTCTTTTATGTATTGTGATTATTCATTATTGTTGGTGCGGAATACATAATTTAAATAATAAGCAGTATGCTAGTCGTATTATTATTGTCCCGTGAGTTTAAAAATAATTAGGGCGTTTTTGCTTATAGCACAATTTTTTAAAGATGTACTGTAACGTTTTGTAAGATTTTTTTAGATGTTAGTACTTATGCCTGTTAAGCATACTATTATTTATCGACTTGTTCGCTTGTTTCAGCAAATGACATTGTATTATACTGATATTGTAATGTTGAGTTGAATATAAATTTATACATATCGCATGTTTGCGTTTTATTACCACTGTATCTATGATCCGTAAGTGAGAGACTACAGTGCTCCTTTATCATTTACTCTCATTTAGTCATTGCATCATCAGGATCCGCATCAGTGCTGTGACAATGCCCGGTGCAAGGGGTCTGCTAAAGTTAAATTTGTGGACACTTGATTTTAGAGTGAGTAATTACACCTCCTGTAAGGAAGCCGAAGTACTTGCTCGATAATTTGAGTTTTAGCTCTTTAAGGAGTTAATGCCAAAAAAGTAATTTTCCAATGTGTTTTCATTTTTATTTTAGGCTCCAAAGTATTGTGAGAATATTAGCATCATACAATAAATATCAACCTGATACACTTAATAAAATAGTTATTTAATTGTATCCAAGCTATTGTTAAATAATATTTTACAATATTTTCAGTTTATGAACATTTACTAGTAAACGTATTGTACGTCTGATTAGCATAGGGCCTCATCATGGGCATGTAATCAAAACCAATCTTACCCGCATTACACGGCAGACGACAGCTGATTGATTGAACTTACAGACCGCGCCAATTAGGATGAATCCCGGAGAGGGGAGTATAAACAGCTGTGACGTAGCTCCCACCACTTTTCCCCTCACCGGCTTAGTATAGTCCGTTCCAACAGAATCCAAGATGGCGGTTTGTTTACAAATATTTAAATTGTCTTGTTTTTTAACATAAAAAATTATTTATTTCGATCGTTTGAATTCAGTTTGGTTGATTCTGTTTTATTATTTTCAACAGTTGTTTCACAATAAGTGTTAAAGCCAAATCCAAACTTCTATTTGAAAGCTGACAAACAACAAGATGAGGTTATGTTATTTGTATAGCTACAGCTAGGTTTGCTTGTCACCGACTGTACTAAGCAGAGTGGAGAGGGAAGAGTGATCTACGCGCATGCACAAGTCGCACTTCATCCTAGTTGGCACTAACTGTACTTGTATAGAGTGTCTCAGTTATTGTTGAGCTCCGATTTAAGTACCATTATTAAAATTAAAGTATATGATCTGGTATTTTTTTGTATGCCAATTTGCACTTCACCTTCTTCACTGGTCACGAGCCGCTACTGTGCCAACAAAATGTTATTCAATACATATGAAAATCATAGGAGTGAATAAGGAATCAATCTAAAAGGCATTCATATCGTAGAATTATCTGTTTATTCATTATATTTTTACAATTAAAACTTAAAATAAATAAAATAGTAATAATTTCACCAGAAAATAAGGTTATTGATGTTCAAGACTAAAACTTTAATAATTACTGAATGGTCTTTGGTTGAAATAAAACAAATAACTTATACAATACTAGCAGTCGTACATATATAAAACTATGAGTGACTTGAAAGAGCTAATTAATTGAATACACAAATGGATCAATAATATTCAAGTAAGGCAGTCGGCAATAGTTGGCAAAGTGGTTAAAATGTCTAGGGGTGGATGGGTCTCAAGAACTCAAGAGTTTCTCAAGAAAACTAAAATCTCCAAAATTGGGTTGGAATTCCCTGGAAACAAGAATTTTCAAGGTAACTGGTCAATTGGGACTTTTCTCAGCAGTTTTAATATCATTACTAAAAAGACTTAGGGGAATTATTCCCATGAACAATTACTTGCTACTGATCACTATTAAACTTACTAGTTTTATGGTTATTTTAATTTCCATGTAACAAGTGTGCCTGACGAGGACAGATTTGCTAAGATAAATACTTTGTGAAATATTGCCGATAATCTCCACTTCAAGAAAACATTTGTTCTAATAACAGTCAATTTCATCCGATTCTGATGTACATAAATTATTTTGATATTATTCATTAATATACCAAAAACTATGAAATTCTGTTCAGTCATTTCAAAATGGCGGCAACTATTTTTCAATTTTGCTATAACACCAGGATAAGTTGTCAGAATTTAATAAAATTTGAAATGTGTTTCCGTTTGGCGGGAAAACCCTATGCCATCCATCCTTAGAAACCACCATAATGAAAAATATGCAGAACAACACCTAGTAACAGTCTTATTTACAATACAATACACTTTGACAATACAATATTTCGTAAGACAAAGAGATTTCTTATCTACATCATTTACACGGTGGGAACTACCCAAACAAATATTTTCTTTAGAATTTTTGCTTTGAAAGAACTGATGATGAAGACTTAAATAAGTTATTAAAAACAATGTTTTACAATAAAGAAATTATAATTCAGAATGTTTCTGAACTTTGATGCAAATTTCATACAGCTCTTGAAAACTTAACTAAAGCTGGTTTTTAAGAATCAACTAACATAACAATGATAACATATTTGTAATTTGTTTGACTATGATCAATTATGCTAAATGAAAAACCTGTCTCTCAATTGCCATTGGATGATTATTTTTAAACGTACAACTTTGAACCATCTTATAGAGCTTTTAGCTTTGAATGATTGCATTTACATTGAAACAAATGCATTTTTCATGTTTTATAATGGAGATCACAGTGAATGTGTTAACCGAACACTTTAATGACAGCTGAAACTAACAAAGCACTAAACTACTCCAACATTAAAATTTCAACGAATGATCTTATTTGATTTGTAGAATCACTGCTTTAGTGCTTGCTTTGCCATCAAGAACAAATTTCCAATGACTGCACTGTTTAATAATACCGAATACCTCCACAGTCAAAGGCGTTTAATCACAGAGTATGCAAGGCTTTCTTTGACAGTGTCACCAAACAAGTTGTAGCTGGCATCTCATTTTATAATGTCGTGTCAATGTGATTTAGCAATTTGTTTACTTTAATATTGGGCATAAAAGTATACAGAAATGAAATTGATTTAAGCTAAAGTTGGCTTAGTTTTAACACTATACTGCTATGGTTCTTATTTGTAATGTTTTCTAATTTGAATAAGTTTAAATTGTGCATATTTTTGACATATTATATACTTTTCTCGTCAGTTCTTGCAAGAAATTGTTAAATCAATGCAAAGTATTTATATAATTTCAGACATGTATATTTAATGTAAAATATGTTATACCAATGGTAATATCATTTATTTTAAATCGCTGGATAAAAGAAAAATATTATTTCGATTTAGCTTTAAAAATGTTGCATTTACATTGATTTAAAATGCATTTTCATGCCCCAGATTTCCATGGAGGTGGTTAACTCAAACACATGAGTCACTAATGACAGTTGAAACTAACAAAGCTCGGCTTATGACATTATCTGATTTGTAGAAATAGCTTTTTTGGTCCTGACTGCACTTTATTGCACAGTAAGGGTTCATACACCAACATTGTGGGTGTCATCTAAAATTGTTCTAATTGATTTAAGCTAAATGTTGGCTTATTAACGCTATTACGGTTGCTTCTTTGTTTCATGTTTTGACATGTCAATCGCAATGAAAGTGTTAAACAATGCCCAATGTACACTTATAAACAGACATATGTAAAGAGACTAATATAAACTCCATTATAAGACTTAAGAAAGAATTCTAGTAGATTTCTTGTTTCGACATTGGCGTTACAAAACTCAACAAAAGTACATCTGGCAGTAGTCATTTTGTGTTCTAAAACCTAAGAAGGAAGTCTAAGAAGAACTGTAATAATAAGGGCTAACACAATTTTATCGGCCGAGCCATAAATCGCCCGATCACCGACGGTATGCAGTTGGAGAACTACAGGAGTATATAGGGGCTGGCCCACACGGTGCGCCGTCGGAGTCGTAAGTCGCCGGTGGTCGGCCAAATTGTCAAGCTGTCTCGGGATAAGAACCACTGAGCATATAGCTTGCAGACTCACCGATCACCGGACATTTACCGCCGTGGAGAAAGTGGGTGAATTTCAGTACTGTTTGACCTTTTTAGCCTGTACAGTAAAACTCAACAAAAATATCGTGTTCCGCTTATAATATGAAAGTGAACTGTGCAATGAGTGTGTAAACATGAACAACACTAATAATGATATTTTTATTTTGTCATCCAATCAAAACAAGAACAAGTTCTTCAAATAAGGTGAAAAAGGTTCTGTTGTTCTCTGGCCTGGTTGATTGAATAAACCCAGTTTTCAATACTCATAGAGTGCTTTCTACGACGCTTTATGCCGTTACAACATATTATATAGGTTCATGGTGAAGACGAATACATTTTGTTTTGTAAACAAAATCTGAGTCTGGCAGAGACAGACCAGGGTCTTGGTCGATAAAAACCGGTGTGTGTGTGTGTCAACTAACACAAAATACAGAGTTGTTTTGAAATTTGTTTTTACTAATACAACAACAAGAACACGGTTAGAAACAGTTGAAATGAATGATATCCTTTTTTAGGTTATGTAATCTTTATTAGATATTTGGTACTCATTTCTTTGTCATAATTTTTTAATTACCATTGTAGTTGGATTCCATTAATAAAATATACTATACTGAGGGCCAAGTAGACGATGAAATCTTTTCGCAACCAACTCTCATTTTTCTTGTAGTTTGGCCTTGATGCCTGTAGGTGCGCACTTGTTAATTTTGACACCGGTCATTATGACAGTCTATGTTCTCTATTTGCCTCAAATTTAAAAATCACTGTGGTTGATGCTGACAATGTGAACAAAATCTGTGACTAGAGTCACATTTGAGTTGTTGTCCCTTTATAAGGTATATGCTCAATGATTGGAAAGTGTCCGCGAGCCCCATTACTCAAAATGTGTAGTTGATCTAATTCTCTTGAAATGTATGAGCTGTGGCCTCTCACTCCGACTTTAACAAACTGATATTGTACTTTCTCTTTATATTATAAACCGGGACATGTTTGTCGCTTGATACAATCTTGTTTACAAATTTATTTTGGACATACGGCAACAAATATCTTATGGCTTAGAAATAAAATAAATTATTCTAGGAATTTGTAAACTAAGAGCCTGCTCCTAGTTACATAACTACGTATTATATTAAACCAGTATATAATCTATCTAACTTAAAATTATAGAACTATACTATAGGAGCTACTACTCAGCGTAGCCTTTTTGTTTGTGCTTATACCTTTATGACCCAATTACAAATATATTCAACAGGGATCTAAGACTAGCATTCAATTTTCAGTATTACTTTCAAATAAAATAGCACCAAAGATGCTAAATAAATTTTAAAAATGTATCTTATGAGATCTAAAGATTGACTAAGAACAGCAACGAGAAAATAGTTTCGAATTAAGTTTCCTAGAACCTTATAACATTGACAGTCCACGCTAACGAGAGAAGAAACTTTAGGCCTATCCACTAAAAATCACCGATGAACAATGTAAAAAGATGTGTACACAATTTATAATTCAATATATACAGGCCATTTTTAACAAATGCAACGTCATTAGGTAAATAACAGTCAAGGATTTGGATGAATGAACATGCGAAGTGGAGAGGGAGAGGTGGGGTTATAGCGGAGAGTCGGGGGAATTGTCTTTGTGTTGACTGATGGACTGTTGGAGTGCCATGGGCGTGAGCCACTCGCGAGGCAGACATCGCTGGAGGAACGGCACACAGGACGAGAAGTAAGCCAGTCGGTTCACCCAGGACGGGATCTCCTGCCCACAAAGAATCTGCAACACCAACAATCCACTTCAATAACTGGTAAACCCCAGACCAGTGGGGGTTTTGAATTTGTTATCATGTACATCTCTGAAGTATTTTTTTAAATTGTACATACATATTATACACGGTTTAGAATTTAACTTAATAGAATGTACTTGTCAACACTGCAGTGCTATGTTTAGGCCTACACTACAACTGCATATGGTTGTGTAGGAGGGGTGAGGAGTGCAATATATTGTATGTCTATGCATATAACATAACAGAAACGTGAATTCTTTTTATTTATTTAAGTTGTCAACATAAAAGAATAAGATTTATTTGTTATGTCTCAAATTTGTTTCTGCCGGGTACTAGCCCGTTGCAAAAATGCTGGATACGGGCTGTATTCGCCGCATCCAAATTATCGTGATCCGCTCTAGCGGAAGTTTACTGTAATACTTTAAGCTCAAAGTAAAATGCCAAATGTTGCTTTTCCTGACGTTTCTAGAAAAGAACATATGATACTCAAAAACTGATCTGAATGTTAATTCTAAGGTTTATTATTTCCAGTTTTGCATTAGTCATTACCTGAGTCAAAGAGCCTGAGAAGTGATTACAGTTTTTGTTCATCAGATGGTATCTGTCTCCTCTGAAGTCCTTGCCAAGTTCTTGTATTATTCTTTTCACATCTTGTTCCGTGAAATCAGTATGTCCCACATGTATCGATTGCCTGAAAATGTAAATTTAAGTACCAGTATTAGGAAACTTTAATTTCATAAATAAACAATTTACCACGTTCAACACTATGTTTTACCTATATCTTAATTACTCAAGTTTGTTTAATAAATTGTTTACAGTAAAAAGAACTTTTATATTAACGTTTTATGACTAAATTAAAGGAAAATATATAAATTACCTCGTTAATATCCTGTAGATACAACAGTGTAGAAATTGCATTTCAAACAAAAAGTGATCTTCTATAAAATATTTAAATAAATTACCTGAATCTAAATTGTTCTCCAAGCTCCTCTGCATCTCTTGGTGTTATGGCGAAAATTCCAGAAAAAGGGTAAGGGTGACCACCGTAAGCGTACTCTGAACATAATAAAATCCATATCAGTATTGGCAATAATCAATATTTATTATTATTAGGACGGAGCTTTTAGCTACATAGATGGTTGTTATACCTAACACGTAACTGTAATTTTAAATTTCGATTCTAAAGATCTCTGCGTAGCTAGAATACCAGTTGCAGATTGCAGTGACTGATCTAGCACTAGACAACAGATCTCAGTTGTCTACAGGGTGAGACGTGTTAGGTATAACAACCATCTATGTAGCTAAACAATATTTAACACAAATTCTTATCTTGTTGAGTAGATTTTATCATAACAGCAAAATAAAGTTTTTCACTACAACACATTTCTGAACTATCACAAGTTTAGTTAAAATATTGATCTTGGTTTTTAAACAATTTTCTGTCAAACTACCCGCACCCTTGCCCGTGCAGTGCAAATACCGTCCTCATTTATTCATTGTACAATGTTTTAATTTGTATTTTTATTCTTTTATCCACTTTACAAAATAGGTATTTATGAATTAATTGGATAAAATCATACTTATCTAACAGAACACAGCAAGTTGAAGTTAGTGGTACTCTTTCAAGCTCAGTCTCTTTGAGATTTGGTGCCTCAAGGATCAATACTAGACCAATACTAATATTCTAATTTATCCTATAAATGTCAGTAGACAATAGAGACAATATGATTAAAGTTAATTTCAATTTTATAAATCCTGAGAGTACTATTTTATACAGTATAGTAAAGGCTGATGATACTTCACTACATTGAATAACAATAATATCAAAGATTTAGAAATATCATGCTTTAAACAGTTGAATACTTGTGTCCAATATTTTGATGTATTAAATTTAAAAACTAGTCTATTAAAGTCAAACTACCTACATTATAGACTGAATCATCGGTTTGATGATATCAATAATAACAGCCCCCTGATAATGATAAACGACAGAATCCTTGAAGAGTTGACTAGTGTTAAATTTCTTGGAATCCATATTGATAAAGATTTATCATGGAGCTCTCAGGTCGAGAGTGTGTGCACTAAAATTGCATCTGGAATTTTTCTTCTTCGAAACTTATCCGATTATTGTAAAATTAGTATTTTGAGAACTGCTTATTTCGGTTTAATTCATCCTCATTTAAATAATGGCATTGCTTTATGGGGAGCATGTTCTAAACAGAGGTTTATGCGCCTTTTATACTTCAGAAAAAGGCTGCAATTGATCGTATCTAAAGCTAGATTACGAGAACCTTGTAGGGAAATTTTTAAAACATTTAACATATGAACACTACCTTGTATGTACATTTTTGAAGCAGTTGTTCTTTGTCTGACTAAATGTAATTTAGAAACTGGAGCTAACTTTCATGTACATAATACAAGGTATTCTAATGTATTGAGAAATAATTATCACAGGCTTCAGGCTTATGACCAACTCCCTTGTCAAGCTGGAGTTAAATTATATAACAAACTACCTGAAAACATAAAAACTGAACCTAATTTGGGTATTTTCAAACTAAAATTAAAATCATATTTAATCAATAAATCATTTTACATTGTGGGTGAATTTATGGATGACATTCAAACGTAATAAAATTACAACTTACAATATTAAACCTCAATTTGGCCTGTCCGTCCTGTACCATAGGTTTTATACACATTGTTAATTTATTATTATTTTTTTTGTTAATTATTGTATATATTATTATAGTTTGTTTCTTTGTTTGTTTGTATATATTTATATTTATTATATATATATTATAGTTCTATATATATATATAGTCAACACAATTGTTTTTGTAAATTTAGTTTATAAATAAATTGTTAAATATAGAATATTGTTGAATTTACTACATAAAATGTACCGTACCACTTTGGTATTTTAAAGGTGATTGTCTGTAATTTGTATATTCTATTATCCGGAGAACTAGGGTTTAAACACATTTTGAGAACCCAATAAACTAAAACTAATATTTATAATCTCTTACCTTGTCCGTAAATTTCTACTCCTGAATGAAAAACTCCAAGGCCAATGGGAGTAGTATACTCATTGATCCAATACTAAAACAAAAGTAATTGTAACAAAACTACTAACAACTGAACTTTTTATATAGAAAAATAACAATATTTTTTAAAGAGGTTTTTATTATATATTTTTAAAATTCAATATCTTAACATTCCTTTAATGTTCAAATTCCTCCAAGTCAGACATATTTGAGTGGATTAAAAGGGCTTTTATTTAATGAGCATGGTTTTGCCTTTTAAGGCATCTTTAATTTGACACCTCACATTCAGCATCCAACTGGTATCTATCCATTGACGTACTTGTTAACTGTTAAGAAAGGAAAAAAGTAAAAAGAGTATCATTCTGTGACAAAACCTCAAACATAACTGATTTCACAGTAGCTAGCAACATGTTGAACATTTGCAATATCGTAACATGTGCTCAGCAGTGGGAACTACTTGCTGGGCCCACATGACAAGAGTGTCTGTGCGGCGGAAGCTTTGCTTTTGAGATGTGTCTCGCGTCGTCCAGAAAGTCCCCTGGACCCAACCCTTTGCACAGTGTAAACCGTTCAAGGGGCAAGCTGGTGTAGAGCTGCTCACTTCACATAGTCCAAGACTGCAGATTGCAGTGGTCTGGCACCACCAATCTCCGCAGGTTCCGGGGGACTCTCTAAACGGCACGAGACTCAACAACCTCTTAAAGGATGTTCAACAGGCATAAAACAATTCAAAATATCTTCATTTTGAAAATACCATTCAAATCATACTGAAATAAATATAATTAAACTACCACTGAGAAAAGACTTTATTTTTCTAAGCTTCAGAACATCAATTATCTTCATTAAGTGATAAATACCTTGGTTGCATTACTTACCATATCGTAAACATTCAGCATTACTGGTTCTCTCGCCATATTAGCAGTGAGGAGTTCCTCACTATCACTTGCAAAACTGAGACAGCTCGGAAATTGGATACTGCAGCCTATTACAAAGGACCAGGGTATTACTTGCCAAAATCTTTTGTATGTACAAATTAAAATCTAGCCTAGCTTCTGCTAGGAAACATAGATAGTTAAAATTTTAGTTGGTATATATTATAATTATGTCGTGCGTCTTTAAAACAAATGACTATAGGTCTCTAGACTAGGCCCAACAAAAGAATTGTTTTTTTGTCTAATTTTAACGCCTTTACTGAATCAAGATAGGGTAAAACTTACTCTGCCTCCAACCCTCACCTAACTTAAGTCCTTCCATTTCGTTTGTGATAACATTGCAACTAAAACAGTAAAGTAAATTGGAGTCCTATAAATCTTGTACTGTGCACCAATCTCGTCCTTTACAAAACACGTAAGAAGGTTGGGTCTTCTCATTCGTAAATATGTAGGTCAAATCATGTACTTCTATTCCCGTAACATAAAAAGTGCAATAATTAGTAGTCTAAAGTTGACAAGCACTGCGATTTGATAACAAATATTGAGACATTAGGAAATTTAGAGACGAAAGAAATGGAAACGAAATCTGCTTCTCAGCCGACAGACTCTCTCCTGGTGTAGTAAAGAAAGGATGACAGATTGACAGAATTTGACAGTTGGAATCAGACTACCCACAAGGCGACGCAAAGCCCTCTAAAGTTAGTCATGGACCAGGAGCAAAATCATACTAATAAACAATTTTATATCAAATTTAGTAAATATTTATTGTAATAATATTGTGAGGATATTTTTTGTCGAGGCTTAGCATATTGAAAATAAAATATGTATAGATAAATGCAAGTTTTAGGATAAAGGAAGCGAAAAATTAGTTTAGTTTTGTTGGCCTTTGATCAACACAACACCTGTTTTGTCAATTTGACAGTTCAGTTGGGTAGCCGACACATTGTAATAATTGTTTTGCTTTTGTGGGGTTTTCTATGATCTTGATAGAGTGTTGTGATTTCTTGGTATCAATGATTCTTAAGACAATTACAGTTCATGTGTATCAAAGAAAACATCTGCGATAGGTAAGTTTTATTACAAATTAAAATAATCACCACTCAGTGTGTCTTGTGCAATGTGCATGTCCCATCTACATGTATTCCAGGAATTATAATGTAGGACTAGGCCACAGCCTACTTGCTGAGCTAAGATTAGATTCTAGGCCCACTTCTACTAACTAGGTTACCATAGTAGTCCCAATTAAAAGCGGAGTCAGGCTACAATCTTATAAAAAATAAGAGTCTAAAACCGATCTTACACTAATTCATTATGGGCTGCAGGCCCGGATTAGCCACTATTTACGCCCTAGGCCAAAGTTCTAGATTTCGCCCCCTTCTGTGTTCTAAGAGTTTTAAGGTGTGTGGGATCGTTTGCTATATTTAACTGTAAATATGGCGGTTTGCGCCATGAATGGTGACCAAGACCATAGACAGGAGACTGCAATCATAGAATATGCACAACTGCTTATTCTATGTTACCTTTTTACCACTTATTTGCCGCTGACCAGTGTCACTGGATAGGCGGCGTCTTCAAAAATTAAATAAATACTTTACATATCACAAGAAATATTTACAAAACACACTTTATACAAGATGGCGGTGCGGTGGTGCACAGATCAAACAACTAGACTGTCCAGAGGGTCCTCAAAACTCCCTCAAGGAATAGTAGGCTTTATAGCACACCCACCCCTTCAGCACTCGCAAGAACGCATTTAGTGTCTAAACTTGTCACTACCGGCAGCTTGTTGTATACTCTCCACGCCATAATGGGGAATGAAGATCGTCCTTTCCAGCCTACACCTGGGAATGTCAACTGCTGCTCTGTTTCTCATAGTGATGGATCTCGCCGGTAGGAACCTCTATTTTCCCTTTAGCATAAATGGCACAGTTGACAATGTACTGACCATGTGAGTACATCGCTTTCAATCCAAGATTGGATCTGCAAAGCATCCATGTACTGATAAGAGCTCTAGTAAGCTCATTGAGCGTCTTTCTTCTTCCTGCAGAAGTGCCTGGAGGTCAACATTTCTGGTCCAGAGGGTAGTATCGCCTGCAAAGAGCATGGTTTTTCCATCCAGGACAAGGTCATTGACAAGGATGAGAAACAAGATCGACCAAGGGTTGAGCCCTGGGGTACTCCGTGGCAAATCTCCAGGTCAGTTAAGCAAGCACCGCTCACCGAAACAAGTTGCTCCAGTCAGATAGCTCCTCATGGTTTCCTCTCACTGTAGATGTTGAGCTTTTCCAGGAGCAACTGGTGAGACACAGTCAAATGCCTTACTGAGATCACAGAGAGTAAGGGCAATTGACTCCTTCCTCAAAAGCCTCACTGACCTTAGACACCAGACTCATCACTGCTGTTGTTGTGGAATGTCCCTGCCATGCTGAAAATAAGATATGGTTTCCTCAAGAAGTCCACCAAACAATGCTTCATGAAGTCCTCAAGAACCTTGGAAAGACTGGGACAGCTATAGGCCTATAACTACTCGGCAGATCAGGATTTCCCTTCTTGTAGATCGGCACAATCTTGGACATTTTCAAAGAGTCAGGAAACACGCCCGTAGACAAACAAGTATTTACTACATCTGCTAAAGGCTCACAAATGAGGTCAATAACATTACGGAGCATGGCCACAGACACATCATATACATCCGGACTATGTGAGATTTTAAAGCCTTTTACAAGTTTCAGAATATCAGCAGGTGTTACCTGAAACCAACCACCAAGTGTGGCCAGGGAGCCCGATGAAGCAGGAACACTCATATCACTGGGGGCAGGGTGTCCACTATGTCCAGCACTGTTCTTGAAGAAACTGTTGATTTGGTCGGACTTGCCGTTACACCTAAATGCTGCTTTATTCTTCCTACAAGAATTAGTCAAATCCCAGGCAGCTTTACAGGGTTGTGCCTTTTGATGAAATCAACATTTGCCCTTCTCTTTGCTAAATCAAGTTCAGTTCTGTAAATCCTCTTGAGCGCAAATATTGGTAGAAAGTGAATTTCTCCTCAGGATCCAGCGCCTCCTGTATTTGTCGTTAAGTACTAGGACAAAAGATCTTAGTTTAGCTAGCCTAGGTGTACCATGAGTTTACTCTCATTTCCCTTTGTTTTTGTCTGTAAGCAAAACCGGTGGCCTCCCTGGTTTGAGTGGGAAACTTTATCAAACTCGCACAAAACACACTCAGAAAAGCATCAAATTTCTCTGGCACTGCTGTCAAAATTAGGGACCAATCAATGCTGGCTAGGCTTGTCTGATTTGTGCCAATTTTGTCTGTCAGCCCAGGTCTAGATGTGAATAATTGTCATGCCAGGAAACATTTAAGGTACTCACAGGTTCCAGGGACACTACAGATACAAGTGCTGGTGGTCAGCTATGAGCTCATAAGTCATAAAGGTTTGATGCCACGGTATCGAGGCAGGATCCCCTCTTGTTGGCTCCAGGTTTCCAACAGTGAATCCAAAGGAGGACAGCAAGTTAACAAAGGATGAGGCCTCCAGTGAGTTTGAGTTACCTAACGGCAGGTTAATATCACCACCTAAAATCACCTTACAATTTTTAGATGTTAAGAAGAGCAAGACGCTGTCAAATGAGTCAAGGAAATTTTTAACTATTCCACTTGGGGAGTGGTACAGTGACAGAACTACTATTTTTGTTTCAACCATGTTGCTATCCGCATGTGCCTCGGTGTCTTCTGCATGTCCCCTGTCTCTGTTGCTTCATTAGCTTCGTGTCAAAGCTAGATGTCAAATACATAGATCGCGATCACCTGTCTCTGTCGTCGCAAACCACCTTTAACACTCGTTCTAGAGCCTATTTTGGAACTATTTTACTATTTACTCATGTTTAATTAATTAAATAATAATGTAAATAAATCACACAATAACATTGATCGACATTCCAAAAAGTGTAAAAAGCAAATACAGTACTTCATACTTGCAATTTGTCGTTTTTTCGTAATGCTTTAGGCCATGGCCTAGGTTGGCCTTATGGGTAATCCGGGCTTGATGGGCTGGGAGAAATGCATCATTCGTGAAGAGTAATGAGTTAATAATTAGACTCTTTAACACTATCACTGCAGATGCCTTTGGGCACTTTAAATTAACATGGAAACAAATGGGATTTTTTGTTTAACCATGTCGATCCAAGTGAAAGTGTTAATCAAGTAAAATAACTGAGAGGTTAATTTTGAAAAAAACATTTCCCCTAGCCCCTAGGTCGGTTAAAGTATTATTAAAACCTTGCATACTACTGGTTTACTACTACCTTGCATTACAACATTACTACTGTCTTGTTAGGAAATCAGCATATTAAATCTTTTGGTTTTAGGATGAAAAATGTCCCCAAAACTTTTTATTTTGCATCCGTGATGGGGCTCGCGGATCCCCATTTCTGCTAAAAGTGATCCACTTTCCTTAACAGGCCCCCATAAGTTCATGCTAAAAAATCTCATGATCTTGAAAACCCCCATATTCCACAAACACTAGCTGTGCTACTGACTGGCGATGTATCACCTGGGTCAGACGGTAATGGAAACTAGTCTCCAGAATTATTTTGATATAACTTAGTATTCTTTCTTCAAAGCGTGAAGTTTTCATATAAGTGAACCATAACCATCAAAGCCAATCCACACAAGCTACAATGTAATTATGTGTACTGTATTTTGAACACCTTTTATCATATACTTTTTCAGGGTATTTGCATACAAATTAAATCCTCGTGTGTTTACTGCCTAGATGTGTATAAGTTGTTCCCCAATTTTGCAGCCTAATTGTACACTTTCCTATCTTATGTTTCTTGTCAATAATTTTCAGGAAGCTGTGCTAGATATTTAAGTGCATAGGATTAGAGGATGTTAAACTACCACAATAGGTATCAAAACCGGCACCCCATGTAAAACAAGAATCCAGGTGCAATGCAACTTTGAAATCATCACAGAAAAAAACACTAGCCTATTAGAGCAACTGTTGGATGTTTCCTGTATTCAGTAAAAATTATTTTCCATGAATCACATGAAACACTACCGAAACAGTCAGGCTTTTTTTTACAGAATTACATTTAAGTTAGAAAAAGCTGAGCCTATAAAGGTTAATGACCCTTGGTATTTATAGTTGCATGAGGACCACAAAAACAATGTTTGAGTTACCACAATACATCTTTGTCATGCAATATTGTATTGCTTCCAGAAGAGCACACTTAGAAGATGGCTGTCCCTTGTAACGAGGATGATGGAATACTACAGGAGTGGGCGCCTCTGAGCGGGTTGTTGCGAGAAGTGCCGCTAAGCGTGCGGCAAGGTCTGTTTCTAGAGACCGTTAATCTAACATGTCTAGATGCACTTCCGGAGTACCTGGCTGTGGGGACGAATATCGGTGTTGTATATTGGTACCACAGAGAAACCCACAACATGCAGAGACTTCGACCTGAGGTACACTTTGAACCTATGTCTTAAGAGCTTTATGCCTCAGCACGCATACCATTAATCTTGTGTTCTAAAACTGGGTAGTGTTCGGATTAGTTGCTAGAACGCAGCATGCAAAACTCGTTCCCCGCCTACAGTAGCATATCAGCTAAATCCTGCCAAATGTATTTGACTTTTACATTACAGTTTTTTTTGGGTATGTAGCCTTTCACTGTGTGATGGTTAAAACTTAAAATCCTGGTACCGCCCGAAGGGTTATTAAGTAAACTGCACCTAGGCAGGTTTTAATGACTAACACCTCCTTCCATGCACAGTCTACAGTGAACTATAGAATAAGACTCAAACATTGAAATTAATAAAATTCTGTGATTGTTGACTGTTCAGAAGAAGCACCAAAGGATCACTTGTGTGAAAGTGGTCTCGTCTGTAGACTACATGGTGGCTGCGGGGGATGAAGGTGGCACTGTCACTATCTTCAGGATACCGAAACCCACACCAGATTGGATCAATCCAGCTTATAAACAAAACTCTTCAAATAATGTAAGAGGATCTTTGGTTTTTATTAATTCATGTAAAATAAATAATTGCCCTTTATTGTTAAATTACATCTTTACAATTTGTTCTGTTTAAAAACTAGACCTCTCTTGATTGTTATTTAATGACTGAAAAATGAGTCCAGCTTGCTAGATTGAACATAGGCTCAAGGAAATTCTTAAAATAAACCAATTTGGTTTGAAACATTTTTTTTATGTCCGTTATATTATGGGTTAACAACTTAAAGTAATGGATAATATTATACAGGCCAAATTAATTCCTGCATTGTATATGCGACTGTACCTTCAGTATATAATTACCTAAAAGGACATCCTGTCTCAACTAACCTTGAGCGAGGCCACCAGGAGTGTAATGAACAATATAAAGGGAATACAATGATTACTTTTGTTAATTCCAAAGGCTCTGTTATTTTATCATTTAACACTGAATGTTGTTATCAACTCCTAACATACAACTTATCACTTGATTTCCTGCCTCACTGATTTATATTATTTGTCCTTAAGTTGTAAACTTTAATCATAACTTTTAAACTCTATAGTTTTATCCTGGTAAATAAACTTTTATTTAGCGGGAAAACATTTTCATGTCAAAAATGTTACTCCACATTTTTGGAGACGACATTTTTGACAAAACTGTGTATAAAGCATAAGTTCTTAATTTGTATAAATGCTAAATAGCTCATTTATTACCAAAGAAATTTGAAGACAAAAATGTTTTGGACCGTCCAAAAAATTGTTGTATTCAAATTTCTTTAGCAATAAAGCATAAGTTCATCAGACAAGGATTTTTTCTGCTTATTACTGGCACAGACAGGAAGATTTCAACACATTTCCATCAAAAGTTAAACATCTGTCTGCTGAGACATATAAGCATGCTCACCTGTTTTAAATCAATATAATCTATGGGGTAAAAGTTGGTTAAAAGGGAAGAGTAGTAGTGCCATCAAGTAGTATTTGGTGATAAATTTCTGTAATTAATATAAGTTTAGTTTTTTAAAGATAAATAGAGTAATGTATTTTGGTGTTTAATTCTGTAATCTTTTGACTGGGAATTGTTCCAAAAGTAAAATATTGAGAATTTTGATCTTGCAAAAGTCTGTGATAAGAATAGTTTATCATCTAGGTTACAGATATTTTTGCAAAAATGCTTCTGAAACCCTTAGAATTTTGACCTTACCATCCCTGTACATTTATGAAACAATAGTTTATTGTCTTTCTAAATGTCATATGGTTCAAGGTAGAGAAATTCATTTCCATGAGACAAGATTCGCAAACTCCTTCGGCAAAAACAAACATAGATCTAAATTATATTCCCTGCTACCTTCACAGGCGGGTGCCATGCTATTTAATAAACTCCCAATTAAAATACAAAATTATAAAAATTTCAACATGTTTAAAACAAAATTTAAAAAATTTCTTCTTTCAAATGTGTTTTATAGCGTAGAGGAATTTATTGATGGTTCCTGGAAAAATTAGCAATACTCTTATTTGATCCATGACTACAGTGTTGTTACTAATGGCTCCTTATTCTTAGTTCAAAATTTTATATATTTTAAATCAAACTCACCATATTTTTAACATTTATTTCCAACGTTTAGGTTTTTGAATTGTTGTTATACATAAAATAAAGTTTTTTTGTTAAGGTTTAATAAAAAAAAGATTTTTATTATTAAAGAAATGCCTAAAATGTTCATTTTTGTAATATGTATAAACATTATTATGTTGGTAAAAGTAAGTACAATAACCTGTGCAGGTGGAGAGGTACACAGTCGGAGGTCTTCACCCTGCGCCAGTCACTGCTCTTGAGTGGAGCACCAACGGACAGAAGCTGTTCAGCGGAGACGCCACTGGGCTCATTGTGCTTACAGAAATCGATTTTTATATGGTAAGTAATGTTTTGGCTTGACAAATCTGTGTATTCGCAAATAGTGGTGTGTAAACTTAAACTGCTAAAGAAGGAAGTACAGTCATAGTAGAGAGTTATAGTCACTTCCTGTGGTATAATCAAGTAATTCTTGATATTGTCTCCATTAAGAGTGTAGTACCTGGGGCCATCTTGCATAAGAGCAAAAGATACTCGGTTATTTTTCAATGTAAAAAAAGTTTAAAGTCTCATTTGAAAGATAATTTTATTAAGTTGTGCCTCCTCTAACCACTTTTTGGATTAAATTTTCCATTTATTAATAACAAAGAAAATAAAGTTTTAAGTTTAGAATTTGTTTGTGAAAATCTGTCTAGTGCAGGCACTAGAAAATTTAATGTACTTTTAAATAAAATTTATTTCAAGAAAATTGGATTACAAATTAATGTAGGAGTGACACGTCTCAAGGAAATCCATATTATTCAATTTTAGCACAGCTGAAATCATCAGCGGCTTGCTCCAGTAGTCTGGCTGACCGCCGCTAGGTCGCAGCACGCGCACTTTCCTTCCATCCCTAAGATCAATGTAAAAACACCCATTTTCTTGGGACACAAATTCATGACATAAATAAAAATTGAAGATACTTTGTATTTGAATTTCTTGTTTTTACTTGTTAAAAACGTAATATAATATGATATTTACGTTTCCCTTGCAAATACTGATCAAATTTAGTCAAGTCTCAAAAAGCCAGTTTATAGTTTATACAAAGTTAAACTATGTCTAAGTTAGGGTTCTGCTTGATAGAATTAATAAGAATAACTTATAATACCATTTATTATTGCTATTAATCATAATACTGTATTTTGAAAGAAGTAACATCAATTGACAACATTTGACTCATTATTAGTTTTAATTTTGTAAGTCCAGATTTTTACAGTTATGTATATACATATCCGTAAACCAATTTCGGATCCTAGGCCAACACTAAAGAATGCGTGAAATGCCAATATTTGATCCAACTATTATTGATTGGTTGATAACGGGTAACCTTAAGGGTACAACATTTTATTTTTGAGGTACAAACAAATACAAAAAGAGTACAAAAGTCTGGTAACAAAAGAATTGATTTTCTCAAGGTCGGATCCTAGGTGAACATAGTTCAACACAAGAGGTAGGATACACGCTACATCTAGCTCTGTCTCTCTCTCTCTCTCGAGCTGGATGTTTTCGAACAGTATCTAGTATCCACAACTGCCCCTATACCTCCTCCCGCCCACTCCGTGAATCTGAAAGAGAAATATAAAATAATATTCAATTCCAGCTGAAATATGAATTCCTTGCGAAGTGACCAGCGTAAAAGGCCGCTAAAATTTGCAAAAACTTTCCCAAGGTTCGACGCTAAACGATACAGTAAATGCACAGGGTTGACAAATGAGATAAGATACAATTTGTTTACGCTCTCATATGGTAATATCGTAACAATAATTGTAATACAACAATAATGATAAAATTGATAATGTCAAAACATGTGTCTAAAGCAGCTGCTTTCAGAGCAGAATGGCAAAAACATGTTTTGTGCGTTTTTTCACTATTTAGTAAAGTAGTGAAATGAATCAGGTTGAAAATACCTAACATGATATTAATAATTAAACTCATATAAAACACTTTTCACGATGGTGATAGAGTTAACTTACTTCATAACTTAACTTTTCAACTTAGATCATCATGACCTTTCATAAATATAATAATTGTTATTTCTTAGAAAAATTTGGTCATACACATTTTTTTTGTTATATAACAAGTAGATTTGGGAGCAAGTTTAGGTTTTAAACAGTAGACTATGAATTCATAGCTTTTGTTCAGATTTATAAGTAAACCCTTATTTTTTACGACTTTTAAATAATGTCATATCCCACTGTCCCTCACCTCATTGATTTTATTTATCTTCGATGATCTTCACCTTCCTTGCTGTCAGGTCTTCTTTCATCTCTAGTCACTGAGACAAGTCTCCCATGTCACATCATTCATTGCAGATCTCTGGTCACCACTCCTCACCACAAGTTCATGTGTCGCAGCTCCGCGAAGATGATTGGTTCACCTGTTCACCATTGAGCACTTTGCCGTCACCCTGGCAGGCCCTTACAGAGAAACTGTCATCCGGCCAGATGACCTCCGGTTTTTATCGAGGTTGATACTCCTCCGACTCCTCCTCGCGTTGCCGAGTCCCGGCTTGCCACCGGCTTAGCGGAGTTAAAATTAGGTTTTTTGTTTATTTTATAGATGTGTAAAACCATGCTGAAAACCCACATCTCCTGGCGGGCGTGAAGCCCGGTAGCAATCCTCTGTGCAACCCGACCTGCTTGTTGCCCGTTTCCACCCCAAGGGACCTAATAGGTGTTATCAACACTCTATATTTGAAAGAGGGAAAAGAGAGTGACTCGATTTTCACTCTTTCATAATTAGAGTGAACGCAGACCCGAGCGTGAAGCAAGACAGGTGACCATGGCCCAACCTCCAGCAACCAAGGGACCTAATTGGGTATTATTGGTGGAGATTAGCTCGCAGCCGGTCGAGGAGTGCTACCTTATGTATATACGAATACATTCTGTCTTGAGTTGCCATAGAAATCATACGTTGCATTTTAATGTTATCGTTAATAATTTGTGAAATTATGAAGTAACTATGGAAATAATATGTTGTTAAATTTAATATGAATGAACCCTAGAAATCTAACCTCTCTAGCCAAGGCATCAAAGCTACCTGTACGTCTGAAGATAAATATATAACTGAGAAATGAAACCTGTTATTTTTTTACAAAACATCCATTTAATACTATTACCAATTGTGGTTTTTAAGTTTAAGTTGTTAACTTTTAAATTTTAGAAGTACGGTACCAACAGTGAGTACCGTATATAAAACAGGGCTCTGAATTCGCTTTACTGTTAGTAGAATATCCGTCCGTATACGAACGGAAAATGAATGTTTATGTCTAATTTGTATTACATATATCCTTTATCTACAAAATCATGAGAAACTGGAGAAAATCACATTGTGGCCAATAATTTTACTCTCGCTGTAGAAATCCTGATACGCGTTGTTGACAATGGCTCGGGACGCAGATTTTCTCAAATCCAACCATTCGTCTTACTTATCGAAGGGTTTAAGTGTTTGGTGTAAAGCCGACATTGCAAAAGATACTTCTACTATTCATCTTATAGTGTCTATACTTTTTACATAAGGGTTAAACAGAGTGAACCTTTTAAAAGTAATACCATAAACGCACACTACCAAGATTGGAACAAATAATTCTACCAAACTGAAAGCTTTAACAAAGTAGTGTGGAACCTTAAACGAACCGTCGAAACTTTGTTAGAAGGAGTTGATTAGTCCAAGGATCTCTTCATGGACTGCTTTCAACCTGGAGACTTTTATAACAAGAGAACTAAGTTGTAAGTTTCTAATAATATATATATTATTACAAGGAATTCAGTTAACTTGGGTGATTGACAGGTGAACATGTTATTTAGGCACTTCCCAAGAGCTACATTAACACAATTTTTAACCGACTTTATTTATAGTAAATTAAACATTTGCTCAATTTCCTCTGTTACCTTAAAGCGTATTTAAACTAAAAACAAATCCTCCAATAGACTCATTTAACGATGTATAAAGAGAAGAATAATAAGCTATCCAACCATTTTAAAACTGTTTAAGGTAGTTAGTATAAAACCACATTAACTTCACATTGTATGATCTTTTGCATTAAATTGAATTTGAACAGTTTTTGACCGCTGCTGTTGACAGATGACTTTTTATTACTGGTGAATCAAAAATGTCTAAATAACACAGAAACATAGATTATACCATCGCATTACTATATAACGTACTAGGTCAGAGACAGAGGAACGCCAAAATGGTTAACCGCTATTGATTTACGCAGGTGTTATGTTAGCAGCTTTAGAAAACAGCAAATTATGTAAGTAAATATGGCACTAATCAACTTTAGGCCTATATTTTCTTGTTCAGAATTAAAAGAACTATCATATAAAGTTAAAAAAAATAACACAAATTTGGCCGTTTTTGGGTGCCGAATCCCCTTAACTTCACTTTGTATGATTTTTTGCATTAAATTGAATTTGTTGTTATTTTTTACATAAAAGGTCATATTGATTAGTCTTTTTTAACAGAGAACCCCTTGTATAACCTATGTTTTAAAGCAGGTGTTACTAATTGGGATTTTCTTTTAAAACTATCTATAATAACTTAAAAAATAAAAATGTTTGTTAAACATCTAGTACTGGTTACGCAGGTGCTGATACTGGTTCGACGTGGCACAGTGTCTTGTAGTAGTTCGGCAAGTGGCCAAGAGGTGGTGCTGCTCCGATATGTTAGCTTCGCTCGCCCATAAGATGAAATCGGTCCAGCGGATTCTGTACTATCCACTCTTAACTTGGTTTATTTCTAAATGATAAAGACAAATTAACTTCTTTTAACCTTCAATTAATTGGCATTGTTTTCCAAAAATTGTTGTCTTCCATTGTCTATTGTTTTATTGGTTTTGTAAAAGACCATGCCAATTAATTGAAGATTAAAAAAAAACATTAACTTTGTGGTATTCATTACCATAGAATGAAAGCATTTTGTACTTTTTACCATATTTTAATTTTTAAATAGCATGTTTCGCCTTAGCGTCATCAGTATAAATAAATAAAATATTATTATATTATTTTTATTTATTTATACTGATTTTATAAAATAAAATACTGTACAAAATGCTTTCATTCTATAATCAAGTAAGACTTTTAATGCCTTAGTTAGCAATACAGGCAGCATATGGTGCATTTTTGGATTTTGGAGGTTTGAGAGCGGAAGAGGCTATGTGTTTTAAGTACCTCACTGAGCAGCAGCTGCCTTCTGTTTACTTGCTTGTTAATTTATTTCAATCCAATTTTCAGTAGCAAAGCCAGCTAAATGTTAGCAAAAGCTGAACTCAAGTGAATGAAGAAAGAGTTCACTCCCACTTTGAGGGAACTCAATTATCTTGAAAGAAAACCTACTAAAAAGAAGTGATTAAAAACACACAAATAAACTCATTTGAAGAGGAATAATTTGCAATTATGGAAGTTTGGCTTGACCTAGACTTCCTACTGTTCACTTGCCCATTTTAATTGTCTTTTTGCATTTTAATAAAACTATGTATGATAAATAAATACTAGCATTGAGTTGTTTGGACTTAAGTATTACAGATTAAACTAAAATAATTGATGATACCAGTGCAAAATTTTACTTCTTTTTATTTGCCTCCCTCTTGTCTTGAAGTGAAATACAAGTGTCCTATTGCAAACATCTCTCTTGCCCTGCTGTTTAGAGGGAGCCATGTGTTGTACAAGAGAACTCTCTTGTGTCTACTCACTTCACTTCATGTTCTTTGTTGTAGAACCTGAGCAAAGCGTGCGAGATTCTGAACGAGAAGTACCGAGTGGTACAGCTGAGTTTCCACAAGGGAGTCAGACACTGGTGGTGGCCACGGAGTACCGCTGCATCCTTGCACATAGGCAGCAAGACGCGGTGACGTGGACTGTGGTGCAGGTCGGCCAGAAGGAGAGGAGGAAGTGAGTACGAGACATTTGTCAGGTTCCCAGGCCAGGATCTTGAATGAATTTTATTGTTTTTAGTGGTCATATATTTAGAGCGGATTAGAGATTGGTAATGAATTCTGTTTTCTCAATCAAAATTTATAAAGCTACTTTTTCAGCAATTTTCTTAGGGAGTTCAATTTGTTTTGGTCAGTAGCTGTGTCTTAAGCAGAACATCAACAATTCGTTTTATACCGTAGTAAAGAGTTTAATGTTCTATATTTCAGGTAAGAGACACATAAAAAATTCTCTGCTAGTGTTAATTGTCACCTTTCTTGCTAAGCAATACTAACTGAACTAACAGCCACTTTAGTTTGAGTTCAACTGGTTTTACTGTAATAGCTTTTGCGCTCACTTATTTCAAAGAGGAAATGAAAACAAACCCTCCAGCTTGAGTGTTTAAAATTAAGATAATCCAACACTTTTCAATTTATTACAACTAATGTTATTGCCAAAACCAGCAGGAAAGTCATCAGCTGCTCTTTGTTTGACAGTTTGTGTCGTGTGGGAGCTGTGTTCTTCCCACACCCGGAGAAGCCCCTGGAGAGGATCATATACTCTGGCCGCCCAGGCATGAGGTTCTGGCAAGCCGATATGGAAGGCACTGTCCATAAAACTCTAATATTTAAGGTAATGTGTCTTTTCTTAGAATGATTTTTTATGCATTTTATAAGATATACAGAGGGGTTCAATAAATATCTCGTCTTAGGCCGCTGTTTTGAAACAGTTTGATATTTTTGAGTTCTGTTTCCACAGAATTGTCAGAAGTCAAACAAGCTTTTTAAAAAAGAATGTCAAACTATATGCATACCAAGAAGCTTCGACAGCGCTGTCCTGAATTCCTCACATGCGTTTTATCCTTTGTCCCCCCCCCAACTGATAGCTTGGGTAGCTTTGAGTAGCTCTAGTAGTCTTTTTCAACCAAAAACTTTGTCTAAAATGACCCTCCTCCTTTTTTACTTTGGTTTTCATTGGTTCTACTATAATTGGTTAGCTTGAAAACAAAATTTTACCCTGTAACTTATCTGTTAAGGATGCTCTGAGACAGCCACATCAGAAAATACAGCTGCTCAGCTGTCCTCCTCCCGCACAACTTCTACCGACATCCAAGGAATCAACAGAGACAGAGCTGAGTCCTGTTTACGTCTGGAGGAACAACTACCTGGTGTCCATCAATAGGTACAATGAGTTTTCTGAGTAGTTTAAGTTTTTGCTGCTTCTTTCTTGTCCCATAGCTCCAAGGAAGAAATGTATTTGGTGAGGTCAGAGAAGGGTAATATACAAAGGGGCGTGGAATATTTCCCTCCTTAAAGGCAGTCCAATTGTCTTCCTTACCAAACTAGGTGTAAACAAATGTATTTCAAAGCGCAATCAATTTTAATCCGGCAAGGTTAGAACCTTTACTGAGGGTATTTTTATGCTATACATATTATAGTGTTTAGGAAATAATTAGGGATGGGTTGATTCCAAAAGTTAATGGTCAATTCTACCAATTCTGGAATCGGAATTGAAAATCAGACGGCCGAAAAACCACATCTGGAATCAATTTAATAGCTTAATCTATAGAATAAAATATATAGACACAGTACGATCTCACCAATCCGGCCCTATATCGGGATCGGAAGCTCGGGATTAGTGGAGGTTCACTAAAAAAACCTCAATTTGCCAGGAATAATATTTCTACGTTGGAGGATGGTTCACTACTCTTTAAGAATGATTCAATTTCACTCTTATTCTTCCTTATGTCTGTGAATTTTTGATATGCCGATGTTAACTTATCACCACCTTCTAATCATTTTAAAATCACGTACTTTTAATCGATGTCAAAGTAACATGATTACGTTTTTGCGACATCTCACGCCTGTACTACTAATAAACAAACGCTTTACAGACAAGTAGACACTTAAAAACAGGACCTAAATGACGCAGTCACAGCGCCGGATTAATGGACATGTCAGAGTGGCAAACGGCCGGATTATAGATTGTACTGTACTACATTTTTGTTTTACCTGTTTTGGCTGGAAATCACCAAGTAAACAATATTGTGGGATGTCTGCAATAAATAAATTAGTTTAGTGTAATAAGAATTAAATCAGTTATTTGTGACTTGTGAGTTACGGTTCTCACTACTCGAACTTGATCAGCTTCAACTGCACTGAATCATTGGGGTTGAAATGGAAGAATGCAATTTTATCAAAAGCTGAATAAAAGTTTTTCCTGTAAAAGAAAGATTTAAATTTTAAAACCCAGCTCAAGTAAAACGCTATTTATTTGTCCACAAAGCACTTAGATAGGTTATTTACAATTTTTTTAGTAAGTTATAATAATAAGTGTATGACTGTTGCAACCTCTAACAAAAAAATATAACCCATCAAACAAAAAACTGCATTAAAAACCAGTATTGAAACGGTTTTTACTAAAGTAGTATTACTTATTTTAGGAACTTAAGTACTGGTCATAGCAACGGCACTAACTAGCATGGCTTAGATAAAATACATAATTTGTTTTTGAATTGGTTATATTTTTTATCTGAGGGTAGCTGGGAAAGGTAAATTGTAGGATCTTGAATCAAAAACGGACACTGTAAGTATTTTTATTTAGAAAAACTTTTCAAGCCATTCCAAGTTTGATATAATCCTAATGCATGAAAAACTAATATTTTATGTAAATTTATAATTGAAGTACTGCCGTATAATACAATACCAAACAAAATATGTGAATGCTAAACTGTTAAGTGTGTTTGTATCACATATTAGTGATAACCTTCACAATGCAAATAATCCTGAGGCCAATTTACTACAGATATGATCAACATGAGAATTCCAGTTAAGTTGTTTGTCAACTATTAGTCCTAAAAATTTAACCTCGTTAATTTCATAAAAAACATGTTCATTTATACAAATATTGGCGTCCAAAGTGCTACACAATAATTGATGAGAGCAAAAATATCATAATTCACCCCAAACTATCAGAAAAAATCTAATAGCCCATCTCCAACAAACCGTTTATACAAGGTTCCATTTTAAGCCTTAATGCTCTGCATTGATAGATTCTACTAATTGGAGTGCTGTCGTTGTAGGCATAGCGGTTCTTATGGACATTTTGCCTATTCAGTCGATCTAAACACAATATAAATCTTAGATCGCCTAAAGCTGCCTGAATATGCAAAACGGCCGTCCCATAAAAACTGTTGTGCCTGCAATGACAGTACTCAAGTAAGTTTAATCTAATGGTCTACTATATAGAATCACAAAACTGCTTAAATATCTAAGTTTTAGCTAACGAGTCTTTAACCCGATTGATTTATGATGCATGCAGCTCAACTCTAGTTGTACTAGACCCGGAACACACCACAATGGTAGCCAGCCTGTCTCAGCTGACCGACTTGCACGCACTGGCCGTTACCAACGATGAGATATTCGTTATCTTCGGCTCTCGCAACATCGTCCGCCTCTCCTACGTTCCTGACCCTTACTCAGGTCCGTATCCTGCACAAGTCAATTTTTGTTGATATAGTTTATTTAATGATTCACTTTTGTTTTATACTGTTTGTTGAAACATTAACAACGCCTTTATTTTGCCTTTTTTGTGTGGATTTTATGTGATATATAAATGTTCATATTTAATTAATTTAAACTGGACAATATAATTTGTCAAGAAAACTCAAAAATGAGCATGTTTTTTATTGTGATACGATAATTTTCTACTCAACTCGAAACTTAAGCTTTTTTTTTTTAAACTTGACTCAACCTAAAAAAATGTGACTTGCACACCCCTAGTTAACTCTAATGTGCTAAATTTCAGTAACACTGCTCTTTGCATATCTGCAATATTACACTAGTTCAATATAGGGTCATGACGAATCCTTTAAAGTTTAAAACTCATTCTAATAAGTGTTGTGATTCCAGGTAAAGCAGAAGAATCAGGCATTTCATTTCTGGAATCTAAAGTGTCTCCAGTCACGGACACTTTATTGGACATAACATCGAAAATCAAAAGCAAAGCAACCAAATTTTGTTCAAAGCAGACCCTTAAATGCTGTCAACGGGTGAGTCTCTTACGACATTTAATAGTGTTACTCAGCTACTCAGCTTGGGCTTACAATTATTTACATTCAATGATTCATTGCAAATTTCATCCTGCTGTTCTACATCTAAGTTAATGTTGTTCCAGATGCTTTGTGCTGCCGGTGTTAACCATGTAGTCTGCTATCACAGTAGTTGCTTGTCAGTAGATTGCTTCCAAAGCAACCCCCTCCTGCATGGCTTGGCTAAGTAGCTTGCTTTTTCCCTTTAACCTCATGCTTTGCTTGAAAACTTTTGGTTTGTGTGTTCTAAATACTTTAAGGTAGTGTGGTTTTATTTTAGCTATAGTTTAAGGTAGTTTAAATTATATTATGTGTTTAGAAATTGGCTTATTAATAGACTGATGCTAAAATAAAATCAAGTGTAATTTCTTTTTTTTTATTAGTATGGGTGTAAGTTACCTTATCAAATGCAATTACCTATACCATTTGTATGCAGATCGGAGGAAAGTCTATTTGTAAAAAAACTTCAAAAGGAAGGTTTATGCATGGCAGTAAGTTCCATTGTGTTCCTAGTCTGCATTCGAAGAAATGGTTGCCACATTAATAAATTCCTACGAATACTTTGGGTGGGCGTCAGACAGACTACGTTAAATTTGTATGCTCAGGGAAAAGCTAATTGGGAAGCGTAATCTCAATTGCACAATAAGTTCTAGAGCCACAGAATCAACAATCTGCAAACTGCTATAGTGGTTATACAGTATAGTGCTGTTGAGACGAGAGGCAGTTGAGAATCTAATTGGCTCCCCTGATGTCCTGTGCATCTATTTTCTTCATTCATAAAACAAAGCTTTGCTTTGATTGTCAACAGAACGAAAGAAGAGGAACTAGCTACAGACGCCCTGGAGTTTGACCTACCTCCAGTGTTGCAGCTGGATGAAAGCATACAAGAACTGAATGTCGGGCAGGATCATAGGATACAGGTGCTGCAACAGATCGGCAAACTGTCTTTTGACGAGGTGCTTCACTCCTCAACGAGAAAAGTGAGTTTTCCTTGTAATCACTGACTGGTGGCTTTCCATTTTAACTTAATTTTTTAATATTAGCTTTTTAGTAGACCTTAATTTATTTAATTATAATAAACTGCAACTTTACAACATGAAAATTTTTACTTAACACCTAACACATTTTTATTGTTGAACTGTTTGAATGGTTTCCATTAGGTTTGTTATGTTTTAGTTGATTTTTTTCCTGAAATTAAATTATCAAAACAAACATTTTTCATGAAAGTTCCCTAGTCAAAAGATATTTGCAAGTAAATAATTGCTACACTAAAAAGAACTTTAGTGCTAAATAATTATTAAAGAACATTTGGAATGTCATTGGCATTTTTGTTTGCAGGTAAAAGCAAAAAGTCTAAAACCAATGAAAAACAGCAAATCTTACAGTGAAACAGGTATGTTTAAACTTTTGTCATATATCTAATGTATTTGAATACAACATATTTTACATTTTCACATCTCATCAATAACTTACAAGTGATGGTAAGAAAAATTAGGTACTTGTTCAAGACTAAAGAGCTATAAGATATTTTAAATATTGAAATTTAACACATTCATTTAGTGTCATCCTTTTTCAGTTTGTGTGTGAACCTTTCTTATTTCTTGTGTAGATTACGTAGTCTTGTGTGGATGCAGTTGTGGATGGTACCTTTGAGTATTTGTAATAGTTATTTGTGCCATTTTAAACAATATTGTGACCTCATAAATACTACAAATTTAATGTATGTGCAATAAATGAGTACATAACAACTTGTGATTAGTTCAGCATACAATTAGTTGATTATAGCCATGTTCTCCAGGGCTGGAGTCCAGTTCTGACACGCTGAGTGTGAGATCGGAAGAATCAACGGAAGAGAGTGAGCCGAACTCTCGCCCACCCTCCCGCAACAACAACCCTCTCCCTCCTCAGCCCTCTCTGGCCGAGCTCCCACTCCCTCCGTCAGCTCAGGTAGATTTGGTTCAGTTGACTTTTTCAGTCTTTCACTTAGAAGCAACTCAGATTTAATGGTAGTGAAGCTTTATGACTAAATGAAAATGTTTAGAATTAGTGTGAAAGTTTACTGCGGTTTTTTTAAGCAAGAAGTTTCCAAGGTTTTTTAATGTACAATTTCATTCTCTTTGTTTGAAGTTTTTAGTCGAATATGAGAAGAGTTTAGATTTTGAACAATTGTTGTGACATTTTCAATTGTCGTGACATTTTCAATAATTGTTGTGACATTTTCAATTGTTGTGACATTTTCAATTGTTGTAACATTTTTAATTGTTAACGAGCGAGAAGATCAAGATGTTTTGGGATCAGCCATCTGCACTGTCATTGGGTCAATCTCATTATTAGTGATGGCAAAATCTAAAAAATTGTCGGATTTAATTAGGATTTGAATTTTGCCTCTTTGAAACTTGAATCCCGAATTTAAATTTACTCTGCTAGGTACACTGCCAAATATAAAAGGGGCTCTCTGTGCTTAAATAATTTATTTCAAGACCACAATTTCTATTGTGAACTAAAAAACCTGTATTATTTTAAAAATTAAAATATAATTTAGTTAGCTGATATTAAATTTTATTATATCAGCTCCGTGTTATATCCGTACTATATTAGGATCCATGGCAGATTGGTATCGCAAGCAACTCCGGAGCTCATCACTCCGGTGGCGCGGGTTCGATCCCCACAGTCACCACTTACATTTGTAATGTGACTAATAAGGTGACACTAGGTAAAGGTCGAGGTGGAGTGGTAGAGAGGACTTTGTAGTCCTAACTTCGCCTCGTTAAACAAGACAAACTTTTTTTATAAATTGAAAAATAAAGTTGAAGGTTGAACTCTGTTTATTAACGTCCACTGCTAGTTAATAAATCAATTCAGATTGTCTATGCGCAGAAACCGTCTTCCCGTAGTTAGTTATAACTTATAACCGAGAAATTATTTTACGTTTCAAACGCGAACTACTTTTTAGCGTAGTAGTGGTAAATGGCTATGGCTTATAATGGCTGCAGAACTTCACGCAATACGACAGCTCCTATTCTAACAAAATTAACTGATAAATCCAAAACTAGGTCATTAAAAACAATGGCCATTAAAAACATTTAAAAAAATTCAAATCGTATCGTATTCATTCATATTGTATCGCTCACTAATGATGGAAAATGTCCACAAAAATAGTTCAAAATATGAATTTTATTTTATTCTTACTTGAGAAACCTATAGCTTATTTGTGCAAGCTGAAAAGTTACACAGAAAAATACTCAATCCAGCTTGTTCAAGTCAACAATTAAGTTCAACATTGAGCAAATAGCCTAGTTATCTATTCACACGTCTAGAATAAAAACACATGGAAAAACGTAAAAAAGGATAAAAAGATAACAGTAATGCCATATCACATATGAATTGTGTTTCCAAAACAACTTAATGCAATCCAGTTGAGGAAGCAAAGCAGGCAATGCCCTAAATGTATTGTGAGCTGAACAGTTTGATCCTTTATAAATGAAACTTCTACAATAATTTTGAACATCTAAGGAATTGTTGATTTTTATTAATCTCACAAAACTATGTTTCAGCCTCGCCTCTCGCTTGACTTAGTTTCCAGCTCAAACCACATCTCCGGGCAGATTCCCCCAGACATCTTGCCCGATCTGCGCAGTCCAGACTCCATCCTGCGAGACGTCCATGACAAGGAGATCCTCGTCGCCAAAGCTTTCAACCTTGAAGAGATACTCCTGGCAGACGCTAAGGAGAAGGAGAATCAAGGTACTTTGAGGGATCCCGTTGTAGTTCAGCAAAAAATGAAATGAATGATTTTTGATTCACTGATTCTCTCAAAATAACTAACGTCAAGAATCAATAGAATAAAATGTCCAATTTAGCATACTCCAAAAAACTGTTGTTGCAGTAAATTTAATTGTTTGAAGGTGTAAGTAAAGAAAGACCTTTTTATCTACTAGGATGTTTTCCAATGTCAACAATGGTGCTGAGAATGATTTGGTAGCATATTGAGCTAACCCACTGAGCCAGTACTATGGCTATGTGACATATTTACCTTACATTAGAGCTTGGTGTTTTATTCTTGCGAGATTGGAAAAATAATCAGTAACTGTATGGCTACAACTATAAGGTTCCAATGTAAGATAAATCGATAATTTTCCAAGTTAATTGAAAACAGTTTCAAAGTATTAAGAATCTGGTCAACATCAGTTCTCCTCTAATTTCTGTGTATTCTTATAAATAAATGTTTTCAGCAGAAGTTATCGAAAAGTCATCAAAAGCCACCAATGGAAATGTGAGTGATGAAAGAGACAATTCTATTGGCTACGGGCCCCATCAGGAAGCAGTAGTGCAATTCCCTCTCTGGAGCCTCCCCCAGACAATGCTACCAACACAACAGCTATTTATAAACTGAATAAGAACAACCAAGACTATTGGAATACATCTGAGAAGGATACTGAAAACATGACAGACCATGATGTGATGAAAAAACCAGATCTGTTTGAAGAATTAGAGACCAACCAACCCCTTGCGGGAGCTTGTGGTCCTTTGACTCCTGGTAAGTGATAAGTTAAATTTTGGGTGTCTGGTAAAGTTCTTATCTGTTTTCATCGTTGCGTTCATATCCCTATGCCTTTTGCTGCATATACATTAGGATTTGATTTTTAATTCACACCTAAACTGCAATCAACATTAAAATTTTATTTTTTTCAATGAAAACACAAAGTGCTTACAGGCACCTGACACTGAAAACTGTCAATTATTTGTTGACATTTTTTGAAAACATATTCAATATCACTTTATTACTATTTGAGATGCCGACCACTCTCATGAGGATATTTTAAGGCAAATATGTGGTGAAGGATGAGTGTGATGAGTGGTAGAAATGAGTTATGAGTTGTAGTCTTGTTACAAACTAAGGCAGACGCTTCCCTAGAATGGGTCATTAATTAATAGCACAATGACCAATGGAAATACAAGGACCAACGGCTTAACAAAGACTTTTGAACCACGCAGGTGATGGTCTGATATGTTTAAACGATGGTGGGAATTGATGCGGGTATCATCAGATAATCACTGAGACTATCTGAGCTGCTTTAGACCTATATCATCCTCAAAACCTGACCTCCATGAAGCTGGATTACAGGACCACGCCACGAGTCCCAATGAGACATACACATAATTAATAACAATATTCTCATAAATTTAACTGCCTAAAGGATAGTTTAAATGCAGGGGTTTTCAAGTAAAGATAGTCAAAGAAAGAACTTAAGTAGTAATTTATATAAACCTGAAACAGTATAAACGTAAGTCTCAACAACTCAAGGTTTACCTTTGTAGGATAAATTTCACTCATGCAACCTTAATAACTTGGATTTCATCTTGAGCTTTCATGTTGATTCTGAATTAATGAGTGGGTTGTGTTGAATTGTAAAGTTCAATTTGTAAAACTTCATAATATAAAGAATATAGATTAAAACTTTAAAGACTGAAACCTTTGTAAAAACAGAAAAGTTATGGAGAAAAATTACTGAATCTGGATAGCTTGACAGTTTTTTATTCATACATAGGTGCCTGGTAAAGACCTGGATAATTTGCCTACTCAACTATCCCTTTAGCTCTGTGGGAACAATGTCTTTCTTTGTATAGGCTGATAAAGACCCTATTCTCACATATAGGCCCCCTTTTTATCTTTATTTTGATTGTGTTGCAGACGAGAGCGTTGATGACGCGTGTGAAGGCTGGGAGCAAGTGATGAGCCCGGAGAGTGTCCAATACCTGAGTGTGTGCAAAGACTACGTGTGCGTGAGTGGGCCGAGTCGAGTGATACACAGACAGACGATACAGAAACTCAGCAGTGATACAGTGATACACCGGGCCTGGGACAGGCAAGACTACAAAGCGCAGTACGTGGCAGTGTCACCCAACGGACAGATTTTGTGGAAGCTGGACTTTGGCATTGCTTCTGCTCTTGTTGACGTAGATAGCTCAGGTGAGATGCACCTTTTTGTGAAATATTCTTCATTAAAAACTCATCCCCGTGTAAGAAACTTAGAATTCTGGCACTGACCAATGGTTACAGATCACTTCCGTAGGAAAGCCTGAGTAATAGTCAAAAGTCCTGATTGTTAGTTACCTAGAAAATAAAACATTTTGTAGGGAATCTCAAATACTAGATGAGGTGGGTATGATGGTGGCTCAATTTCGATTCTTCCTCCGGCCAAAATCGATAACTGATGACCGACACAACAAACCATTGATGACCATTAACTGATGATTCACTTGATAAATTAGGTGCAGGCTTTAAATGCATTTTGATTTCGTGATATTTTGATTCTTACCGACCCAAAATGGTACAAAGTCAGGTGGGCCTTTGTAAATGAAAACATAGGCGAATGTTGGATCTCATTAATCCCAGTAAAATCAGAGACTGTTTGTTCTTCCGATTTGAAAATGCCAAAGTTTGTTATTATCATTATATTGGGCTTTTGACATATTGCATTGACAAATAAATTGTTTGACTAAAATTTTTATATTTGTTTTGCATTTAATTTCAGTGATCATTATCCTTCTCTATCCTCCATTACTCACTAACCGTAACAATGACTAAAGTTGAGAGTTTTACTTTCAATCCTACCTAGTTTCACTTATGAATTTGGCAATCATCTGGTTTTATTTAGCAAAGAACAATGGAACCTGAAGAACTGATAATCGATAAACTTTTGGAACCGACCAATTCCTACAAAATGCCAACTATTCAAATTGTTGCTTTCAGTTGTGAGATTTTGGGTTTGAGTCTATTTTGTTTTTGAGCCCACAACACTGTGCGTTTTATAAATCATAATTATTTTTTCTCTCGTGTAATACTGACTGCTATCATTTCTGATGAGCTAGCAGTATATATCCGAAGGCAACCGACTTCTCACCTAAGATACCCACCTGAAAGCTGACTTGTTTTGCAGGAAGTAGGTGGGAGATAGCAGCCAGGGGAGTAGAGAGCGTAGCTTTAACGGACACTTGTGCCTGGTACGTGTCAGCTGGGCAGTTGTATCTTATGTCAGAACTGAGTAGGAACGTTGTATAGAGACAGTCGCCACGTCCCCTGCCCTTCGCCTGTTGTAAAGGTCTGCTGTTCAAGCCAGGTTAGTTGATAGTAATATTCATTAACAACATTCTTAACATGCAGTCATCACTTTGTTGTAGTCTTAAGAAATATGTAAAATTTGTTTTTATTGTTCTACCAGTTTTAGAGTTAGTTATAAATAGGTAAAATTTAACTAACTTAATTTGATATTAGACAATATTTGAGAAACTGACAGTTCAAACATCGCTGAACATCTGGGTGTAGTAATGGATGGCCACTTGTGATGGAAAACTAAACCACCAAACTCAGTTTCTTACTATTTGAATTTTACTCCTATTGTACTCAGAGTTTTTATTTCCACTGAATTCCAATAATAAAGAATTGCATTTACTTATGAGAGTCATTGTCCAACCAGCAATTAGTTATTCCCCCTTACATTGGTTTTCTAAGTAAAAACATTGGAATAGTGTATAGGACTGCTGAAGCCAAAAAGGTATGCTGGTTTTTAGCTGCCAAATAACGTTGTATACATATTTTGGCCTTGATATCATGAAGCTTCACCATCAACGGACCAACTGTGACCTAGCCTAAACCTCAATCAATTGGTTGGAGGGTTGAGGCTTACAAAGTGCTTTGTATCCCTGCTGTTAATACTGTCATGTGACAAGGTGGTAAGATTGGTGTATAGGAAACTGAAGTGTTACTTTCTCACCTGTTTACCGTCCGTTACAGGCCGTGTGGGTGGTGACGACTAGTTACGACATGTTGTGGCGAGTAGGACTCACTGACCAATGTCTTGAAGGCACTCACTGGCAGAGAGTCAGCTGTCCCTCTCACCTGCAAGTGGCTGACGTAGCAGTCGGTCCTCACAACACTGGCTGGCTTATCGACCGATCTAACGACCTATACTACTCAGACGACTACTGCAAGGAGGACTGCTCTTGGTGGCAGGTGTGTTTTGTTTTGGCATTGTTTTTCAATGTACAGTCAACTCCCGATTAACCGCAATAAAGTTGGGTTAAGGTTTCTCGGATAAGCAAAATTGCGGTTAATCCGCAAAAACTCAAAATTAATGTACAATAAAGTATATAAAGACGAAAACAACTGAAAATGAGGATGAAAGATTCCAGTGAGCGGTGCATGTAAACGGGTCATTAGTTCTTGTGTATTTTAGCACCGCTGCTGTCTCTTTTTTAATAGAAAAATTCTCAAAAAACTGAAAACTAAAATTTGTTATGCTTTAAACGGTTGTGTACAGTATTTAAAATGTTTAAAATGGGGTATGGAATCCTCTTAACTACAATATTTTTCCCCTTTAAATTAACAGTCCATTTGGACTTTGATTGTATAGAAATAACCATTTGATTTGGGATGGTTTGTGATTTTATGTCAACACAATTTTATGCTTGAACATTATGTTTAGATTTTGGTGAGTGACTACTTGTATGAAAACAGCTGTCTCTGCTATGTAGCCAGCAACGAAAACTCCGTTTGGGTGACAAACAGAATCTCTCCCTTCACTTATGTCAATTCTTCTTCAGTCGTAGGTAAGTGACAATTGATCATCCCAGAGAGTAGGCTACTGAGTACTGATGCATCCATTCACTTTAAACAAACACTCGAAAACCTGAAATGAGATATGCTCATAAAAAGTGTTTGACCTAACCTTTTAACTACCTGTATACCAAATTCAAACCATGCAAACTGACTTCTTCCGAAAGGTGGGTTGGTCAGAGTCATGAAGACCGGAGTCGATGCAGTGTGCGCCCTACCCAACTGTCAGTTTACTGGTAGCTATGCCTTCTAAACACTCTCATACCTAGACTCTAGGGGTTATAGTAAAAGGCTTAAGGCCCATGCTTCTCATAGTTATGGGTTCAATTCGTACAACATACCATGTCTAGGTATTCAGCCGACTCTGAGAGCAGGCTCAATGATTCACAGAAGTTCACTAAGAAGAATATGGCTTGTGAAAATCAATAAAGTTGGGAGAAACACTTTTTGAACTAAACGTGAGTGACAGTTGGCTGATGTTGCAGTGTACCAAAGGGCTGTTATGATTAAGTTTAGCTTGTTTGGTCTAAACCGTGTGCAAATATGTTTCATACAGTTTGCATTAAACAAAAGAAAGGATTATGTAAAACCTCTAATTAATAGAAAAGATTAAGAAACTTCACAAAAAGGCCTGTGATCGACTACTAGTCTGTGAATGCCTGACTGCAGGTCACCGGTGGGTGAATGTTTGTCTGAAGAACCTCACTGTGTCCCTGCGCTGGAGACAGATCACGGCGCAAGGAGTGTTTGAGGACAAGGGCTCGCTGTGGCTCCTCTCCTCAAGTAACGACCTTTTCATCTCCGTCCCGACTCAGACATCGTCAACGTAAGTCAAATACAACAGCTGTAGATCTAAAAATTAAGAATTAACTCGATAGTTTGGTATTGTGTGTGTTTGTTATAAAATGTCATCTGCATTTTTATCAACCAGTATGTGAGGAGTAGGCTCTGAGGTATCTTGTAGACAGACTAAGTGAGGTCCGTGTACACATGTTTCAATTTCCCTTCCATATCAATGTAGCAACTGTGCATTGCTGAATGATGGATACTGTTAACAATTGTCTTTAAAGGGGCAATACTTGTGATATTTTCATACAACTTTGCTTAAAACTACTGGATAAAAAATCATGGTTACTTAAAAATATCTTAGGATTTAAAATGTTGTTTGTTGTAAAATGTTTTTCTGTTTTTTCTCATAACTGAAGAGTTACCATCAAATAGTTGCTATCAATGTACAGTAGAGTCCCGCTAATCCGAACTAATTGGGACCGAACCCTGTTCGGATTAGCGAAAATTCGGATTAAGCGGATTTTAGGCATATATTGATGTATTTATCATATATTGACCTTATAAGGTGATATATTGAGTTTGAGCGACTAATATTTTATATTTAAATGTAAGAAACTGTGTATTTGAATGCTGTAGTACACTGGAATACAAAACAGTGCGTACGAAGATATGACGGGCAGTACAAAGATGTGGTGGCAGAGTGTGTACTGTACTTCTGGTGAAGATAAGATAAGGAACTAGTGGCGAGCAGTTCCAAGTAAACAACCCTCTCCCTACATCCGTGCTGAGTGCATTTTCAATGGAGGCCGGCAGCCATTATCAGGTTGGCGATCTCAGGCAGAACCAAACATCCATTTTGTACGTACTAGATCAAATTCTAGATTGTTATTGTACTAAAACCTTTGCAATTTACTGTAATTCTAAACTAGTACCGGTATAAAACATTATTTGTCAAATGAAATTAATCATTGTGTAAATGGAGATGAGGTGAGGAAATAACAAACACACACTACACTCTCCTCAAAGATCGATGTCACAAGCATACAGAGAAAATGCTGTGATTGGCTATGTAATCCGCCTATGTGGTTGCCTAGCAACAGCTAATGACGTAGTAGACAGCTGATAAGGAGCTGCTGTCCCTCACTGACAACCTTGCACCTGCCTTCCCCCTCCTGCGCACATACTACAGCTGCTCTCTTCCCCTCTCTGCTTTCCTTCTCTTCCCTTGTCCTTTCCACCTGTCATCTCTTTCTTTGCCTTCATCCCTCATCTCTGTGGGCTCGTAGCTGGACAGTCTGATTTCTTCTCTCTGTTGTCACTTTTCATGGTAGAAGCACTTAACCTCTGTATTATCCGAGTTTTTTTCGTATCCGAGGTGGTCTTGGTCCCATTACCTGGATAATCGAGATTCTACTGTATTTTGGAGTTTGTTATTAAACACATAAAGTAAGTATGATACAGTAATTGGAAAACCAGTTTATTTATTTTACCAACTCAAAATCGTATAATTCTTTTCCCCTCCACAGTGTTCGGATTAAGCGGATTTTCGGATTAGCGGGGTTCGGATAAGCGGGACTCTAGTGTATGTAAAAAATTGGCAGCTCTGGAAGCTGCCAGAGGTAAATCCCTCACTCTTATACCTCTGCCACTACGCTGAGTCGGTGTTTCCAAGGCAACCGCGGCTCTACTGACACAGCCCACCTAATTCTTGGCCGCACCAAGACCTGTATGTTGTTCTTTGTAGTTTAAATTATTGTATTCTACCATTATTGTATTTTCAGAGCAAAATTGAACTCCCAAAGCTAGTCAAAAATAACTGACCTGTCTCGCTGCGCTTGCTGCACATGAGGACCTGCCCTTGCTCTAATATAAGTTTGATGTGTTGTGCAGGTGGTAGCACTGCCATGTAGAGCAGAGGATGTGAGCGGGCTCTCTGCAGCCTCGCACGCTCTCTGGTTGCTCACGGTGACCGGGCAGATACACGTGCGACAGGGCATGAGTGATCAGACTCCACAAGGCGACAAGTGGCGTACACTCAACACCGAACAAATCAGTAAGTATGCATTCCCCTCATGCAGTAACTATGATTCCTGACTATATTCACATGAAAATAGCTTACGTAAATTGTATGTTTACCAGGTGACAAGCAAGTGACACTGTGCCACGTCAGCTGTGGTTGTGACATCATCTGGGCGTGTGACACCAAGGGAGACATGTACATGGCAGTCGGCTCTCCCTACACCATTGCGACAGATACTTTCTCCCCTGCCTGGGTCCCAGTGGAGGGCAGACCTCTTCCCTCCACACATTTTGTTAAGGTAGGACAAGGGACCTTATTTTACAAAATAAGTACCGTATATACTCGAATCTAAGGCATACTTTTTTTTACCATATTTGAGGCTTTAAAATAAGGGTGCGTCTTATATGCGAGTACTCCTTAGACTCGCACAATAGGCTGAAAATATTGAATTCATTTGAAGAGTTACAAAAACACAGTTTTGAAGAGTGGAATGGAGGAATAGTTGAAAAGTGAATAGGGGACTCAAGAATTGCTTCTTATTATATTCGTGTTCTTTTTCCTTCTCCACCACCCCCTTGCCTGTAGGTTGGTGGAGGGGAAGAAAGAAGAGAAGGGATGCAGTGGCATATAAGAGGGAGGTGTGCATATCTATTGCAAACCAAACACTAGCGCTTGGAAATATGGGTAAATCACCAGTGGCAAATCATGAACAAACTGACTGCAAAGATAGTCCCTCGCCAGACCCCAGCCCCCTAGGTGGTCCTTTATCTCTCTACCTGCCTTCCTTACATCCTCGCTGCTGATCCTTGTATGCTAATTTGATAATGATTTCAAATCCAACATTTTTTGCTGCAGGAGGGGCCGTAGCAGGGAACTGGGGTTAGGGATGGAAAGGGAAAGCAAGCTTGATGCATTCTTTGTTCTGCTTTTATCTCATGACAGCTGCAGCTGGCAATTATGTCACTGGTTGCTAAGGAGGGGTCAGTGGCCTGACAAATCATAGCCCTCTAACAGTTGACATTATAAAAACCGGGGGTGCGTCTTATACAAGGGTGTAGAGTTTTTTTACCGTATATTCAGGGGAAATATAAATATTTTGTAACTGTCAAATACAAATTTAAGGCGCACCCCCATTCACACAACACTTTTATTATTGAGCCTAAAGTAAGTTAAGAAAAGGGTAACTTAAACCTAAGTAAGTTATGCTGATGCGACTAAAAGTTCACTTGGACCAAAGATGGATAAGTTCAGAAATGTCCTGGAGTTCGGTTGTCCTAACACATACTAATGCTGAGGTTGATAAACGGTTGTACACTTGTCATGTACAGTAGAAAGTCGATAGTTGAGCTTTCGTTTCGACAATAACCAAAGTGATTGAGAAAGAAAGATACAAAAGAAAATATCTTTCTTACCAAAGTTATAATGTATGCAACCTGTATTATGCAGTAAAATTGGGATTTCTTACTTTATAACACTTTACTCATTGAATAAACCGTATTTTGTGGTATTTCAAAACCTCTCTATGATAAAATCTCTTCTACACTGGATAGTTTGACACCCCTTCGGTCCTCAAACAATCGATTTACTGAGTTTCTACTATATCAATGATCACTGACGCCGATTGATGGTTGTTTGAACATTTATTAACAACCCCAAATGTCAATTAAACCCAGAGTACTTCCAATTCCTCCTCACGTCGCAAATTCTAAAAGTCCATCCTAACTTGTACGTAAATAACCCTGGGAGTGGGAGTAAGTGTGTCTTGTATGCACAGGTGTTTGTGGGCTCGGAGACTCACATAGTGTGGGCGCTGGACAACAAACACAACGTATACGTAAGATCCGGCATCTTCCACGACTTCCAGCTGGGGACAGACTGGGTGCTGGTGCCAGGACTGCAAGCCTCCACACTCACCATCAGGTAAGCACGAGACACTACTCACAATCAGACTTGTAGAATCAGTCTGTATTGGTATCATGCAGGAATGGCACCACTGATGAGATGAATGCCAGTGACATTTTTGCTTTGATCCGCAAACTCACCAGCTTAGCTTTTGACTCTTACTTGGTCAATGTTTACTATGTTTAATGTTCAACGGTCATCTTAGTTATGATCTCCTGTTGTGGGACATTCCTCTAAAACTCTGCAATTCTTAATTGAATGAAAGAAGGTTGTGAGGATCATCACATCAAGTGGTTGGCTGTATCACTACAGGTCTCTTTTCAAAAAGCTTGGTATCTTGAGAGGGGTTTTTATGAAAAAGAAAGGCATAAGACAATACACAGGAATATGGATCAAACTTTGACTGAGGTAAAGTTAAGAGAAGACACGGAGATATGTATGTCTACTCTGCTTTGGAATGAAGCTCCATTAAATAAAGACATCCAAACCATTTTCCTTTTATTTTGGTGGGTAGATCATTACAAACACAAGGTTTATATTTTTGCCATTTTACTTGTTGTTGAAATTGTCTTTCATTTTTTCCAGTGGATCAACTGTGTGGGCTTTGTCTCTTGACGGATCTGTCTTTTGCCGAAGAGGAATTTCACAGAATAACTACATCGGGAACTTTTGGCAAAGAGTGCCTGGTCATCTGAACCATCTAACAGGTGATTAATAGCTTATGTTTCATGTTATTTTTCAACAAGGTATGGTCAGATTTCTTCTTTTGCAAGAAAATCTAAAGGGAAATTCCGTTTGTTGTTGTGTGTTGAGAGTTTTTAGGAGTGGTTGATCTCTACTTTTGAATGCTAAGATTTGTTTAAGAAACATCTGTTGCTGTTTTGCAGCGTCAGTGAGTGGAGGGCTGTGGGGTGTGTGCAGCAGGAGTGGCAGACTCGTGCAGTATCTGCGCCACTCACTACCTCTCAGTCTACAAGCCAGACAAGCCGCTCTGGCGGCCACTCTAGCAGACGAGGACTGGGAGGTCATCTACAACACCTGACACAAGGCTCAAGCCCGACCCGGCGCCAGCGAGTAGAGTGACTGTGTGAATGTGTTTAGTGGTGGGTTAAGTCTGAAGCAATATCTCCAGGAAAGATTTGGATAGGAAAAGTAACTTCTTTGAAGACTGTCTTGAAATCCAATCTGCAATATGAATATAATATTTGTAAGAATGAATCTTTGAGTGGACACTGGACAAATTATTTAATAAGAAGTTCAACCAATGAACATGATGTTTTCAAATTATTGTTTATTTGAGAAATAGCATTAGCAAAGGTGTTTAGAATCACCTTTACAACAATTCCCCAAATGTGAACTGGGTGGAAAACCGAAATATAAACAGTTATTCAGACAATTTAATCATGTTTAAAACCTTGATTTTATAGTGTTATTTTACAAACGATTCAAGATTCAACCCACCACTAACTGACACTAAGTGTGAATCTTTTGAATTGGATCTTGCAACATGATTACCAAAGATAAATCATGAAATAAAATGTCTTGGAACATCACGTTCTTGTTTTTCATTGTAAATGAAGATCTTACATTCTAACTAGCGATTGATAGTTTACTCAAACCTTATTAATTTATTATAACTGTTTTCTTGTATAAATTCCATATTGGGCCTGTGCAAGTAGATTTTTCAGTTTGAGTCAAGTTGAAAAACAAACAAAATACTTGCGAGATTGAGTAAGTTTTTAGTAGAGTTTTAATACTATAGGGAATAAGTCTACTTTAGTTACAGGTATCATTTCTCTTAACTTTACCTACTTTTTAACAATGATTCTGTAATACAATGTTGCACTTAATTCAACAGAGATAATTTATGGTGTTGGTTTTACTTTTTACAAAAAATTTCAAATCAATAACCGAGCTACTGGCACAGGCTTAACCAAAACCAAAGTCTATCAGATACCTGTCACATAACGCCCCCATCCCTCAAAGACAAACTTTTAAGATGCTGTCTCCTTGAATTACCACTATTTGATGTAATTTGTATTACTTGTTACTTGTGTATTACAGTAATTTGATGGGCTTGTTGGATGTCTTTCAATTTTTAAAATGTACCCTTTAAATGCTTTAAGGTTAAAAGCAAAACATTTTGCTTTCAAGGGTTATTTTTTTCAACTTTTGTGAGTGCATAATTCTACACAACTATGTTGTATTTGTAATGACAAGTGAACCCTTTGAGTTTGTTGATAATAGTAGGTTTCTCAAGCGTTTGTTTTAATATTATATTCATGTATAATTTTGTTACTTAGAGAATTGTTTTATAGAAGTATTAAATACATGATATTTTGTACATTTTAAGGGACATGTAACTCTCTATTTGTATATATTGTCCATTTGAACTATTTTTAATGTGTGACTGTTAGGTGTGATTCTTTCAGAAGTTGATATATATTTTTGGTGCTATTACTTAGTTTATTGTAAACCAATATGATGTTGTATAAAAACATATAATACCTGCATTAACATATGAAGAAACAGAAAATTATCACAATGAATTATGGAACTGATTACAAATATTTTAACTTGAATAGTTTTATTTTACAACATTTTATGGAGCATTCTTATTCACATTAATCAACCCTACCATTCAAACATTTTTTATAGGTTTGAACATTTAAGGCAAACACTTTGAGAGAGACCCTATTCAGACTGATTAATTTGTAACACTACTGGATTATTGGAACTCTTCAATTCCTAAATGTTTTGTAACTACTACAGTAGTCGAGCCCTGCTCATCTCAAGTTCTTAACCCGTTTAACACTTCCAATCAAATGTCACCCACCACACAGACTGCATAGGCCTGTGGTTACTGGCTAAGTACCTTAAAAAAATGACATTGTCCCATATATAGTGTATTTAATTAGGAACACATTTTATAAACTCTAAATTGAGTAAAACTAAAACATGACTTAACCGTCAAGATTTTAAGTTTTAACCTAACCTAACTTAATAAATCCACCTGAATAAAAAACTACTCTGCCAGCTTTGAATTTCACATGTAATAGATAATCAACTAAATCGTACAATAATTCAGGTACCACAAACTTGCCGTCAATGCTTATGGAACTCCTGAGGAGCAATAAAAATTGAAATTGTGAGTTTTTGGGACTCAAGCAGCTGCCTCAGATAGTTCTTGAACTCTTGGCGGTAATTCAACGGTCTCAAAAATCGACAATACTCAATATTCCTGTAGCATTGGTGAGAAATATTTGTTTTCAGAAAAGCAGTTGCAACTTTTGGGTCTTGAAAGGTCTATTAAAGCTATTGTTTTTGCCCATTAATAGTCATTTACAGCTTTACAAAACTGTTACTTACCACACTAAAATATTTATCAAAATCGATTATCTTGATTTAAAAATGTGCGAACACATTTGTCTGCCCATGAGTGGCAAGTACCTACACGCCCCTGACTCTTGCTAATCTGAACTTTCAGAATTCCCTGGTTGGATCAACAGTATTTAAGAATACACTAAATTTCTTGGCCTATATGTTGACCAAAGATTATCATGGAAAACTCATTTGGACCAAACATTTTCTAAAATGTCTTCAAACCTTTACGCATTGAGATTTTTAACAAAATATTGCTCAACACATGTTCTTCAAACTGCATATTTTGGACTTCTTTCTTACCCAATTATAGTATGGGAAAATTGTTCTTAACAAGACTTTCAAAACCTAGGTATTTATACTGCAAACAAAAGCTATACGTATTGTCGGAAATATCCATTTGCAAGAATCCTGCAGACAACTATTCAAAATTCTCCCTCTATTTGTATAACAAAAACCTAACTCTTTACAAAATTCAAATAAAACCTACCGTAGATATTGGAACAGATATTCATAGTTACGGACAAGATTCAACAAGCAATTTAGAAGAAGGCAACATAATACAACAATTTATAAATGTTAGGCAACTGAAAGAGGAAGCAAAATTTTAAATAAATTTCCAAACAATATAACAAATGAAAACATCTAAAAAAATGTTAAATTGAAAATAAAAGCCTATTTAATATCTTGGTCTTGGATGAGTTTTTTAAGTCCTTGACACACAGTAAAATAAAAACTGGAAGATGGCAGGCTCTCCTAGATTTAGAAGATTAGCTTTATTCTTTTTTGCAGCACATTTTGAATGTACAGTAATAAATTATTATTATTCTTTGGGTAGGACCAGCAGGACTTTATTGTACTAAGGAATCTAACATTTTTGATAGTAATAATAGTTTTTAAATACCTTTTGCCACTAATGCAACGAAATTGAACAAACAATGAGTTAAATATGAAAGATATAGACCTGTGTTAGTCCGCACAACTTTGCTAAGTTATATCGATTTCTATGTAAGATTCCCTAGATTATATCCCCACCTCTATAGATGTATCCGCTCATGAACCACCTACACCCAAGTGAATCACAAGTCACAAAATGTGTGATACTCGTAGCTCCACCCATCACGATCACAATACTTCATCGAACACAGATTAAGTATTTTTACTAAAAATAAGAACTTATTTTTGTGTGTTAATAAATGTTATTACATCCATAATTTTTATTGTTTTGATATTTTCATTCCAATAATTTGATTTTGTATTATAACAAAATATGTAATGATTTGCGCTGTGATTTAAAAATATTAAATGGTGTTATGTTTGTGATGATTTAGTTAAGGTTTTATACATAATTTTCAAGTTATTATTATTGTTCCTTATTAGTTATTGCATTAGCTTTATGAATATTATGTTACTTCTTGATATATTTATCAATATTTTTTATTTTAAAGTCGTAAAGTTTGTTGAGTAATTTACTGTTGCATTTTTCTTTAACCCTTATCTCCCTGTTAAATAAATCAAAATGTTATGAAAAACACAAACTTACACAGTAGTTATCAACTGTGCACAATTTTTATAAATCAACAGTTGAAAATTTTGATTAGGTAAGAAAAATAAAGACAAATAATTGAAAATACATTATTATTCGAATGATACATTGGAATGTTTTTCTATCCTATACTGAACTTGAAAAAAATAACATGATAAATCTTTTCAATTCATACAATACTGGTTACTTTTAATATGTTTCTGTTTTACAATGAGAATCTATAAAGCAACTCAATTGCTTTGATTACAAAGTAAAATCTAATTGAGCAAAGAATTTAACTATTTAAAAACCGTAGCATTTATGTCTGCAAAACATTGTAGCTGTAATTTTGGAACACCTCCACAAATTGAATGTACGTACTATATCAAGGCCATACACTTTAACGTTTTACTGTGTTAAGGTCTATGGGCAATTTGCAATTCACATAGAAAAATACAATGTTTTAGTGTGAATATGTTGATTGCATTAATTTAACAGCTAAAATAAAATCACTTAAAAATTCCTAAAAAATAAGCCATTGGCAGGAGGTTAGAGTATTTCTAAATAATGAGATAGCTTTATGACATCCAGTATTTGAAAAAATAAGACATATATTCAGGCAGCAGGCAAACGTAACAACTTATTTTAGCCAGTCTTGAAAGTTAAAACATAATATTGTTTTGTAGTGGAAAGGTTTCAAACAATTCAAAACTGTAAACAATATGTAATTAAAGACGTATAACTACAATTTAAATAAGTGCATAATAACACACATTTATTGAAGGTCAAGAGAGTGACACATAAAACAAATAGGGTAGAAATATAAATATACAAGTAAAAAACTTAAAGCTAGCATCGTCAAAACAACACAAGTAAGAAGTAGAGAAAATGCTAACAAAGAAAGAACAAATAAAACTAACTGACAAAGAAGTATTAAGTACAATTCAACAAATATGAAAGGCACAATATTACAGACTTTGCCAAACAGAACTTGATTCACAGACATTTCACTGCAAGATGTGAATTACTTCCTCTGCCTCTTGGTGGGTTTGGGATTGAGACTGACGTATTCGCCTGCTCGCATAACATTGCTAGCTACAGCTGTGGGACAGTCACGCCAACTGGGTTTGGCTTCTTTAGCTTTACGAGGAGTTCTCGCTTTCCGCTTGGTTTCTTGTTCCGGTGAAGCTTCGACAACATCGTTGTTCTCTTCATCAGAATCATTTCCGTTGGCAATCTCCTCCTTAGCAGCTCTTCTCCTTGTTGGTGTTTTTGGTGCTTTTTTGGTAGATTTTTGTGCTTTTTCTGTTGAAAACACAAGTTTTGCTGACGATACTCCCTGTTTCTTTAACTCGTCTGTGAACATTTTCCTGTACAAGTTGTAGTCTGGTGCTTGATCATGTTTCAACTTGCCAACTGCTTCCAGGAAGTTTATAACAACTGAATTGTTTATAACCATAAAACAGAAACACTAAAAAACACTACTAGACAATTGAGAGGAATCCAAAAATGAAGGTCAACCCTGAGAGACGGAAAGCAATCAATCTCAGCTCAAACCATAGCTGTCGATCCGCTGTCTTTGAAGTAAGTTTTGAAGCCCACAGATTAACATTGCGCAACAATCACAGAGCGCTGTAATTAGTGAAACCATCCCATATTGGCAATTTCTTTTCTTTCATTCTGTTCCTATTAGTTGTTCTTTATTTCTAAAACCCGTTGAGATAATTTAATCATATGTCTCAAAACATGAACAAACAAGAACTGTGTTAGAAAGAATATACCGTACCATAACAGATTGATGGTTGGAAAATGTCAGTAAGTAAGTAAGTGAAGGATACTTAACCACCAATCACAATCTACAGATGATCAAAGAATTCAAACTAAGGGTGAGACGCAAAAGAACACATTGAAACAGAAAATGATTGCAGAGGCAAGAGGTTTTCTAGGGAAGATGGACCATGGCCCTGATAAAATTAATAATAATATTAACAAGCTAAGATTTCTGTAATTTAGTGTTGCAAAAAGATGTTCACTCTTATAATACTAAAAACTTAAATTATGTTGAGTTAACATATTCTTAGATTAAGTAAAAGTATAAATAACTCCATTACAAAGGTTTGAAAATGTTCAACAAATTACGTGATAGCTCTAAGTGCCTGGAATTTAATGTTTTTAAAATTAAGTTGTACGATTGGCTTTTATGCTACCCTTTTTACAGTATTATGAATTTTTAAATTTGACTTAAAAACTTATTTCAGTTTCTTGTGATATATTTTAAGTTACCAACAAATGTAAACCCTTGACTATTTCTATTGCATTGTATTGTGTTTAACAACAATAAATGATTCTGATTCTAAGAACATACCAGGTGGTGCAGAAGGTGCCAGCTTCTTCGCAGATGTGGATACGTTGTTCATGAAGGTGATTTTCTTATCCTCGGCTACTTTGGGGTCGGTCACATTGTCCCATGGCAGTGTTGAGGTGGTCCAGTGTACCAAATTGAAGCCCAAGATTTCCATGTCGCCTCTGCGAGTGATTACTTAAGACACCAAAAACATTTCAATCCCAAGTTATATTGAATATAGTGAAATATTGCTGAAAAGGCACATACACTCCCTCTTTGAACTTTTATAATTAATGAGATATTTGCATTTGGTTTGCTAATTTTTGGTTCACTTGTTAAGGCTACAAAAGTAAGTGCATTACTTTAGATATGCCACATTTTACACAGGATGCTTTTTACTACCATAAGGAAACTATGGTATATTGATACAACAGTAGTATCATTTCAAAAGTACAGTACAGTCTCTATAATTTGGCCGTTTGTCACAGCCAGTAATCCGACACTGTGACCGTGTCATTTAGATACCTGTTTTCAAGTCTCTACTTGTAAAGCGTGTGACCTATGTTCGTCTGTATAGATTATTTCTATTCACTGCAGAGAGCCACAGAAGTGTGCGTTGTTTATTGATAATCTGTGCTTCCGTTCAGTACGGGCCGAGATGTCGAAAAAATGAAAACATGTTACTTTGAAAATAGATAAAAAGGTACGGATTTTAAAAATATTAGAGGGTGGTGATAAGCTAGCTATTCAATCCAAGGAATTCAACATCGGCAGATCATAAACTCACAGACATAAGGAAGAAATAAAAATAAAATTCAGTAATTTCTTAAGAAGAAAAATGAAATTGAATAATTTTATAAGAGTAGTGAATCATTTTCCAACGTAAGAAAGATTATTCCTGGCAAATTGAGTCTTTTGAGTGAACCTACTAATCCAAAATTTTTATTAATCTGGAGCTTTCGATCCCTGATATAGGGCCGGATTATTAGTGAGATTGTACTGTATTGTGAAAGAAACTATTTGATTCTAATTTTAGCTCAATTACACAACTCAATCCAAATAGCAACCAAAACCTGAATGAGAGATTTTTAATCATGTGCTTGGAATAGGTTTTGAAAACATCAACAGACCAGATCAAACATTAATTATTAGTAAGCCCTTTACCAACGATACAAGTAGAACTAAAACTGTACCATAACTGCACACAAGTAGTAGTATATAAGTTTCCTGTTACCAAACATGTAATTAACAGTGTCTTCAAAGTCCTTAACCTCATTAGTGGTTAGTTCCACGGCATTTGTTTAAATAACTACTGATTTTATTGCCCGCTGGGAACACTTAAACTCACCTCCCTGGTGAGCGTCACGGCTGGTGTACTCGATGGTGCCGTTGTGAGCTTTCTTGGGGTCCGGCTTGAACGCAGTGGTGGTGTAGCGAGTTGCCAGCCCAAAGTCCACCAGGTACACTTGGTCCTCCATGCCAGACTGCAGGCCCAGCAACAGGTTACTGGCCTTCACGTCACAGTGAGCGTAGCCTGCGTCGTGGATGTACTCCAGCACGTCTATCTGCAACCGTAGGTAAGCCAATTAGTGTCAATGTTAAATTTCCAAAACAAATTTGATCCATTCAGGTAAAAGAGTAATATTGAATAAATAGTCAATGGGTTTTCTGGCCACTTTTCAAGACAGCGTTAACATACTTTGCAATTTCCAACTAGACCTTCAGGTGAATAATAAATAATATTAAAGTTCTGTCTAGATTTCTTGTGGGTCAAGAAACAGTTACAGTAAGTAGGTCTCGGGGGATTTTTCACTTTTTAACCCTTTAGACTAGCTCAATTTTGAGTTTGGCCATACAAATTAATAATTATGTTAAGAAGCTTTCGAGCTGAGAAGCTCTCAACAAGATGCAAGCGATAATCGTGAACACCAACAACACTGTAAATAATACCAGCCGGACGATGGATAACATCCTTCACAGTAGCCAAGATTTTGACCTGAACTGTCGTTGGCTCATATTATTGATCCTGAACTTTCAAGGCCATGCGGTATACTACTCGTTGGGAAACAAATAACTTCACTGTTAAAAACTTACAAAAATAACTACTGTTGGCGTTGTAGGTGACATACTTTTTCTAGCAATCATTCATTAGGTCAGATTTATTAGGATGGTGTAGTGGTCAGTATAATCACCTGTCAAGTGAGAGACCCGGCTTCGAGTCCCGGTTCAGTCCACATATCTTGTCTTCAAATTTCTTTAGTTATTTAGCGTTTAAGATCAGTTAAGTCAGATTTAATAAACAAATTGTATAACAATTTTTAACCCTCACTAGCTGTGAATTTCAACTTGCCATATTATAAGGTCCCAACATCTGCTTGTAAATAGCTGTATTACATATTTACAACAATTCATCTATCAAATCCACACATCAACTATCAATAAGTGAACGGACAAATGAGGAAAGCGGATTGCTGAATGATAACCCAGTGACATTGAAACAGGTTTGGTTGAAAATAAGACATCACCGGGTAAATTGATAAGGAATTAACAAAAACACTCTTGCCCTTAGCTAAAGTAAAACAATTAAGGTAGCATAACCTTTAAATATGAATTATCTTGACAATGTACTCACAACTTGAAGGCCGATCTGCAAAGCTGTGGAACACGGGAAGAGCTTCTTGTTCTGAAGGAAGATGGACCAGAGATCTTGTCCGTACCGGTCCAATACGACAAAGCGGAAACGCTCACTGTTGTACTCAAACATGCCAGAGCCGAGGAAGCAAGGCATGCCGAGTTTCTTCATCTTCTTTGAACTCATCCACTTCTCAACTGAAACCGAACAAAGGAGCTCTTGTTAATGTACAGTAGTAAGCTTGTCAGTCATGCTAAGCCACAGGTACGCTAGGTACGTGCCACCTGTACTCTGACTAAATCACTATTTGAGATGCCAACCACTCTCATGAGGGTATTTTAAGGCAAATATGTGGTGAAGGATGAGTGGTAGTAATGAGTTATGAGGTGTAGTCTTGTTACAAACTAAGGCAGACTCTTCCTTAGAATGGGTCATTAATTAATAGCTCAATGACCAATGGAAATACAAGGACCAACGGCTTAACGTGACTTCCGAACCACGCAGGTGATGGTCTGATATGTCTAAACGATGGTGGGAGTTGATGCGGGTATCATCAGATGACTCTCTACAGTGTCTGTTGCTTGAAGTGCTCGCCAGTGTGAATTGAACTCACTCAGCCGTGCTCTTTAATTACACTGCAATATAGGCTGTAGAGCAAAAGGTATTAACCAACCCCAATTTAAAACTAATATGCGTAGGATGTGACAGGTGTGAGGGACACATTGACAAATAAATTGACCGCACACTGTGAAATATCAGTTTACTTGCATGATTTGGCACGTCTATTAATAGTTTTATAGGATGATAAATGAAAATACTTAAATAAACACAAAAATAAAACCATAAGCCAAAACTGTAAATTTGGATGCTGACTTGATCTGTGTGAAAAAATTGACCAAGAGTGATTCCAAACTATTATCTGCAGATAAAATTACTATCTGACAGACAGGTGCCTGTGACAGACTGAGCTCACATTATATCATCTCATCTACAATACATTGCCGATAGCCCAGTTTAAGAGTGTAGTGAGGCTCTATCATTGACGCAGTCTATCCAAAACTGTTGGTCCTTGTGCGGTGGCTTGAAAACAGCGATTTTTATTATCTGTCACACCTGTCGATCCTACACAGAGTGTGGCCTTTAAACATTAAAAATATGTTTCTGTTATAAATGCTGTTACTACTTGTTTTAAATACTGCTTTAGATTGCTAAAAATACAAACATTTATTTAGTGAGTTGAAACCTTAACAACATTTGGATTTTAGTTTTTACAAGACTACATTACTGGGAATGTAATTAATATACAATGTGCAAAAGGGTTGACAATTATTTATTGTAACTGATACTTTAATTGTTACTGTCTGAAGATCTTACTACTATATAATTAGATATAAAATTATGTTAATTAACTCACTGTCTTCTTTCTTTGCTACTTTCATGTAAAAGTGCATTTCAACGAAAAGAGGTCCATTTTCTTGAGGTTCCTGTGGAATAAAATGAATAATACTGATAAAACAATGAAGAACTTTCCGACTTAATACTCGTTTTGAATAATTAATGAAAAGAAAGTGTAACCACAGGTAGTTTACCACTAATCAGCTTGATATTACAAGCACTGAAATGCGCCAAACATCAAATAAGGGCGTAGGAAATCACTTGAAAACAACAAGTTTGTTTACTTCTGGCTCATGCCAGATTATTGAAAGTGCCAGACCATCAGATGCTAAATTACCAAAAGTATTTACGGTAATATTTATTAGCACATACACACTTTCACTGCTGAAATCATTTTAAAACATGCAAATCACATTTGATTCTGTGAAATAGTTTTGGGTACCAGTATACCTGATGCGCATGCGTCAACCATGTTACACAGTATACTATTTTAATATGTTATAATATTATGTCTGTAGTTATAGTTGTTTTTATATATTTTGTTGAGGTTAAGTGGTAGAAAGCGTTTTTAAGCCCTAACTTCGTCTTTTTGTTAAACCAAATAAAGACATTTTAATATTATTATTAATATTGGAGAAAAGAAACAAAAGGTTAATTATAACACATAGTTGGATTCAAGTGTCTCCCAGAAATGTATCAAACAACTTGATAGAGAAACCAGGCTTTGTTAAAACATTAATTATTAAGTACTGTATAAAATAGACTTTATACTTACTATTTTCATGACTAAAGGGTAGTTTGACGACTTTGATTTAGTTGAAGTGCTGTCACCTTCTATGGAGCTGTAAAAAAAGTTATTAAGTAATAAAAAGTTTTGTTTTTATCTCAAAATTAAATTGATTTATACTTAAATCATGAATCCAAGAAACATTAAAGCTGCTGTTCAGTTTTGAAACATAATCTTTCCTTTTACTGTATGCACCATACATCATTAGTTGCCTTAATATAGATTTTATTGGAACACAAAAAAACACTTTTGGAATAGCTGTCCAATCATCTGTGTCTGCTTCAGGAATCAAACCCAAGACCCTCCGAAGCAGAGACTGATACTCTCTCACTGAGCTAAGGATGCAGGCCTTTTCTATATTATACTAGCCGCGCTTTGCCTCTGGGCTTTCTTAACATAGCTGTGTGTTGGCTACCTTGTGAGAGTCAGAGTTACTTCCACTGTTCCAGCCGTTTTTAGAGCCCGCTTTATTATTTTGAGGATGTTATATGGACGTCAAATGTAGCTAAAGACACACTGCGTGGTTAGCTTAACCCTTACACAAAGTTTCAGCTGATTTTGACTTATAGGTGGTGCAAAATGCCTAAAAATATTTTCAGAGTCCACTTTGGTCTCTTGCCATTTATTTTGTGGATGTTCTATGGATATGAAATATAGCTAAAGACACACTGCGTAATAGGTTAAACCTTTAAACGAAGTTTCACCGCCATAGCTTCACCCGACTTTGAGTAATAAGCAGGGCGGTGAATCTCGCTTGAATCCACGCTGAAGCAAGCTTTCCGAGCTAACGGTTGAAGATACGACAAAAGTGCTCAGGACCATTTGTGTAGAGGATTAAATTTTAAAGCTCGTATACGCTGTCAAAATTTAAATATCTGTTACGGTTTTTCTAGAATTTTACCTTACAGTATTGGGATTATACATGTTCACATGTAATGAGGTCTTATCAATGAAAATAATAAAATTATCAAACATATTAAAATAATAGCTTTTTCTTTGACCAGGTACATAAGCCACATTCCTGTCAAAATTTCACTAAAATTGGTCTAGTGGTATTTGCATGATTGAGGAACAGACAGACACCCACCATCTCATTTTTATATACAGTGGAACCGTTAACAGCTACCTCATTTGCAGCGTTCACCTCAAATCCGAACTAATTAGGGCTGTGGCCTGTTCGGATTTGCCGAATTAAATCTAAAATTACAAAAAAAACACGGTAAAATTAATACTGCATACGAATGCAGTCCATATTATTGCAATTAAATGTCGGGATTAAAATAAATGTGTAGTATGTATCCACAACACAGTACAGTACTGTAGTAACACTGCGCCTTAGCACAGTGCACTACGAGGGTGACTCACTACGTGAGTGAGGCGGCAGTGAGGGGTGAGTGACCTTGCATGGAAACTCTGTGCTGATGAGCTATACATAGACCACTCGATCGCAAGTGAGGAATAAATGTCCGCCCTCCGTCAAAAGAAAATAACAGATTTCATCTAATTTTAAGTATGTACTGTATTTCAAGTGTGTACTCTATTTTTAGTATGTAAACTGTAAATAAAAATGTTGAAATGCTCCTGAAATTGTATTTTTTTAACAACATTTTTCACTCAAAGCCTGTTTGGATTTGCCGGGATTTCGAATTTGCGGGGTTCGATTTGAGGGGTTCCACTGTACTTAAAATACTTATCTGAGTAGTTTTTTGTAAATAAATGGAGATTTGTGTGATCAGCTGATTTATGTTAAGTTTCACCAAAAATATACAGTATTATTCCTTTAAATCTTGGTTGCTATGGTAAAATATTGATTTTGTAAGTCATTAATTTTTTGTTGCAAGTTAAAGTAGTCTGCAAATATGTGCCTCCAGTACTTCAAACGCAAAGAAATAATTCCCTATGCTCTCAGGAAGGAATTCAAGCAACTCAAGGATGATTTATCAAGCATTTACAGAGCTATATTGTATGGAAAACTGCTGGACATAATGTAAACACAATATCAGTTAAGTAACCAAATTATTTATTGAAAACTCAAAATTATTTGAATGGACTGACATTTTGAAAATTTAAGTGCTGTTCCGAGGAGAAAACCTCGTTAAAAAATCACATCACAATTTCCATGAAATTAATCAAAATTAATTATATACTAAATCACAACAAAACAAGATGGCCTAAAGCTGCTTACTAAAATGTAATAAAAATGATTAAGAAATAAGCATAGAAAAGCAGAAGAAAAGGTTTACTGAAAGATCCACCAGAAAGGAAAAACAAGTTTGAAGATTGACAAAAGAGGAGTAAACCTCTATAAAAAAAGTTGTCAAAGATCGACAAAAGAGGAGTAAACCTCTATAAAAAAAGTTGTCAAAGATCGACAAAAGAGGAGTAAACCTCTATAAAAAAATTGTTAAGATCGACAAAGAGGAGTAAACCTCTATAAAAAAATTGTCAAGATCGACAAAAGAGGAGTAAACCTCTATAAAAAAAGTTGTCAAAGATCGACAAAAGAGGAGTACACCTCTATAAAAAAATGTAAAGATCGACAAAGAGGAGTAAACCTCTATAAAAAAGTTGTCAAAGATCGACAAAAGAGGAGTACACCTCTATAAAAAAATTGTTAAAGATCGATAATAGAGGAGTAAACCCCTGTAAAAAGGTTCTCAACAATGACAAAAGAAGAGTAAACCTCTTTAAAAAATAATTGTCAAAAATTGACCTCAGACAAGTAAAACTCTTAAAAAAAAGCCCTTGAAAGACTGATTAGAGAAGAACAAACCATGAGAGGATGAATGAAATGTTGAAGATCATCAGAAGTATTTGATGGAGAACCACAAACATCGTTCAACTTAGTGTCAATGGATGTAACAATTTGCCAAATGACTTGGTGAAGAAACAATGAACAGTTTTCAGTTTTGAGACTGCAGTGAGGACTGTATGTGAAAAAGGCAGTTGAAGATTTTCCCATTGTTCCAAGATGTATTTGAAGGTTCAAGGTCTGGTCTCAACGTTGATTTATAGGAGTCACAATGTTGATGTTCCTCCTTGTGTTTAAATCAATTAAATCGTCTCTTGAGGCAAAAAACATTGTATTTTATTTACTTAAAACGTACGAGAAATTGTTGGAGAAAATGGTTGGTACTAGCTGTGTACCGGTGCTTCGCCAGAGATAAAATCTAGATCAACACATCCAGTAGAATACCTCTTGACCGAAGATAACGGGGGAGTCATTGTAAATAACCAAAATTTAGGTTAAAAAGATAATTGAACAAAAATTAACAGAAGTGGAATAGGAAGACAATGAAAGTTTATTGTATTCGGAATAGATGCCCAATGAGAAATTAGTTAAGGCTAGAAACCCACTTCTAGGAATGGTGAAAGGCTAGCTTAGAGGTCTCATAGAGGCAGTGTTGGTGCTAGGTAAACTAATTTCAAAAAGTATCTTACTAAAACTAATTTTGGAAATAAGTTGCAAGCTAAAACTAAAACTAACTATCGACTTTCATGCTAGTTTTGAACTAGTTTCAGAATGGCTTCTTGAACTAGAGTGAGATTTTAACTTCGATCTTGTGTATATATATATGCACCTAGTTAAATGTACGTATCCTATATTATCACCATTCTATCTTTGTTATATTCTTTGTTATATTTTTATACTTGTAACTTGACACCATTTCTAATCTTAACGAATTTGTAATAAAATTGTTCTCTCTATTTATTATGCCGACTTTAGAGCTAGCATGCAAACCCTCCATCCAGGCACGCCAAGCCTAGCTCGTTTAGTATTAAAAATATTACAAAACACTTTTTGAACACTTCACGTCAGGATTGTATTGAACATCCCAAAAAATACAGGGTTATTCAAAAGAATTTCTCACTTTCAGATAACTCTATTTCATTAATTATAACTTAGATTTATATAAAATAAATATTAGATTTATATAAAATAAATACCAGTAAAAGAGCACATTTCAAAGTTTGTACCCCTTGGTAAACTTCTATAAATGCTCCATATGTCCTACCCTGACTGCTCGGCAAAAATCTAGCCAATAATGAAACTTTTCCCATAGACCACAAGCAAATATTGGTTTAAGGTATTGACTGCATCTCTCATATGGTTTTGCAGGACAATTCGAATTCTTAGTATGAGGGGTACATAAACCTTTTCCTTAACATAGCCCCAAAAGAAAAATTCACGACTAAATCAAGAATCTAGGACGAAACTTTCGTTTAACTGAACTGACTGGCTTTTTGAACATTCCAGAACACAGAATGTCAATTGTGTTGAAGGAAGCCATCTTGTTGTGTACCAAAGTAGCTGCTATAAACCCTTCTATTCAGTATTCATCTGTAAGTTTACCCTTGGGCCTGCTATGCGAGGGTAAGGGATTAGGTGAGGGGAGGGTGGAGGCTGATTAAAGACCAAACATTGCCTTGCAACCTAATTATCTCTTGGTGATGGTCTGACATTGCTAGTAAAAGGCACTCTTGGGTAGTAGCCCAATATATAGCATTCTCATTTTTTATAGGATATAGTGGCTTTATTTCTTAGACCATTTGTGTTGCAATCAAAGCGATTATACAGCACTGATTCCTTGTGATACTTTCAGTGCTAAAATAGTCAATAATAATTAATCAAACAAATGCTTCGCCCAAATGGAACAAAATGAATTGCATTAAGATGCACCAAACATTTTGTTGCAAGACAACAAGTACAGGGCAGCCCTCGACTAGCAAAACGTTGGTGAAAAGTCCAATTTTGAGCTCATTGTCTTTCTCAAGTGCTAGTGTGAGAGTAGCTAGGATGACAAGTAAATTTAGTTCTACCTTGCTACTTTTTGCCACAGTTAGTTCAACATGTTCACATGAAAATTGTTTCCATGTACAGTAGACTCTCGACTATCCGGCCTTTTGTGGCGGAAGGGTAGGCCGGATAACGAAAAAGCCGGATAGGCCGGAGTTCATTGAATTTGGACCGGGCCTATCTAGATTGATTTTTACGTGTTTCACGAACTGAATCAAACGTTTTAACTGGTTGTACAGTTACTGTATTAAATTAGGCTATCTCGTTTGGATCTAATATAACTTTTACAAACTTGGAACAGTGATGGGATGGTTTGTAAGGAAAATCAATAGTGCACGCAAAATTGTTTGTTACAAGTGTTTGTTCCACTAACTGTATTTATCAAAAGCTGTACAGTACAACATTTAAGTTATACATACAGTACTGTAATGTCATAAGCATAATCATTGAGTAAAATAAAATCAGTAGCTTACAATATAAAATAAAAGAAAAATTACTTTTTTGAAAAAGTCTTTAATAGAAGGTTGCCGTCAGTGTCTCACCATTTTCTTAGGTATATGATGTCAGCTGATGTACAAGCAGCTTCCTCAAGCGAGGAAACGTTTGGGATCTCTTCATTATTTTCACACAAGTTTTGAGCATTGCAGTTTCTGAACTGAAGTTCAAAACCATGTGTCGATTTTTAGCGTTTTTTGGACATGATTTTTAAATTTGTTTACAAAATTGGCCACCATGTAGATGCAAAGTGCCCAGCATTGTCTAGACGGACCGCCTTGCCTAGGTTCGTGGTTCAGTAGGTAATCATGTCTTGCAATGTGCAAGGTCACAGGTTCGATTCTTGGCACAGACATATGGGTTTGGATGCAAACCAAAGGTCACAGGTAAGCCACTAACTAAACATGCCATTGGAGTAAACAGCCAAAAAAGAAATGTTATTTCTTTTATATTCAATTGATTGCATGTTTTGATGTTGTTAGTGTGATCGTGGTCTCAGAGCGGAAACATGCCACTTAAATTTTCTGTTTTATATTCATTTTTATTAAAAAGTATAACATCCCTTTAACTTCAAATCATTCAATTCAACTCACCGCAACAGTAAATTTCCCCAAAACCTCCTTTACCGATGGAGCTGCCAATTTTCCATGATTTTTTCTGACTGTTCTTCACAACAAAGCCTGTAGGAATTGGAGGCGGCATCTTGTAGCCATTGACTTTCCTTGGTTTTTTCGCTTTAGATGCCATTCTACTTTTTAGCTGAAAATATCGTAAGTTATCAGTGTATCGACAATAACTAATTGATAAATATTGTCTACGACCAATATAGAGTGATTTTTAATACACAAGCCCTTTTAAAAGCAACGCTGGCATCTTCAGGCAAACTTGTTAAATAAAATTACTAATAATAGTAGTTTTTAGAGGTTTTTATGCAACAAATTTTCCTGAAGATGACAGTGTTGCTGTTGAAAGAGCTTGTGTATTAAAAAATCACTATATATTGGCCTTTTTGTCATTTTAAAATATTTGTAAAGTACTATTGCCAATAATATCCACTTCAAGAATTTAACAATAATTCATGTTAATATTATCTATTATTGACTGTAACAGTCTATATGCCTTATTTTTACTTTTATATGGGCCTATATTGACATAATATGTACATAAATAACTAAATTTCCAATGCACGGTGGTGTATTTTAGTATTTGACTGAGCATTATCCCAATAATATCCGCAAGCGAAATGTTAGAACTAAACATAAAATTCACCAGCCTGTTATCTGCTTGGACTTGTTAAGCAGACACAATTTTTTAAAGGTAATTCCAGTCACCATCGGCCAAGGCAGCCTGAACGGTGACTTTAGCAACAAATTAACTACAGACTGTTGGCTGAAGTAGGATGCAGGCCTGCGAACTTCGGATCCACAGTCTTTTGTGCTACCGACTCAAGCACTGAGCTGGCAAATTGAGTACTTAGGTACATTAAAACTTTAAATTCTTAGATAGGCCAGGCGTTTAGTAATGTAAAAAAATCAAAGATTTAGGTAGGTATAAAAACATTAGTACGATTCTGAATCAATTATGTACTGGCAGTGCTGTAAAATCTTATTTTAAAACGTAGCTCTACAGCTACAACTAATTGCTCGGAAAGGTAGCTTAGCTACTTTACACAGTCTACTTTTCTAAGAAAGTAACTAGCTAACGGTAGCTACTTTACATAAAAGTAGTTATATTAAATTTGTGGACTAAGATTGCCCCATATTGAAAGGTATTGAAAGAAATTGCCCCCTGCAGTATCAGTAAGCAATAGTACTGAGGGTTTTCTTTTTTCCTATCCAAATATCTTACTTTAGGCTTTTTCAAAGATAGATATGGAATTAAAGTAGCAGAGGGGGTAGTGCACCTCACGCTACAAAATACCGGCAAAATGAAGTTTACACTATATACAATGGTTACACTACTCGAAAAAACTAGGCCTAGGCTAGCACGCTAGTTATGGGTTAACTTCCAATTATGCCTGGTAGGTTATGTAAAATTTCAAAATGATAGTTTTCAACCATGAAGGAAGTTTAAATAAACACAAAACCGTTTTCAAACGTACTTTTTACATAGATTTTTATAACCAATGTTGAACACATTTACTGTGTGTACTATTATGACATGTCATAAGATGAAAATTGCATTGTTTACATGCAAATTGCCCATAGGCACCCATAGCAGTGATGATAGTGTTGAGCAATCTAGGTTTAGATATTTTTATAAAGGATGAGACCACATATAAACCGGTTCTTTTAGTAATGATACATCTAATAATATTTTGGGCCCTGCTTACCTTTTTTACTTAAAAGCTAAATACATTGCAAAACTTAACGGTGAATTCGAATTCAGGCAACTGGTTTGCAGTCTAAGTACCTAAACCTAACCTGTAATGTTGAAACCTAGTTTTACATATTAAATGTTTAGGATACTTACTTCTTACTTAACGTTATAGAAAAAGCTTGAGTCTATAAAAAAGATAATGAATATACAAATGAATAATAAAATTTAACAGATAAATAAAATCTGACTGGTTTAGTGCAATAAGTTTTGGAGGCAGACCTTTTTAATTTGAAATTTGGTTGGTTTGATTGACAAGCAGTGTTGCCAGCTAGGCCTCGTCGAGGACTCACGCTTGAGAGTTAACTGTATTTTAGTTAGGCTACACTGTAAAAAATACCGTTACTAAAACATGTTCTAGAATAATCTTGACTGTCGAAAATATTCCGAAATGCAATATATTAACTAAGATGTTAAATAAATAACACCTATAATTTGCATCATCTGAAAAAACTACAATGGGACTGTTTTTTTAAAGGGTTTGGGGGGGGGTCCAAACGACTTTACGTATACAATTCTGCTTCAGTAAACATTATCTTTAATAGTGTCATCGGTTAGTAACTAGATCATCATCTTTTAAAAGGTCCACCTTTAGCAGCACTAAATCATAATTTATAGACGAACCGTTTGTTTGAACACAGAACAGAGAAGCTGTTGGCTGTTGCCAGTTACATAGATACCACACAACGCCGCAAAATTATTCGCCAGTTTTGTTTGTTCCTGGAGCGCTAGTGTTGGTTTAAAGGGGGTACGTTTCATAGGATATATTTTCAATGTTTATTAAATATTTAGTATAGTCTTGGCTTGGTCTATGTAAGCTCTGAACACATTGTCAATAAGTGACATTTTGTTTTATTAATTATGCCCGTAAAAAATATATAAAAATAAATCAAATAAAATTATTTTAACGGAATTTGCCAATGTTAAACACAAGTTTTACAATGAATTTAGTTTCAAGAATTTGTTGAACATCGATCACTGTGTACTGTATATCGGTATTTCTCGGAATAAACTTTACTTTTTAGGGGCCGTAATTAAGTGCTCTAGAGTTTGCCGAACCTAATGTCCATTTCGCATTTATAACTTCGACAGTGTCATAAGTCGAATTTCAAAGAGTTAGCAATTGTATTCATTTGTTAATTAATAAACATATAAGATTTCGAAAAGGTAGTACCAAAGATAGGTGGCCTATCGATACCAAATGAAATAGCTGAGGCAGGAAAATTAAAATAGTTGCGGCAGCCCAAGCACATACAGCGCTGCAATGGAATGATTTTAAACGTCTCAAGTAGAGCCAATGACACACGTGAAAGTTTGTTCATTCTCGAAAACCACAATTTGGTCAACAGGCAAACATATTATTTAACTGTATCGCCTCACTATAACATTTAACAAAACCTTGCGAAGAACAGGTACGTCAGCTTAGAAACTTAAGCCCACTTTCAAAATGAAGGAACAGATGTAAGGATTGGTTGTCTGATGCCAGTAGCCGAGCAACAACCTGTCCTTGTACAAAAAGACTTTAAAATAATGATACTTTAATATTTTATCCGTGGGGAAGCACTGGTACACAGCTAGTAATAAAATAAATTGCTTTTCTGTCAATTATGTAATTTCTAAATAGTTAGACACGGACCAAATAATGAACATAAACTCTGCCTCAAAGAGCTAATTAAAATGCTTTGTTGTCGGACGTTTATTTTGGTTCACTCTATTGACTGTAGATTTATCAACAAAATAATAATTTAAGTGCCGCTTTAGATCATTTTGTTCTTCTTCCTGCATCGTCAATAATTCGGTGTCCTGACCTACGATAAAAACAGCCAACTTAACAACACAATTTCTCAAAAGATTTAGTTTTAAGCTCTGCTGTCAATGGCTGTATAATATGTGGTTATTGTCCGTTGTAGGTAAAAAGAAAATTGCACATATAAATTAAAATAGTTTTATTTGCAAGTTTTGGGGTTTAAAAGAGGAGGGATTATGTGTATTAACAACAAAAGTATACAATTTATAGATTTTCAAATTTGACACAGTCAAATTCAAATCATAAATAAAAGTAGAGATGTTTGTATTACACTGCAGCCTAAACAATGAAATTAATGAAATGCAGAAGCACTAACAATTTTCCACTTATCTAATATGAATTTACACAATTTTAAGTAACTACATTTCATATGTAATTTGTAAATGTGTACAAAGTAAAACAAACAACGTTGCACTTCTTGAAGGTCTTTTTTATCACCACGGTTTTGCTATACAGTTCTATCGATATTAACAATTATGTACTCGTACTATCATATATACACATATGTGACTAAAATTAAACAGACCGACACGTACTTCTTGGCATACACGTAATTAATTAAAAAAATAACCCTGATGACAATCAAAGCCATAAAACTAGATCGTTAATTAATGATCAATATGCAAAACTATATGTTAAAATAAATAATGTTGTTGTATGGAAAGTGAAAATGTATAAGATTTTCTTTTCTGTTGTTGTCTTGTTGACAATCAATCAACACGCTGCCCAGCTACATTCCTAAAGTGACCGTTTTAGTCTTAAACGTAAATTACTGTATATATGTTTACACCAAATTTGTTGCATTAAAGCCATTTATTATTCCTTTATTAATTAAAACTTGCTCATAGCCTATTTTGAACATTGCATGATCTAGTAGCAATAGTTGTACTTATTAGTTTCGAAGCTTCAAGCTAGGGCTAAACTTTACTCTTAAATTAACTAAGCTAAAGGAAGCATTTAGTTTATTTAACTTTGGTACTGTTCATGTTCAAATACCCTATGTATTGATTGTAGTGATCAACTATCAAGTATGTCAAGTAAACTAAATTTATATACAATGGGGTTTAACGGTAATTAGAGGCAAGTTTAAGTACAGTTTTAACCCTGTAAACACGATGTTTTGTTAAATTAGAATTCGTAATGAACCCCAAACAAATACTGTACCGCAGTGTATGTCCACAGCAATCTTCTCAAGTAAATCTGTTGACTTTCAAGTACTGAACTGATTACTATAGTTTTTTTTACCAAGGTTACTTAAGGTATACTTAATACCTTTAACTTGAAGTTGTGTATTGTACAGTATTCATCTAACACAAACCATTGTTGGATTTATTTCCTGGCTGCATCATACTGTGTTGGCGTCGCAAATCAGGTCGTCTCCCAAAGATTTTGATTTTTTTAATCTATAAAAGGTTTTTACAGAGATTATCACAAATATTGAAACTAAACCTGTATCCTCTTCGTAGAAAGAATAGCTTGACAGTTCTCAGTTGAGCTTGAATAAATAACAATAACATTTTGTATCGTTGTTTTGAAAGCCATTGAGCCTCAATCAATCTAGATCGACTGTAGAAGACATTTTTTCAGCAAGCGCTTACATTGGATCTTCATGTCTCTCGAATAGGCTAAATAAATCTGCAAATTGTCAAGCTATCTTATAAATACATATTTTGTTTTAGAAAATAAACTAAAACAGCTGCTTGCATCAATGCATTTAGCAGCTGACTAGCAGTGAAGGAAGATGCTACAGAGATCTCATGCATGTAAGCCTCCAAGCCCTCAGCAGCAGCAATGTTGTACTCGTGGTAGAAGTTCTGATGTAGTCTTGGTGAGGCATCTATTCTGTAGTAAGGTCCTACTGAGGTAGACATTGGCAGCCACTCTTTGCTTGGACGTCTGGAACATTCAAACGAAAAGTTGAATTTGCTTTCACAAGAAATCATAGGTTTCAATGATAGGTAATAAATATTTACTTATAATAATTATGGCTAAGACTGTTAGAGCCTTGAAACTCTTAGATCCTGTGATGTCAGTTCTTGTCTTTAGATATTTTTAGAGGTAAACATAATGGGAGATGTTGATTGTTTAGACTAGAGGAAAACTATTACGTAGGAGACACAACAAGGAAGCTGATAAAGAAAACCAGGATTGATCAGGATTTCCTACATGTACTGCTAGAGATCATCTTTAAAAATTGAAACTCACCCTGTAGACGCAAAATTAGTCCACAATTTTATCAGCGTTCTTGCAACTTCTCGATCAACCCCTGACAGAGGACCATCAGGGTTGGGGAACAGATACAACAAGTCATTGGAATGGGCTACTCCTGTGGAACAAACAAAACAAAAGTCCGTTAAAAATTAATGATTAAAAGGTAAACTTTGAGTTGTCCGTCAATCAACAGTCTAGTAAACCAAAACCCCCGAGCAGATGTTTAACCATTCACACTACTGGACCGGTATACAGGTACATTGTGGTTTAAAGCCACATAACTGTTTACAGTATTGCTGCTCTTCCCTATATCTCACACATTCATAAACGATTTGCTTAAATTTTGAAGAGAAAACAAAGCCCAAAATACGAATCAAGTTATTCAGCTAGGGGTGTACTTTGGAACAAGCTTCTTCAATATCACTTTTAGTCTTTGCAAAGCAGTAGTGGAAACGAATACCACAAAGGCTTTAGTTCATACAGCTGAATGCACACTGATGCTTGGATAATATTACAGGAATGAAGGGAATGACCGTACCTCCCGGAAAGGGGTAGTGGTGGGAGTCTTCGCTTGAGCCAAACTTGGTGTAGTTGCCCCGGAAACTGAAGGTGTACAGGAAGGTAGACTCATGGGGATAGTTACGTCGAGCTTGCTGTAACGTGCAGGCCTTCAGCAATGTCACCCCACAGATCTGCAACACACATTAGTTAAAGTTGACTAAGTTTTCATTAAAAATTTACAAATTTTGGAGAATTTAAAACACTAAGTGTCATTACAAAATTAATATCTGTTGGCTATTTAATTTGGGAAGTAGTAATAGAAAAATGAACAAATCGATTACTTACTTACATCAACCAATCCCGGAACCATTGCTGTGAAATTTCCAACATCCTCCATTTTAAAGTATTTGTCTTGAAACACGTCTGTGATGGCTCCAGTAGTATCATCAATACCTGAAACAACAATTGTTCTACAACAAAATAAAGAGTTTAGCCTGTTCACAAGTCATGGGTTTTCATATTAAATTATCCTATACCAAAAAGAACACTTTGAAGTGGCTTTGTCAATTTTTGGAAATTTGCCATAGTTTTACTTGATTGTTTTAGGGATCCTCATTAGAAAGTTAAAACTCATAATTATGATTATATTTTATTATCACTTGGCTCCTAAAGCTGACCTCCTCTTTCATCGCACTGTAATAAAGTTAATAGACAAAAGGTTTCGCTTACCACTAAACTGCAAAGTAGCTTTGAGGAAATCGTTTGAGAGGTAGTCGGTGTTGTTACTTGCATTATTCCTCTCCAGAATAAAGTCATGAATATCTGCAAAAAAGTCTCATAATAAAAAAAAATACTGATAAGGAATCTTAATAATTCAATTGCTTTCCTTATAACACTTCAAATTCTTTCAAATCTTTTTATTCATTTAGAATCTTTTGAAATGTGTGAATACTCACTGCCAAGGAAGAAACTACCCTCGTGCTTCGTGACACCCACCATCATGGGCACCTTGAGGAAGTTGCCCTCTTGGAAGCTGTGCCGCGGGTGTTCTGTCAGGAAACTGTGAGGACCGGGTTTCTGAATCACGGCGTGGTTCCCTCCGTTGTTCCCACGTACAGCTCTCCCCTCCGTGATCAGCACTTCTGTCTGCCAACAGTGAAGTGGATCAATGGTTATGTATACACTATAAGAAGTTGTTTGTTCTCTGTTCAACTGTTCACTGAACAAGTTGTTCAAATATTAATTTAAAGTAGAACTAACGGCTGATGCTGGTTAATATAATCAAGTCAGCCTTTCAAACTGTACTTCTCTAGTTTATTTGGTCGAGTCAAGCAGATTCCATTGATGCATTACATATAATGTTAACACAAAGAAAAACCAAAAGAGACCCAGACCTTTCAAGCAGTAGATAATACAAACAGAACTATTTTAAATGACTCCATAGATACTTTAGTGAAATACCGCTTGTTTAGACTATATAACAACAATAATGATTATTTCTTCGAAACCATAACATAGAAGTATCTAAAACTAATAAAAGGTCGTTTCAGTGGCTTTTTCTTCTTCATTATCAGTTTGTTAAGAATGATAGCTAGAAATGATACGCAAAATTGTCATTTCTCTGTTGACACTAACGCGTAGGGGCGCTTACACTGTGAGTATATTGTGGCCCATAAGCCATACAGTGAGTCAGTTAGCAGTCCGTACATTTTGGCAGCCAAATTGAGTGGCAGTATAATGACAACGAGATAATTTTCGAGATAATTTTTATCGGTCACAACTAATGGGAAAGTTTTCGCCAGGAACTTTTCCTTATTAATGATTTATAGTCCAACTAAACAGTTAAAACTACATACATTTTTTCAACTTCAGATTTATAAAAACTGGCTTTGTTCTATAAATACTGACCAAAAAGTCCGAATGGGCGATGAGGATGGTGAACACAGACTTGTGGCGAAGGCAGGACATGATCTCAGAGTCGGTCGGAAGGTCGCAGTTGGACATTTGTGCGATGGTGCGTGCGTGAGCTAGGGGCTGAGTGTCCGTCGCCCAATCACACAGAGCAGAGCCGCTCTGCACGATCACTCGCTGGAACAATCCTACAAGACAGTCAGATATACTTCCTGGCCAAGTTGAGAGAAAAATCAGAAAAGGAATCATACAAATTCATTTGCTTTTCCAACATTTCAAATTCTTTCATAATGGTGCCCTTTTTATGAATCCTCACTGGCAAGGAAGAAACTATCCTCGTGCTTCTACTCTTTAATAGCACAGCTCGCAAATTCAAAATCCTTCTATGCGTTTCTCAAACGTCCAGTTCAGTTTCATAATTTTAACTATTTTTTAGGAAGCAAATTGGTCATGACCCCTGAATTTATTTTGTATTAATCTTTCTCTGTTTAAAAAAGAGCATTTCCTTCCTGGTAAAGTCCGCTAGAAAAAAAACACACCTGGAATGAGATCTAGTCTTCTAGGAAGCTGTTTGTGTGATCCTTGCAGTTTTAACCTACGTCCTAAAACTGTTGGTTCCACCAAAGTGGAACGGTGCATCCTCTTGCAAGAATTTAAGATTATGTTTCCTTATTGCGCTCTCCTAACACACATCCTCCAAGTACCTGGAGGTAGCAATCGGAATGCAAAAACAAAGGTTAGTTAATTTTCACCCTCCCAGCATATGTAGGTAAAACCTGCATCTACATACCTAGGTCAAGTCAGATGTTTCCACTCACCAGGCTGGACGAGAGGGCTGGCTAGGAACAGTGTCACTGCGGCGGCCCCGGAGCTCTGACCCACCAGTGTCACCTGCCCCGGGTCTCCACAGAAGCTACTGATGTGCTTGTGAACCCACTGTAGAGCCATCAGCTGGTCATTCAATCCCACGTTCCCAGGGGCATCTTCATCCGCCATGCACAAGAAACCTGGACACACACAAATGAAGAAGTGTGGTAGTTTTAAAAGTGTTAGAACTATTCATAAATATAATGAAAACATGAGGATGGTGATCAACAGGATCCAGGAGGGAAGAAACTTAACCGTTCTAGAAGGACTAGCAGGTGAGATTAACTTGCGGAGAGATTTACTTGTTCTAGTAGAGGGAGTCTTGCTTGAGGAGAGATCAACATGGTCCAGGAAGAGGAGGAGAAGAGATTTACCCGTTCTAGGACTACTTTTTACACACTCACTTGAGTAAGTTATTTTCAATAACTTATTTCATATTTTTGATGTTGTCTCGTTGTTGGGCAATAGATAATGAACCATTTACTGAAAACAAGAACTCTTTAGCATTTTATCCATAAACGTACGCGTCAAAGTGGGCCTATAATAAAAAATCCGATAGTAGTGTCAGTAGAAATTAACTTGTTGAAGGAGAAGGGCAAGAACATTATATGCTCCAGGAGAAAATAGATTTACCTATTCTATTTGGAGCGAGGGAGCGAAATCTACTTTCTTTAGGAGGATATGATACTGGAATGTAGACCTACATGCTCGAGGATGAGGAAATATTTATCTGTTCCAAGAGGGCTAACGGGATAGGTTAACTCGAGGGGAGATATACTTGTTCTAGGGCAAGCCTACTTAAGAAGATATCTACATAATCTAGGAAAGTCGAGACTTTCTTGTTCTAGGTGGAGAGATTTACCTGTTCCAGCAGGAATTACCGTAAGAAGGGATTTACTTGATTTAGGAGGAGCAAAGATTCATCGAAATATTCAACTCATATTTACATTAACTCTGACAAATTTAACGTTTTTATGTATTTCTTTATGTATTTGGGCGCCAATTACGTTATCACATTTCTTTGCCAAATATGTTTAATTTACAATATAAATGTGGCAGTGCAATCCAAACTTTAATACAAGTCTAACTTTGTCAAATAAATGTTATGAAAATTTCACGATAAGAGCTTTCGGATTACTTTCTGATCACAAATTAGGTTTTAATTACCTTTCAGTCAATAATCCAAGTTCTTCTTACAAAGGTTACTTCCGTTTTGAAGTCATTATAATCTCATCGAAAAACCCTGGAGATTTTGAAGACGCTGCTGGTATGACGCTGAAGGCATAATGACCTCGAAACGGCCGTAATCTTGATAGGAAAAACTTGGATTACTGTCTGAAAGTCAAATTGAACCTGACTTGTGTTTATGAAAATGGCAATATTTTACAGAATTTTGCACATAATGTATGGTAATAATACCAATAAATGTATGCAAATTTATAATGTAAACTTATTGTATTCCAACTTGTTAAATGGCGTGTCCATAAATAAATAAAATTGGATGCACACACTTGATCAGGTAGTAAATAATAAATTTGAAATTGAAAGTTAGTTTATATTTTTGTAAAGTTTATTTTCCTGGCGTTTTTTTAAATACAGACTAACAGTTTAACTAATAATCAATGAATACCTCTTCTGTTTATTTGTCTCATATTTGAAATGAAATTTTATTAGGTAGTTTCAACCAGTGCTTCAGGGAGAATTTATACGTATAGTAATTATCAAATTACCTAACTTACAATAGTTTTCGGTGTTATACTTGTTCTTAAGATTTGGTTAAAGCAAACGTCATTTTTGAGTGGGATTTCAATGACAGAATGTTGGGACTATTTTAGCTGTAAATTAACGATTGTATAACATGTTTCCACTATAAACAATTGATTTGCTAGTCTAGAATTACATCTATGGCATTTACTAAACATCTTTGCCGGACATAAATGTTTCCGCAGTAAATGATAATTTATTAAGTCCAGTATTCATTTTCATCCATGACCTTTATTAAATATTTTTGTGTTATCATTATTTTCTCCGCCCTTCTTAAGTTGTGCTTAAAAATTATTTGAAAGAAAAATATGTACTAGAATATTATTTTATTTTAAATTTACCATCTTAGTAATTAACACATGTAAGATAAAATCTATATTTGGAACACTTACATATTTCAAGTAATTCGAGTTATCAATTTGTAAACAAAACACTAGCTGCCATCTTCTATCAAAGATATTTTATTACAGCTATCTATAGTTATACCGTCTATTGGAGATCACTCAAGTTCTGTAATAACAGAAATGTAACGAAACGTGTATAAAATATTTACTACAAACACATGAGATTATTGTGTCTATGGTGTAGTAGACACCATAGACTCGTCAGAATAAAAAATAACTAAACGAATCCAGGTGAAATGATTCGGATCAAATCAGTCTCTTTTGTACAAGTGCTATTATTATTCAAGACCTCAATTTTGGCAGAATATGAAATGCACCATAACAGAATTATTTCACACTGCTTGACTCTGAAAGACGTCTCGTTAGGAAATAAAGAGAGTCGGTTAACCAAGATCTCGCGCCTCCTCACACACCCTCCCTCCATCCCTTCTCCCACCACCACCTCCACCACCCCTCCTCACCTTATCTTTCATTCTACCACCCAACACTCCTTGCCTTTTGTATATGTATGAGTTTATTTACCAAGGTTATATGACTCTACGCGAGCATCTACTGCCTCATGCAACACAGCTTTATATAAGAGAAACCTTTCTAGATTTATATCACTAAAGGTCGTTATTTTATGGTGATAACAATAAAAGCACTTGTCAATTTTATGATTCAAAACTAATGTTAGACTTTTGTGAGGTAACTAGTGGAACATAGATAATATCATTTACCCAAAGGCCCCAGGCGGTATTGAATGACCACCAATATGACGTCTTCTTCCAGGAAAAAGTCTGGTAAGAAGTCTCGAGCGGATCCCACCCGGAAGCTGCCTCCGTGGATGTAAAACAAAACTGGCAGTTGACTCCTGCATGACCCTTCAGTTGGTATCTAGCAAAACATTGACACATAGGTTTAGCTGTACATGAGCACAATTACATGAGGACATTACGGGTACATGAGGACAACAAATCAAAAGACTACCGGTGTAAATATAGGTAAAAAATCGCATTTTAAAAACTGCTTTTAGACAAGAAAAACTGACTTTAAGAGGGGGGAAACTATCGAGCCTACGTTATTAAAGGGTGTACTAGGCCTACTGGAGGAATTTTCAGAAGTTTTAATAAGCAGGTGTTTGATAACTAACCCCAACCTGCTGATATGGGCTGATAGACAATTAAACACAACTCTTTAATTTTAATATTGATAACCAATACATCAAAGTACCAGCTCTTAGCTGGCTTAGATTACCTGTAAGTATGAGTATAGATTTAACAAATGAAGGTAGACTAACAAACGTTTAATTAAAGGGTGTGTGCGTAAAACAAGGCCAATTTCCTGTTTGACGTAACAAATCAGTCCAGAAGGGAAACCAAATTAAATCTGATGCGCCTCACAAATAAAGTGCACGTGTGATCAGTTTATCCAAACAAACAGTTTGAAAGCACGTATAATATGTATAGTGTATACAGAGTGTCTAAAAAAATGTATACACATGCAATAAATTAACTACGTATGAAATTGATTAAATATAACATTTGAGTTACATATATTCATGGTTTTGTTGCTAAAATGTGTGAATGCTCAAAATAAAGAGCATCAACATTCATACATTTACATATCGGTCTGGTACAGATTGGCAAACTGATTGTACAGTGCTCCAAGTGATTCCATTGAAATAAATGGTAATTAAAAGACAACGGAACTTCCAGCATGGTTTTCTCAGACTCAATTAAATAAACAGTATTACTTTGTAGATACTGTTGAACCTTCCATGTGTAGTTGGAAAAGCTGATCCAGAATAAAACTTGTTTATAAAAAAATATATAAATAAATAGTGACATTCAGTTGAATTGTTGAAAAACAAATGTTTTAAACTATCAGCCAATGTAACATATGGATTTTATTTTTCAAAATTTAAGGTATACTGTACAATACATTATTTATACATCACAACTTATCGTTCATGATATATCTTCCGTTCGGGGTTCAACCGTATTTTTATTTCAGGGAAAACTCAGTTCATTTCAGAAGAACTGTCCTAAGTTGTAATGACAACTAATTAGAATATTTTCAGACGATTAAGTACACGTCCAATAACAATTACATTTCCTCCTCCTACAATTACGATTTGGGTGTGTGCTTGATTTGACACACTTATCGCCTAAATTCTACCAATGACAGAAATGTGGAGATTATCCTGTTTAATCCATCAACATAAATAAAATATTGTACTGGCAAGTTTAAAAAGCCCATGGCCAAGTTGAGACAAATAACACTTTTCACTGAACTGAATAGATTAAAAGGGTCAACTAAAGGCGTCATGTGTCGTCTTGATCTAACTTGACCCAATATTCACTGCCTGCATTTAAACTCTATTATTGATACAAAGCATAATCAAATTAATCATTTAATAACTATACCGTATCTGAAATAATTCGTTGCTACGCATACGTTTAGCAATCATGCAAGCTTATTTCTGTTTAAATTACTTATTTTGGCTTAAACTTACATCATAGCCATAAAACCACGCAGTTTGCGGTCAGGGCAGAAAAATTTCTCAGTAGCGCTTAAGCAATGTAGGTTATACAGTTATGTAACCCATCCTGGTCGGAAAACTCTCCCTCACGTAAGCACATCTAATATTTCTACTGCGTCTTGGTTATAAAATCACAGTCTGTTGTCATATAATGCGGTGCATTCTGTGTCGGTATGCACCCTTTTCTAAAATGTGGTTAAGTGAAAATCAGAAGATGTTCTGAGGACTTATAGCACCTTTCTGGCCACTAACTTACCACAAAATAAAGACTTGTTTCATTACTCGAAACTACACAAGATGCCTGCTGCTTTTCTGAGAGAGAAATTTCCATCTATTTGTTTCGCGCTCAAGGTGAACTGAACGATAAAACTCAAAATCTAATCAAACTCAAGTTAGGGAATTGAAGCGCTCTCAATACCAGCTTGATCTTATATAACAGCGGAACATGTACCGGTTCCCACCCGGCGCGTCTGTCTGTCCGCCCGCATCATTTACCTAGCGCTTAGCACGTTCAGTACACTATCGAAACAAATATTGGTTGAATTCAATTCAAACAACTAAGTTTTGAGTTGGTTAGCGAGGTGCCCCGTACACTGAAAACCTTACACTGTGTATAATTCAAAATGCACCGACGAGTTTATGACTAGGAGTGCAACAAATTCTGTTGACAAACAATAAATGATTTATTTATTTAAAATGTAGTTGTTTAACTGTATCTCTTTCTTTACTATAACCGACGAGTAGGCTTGATAAAATTTCGACGAAAATTAAAGGCTGTAGTCTTAAGAAACACTCTTTATACCTGGAAAAAAACTTTTTTTCCTAAAGTGTGATTGCCATAATTTTACGTTCACTGAGTTGCATACAGCACCGCTCAAACTCGAGTATATTGCTTTTGAATCCGATAGTAGATGTGCGAGTGAAATATTAATTACATACATATTTACTAGTTACCACAACATACATTTTATTTTAGCTAATAATAACTGATTTTGGGTTTGACGTACTAAAATAAACAAATAGTATAATGCAATAATTGTTTTTGCAATAACTTTGACATCTGCAAATACTGTATACACCAGCTCCTAATGAACACTTTAGGTGATTAATCGGCGAATACATCATTTATAATGCAATAGAGCTTCCTATACCATAAATGTGGTCTTTTATTTATTTAAAATGGAGTTGTTTGTGGTAGCAAATGTTTCACCGAAGACTTTTACTGCGATCCCCTTGATTACAGGCGTAAGTGTACTGCGGGCGGTTTCTGACCACCTCGCTGAAGGTCTCGGGATTTCTCGTTTTGATCCAAACACCCGCTTCTTCATCGGTAGACGAAGCAGTTGATGGTACAAAGAAATGTACTAATGTTATGTGAAGAGCACAACTAGTACACTATCGCCATCGCCACCGCACGCCCTGGTCCGGCGAGAGGTATCTTCTGTCTCAGCTGTTATTTGTTTTGTCATCTGTTGTACAACACCTGATCTCACCTGAGGAGTGTATATGTTGAGATGCAAGCAGTCCTCTACGTCTTCTCCTCTCTCTATCCTCTGTTGCAGATCTAGCAGCTCACGCTCGTTGTTGGCCTGGGGACACTTGTTCCTGAAGCTGGTGGCGTTCAGCAACCCCACCCACGGCCCTGCTTCTCGAGGCAACTGTCGACAAACAGAGCGAAAGCTTAAAAGATTACCTCTTCCTCTTGTGGGGTTTTCTGTATAGACTGGGATTGACATACTAAAGTGGATTGTCATATTTATCGCTTACAAACATGCAATTTTCTATAATATTAACAGTATTCTATACTATATTGCGCTTTACTAATATTTTACAGATTTATTAAAAGTGATTCTGAAGTAGTTTGCTCTCATATTCTGCGTGTTTCTGACCTTTGATTTGTCCTTATGCCAAACTAGGTAAAGCCCGTAGGTTTATTACCCGTTTAAGATCCTGACTTGGTCTAAAAGTTCATATATAACATATTTTTCCTGCTGGCCCAGGAATGCTGGTTTACTGTCACCAGCTGGCTCACTAACAAAAGATACCGGTGCCTTTTTAGCTGCAATGAGTCCTGTGTGGTTTAAATGGTGCAGAGAAGATCCGCCGTTGGATATTTATGAGTTAATAATTTGATTCTGCCAAGAGCTATTTTTGACAATAAAATCGTAATATTTAAAGAGAAATAATGTTGTAACTCAACACCCAACCTAGCTATTCCCTTGTTCAACATCCTCCATCATGGTAATCCAATTGACTACATACGTATTCTAAACGTTTCTACCCATCGCTCCACCTTGTCCTATTACAAGATCGGGGTATCACAGCCTCACCTACGTACTTACCTATCTAGTCAAATTAGACGAAACAGTACATGAACTTATTGCTCTTTGGCCGATTGAGTCCATTTTACATATTATTCTCCAAATGGTCCAAATTAAGGCTATTTGTTTTAACGAAAGAGAGATCTTCAAAGAAATGTTATTAAGAAACACCTGAGTTATTTGAAATTTCTGTTTAATAATATCCTTGTGCTTATTCAATACGACTTCGTCCTGTCAAAAGATTTGTAATGTGATAACGTATTAACCACTCTGCACAATACACGATATAATTTGTTTCATGTATTAGTTAACAAAAGCAAACTCAGTAGATTAGGTTACAGAAAATCCAAGACAACACAATGTACAACGGCAAATCGACATTGACAGTTTGTTGATGTTTTCTTTATTTGATTTGACTTGAAGTCCTTCAAGCCGTACATATGTTTTATGTCTGTAAAATAGGGATATCAGCTGGCAACGAATAGCAATAAAGCTCAAATTGCCCTTTTAGATAAACGATTGTAGGGCTGTTTTCATTCCGGCAATTATTCAATTTTTTCGCTGTAAACACCATCCTTGAACTCCAACGAACATTTCTTTAAAAGATTTGGCCAAATTGGTCCAGGCGTTGTTGAGTTATGCGCTTACCAACACATTTTGTGATTCATTTTTATATTATAGAAGATTGCGATTCATTTTTATATTATAGATTAGTTATGATTTATATCACTATAAATCACATGTCTTTATTAAGAAAGCGTACTGTAAACGGTTTAAACTGATTCACAGCTGATAGTAACTGACAGTTGGAGAAACGTAAACAAATTATTGAATATTGATAATAATTTTAAACATTAGCTTTCAGCCAAGAAACTCTAGCTAAATGACAAATTAAACTGTTGTAATCATCTCCAACTATTATAAACATGTCTTTAAATCTTTTATCGTACGTCGTGTTTAGCATCTTACTGCTCGGTGTAGGAAGTGTTCCACGTTGTGTCGAGATTCTGGACGCGGGTCAGTTACCCATAGTCAAGGACCACATCGGCATCCATTTCTACGTCACAGTGGTGAACAAGTCCCCGGAACCCATGGAGGTGGAGGTTCGACAGGTCTGTAGAACTTGATTCGCTTTACTGGAAGCTGTAGTTTTTGTGCTAGTTAATAATTTGCGACGTTGCAACTAATCCAAGAGCTACATGGCTACATGGCTAGCTACACATCCGGTAGCTACTCTAAGCTACATGGTTCCGTGCTACGTGCTTGTTCTTGTCGTCGAGGGCAGTATAGACCGACCGTGTTCTACAGTGTGTCCCACAAATGTCAGAACCGCTGTTAGGACAGAACCTTGCACCCTACAAAGTCAGTGAAGATGCCTGGTTGTGTTAATAGTTTTTAGGTTTCAATCAACAAGTATATTTCCTAACATGTTAATTTTAAAACCCGTCGTACCATTACTAATGCAACAGAAATGTCATGTTTGGACCTTTTTCGTTGGAAAAGTGTGCATATTTACAAAATCGGCCTACTATTTTTTTAACCTTAAAACGTTTATGTCATGTAACAATTGCTCTCTCGGACTGGTTAGTTCTAGGAACGTTTGCTCACCCCCGGAACGTTTGTTTACCCCCTGTGCTAGCCGAGAAAAGGGCAGCTGCGGGCCCAGATCATAAGGATTGCATATCTTATGAAGTTAACAGACTGCCCTCTCGAATAAGAATGGAGCTTAGCAAAAATGGTTGGGAATTAAATTAGCTGATATTCAATTTAATCATTTGTTTCCAGCTCATCTTTCTCGTCATCGCCACTTCTAACCCTTCTACCGCCCTAATCTTCCTACTCTACTCCGCAGGTCCAGTGTTGTGAGGACCTCCCAGGAGCCACGACGGACTGCTCGGCCTTCCACCTGATCCCGGAGACGAGGATCATGGCTGCCAACTCCACCAGGAACTTCACCCTCATCCATCCCACCCTGTATCCTCACGACCGCCACGGCGAGTGTCTGCTAGGAGTCCACTACTTCACATCTTGCAACCGCAGCAAGGAAGCTCGTCAGCATATCACCTTCGACACCAACCTCTCTCAGGATAACCTCCGGTGAGTTGACTCATTCTAACCTGTGATGTTTACAGGTACTATCATGTTGCTTAACCTAACTTTTGCTTGATTAAGGAAAAACCTTTGTAGTTTAGATAAACTTACAACTCAAAGGTCATTTACGAGTATCGCGAAAGAAAATTTCTCAGTCCCAGACTAGAGAAGGTTCAAGTAGTTTCAAAGTACAAAACAGTTTCCAACGATGATAATTTCGCGGGAATTGAATTTACCTGTATACTTATTTAACGTGTACTGTATATATACATTTAATGAATATACTTTGATTTAAATGAGTAAGACAGAACTGTAACACGTTTGTCAATTGAATTTAGTAATGTATTTTATCTTTAGTTGCTACATGCTGCGTGGTTTCCCCACTGCCATCATAGACTCTCCCGCTTGCCGGTCGTACGACGAGGACTCCCTGGACCACTGCCGCATGGTCGACTGTCACAAAAGTACTTCGGCCTCAAGAGTTTCTTTAACCGGGGCTCCCTAGTGTGTGAACCAGTTCCTGCCTGCGTTCCTACTAAGCATCGAGGTATGTCAACACTTACTGATGGTTTTAATTGTTCATATTCCTATGGCGATTGTTCATAGACCCAATCAGATTGCGTCTTTGATAGCCCTTTTGGTTTTCTTCGGCACTTTGGCAACGTTGACCACCTCTAAGTGAATTTGATGTTCTACGTGATTTACCCTGTCTTGTGACGCAGCTATGCCGGACGTGGTGTACGACGTGCAGACCAACCAGTGCCGGGACCTGACCGGTTGCCTAGGAGACGAGGATCTTCAGCACCTCTCCCATGCGGACCTGGAGCCCGAGTGTTCTGCGGGAGTGACTGGCAAGATGCCCTTTGTCAACTGCCATGACGGAGAGTTGAGCAATGTGACGGGTGACTGTGTGTGTCCCAAGGGGATGACTGCGGCCTTCATGCCTGAGGAACCCGGCAACCCTCGCACTCAGGTTAGTGCAGTGTCTTCAATTGTGCTATTTTGGGCTTACTTTAAGTTTCCTGCTTATTCCTCCATCCCTGTTCTCCTCAGTTTTCCTACTTAGTAATTTTTATCTTTCCTCATTCGACTCTACTTCTCCACTTTATTCATTCTCGTTTTTTTTTTTCTTTTCTCCCTTCCACCTAGTCTTAGTGACATTTATGCTTATTTACTTCTTATATTAAACAAAACCTCTTTTTTCTTCACCTTCCTTTGTTCTCTTTCCTCCTTCTTACCCATACATTAGCTTTTATCAGATTCATTCTACTTCTCTACCTATCTTTGTTTCTTATTCCTGTTTCCACTTATCTAGATCCCATTTCGATTTTTTTTAAATATTCCACTTACGTCCTACTCTCTTGCCTTTTTTTTTTTCCCAAGATATCCTTTTCTAGCTCTTTTTCCTCTATACTTTCTCATGTTTCTACTTCATTACCTCTACTTTCTTATCCCCACTTCTCTTAAAAACTATCTTCGGAATTTTTATAGTTTTACGATTACTGAAAAGATTTATGACTATGAATAACCGTGGAGTAAACAGAATTTAATAACCCACCATGTCTTACATTAATTTTTGTTTGCATTTTTTTTTTTTTTGAATGTAGGCTTATCACGTTGTTCTATGTTTCAGGTGTTCCACTCTTGTACCGTCGATTATCGTTGTTGGCAATCCTGGTGTAAAATGTTTTTCACTCTACCGGATCTTTCTACTGCGATCACACCGACCATAATTGCACTAATTGTAGCCACTATCACAATTGTAGCTCTATGGCAGTAAGCTACGATCATAGCTTTTTTGAAGTGATCTCTGGGTTTGGGAAAACATATGTTCCGATTGCACATGTGTCAAATTCACTCAGTCACAGTTTATAGAGAGTCAGCAAATTTTATCTGGGAGAAAAAATAACATTTTGAAAGTTAGAAATTGAAAATATAGCAACTAATAAGTTTAATAAAGATTCAAGCTAGCAACTCCAAAATGTTTATTTATGTGTAACTTTTGACCGGTTACGATAAAAGTTGTGGAGTCCGGAACAACGCAACATATAAATGAAGTAAAATTATAGAAGCAACTAGATATTTTTAGTAAAACTATGGACACACATATAAAGAAAGTAAACAACTCATACTGCTATGAAACAGAAGCCCATTTATCACGTAGGTGTAAAAGGAAGTGTAAACTGGTTAATACACGTTGGCAATGGAAATGAAACAAGTGTTAACTGGAGAAAGTAGGAGTGGTATCCATGAACATGAGAGTAACACCACTGAATAAGGTATCGTACAAGAAGAACCGTGAGGAGCTTATAACCCTCAGTGGAACATTCTACTTCAATATAAAACTATACGGTTGGGCAAAAGTCTGAAACACGTAGCCTATGTATAATTTTAGACATTATGGTTTTAAGGAATATAACGCAGCTTTTTCCTTGTTGATTGTGGGTGGTCTAAGGTTTGTTTTTAGGTAAAACGTTGAAACGTTTAATGATTTACACCACCATTTCATGATTTCCGTTAGAGCAAAAATTATAAAAATCTAGTTTAAGAAATGTTGCTCTACAATTAACATTTGGACTCTTTTACTGCAAGTTGTATTACATATCTTGAAGCGATAACACATTTCAAATGTCATTGGTATAGGAAGTTACTCATTCCGCTGTTGAAGCGAAAAATCACTTTTTAGGCCACCACTTTGAAATCACACGATGGATTTGAATAACCTTTAATATATTGATGGATATTATCAAAATTTATATTCGTAAAAATCTGATGAAATTTGCTGTTTTTAGACAAATAAAACGGATTTTCGGATAACATTGCCCCCCCCAAAGTACCTCCGGTAGTCTGATTTTGCAGATTAACGAACTTGACCTAGGTTTTTACAAAAGGAATATTTTGACCGAATTCCATGAAAATCCGACAAAAAATGCGACCTGTAGATAGTACACTCTTAAAACCACCCCTTGTGGGACATCAAAGAAAGGGAATTTCAACACAAACTCAACAACGCAAAGACAAAGTTTTTATTTTGTCTCTTGAAAATACTATGTGGGATTATGTTATAGGATTGGATGTTTCCCTCAAAGGATTTTCAAGAAAAGTTTGTCAGAAAAAGATTTTATGTGAAATGTGGCATATTTTATACCTAATTTATTGAAATCTTTAAATGGGTATTAAAAAACTAGTCGAGATCACTTTTTCTTTGCATCGTTGAATTTGTGTTGAAATTACCTTTCTTTTGAGGTGCCACAAAGGGAGGGAGCTGTACTTAACAAATTGGGGGCCTTCCCTCCCACAGTGAATGGGGGGCCTTCCCCCGGTTTTTGAATGGGGGGTATGTGACGCAAAGTACGTCAAAACAAACTGTAGTATCCTATAAAACATTCCCTAAAGGATTTTAAAATATTTTTTTTTCAAAAGCTAAGGTGGGGGAGGTCATTTAAAACTAACCTTGTATACATATGTGTTATTATATTTTTTCTTGTACACAAAAAGAAAAAGCAAATAACAAGTCTACATTTTTAGAAATAGGCTTATATTTTGCTAATTACTTAGCTTAATCATAGCTACAATACTTTCCGCTTATACATACGTATATATAGTGTTGCTCCAAAGGAAATTTAATAAAAACCACTATTTTGTCCACAACCAAAGTAATTCATACATGTTGGGGTTCTAATACACACAACTTGCTTATTGACCTGTATTCTGATGTACACAACAACGTGCGCATCTTATACAGTTCTGTATTCAGTGTAGACACTGTTGTAACATTTACGTGTTGGTTACTGCTGTGGTGTTCCACTCTACTCTCAACTTGCTTATTGATACACTCCTCACTCTATTGGGTAGTTAATGTTCTTACCTTTTATAGAATTGTTTTTGGAAAAATGAGATATTCATGCCGTCAGCATGATGATACCCTGACCCGGTACCATGAAAAGCACTGATCCCGACCCCAGAACACGTTTTGAGCAGTATTACTACACTTTATATACATATGTGTATCATATCTGCACGTTTGTCCGATGTTCACATTATTTGATACAAATGTTTATTTTGTAAATATATCGGTCAAGTTCGTTAGCCAACAAAATCGGACCAGCTTAACCCCTTTTGGAGAGGACCTTTCACCAACAAGGTGTTTTTAATTATCTAAAACAAAAATGTTATCAGATCTTGCTGGATTTTGAAATGATATTTTATTCCATTGTCTTGAGGCTGATGTTATTGGAAAATGTACAAGTCTAGAGCCTTTGAAGATGTGAACCTGGTTCACGAAAAGCGTCAGGCAAAAATAAATATAATTATTGGACAGTTTGACTGATTTTAAATTGTGTACTTTATTGTTTTACATCAATATAAAAAATTACATTTTTACATATATTATAAAAATCCATCAAATCGTTTCAAAATTGCGACCAAAATTGATTTTTTGCTATAACAGCGGAATGAGTAGTACGATTTTAATGAAATTTGAAATGTGTTTTCCTTTCATGATATAAAGGGTACAGTAAAACCCCCGTAAGCATGAGGCCGAAGGCCGACGCCCAAAGGGAAGGCTGTGAGCGTATCGAACAACCTCGAACGCTCGTACTAATACAGGACGAAAGGCTAAGGCCGAAGGCCGAAGCGAGACTTTGAAAGTTGCGAACTAGAGTAACAAATTGCAAAAAAATTCACTTCACTCATGCCAGCGACGCATTAGCGCTTAGCTGGGTGACGGCCTGGTTTAACCACAGAACCTACAAGTTTAGAATGTTAAGTAATTTTACTATCTGCTTGTTGATAAATTAGCAAGACGGTGAATGGTTAACGTAATAAAGTTCTCAAGGCAAAAATGATACTTTATAATTATGAGAATGAATAATTAGAGTTAAACTTATGAGTCTGATTGCAGAAAATGTAAGTATTTTCAAAACATGTTGCGCTTATTTGACTTGCCTTATTTTAAACTATTCTATCTCAGCCACATATATTATTCGGACCAGGAAATATATAAAAAGAAACATTGTTTGACGTTGACTTACTCGTGTGTGTGGGGGTTTGATTTAAACTTTACAAAATGGGTCAGATTGATAAACTCCATCCCAGTAGAACTTGGCTGTGCTCCAAATGTACCTTCTTTGAATGAAACCCGGTTAATGTTTACGTTGTGTATTAGAAAACATAGCAAATGCGTAGCCACAAGCACCACCGTGAGTGCATTTCTTGTAGTGGGGGAAAATGTACAAAGGAAAGTACCCTTTTGCCGAAGGGGCGCTTTTCATCCTAAAATTGGTTTTATTCTATAAAAACTGCATTTATGAGCTGATTCCGATGAAACTTGGTATTAAGAGCTATGTCGCCATACCTAATCTAACCTAACATGGGCACACACACAAAAACAACATTCATTGATAAGCCAGGCCAAGATAAAAAAGGTAAAGTTTGTCTTGTTTAACGAGGTGAAGTTAGGACTACAAAGTCTTCTTTATCACTCAACCTCAACCTTTACCTAGCGTTACCGTAGAGTTCACATTAAAAATGTAAGTGGTTACTGCGGGGATCGAACTCGCGCTTGCGGAGTGATGAGCTCCGGAGTCGCGCACGATTCCAACCCACCACGGGGCCGCAAGTTGGCGGCCAAAACGACTTTCCACCGCCATCTTGGTTTGGCTGACGGATGTTGCTGGTTTTCTGTACAAATGATGGTAACGGTAACATAAATGAATAAATTCATTGTTAAATCTGTACAATGCACTTTTTAATTTAAAAATAAAAAGTGGATTGTACAAATTTAACATTAAATTTATTTCATATCCAACACTTCCACAAGTTAACTGGATCTACAATCAACAAAGTAACATAAATGTTCATGTTGGTTTTATAATCGACACATATATGTAGTTGAAAACCATAAAACCCCATAATTGGGGGGAAACACCCTTTCCCCTTAAGTGCGATTTATAAAGTGGTCACACAAAGAATGTAATATTGTTATAGTGTATAACATTTTGTAATCTTTCAGTACATCTTTGATGTTTTCCATTACAGGATTTGCTACTGTCTCTTAATGAAAGGCACTAAATTATTGTGATTCTAAACTTTATATCCAACTTTTGAAATTTAAATTATGTTCGACCTATCTTTTTACCTTCAATTATTGGCCTTGGAAACATAATCTTTGAATTAAACACCTGATTGTAACTAGAGAGCATGGAGGGGTGAAGGGGGGTGGAAGGGGGTGAATCGGAAACCAATCAGGTTGCAATTATTGTGCGGCTACAATTGTGGCACTCCAGCCGGCAATCAGGACCTCCACCTCGCCAGTGTCGTCGTGCACCACCTCCCATTGTGTCCTCTGGATTCAAGACGGCGAGCTAATGCACACTTTGATTCGTTTCTATCAAAGAGAAAAACATTGACGATTCGTTAACCACAAGCGTTACCTTGAACCCTAGCGAAATCTTATAACGGGGTGTACATTTTACCGGCGTCCCCGGCCCCCATGGGTTTTATTCTGTAAAAACTATATTTATGATCAGATTTCGTTTCAACCTGATATGCTCATTTGTGACACCGTACCTAACATGTGTACCAACATTACAAAAGACATTCAGTCTGATCAAATCAGCAGTGGAAAATAGTTTCCGGACCCACTTTTAACCGAAATTAAATTAAATAAAAAATGTCTTTATTCAGGCGAAGTTATAGGACTGTGAGAATCCTATCTACCACATAACTGGACAAATCTTTATAAATAATATATTTACAAGTGAGTTTCAACTCATGAAATCCGATCACAAATACAGTTTTATGGCAGAGAAAACCTCCAAATATGTTAAAACACTTTGGGCTACCTGCAATTGGGGAAGCTGTTCAAACGCAAACATTTCAAGAGTTTTCATTTTGCAAAAAAGCCGTCCGAACAATTGCAAAGTTACAAAGAAGAGAGTCGTGTAGACCAGCATTCAAAAATCTGAAACTGTTGACACTACCCTGCCTCTACATCCTACAAACCTGTCTTTTCTTCAAAGAAAAATGCGACCAGCTAAGAAGGAGTGATATTCACTCGTATGAAACGAGAGGCAGGGAGAACTACCGGACTGCCCAACACAGAACGGTAGTTCATGAACGTTTGCCATCCCAGGCTGGAGCTCAACTTGTCAACAGACTACCAAATTTGATTAAAAGTTCCCTAATGCCCAAGGCATTTAAAACTCGCCTCAAAACATTTTGGTCGCAGAAGCATTCTACAGCAAAAACGAGGTTATAGCACACACTTGGGAGACCGTACATTAATTGATTTACTGACGGGGTGCAGAGTGGGATAATTCGAATGAATGGAGAGAGTGAATGTTTATATAAACTGTAAGTCTGAAAGGTTCTCGATGTGTATGAATGGAAAATTTTAACTTTGTAGATAACTTCTGACGATTGCTATACATTTTTTATAATGTTCTTGCAATAAAATATTTATTTATTTATTGTTCCATTTACCTTTGTGTCTAAAAGCAAATGTAATATATTCGCTATCAACATGTAGAAATTAAGGGGAAGGAAATTTTGAAACGCCCTTTGTAATACTTAAAATCGAATTAGTTCAAAGAAATGTTCTTAAAAGTAAGGATTACAATGTTAAAGTGATGAAGGGGCTTTACATTTTATATGAGACTTTATTAGGATACTAATTATGTGTTGAAGTATTTTCAACAAAATCTGTCGAGTGGAATTATGTTAATCTGCTTTACATTAGATTCCACATTGGAAACCAGATTCAAACATTTAACCACAAAAGCTTAACCAACCATCCAAGTGCGGTTTACACTCAAAAGGTTTGTAGCTTTAATGTTTACTACGACTAACATATCGCTAACATTTCATCGTTATTCCATTTTTCAATAACAATGCTACAATCATGTTGGGTTTTGGCTTCTCAAGTGTCAATTACCTTTGAGCTATGGAACATTCATAAATCTTATTAAATGATCGTTCAATTCTATGGATGAATCAGAACGAGCTAGCTGCTCTTCTTAAATATTTATTTTGAAATAACTGCAAATAATCTATATTAGTAGCGGGTTGATATCTATGTTTTTTGTGTTTTGCTCTTTAATTAGGATTGTGATGGATAAATACGAGTATATCGTTAATACTATATCTATTGAAGACACGGAAAACAGTAAAATAAATCATTTTAAAAGTAACGATCCTTAACTTTTCCACGAGCTTTTTTTACCAAGTTTCAATGCGCCTTTTATACAAATGTAAGCCTTTTTACATTATTAACACATTGATTTACATATGAAACGTGAGATTCTCTTCTTAATTTGGTGTTTGTTGAATACAATGAAGAAACATCTGTGATGTAGTGTTGTGTTGCCTCGTGGTATGGGTTGAGGCTCTCACGTTTTCATAATGCATGATGTTTTGCAAGTAAACTGCAATAGATTCATGCAAGAGGTCAAGGAATCTGTTGTCGATTCTTACAAATATAGTACGTCAGATTCGAGATACAGTCAAGCAACATATCGTATCCTATTCTGACCAACCCAACAACCACGTTTTATCTGTTATGTTTTTGGTAATTTGACCGTGTGGCCAAAAGGTCCGAACGCCCACCCTACTTAACTTTTGAATTAATTGAAATTCTTGAAGGTGCTTTGACATATGTATTGAGGATCAACTGAAGTACTTTTTGGCATACTTTCAGGGTTTGCCCCACCACCAAAATAAGGGTAGAGGGGGTGATCCTTCGAAAAATTTATTTTACCCTATTATGTGACCCCTCATTTGAAAAGATATAAAACACAGTTTCATTGATACAATTAAAAATATGCTAAGATGTCCCTGTTCAAATGGCGGCCAAAAGTGTGGTTCATTTTTTGAGCAAATAAATGGTTGCAGTCACTAGCCATTTTGAAATTTTGGAAAGCAAATTACAAAATCAGTTTTTGGGTAATCAATGCTTTAAAATGATATGCTACAAGATTAATTATGCAAACCTTTGAAAATTAGCAATTTTTGAAAAAAGCAGTGTTCAAAAGTTTGCAAAATCTGTCTTGTAGCACATCAGTTCAAAGCTCTAATTACCCAAAAACTAAATCCTTATTTTCTTCCTAAAATTTTAAGTTGGATAGCGACCGTCCAATGTGATTTAGTCCAAGGTTATAATGTTCACTGTCACAATACAAAATCAAAATATGTATTGTACAGACATGAAAGCCACAGATTGCAAATATTTGAAAAATCACCAGTACAAGCAGGCATCACATTTTTAAATAAACTTCCGAAAGAAATAAAAGACCTTTTACTGAACTCAGCTTTATTCCAAAAAAAATTAAAAAACATTTATTGCAGCTGATGCTCCTTACTAAAGTAGAGAGTAAAATGAACATACATAAAGTGACATTGTCAATTTGTGTCTAAAGCATGTTATCATCAGAATATAAATTGACAAAATACTTTTATTGGATTTGTTTCGATTTTAAAACCATTTCAAATTATAGTCACATGATGAAAAATAAATATTCAAAGGTTTTTCGAAATAAGCCTACTTCAGTTGATACATTACTTATGCCAGTGGCGTTCAAAATTTGTTCAAGTGTTCGAAATAATTACCGTTTACACCTAAGAACATAACCATTCCAGGTAGGAGAGGTTCGTCTAATAACAGACGACGGAATTTCTTCTATGGCTCTCATCGTCATAGTAATGTGGCTTTAGATCTTGAATTTCCAATCTCAATAGACTTGGAATTTTTTAGTGAACTTTTCCGTTTAAATGGTCCCACAATTGTAGTGAAAACGTATATTAACAAACCTATATTTTATCTACTCTTATAACGGACGTCCAGAAATGCTATATCCCTTCGGGTTTGGAGCTAAACCAATCCTTGACATGCCTTAAGAAGAACAGCACACGAGTAACCGATGAGGGGTCAAACCGGTTCAGAACAATCAAATCAATAACACTAATGTATTCAGATCATGCGGCTTAAATACAAGAGTCCAAAGAATTTTGAATCACCTCGGGCATAAAAGATCACAAAAATAGTTTCGTTCGTCAAATATGCTTCCCACGCTATTTAGACTTTTATTCCACCCGTCTATTAGTCCCAATAAACGTAATAAAATCAAACTGATTATCCCCTTCATCTACTGGAGGTCAGGTCAGATCCGTAACTAACACTTGGACAACACATGACTCTCATTCATTTCATGTGTGAATGTGTGTGTGAGTGCGTGTGTGAGCGAGGGAACAGCTGTGATGACAAATGTGTGAGTGAGACTCAGCTGGTCACAGTAATCTCACAATTGATGGTCACCTGATCCAGTTAGCCTGGCTTAGAGCAATCATCAATCAAATCTGAGTTTGCGTTTACAGCATTCGTACATCGGTTGAGGCAATGGACGCCTTTTTAGTTTCGCTTTTCACTTTCAATTGCGAATGATAAGAGTTTCATCTGTACAATTTTACATTTGCGCACTTTCCGAAATGTTTAAGCCCCTTGCCCACCAAATGACCGCAATAATAGTTCCAACTCTTTTAATGTTGGTTTTAGTAGCTAGTCTTCGGCCAAGGGTTTGAATTCAACTTCGCTGTAAAAAATACGGGTACTTTTACTTGATGTCAATAATGCTTTACATAGATTCTGCACCTAAGTGACCCAACAAACAGCTGTCACAATGACAGAGGTCAATTGTCAATCCATCATCAATTTATCTCACTTCTGTTGCATTATTTTCCTCCTTTCCGCATTCCCTACACTGCGCTAGTATACGTACCTGAGTCGTAGTCATTGTTTTAAATTTGTGTCCTTGAATTTAAATTTCTAAAATGGGTGCCCGACGCAGTGATAGTGGTAAGCGATATTCTATGCATATTCAATATGTTATGAATAATTAAGGTTTTCATAACTAAAAACGCACCAATGCTCCATAACTTTATTTGTAAGACAGTGTTGTGTGATAGCTCTTATCACATACTGAGGAATTTTATGGGCAGGGGGTGGAGAAGGGCAAAGGGGTTCTCGCACACGACACTTGACTCTAATTCAATCTGGGGCCAATTACTGCAGTCGCGGCCACAGCTGAATATATTAGCATATGACACCAGCTGACTACCGCAGCCAGGCCTGCCAACTGATCAATTTCAACGTACTCACAAATTCGACCCTGGTACTTATCGTACACAGTTTTTAAACATTTCGATGATTTATATAGAAAATAAATCGCTCTTCAGACTAGCTTTGATTACAAATTGCTACTGTAGGCCTACGTTCAAATGTTGTCAAACTATAGTATTTATTCCTCTATACTTTGGACTTTCTCAAATTATTAATAGCAAAACATATGTATCTATATGGATTTATCTTGACATAAACTTGACACAAAAACAAACAACAAAATAGCGTCCAGTAATGTAACATCTAACATTCAATTTGTATGTATGTATTTCACTCATGTTTTGGAAAGTATCGAAATTCAAATTTTAGTATTCTTATCAAAGATTTCATAAAGGAAGACATAATCGATTAGAGAACATGGCCCCCGTTTTGGAAAGCTCTTCAAGATTCATTATCACAGTACTGTGTATTGCACAAAAATGTTTCTGTCAACAGGAAGAAGATGGTATCTTTCATAGAGGAACTAACCACTCATCGTTTCTTCACCAATTCCCTTTAACATCAACCATTGAACCTACGGAAGCATACCCTGTAGCTAACTACACTGCAGAACCCTATGATACAACTAACATCACGGCGCTAAATGGTTCTGACATATCCTTTGATCCGAAGATAAGAACTGACGGATACAACTTAACTAAAGCAGAAGATAGTCCTTACGCTGTTTCGTTAATGATGTATGTTGCACCAGATAAGTATATTGGATCGTGCTCAGGGTCACTTTTAACCGCGGAATGGGTTCTCACGGCAGCTCATTGCATTTTAGACGAGGAATGGAAGGCAGCATACATCAAGGTGAAAGCAGGGGACGATTCCGTCTCTAAAAACAAAAGCGTACAGAGTCTCAAAAGCGTCGAATTGCATCCATTCCCCCGATATTCCTTCGATTTAGACCACGATGTGGCCCTTGTAAAGCTGGAGAAGAAGTTTAACCTGACCAAAACCGTGAACACGATTGCAGTAACCAACCAACCTTGGAGTTACCACAGCTACAGAAATTGTGTGTTTGTAGGTTTCGGTGGAGTTTACTACAAAAAGGACCACGCCGACGATTACAAACGCAAAACCCATCTCTTGAGAATGAAGAAGCCCTGTATCTGTCAGTGGAAGTTGAAGAAGAAGTTCGGGAAAGGACCAGCCACGAGGTGCATCTGTTCAGAACCCAAGGAGGACTTCGGAGTGTGTTCAGGTATGGAGGTGTACGAATAAAAGACTACAGATTAATGTGCCTTAGTTAGTTTCATACAATAGATTCTCACGTATTTACCTAACAACAACAACAACAAAACACACGAAAAGAAGACCGCGTTGATAAAACCTTGAACTTGTCCTTGCAATGCCGTCAGTGTGGACCAAAATACAGTATTTAAATGTCTGCGAATTTAATTTTTACCACGTCTTTTGTGAGAAGTACGATTTATTGTGGATCCTTCTAAACCTTACCGCTTAGTATCTAGCATATCCTTTTTGTATGCACATCCTATTTACGGTTTAATATTTTAATCAGCAGAGAGCTATGAATTCGTTTTGATTTTGATACTTCTTATAGGCTAGCTTTTCAATGCGAAGGTTTTTTAATAGTACATATCTACTTCCCATAAATCATGTCATACTGTTTAGTTTAATGGACCCATTTCTTTACGACACCGTAATTATTTTCTTACTAAAGGCAAGCGCACCAAAGGCTTTAGTTATCGGATTTTTACTGTGTGTGTTTTTTATTTATGTTTTCCAAAATAAAGTACGGTAACATAAGAAAGAGGCATGGGACACTCCAATGATACTAGAGGAAAGGCGGACTACCGAACTGGGAGAAACATAACGGTGGTCCACGAACAGAAGTTTAGATGGTCAGTACATTGCCAAAGTTCGACAAAAAATTGCTGCAACGGTAAAGGCATTTGAGACTCAAAAAGTAAATTGACCAAAGAGACCTTTCACAGCACATGCGAGATTTTAGCTCATCAATAAGAGACCGTTTAATAGCTGACTGGACTAACATCCCGACAAGAGAGGATTAATTCGAATAATTCGCCCGTGAATGAATGATGATAAGGTACGTATGTATAGGATCTCGATGTGGATGAAAGACAGCATTTAAGAACCATGACCATTATTGGCGTTTTCAATACAATATGAACTTTTTATCATGTTTATGAAATAAAACTGTTATTTATTTATTTGTCGTACAACAGCTGTTATGATGAACCAGGTGACTCAGGCGGAGGACTTGTGTGTGACGGTCAGATTCGTGCAGTCGCTATGTCCATCATGAAAATGAACCCGAAGAACTTATGTAAACTGGAGCTGTACACCCAGTGTGGCACCGAGTACGGCATGAACGTGTTCTTGGACATTTGCCCTTACGTCAAGTGGATCAACAGTCTGGTAGAGCTCTACTCTGAGGCGCAGATATCGGATCAGTGTGACGTCACTGACACTGATGACGGTTCATTCGTTGAACCGCTCGGAGTGTATATTCTTCTTGTTGTTATAGTTATTAGCTATTATTACAGTTATATTTTTTTGACATAATTACAACAAGTTTAGTATTATTTGGAATGAGAGGAATCAATTCACAGAATTTTATTACGAGCTTAACGTTAGAGTTTGAAATATTACTAAAATAATGTGTTATAGTTTGTGTGACCATCAGCTGGATCTTCACAACCTTAAACGCATGAAATATTGATAGTCTAAGCCTCTAAGGCACCTTTAAGCTAAATAAACAGTTCAGTTAAGCTCTAACGCAGTTTAATTTTATTTTGAGAGTGTTCTCTCCACCTGACCCTATAATTAACTTGTCATATGATCGCAATCCATGTATCGTTTGCTTTATGCATAGTATAATCTTTTCTGAATCGTTCCCATATGTCTTGTCCCTAAGAAGAAAGTGTTTTTATGGTTAATACATCAAGAAAATTATTTACATTTAATGACTACTCATGTGTTTAATTAAAGAAATTGATAATAATTTTTCACTCAGTCAAAATACTAACTTTTGTTATATTGAAGAATAGTTATTGAGGAACGGCTTTGAATTTGGTCCTTGTTTAATCAGTTGTACTTACTAGTTAGGCTGATATTCTTTAATATGAATGATTAGCTCATAAATTTCAATCTACTGGAGTTTGCGAAAGTCTTTAAGGGGAAATTCACATTGTTATATTGTTAGAAATGTTAACCTTCACCGACTGAGCTAAATTAACAAATAAACAGATTCCGCTTGGATTACTGCAGGGATTCCTACTTTCAACTATAGGATATAACTTTGCGCACACGCGTTTCTAGCTAAATCAAATTTAAACTCAATTCTTGTTGCGTGGCCGATATGATTCCGCATTACTGCGCTTATTTTTTTTAACATCGACCAACAAGTTGAGAGTTTAATCGATGAAAAATAAAATCCGATCGTTTAAAGTAAAAGTAGGTAGTTCTTCTTTTCTATTAAAAATTATGACTTTTGAAGTCGCCGATTGACTAACACAGATACATGTATATAATAAAAAAGACAATAGAACAGGAAAATAAGGGAATATAACTTGCTAATTTTCGTTATAAAACGTTTTCAGGCTAAAGAAGAGAAAAGGGTTAAGGACAAAAATGTAATCCCCTAATGTGACACGTAACTTTTTTTTAATTTTCCCTAACCCTTCCTTCTTCCTTAGCCTAAAAACGGTGTTGTAACAATAATTACTCGTATATCTCCTTATTTTCCTGTTCTATCTTCTTTTTAATATAAATGTATCTTTCAAATAAAAATGATACATTAAAAAAATCATAATAATTTAAACGAACACGTTCGGTTTAAAAGGCAACTTAAATCTAATTTTTTCCTCTTAGTCATTATTTTAGTAACTATTAATTAGAGATGGTAGCCCCATTGGATTCTCATGAGTGAAAGTTAGAACTTCAGCCTAAACGAAGGATACACAGATGTTGCATCGTTGAATTGTGTAAAAGTCCCATCTTTCGCATGCAGAGTGTAGCCTACTATTGTTACAGTAACAATCCACTAGACTGTAGCAACAGATTGTTGGCGAGCTACAGCTTTTCTTACACTATAATTTCAGTATGTGTGTGTCATGACTTTGACTTTGTACATTTCTTCACGAAGAATCTTCCTTCGGCGTTGTTTTGTCGGTCACCACGCGGATCCGTGGCGGATTGGTATCGCGCACGACTCAGGAGCTCATCACTCCGGTGACGCGGGTTCGATCCCCGCAGTCACCACTTACAATTTGTAATGTGACTAATACGGTGACGCTAGGTAAAGGTCGAGGTTGAGTTGTAGAGAGGACTTTGTAGTCCTAACTTCGCCTCGTTAAACAAGACAAACTTTTTTACCACGCCTCTTGCGCCGTTGACAGAAACTAAGCTGGCGCCGGAATCATGGTTTGGTTTAACATTTTAAACCAATCTAGCGTGTCAATGGTTCCTGGTTTGCTTGTTCTTGCTGCTTGCTTTACATACAAACGATTGCGCTTATAGCTCACGGTATATGGTGCTAGAAGAGTTGGTTATTTACATAGAACAGCTGCAGAGCTAGTTAAGTTTGTAAATTGTTGTTTTACGACTTGAACAAGAGTCTATTTAAGGACAGGAATCTGGAAGGTTGTATTGGTAATTAAAGTAGGCAATGAATTACAAGTAGAGGAAATGTCAGTTTTTTTTCTAAAAAACTTATACTTATAAAGCTATTTGAAAAATCACGGACCTGATTGGGTTATTGTACTTTCAAGGGAAATTATGAGGTTTGTCCATGGTCACGAAAAGGATTACGAAGAGGTTACGACACTTCTTTTGAGTAATTTTAATCTTAAAACATTTTGTTTTCAGTATTTCTTATCTTAAGTTATAATAATGAATCATTAGCTGTTATAGACCTACTTGCTATGGCTTTACTAAGATTACTTTTCTACATGATTAAATTGTGTAGACTGCTCAGTCGGACCACACACGAACTTTATCAACGTCTAGAAAAGAAGGTTTTTCTTGGTGGCAACGATACCTGCTCCATCCTTTCGGAATAAGTTCTTTATCTTTCATCAGTCAAGGCTACTCTTGAAATTCCATGATAATGTTCATCATCAATCTTATTACCTTTCTTGTGTAATGGTCCGGTAGAAATCTTTTTCTAGGTATTGCGCTTATATGTTTAGTAATTGTTTTACTGTATTAGCCAGCTGATTTTAAATTTTCTGTCACAATAACGTCTTCACCCGACGTTACGCTTTGTAGATTTTAAATATAAATTTGGTTGTTGCAAGTGAGTCTTGGTTAATAATGTTAGTGTAGAGTGGTGGAAATTTATGATTTGATCCTGAATAAAACCTAAAGTGTTGTTATTTGACTTTTTTGAAAATTGGTTGAAACCCATACTTTGTTTGCCTTGGAATACTTAACGTAGCTGTAACATCTTTTGTATCTTCATACAATTACGAGGTTTATGCGAAATCAAGTTTTTAACATATTTAAGTTTAATATACATATCTATAGTGTTTAATATTAATAGTTTTGTAGCTGAAAGCGATTATCCTATCAATTATGCATAGCAGATTAGACATAATTATGATTCCTGTAGCTCGTTTAACAGTAGAGTTAAAAGAGCGATAAAGTAAAAAGCGAAAAGTTAACGGTGGTTCAAAATGAGCTTTTTAATTTTTTATTTTTCCAACGATATAACTTTGTTTGTACATTTGATATACTTTCTTTAAACTTGAGACGTATTTTTCTTTTACCAACCTTATTATTAAGAAGAGAGATTTCTTCAATGACATTGTTGTATAAATTAGTAAATAATTCGATAGATTATCCTTATTTTTTGGGTTGTATATTTTTAAATATTCTAATCGTTCTTAATGGGATTTTTATTTTATTTTTCACATTATAAGTTTCTTTTATTTAAAGCTTTAAGAATTTTAAATTGTAATCAATCTGAACTAAATATATTTTATGATAAGTGGTTTTTAAAGAAATATAGCAACCTTACTTTTTAATGCTATTTGTAATACTACTTTATTGTAGAATTAAATTATAGTATTGTATAAGTTGTGAATTAAGTGAAAGTTCTGTTTATTAGTCTTGTATTACAGTGTAAATTTGTGCTTTAGTTTTTATTTTAAATGAATATGCCAGCAAATTGTTTACACAAATAACTTATGGTTCGATGTTATACTACTATCATTAGTATTGTTAAGATAGCTGTTTTGGTCAATTATATCATGTAGCTGTCATGTACTTCAATAAGTAAACAAAATATGACAGAAGAGAGACAGAGAGAGACAATTTGACAATGCGTTTATTTGACCTGCCTTGGATAGGACCAATGGTCTTCTGCCCCTAAGCAATGTACTAATCTCCATTGCCCCAAGACAGGTACAAAATTGAACATATAATTAATCTCTATAGAGGATGGTTAGGGAGAGAGAGAGGAGAGAGAGCGCACTGGACGCCTCATTGACACGAAAGATCTGTTGATGATGTCTATCCACATTATTCACGCTCAGTTCAAGCACAAACGAGAGCTGTGAGGATTTAACGGTAGGTGAGATGAAGAGGCGGAGAAACTCTGGGGATTTGTTATGCAAGAACACTTACTGTACAGTGTAAAACAGCTGATATTATTTCCTACTGCACGACATGACGCCGTGCCGCGGCGTGCTAGCTCTCTGTGCACACCTCCCATTGTTCGTGATAGGTAGAAAAGATAGGAAGAGATTATACAGGGTGTTTCAACAAGTGGTTCGAACAGTGGAGAAACGAACAAAATAATGTATGAAGGCAAACAGAATGTCTTCATTCTGCTTTGGCTAGTCAATTGCTTTACATGTTCATATATTCCTTATCACCCTATTGGTTTTGCATTACAGGTCACATTTGGTCTTGTATGCTGCTCATCTTTTACCATTAATGTTTCATTCTGCTTTGACCAGTCGATTGCTAGCTCACAAATCATCCTCACATTATTACACCTTGTGTCCCTATCGGTTAGCGTAAAGCACACTTGTCATTAGTTGTTTGAAGCAGCTAGAATAAACGAACGGCCATAACTTATAAGTGCTTGTGTCTCTTTGGTCAAACCTCGAATATTTGCTGGCCTAAGGTTAAAATACCAAAAAAATAAATATAGAGCCTATGTCTAAATGTATACGCCCTTGCATCTCGCGCTGATAAGCCTACGGTAAATCGAGACATGTGTATAGACACTGTTTAGTCTAGTTTACGGCGGAAAGTTCCTAGTGTAGGTTAAACTAGAGGTTGAAAATATATTTCGTTGATTTGTCCTTATTTAAATGAACAAAAGCTAAAACCATTAAGTAATATAATTATTCTGTTTTGCCACTGAACCGCATGTTGGGTCTGAAACACTGTACACAGGGTGTCCTATAAGTAAAGTGCTCAATTTCGAAAATGTTTATGTGGGTAAAAATGAAAAAGTCATGAATAATATATTTTCCGAACATCCTCCGTTCTTCTGCTAGCCATCATACCAAACATTCGTAATTGTCTTGAAACTCGGATGTTAGTATAGGACACCCCGTAGTTACACTACCTACGGACTTAACATGCGTGTAGTGGTTTATTTTTGACGTGTTTTCATCGTGACCATTTTTACAGCCATTAGTAGTTGTCAAACTTGTAATTCGCTAGAAGACAGCTGACTAGCCAGTTCCAGGAGTTGAGAGAACGAGAATAGACAGACAAAGTGGCTGATGACATCTGACATCTGACACAGGGCAGCTAACGTTCAAGTGTAAATCTTAAACCTATAATCTTAAAATCTTATGAACTAAAACAAAATTTTAATTTGAAGTTTTTAAAGAACAAGAACAAATTAGCAATACCAAGTCACAACACATCATTTTACAAAAATCATACAATTTATAATTTAGTGAACATTTACAACAATTTGCCTGAAGAATTAAAAAAAAAGAAGAAAACATTAAAACTTTTAAGAGAAGCCTGACAAAATTTTTAGTGAAGAACACGTTCTACAGTATTGATGAATATGGATAAGTAATGGAAGATGAATCTTACATATAGAATATACTTCAATGTTTGTTACTTTTGTTTTTGTTTGTTTTGCTATTTCATGCATTTTGTGATGCCTAATGCAATTTATTTTGTCTGGCAATAAAGTTATCTTATCTTATGTTAATTTAAATAAAAATGCCTCTACTATAGGTTTTTAGGTTCAGTACGTAAAGAAATTAAATAAAAAGTAATGCCGATATTTGGTGTAATATTGTACATTTTCAATTGATAAAAACCTAGGATCATTATAAAAATTATCCCTTTTTGAAGATCTGAACCTGAAGATCTCAAAAAGAGGTCTAAAAGGTAAAAAGTGGTATATTTATTAAGTAGGAAACGAGAAAGTGTTTCTTCGTCGTTTGTGGCCTCATGTAAGTCGTTTAGAAACATGGGTGATCAGTTTTCTTCATATTGTTAGCCGGCAATTGACTGACCTATTACAGTACCTATGACCTTTCACAACTTTAACCGGATTAAGTTTTTAATTGAGTTTTTTCACGGAGTAAGTCTGTATAAAGAAACAAGTTTTTATACTGGGCTACAATAAAAGCTAAGCGTGAAGGATGTATTATATTCAACTCTCGTTGCTTTCTGCAGAAGAGATTGCAAGATATTTCAAATTAATAAGATAAATGAGATAATGCATTATGTTAGTATTTTATTTGTGCTTTGCCTTTTTTAATTATGTGCCTTAGATAAGAAAACGAAATTTTGTTAGATGACCTTGTGTTTGACCTGATCTGTTTTGTTATCAACTACAATTATTATTGTTAACAAAGTTTTTGTTGGTGTTTTTTATTATATTGGCTGTTATGATAATCAGAGTTAAAGTTGATTGACGAAAGCAAGTTTTTGGATATCCGGAACTCTTTTCTTCTTAGACAACTCTTTGACTATTTATTTATTTACTATAGTCTGTCGGATTCAAAACGTTGCTGTATGCTAAAATCAAGATTCAAAATACTAACTCAAACATTTTGTTGTTTTCTTTGTTTATTTATGTGTATTTGTAATTTTCAGAGTTGTAAAAAGCTAAAAACATTTATAGGGGTTCGAACCATTCAACACAAACAATATGGTTTTTGTATCTGTTCTTGTTTATTATTACTTTCTTGTTGACTGATGAAGATACTAGAAAATACCGGTATTAAAATATTGAGCTTTGAGTTTATACATGTTTATTACTAACAGACGTAGCCTAAAAAATGTCGTCGAATGATTCAACACAAGTAATCACATAAATTAGTCTTTCCCATACATAGATGGTTTACTTGAACAACTGAAACCGAACTATCAGAACACAATATTAATTAATGATAAGGTAATTAAAATTATAAATTATATGATTTTGTATCCCCAACTGAGATCATCTAAAAAGATTCCTTTCATGAGGAGAAAATTGTTCAATGTGTACTGTAATCATATATCTTATAATCTGTATATCTTGGGAGACGTACACAAAGGTATTCCATGTTGTAAAATTGGCGATTGCAAAATCACACACTTGTAAACAGTATCGAAATAAATAAATAACATTGTATAAATGAAAGTTAATGCAAACCCTAGGCGGTAGCCATTAACGGATTAATTGTGTTTATTTTATTAAGTATTTTATTTCACTGCTCGAAAAAGGCGTTTTTCCAGCGTCCCATCTTTCCAACAAATATTATTGGCTGAGAATTAAAAAAAAACTATGTATTTTACAACGGCAACGCACAGTTAAACAAAGAAAACAACCAAGTTAACATGATTTTATGGCTAGGTTTACGTACACAGCAACGTTTTGAGAGTGACAGATCCTACAGTGGTGCACAGTTTCACGTTCAGTACAGAGCACTACGTGCGCAGTTGGGCCTGGGCGCCCACACAGCTGGGTCTATTCTGAATGAACGGAAAGAGGTTTCCTGTTAGTACAGACAATACAAGCTACCTACAGACGTCCCTTCTTCGTTATAAAGAAGGCTGGTTCAATCACAAAATCCATCACTGAGTCATGTCTTGCTTGTAACTACGGAGTGCACACTCCCTCCCGTCCCACTCTGCACTTCAAACGATATGGCAATATGACACGATTAAACATCGGAACTCTTTTTCTATCCGATGGAATCTTTGTTGGTGCTCTAATATCTGTGTTAGGACTATTATCTCTCGTCAAAGCGTCTGGCTTCGCAGTTTAAGATCAAGTTGTCAGACATAACCGTTTTAAATCATGGATTTGTGAATTTTAAATTCGTACCGCATCCATGACATTACTGATGTGTTATAAACTGTATAACATCTGTGTAAAGGTATATTTTGCTAAAAATCTGTATGCAAAATGCAGTAGTTACATCTCGTAAATTTGTCAGCCATTATTATTCAACCAATTTATCAAAGAAAAATGCAAAGGTTTTCCTACTTAGCGAGTCTCTTCATCATAAATCTTTGCTACGCAGTATTTTTATCTATAGTTCTGAAATGAATGAAATGAAAAATGCTTTATTTTTCTTTTGGATTTTACAACATCAGGTCTCACGCAGGAGACCTGTTATTTAAAACACTTACACATTGGTTAAGGAGCTGGTTGCTTTTCAAAAATATAAAATTAACTCTTCAAATTAAAATTCGACTATTATGATTTAGCAATTAGCATCTATATCTTTTTTTTTAACAGAATTTATGACTACGTAATACTGACCCCTATTTTGTATTTAAAACAACGGTTTAGTACCGCCAATCTCTACCGTTCAAACTCCCCGTAATCAAATTATTCCTTGAATAATATACTAACAGTGTAGTCTCCTGCAAGTTATAAAAGCATCAGCAACCCATGCATCTAGTTTTGATTACTACGCATTATCTTCAAGGTCGAGGGTTAGGTATAGTTCACGTCTACAAAATATATTTTAAGTACTTTGACCATAATTATTCTAATTTAATTAGAGTCTACAAGAGTCTTGAAAATCAAAAACTTTACCCACTGTAATTCTTTAATTCAGACTATAATTCTAAATTCTCCACTCGCGATCGCTCAAAATAATTTAGGTTAAGCCTCAAACAACGCCAAATTGTAGACTACAAACTACTACAAACAGCTGTATCTCGTACATGCTGCATTTTTTTGTAATCTGTGGTCTTGAAAATGTTTAATAGATTTGGCTCGAACGTCAATGGGGATTTTATATTCAGTTCTGCAATGTCGTGGTGAAATGCTGCAGCATCTCCCTCATGATGTCCCTGACATTCACACACCATGGAGCTGCATCTACGGGCATCATGAACCAAGAGCACTTTCAGTCACGCGTCCCGCCTGTCCCACTCGTCATAATTCCTACAGATCACAGTTCCCCTGACCTTTCTCCTGGCTCCAGCTGTATGCTTTGAGCCACCTTTGAAATTTAAATGTCAAAATTATAAAAATATATGTTTGGTATAGTCGTGTAATGTGTAATGAAAAGTTGTTTTATAAAAATGCATCCTAATGAAAATCCAAATTTGTAGTCTACTGACTAACGCAAGAGGAACCTCAACAAAATGTACGAATGAAACAATACTATTTGAACACCTTTGAAATAAACTTGACTAGGTTATACCTTTGAAATATTCAGTTTTCATTCTAAAAATTTCATTTCATAAAGAAATTGCGAATAACTAGGCTCAAGTTACCATTTAAAATTGTAGGCATGATTTGTATTATTTTGTACTTCTTTGTATTACAATGCCACGAATCAGATCAATATCACGAATAAAGATATTTAAACAATAAAAAAATAGTTGTTTTAAGTACCATTATTTTGTGATAAACCTTCATAAACCAAACATTTTGATGCTGTTTTTAACCATACAGTCGTAGGTTAGAAACACGACATAAAAGATTTGTATGGGTCAAAATAACTGTGATTTCCAAAATATGTAGATGGCAAAACACATAACATAGCTAGAGTGTCTCAGCCAATAGATACATAAGGGTAAATGATTATTGATAAAACAGATGCGTTTGTAAGACACTTGAGGGCAGTGTGAAAGTAAGTTTATGGGGCACTACCAGTGAGACTCATGTTGAGCAAGGGTTCATAAACATTTCAACGTGTTACATATGTATCACGCAGTTCTGCGGTTTCCATCTTGTTTTGGACTCACTGAAAATAAATCAAACTGTGTTTCGGTGTATAAACCGACTCTGAGTTTAGTGTACTTTTAACATACAAAAGCATTCTTTGAATATAAGAACTTGGCTAAATAAAAACAAACGTAGTTCGTGAATGCGTCGAGCTTTAAGAAGAAGAACAAGTACGTTTGGTACCTTTTTAACGAAATAGATATTTGGCAATCTTATGCTTTCGATATTTATTTTTCCGAAACTGAATACAGTGGGACTAACTACTACTTTTGCATTATACATTGACGAAAACCTCATTCCTCTATTCTTCTAACATTATAAAAATAATACTATTTACTTGTCTCGAAAACAATTATTTACCAAGGGAACCTGTCGGATAACAATGTTGCCCATAGAAACATGCTATTTATGATTATTTTATGGGCCATGATACTAGAACGTGGAACACATTGATCGACGACGAGGTTAGAGTGAAATCAATGGGAGCGAATATATAAAGAATTAACAAATTAATAAGAGTATGGCATATCATATGTTTGAATGCGACTTCCATAGCATATTGCATCGACAATTTCAAATATTATAATTAGGGACGGTTACACAAAATTTAAAATGTGTATATGGTAATCAAAAATTTATTTCTTAAACTCGAACGCATAGTTTTAAATCACGTTACCAATGTAAATTTAATTTACTTTTTAATCAGGTTATAAGCCAGGCAAATCAACAGTTACACTTAAATCACTATTATTAATATACACCATTCAAACATAATAAAATAAAACTATTCCCATAAAATAAAAGTAGACCTACCTTAAACCTATACTGATGAGCAGGGGAGAGCGCGTAGGGGATGCCCTGGAACTGGTAGATGGTGCGGTGGGACCAAGCAGAGGAGGATACAGAGCCTAGGATGTCTCCCAGGCCGGGCACGGAGACAGTCGGGGACAGTGAGCACGTGGAGCACGCGAGTAGAGACAGTAGGGACAGAGACACGACTGTCCCCCGCGCTGTCCCGGACATGACTGACCCGCGGCGGCGGCGGCGCAACTCTCTACCCCACTACTCGTAGTGTAAGTAAAGCCAGAGGTTCATGTAAAGAGTAATAATAATAAATAATCATTTTTTATTTTATGGTAGTTGCGAATTTATTTACACTATTAGTTTGATTACTTAGGCCTATAATGTAATGTAAATAGCATTAGTAGTCCAATTTTACTGATTAAGGAACTCGACCGAGATATTTACAAAAGAAACATTTGTACCAAATTTGGCGAAAATCGTACAAAAAATGCAATTTGTAGGGATGATACACATATATTATACATACAGGGTGAGTTTTATATGTCCCCCACCTTTTTGACAAATTTTGAAAACCTTTTTCGGAATGTGTTATAGGGTTCTGAAGTCTTTTGACGTACTTTTCGTTACCCACCCCCCACCCAGAAACTGGAGGGAGGGCCCCTTAAATTTTTAAATATGAACCCCCCTCCCCCCTTGTGACACCTTATTTGAAAGGGTATAGAAACACAAACTCATTGATGCCATTAAAAGAATTTGACGACGTTCCTGTACAAAATGGCGGCTCAAAAACGTGTTTAATGTTTTAAACAGACAAATGGACGCTGTCGCTATATTTTTCAAAATTTTAAAAAGAAAATTACAGATTCAGCTTTTTGGTACTCAAAACTTTAAAATTATTTGTTACAAGATACATTTTAAAAATTTTAAAAATTGCCCCCTTTTTTAAAAATTCGTCAATTTTCTATATCCTTTTGTGTTTCTATATCCTTTCAAATAAGGTGTCAAAAGGGGGATAGTTCGTATTTAAAAGATTTAGGGGGCCCTCCCCCCCGGTTTTCGGGTGGTGGGTGGGTAACGAAAAGAACGTCAAAAAAACTTCAGGGTCCTATAAAAACATTCTCAAAAGGGGTTTTCAAAGTTTTTCCTCATTCAAAAGTTAAGGTGGGGGACATATAAAACTCACCATGTACTGTATGTATAAAAAGGGTTGTAAAAATGCTCAAAACGTGTTCTGGGGTGTCAAGGCCGGTGCTCATTTCATGGTCCCTGGAATGGATCTTACCATGCTGACGGCATGAAAATCTCATTTTTCCGATAATAATAGTTTTTCTTTCAAAACATTATTATAAAATTAAACATCAATTGTGTCACTAGCTAATCATTTAAAATAAGCTTTTTATATTTTCTTAACAGAGTAACCAATTTCTAACTTGCCTAAGAAAGGTAACTACTGTATATTGGTTTGCACTTTATAATAGTGTGTCAGCTTATCATAAGTGCTATTAGTTTTAAAGCTTTGATGTTAGAAAAGTGAGTTTTAGTACACAGAATCTACATCAGAATTTATTAATTTTAATAAGTACATATAGTCATATGTTATACCACTTTACCACACTCAGAATTTTAAGCAAAAGAGATTGAAGTGGTTTGATAACTAATACTCCAAATACTAACGTTAAATGGCTGAATTTTTAGCTGCAAAAAACTTGATTTTGAAGGTCGGTACTCCCTTAAAATACTGGCATACTGTTATCAAGGGCTTTAGAAAAAATACAAAGAGGCTAATAATAGTGATTTATTCACCACTATTGGTAAATAAATCACTTTTATTGGCCTCTTTGTATTCAAATACAATCTATTATTGCCAATAATCTTCTCTTCAAGAATTCAAGGGCTTTAAGTTAGTGGTATATGTTCCACCCTAACAAATGATACCGTATTCAAGTTTACTGTTTACTATGGCAAAGCGATTTCTGAGGGCAGATACTCATAAGAAAATAAACCAGGCCGACAAGCAGCTAAGCACTTAAGTGCCGCTGGCATGAGTGAATCGAATTTGTTTGCAATTTGTTACTCTAATTCGCTACGCTCAGAGCCTCGCTTCGGCCTTCGGCCTCAGATTTACAGAATTTTATTAGAAGGTTATCCTACATAAATTATCAAGAAAGGAAATCATATTTTATATTTCAATAAAGTCGGACCACTCGTTCCGCTATTATAGCGAAAAATCACTTGTTTGGTCACCATTTTAAAACAACTTAACAGATATTCATAATGTGTTGTATACTGATGTATAACAAGACTTACGTGGTATATTATCACAGGCACTACGAGGCTGTACGTACTTTAAAATTTATCGAAATCAGGCTATGTACTAATATAGCTGTTATAGTGAAAAATCACTTTGTTGTCCACCATTTTGAAACGACTCTTGGAATTTACATAATTTTTGATTTATCAATACCCAAACTACATTAACCTCAAAAATACATATGGATTTCAAATTTAATCAAAACCGAACGTAATTTACTATTTTTGGATTATTAAAACCCTTGTTTTAATGAAAATTCCCCCCTACCCCAAAGGGTAGCCCGATTTCGCTGGCTAACGAACTTGACCGAGATATTTACAAAAGGAAAATTTGTACCAAAATTCATGAAAATCGGACAACAAATGCGACCTATAGAGAGTACACGCATACATACATATGCATATAAAGTTAACTGGGAAAATAGATATTCATATAAAGTTGTGGAAAAATGCTCAAAACGTGTTCTGGGGGTCAGGAACTGTGCACATTTCTTGGTCACGTGTCTGGGTCTTACCAAGGGACGGCATGAATATCTAATTTTTCCAAAGGAAATTCTATATGAAGTCGAAAGCTTGTAGTAGTTTTTTGTGTAATTGTTCTCTATGGAATTTCCAATTGAATTCGCTAACTAAAGCTAAATAAGTACAGTAATATGGCATGTATGTGGATAATATTAATTTAATATAAGATTCCCGAAAATGTAGATTGGAATTATATTACGAAATCAACATCATATTCTTTTATACAGGTGTCGGGAACTCTGGTACTTTGTAGACAGTTTCTTTAGTAAGCAGGGGCTCCGGTGCTTCGTTGTCCGTCTGTCTGTGTGGATTGTTTGAGCACTTTTCAAAAGTTTAAAATGCCTAATATGTTCTCAGTTGAATAGCTCAAAACGAGTACGTTTACAACAAATTTATAAGAACAACTATTTAATCTAAAAGTGTTCAAAGTTATTGTAGTTTCTGTCTTACTGGCCCATGCCCGCCATTAACAATAACTGACTACATTATTTTGATTCAGAGTTTGTTAAATTCGTTTGGCTAACTAATTAGTCCTTCCATGTATGCTACCGTGTCGAAGGTCGTATTTTGAAAGCTCTTATAAAATACATTTTATGTCCTTTGTTCATGTAATAAAATATTGTTTTACTTATTCAAACTATTAAACTTTCATAATAATAGTAATAACTGTGTCTTCAGAAAGCTATTGCTTCAAATTTATGCATAGAGAACTCCGTAATTTACTTTTTAGCTAACTAGCTTACTTTAGCTACTTTTAGTGTCAACTTGATAGTCTCCCGACATAAAATATTATTTATTTGTTCGTGCAGGAGCGTTCAAAATGATTTAGAAAATTGTAGAGATGTCCAAACGAATGTAACAAACTCCTGAATCAAAATAATGTAGTCAAAATAAATTAAATAATATTTTTTCCTAATACGAAATCAACATTGTCAACATCTTTTATATATCTCTACATGTTTATATATGGCCGTACATAGAAGAATAAATTAAGACAACTCATGAACAGGTTACTTGATGGCGTATGTAAACATTTAAAATAAAAATGAGGCCGACACGCAGCAAAGCGCTAAAGAGCCGCTAGCATGAGTGAAGCGAATTTCTTTTGCAATGTTTCTTTAGTTCGCTACGCTCACAGCCTCGCTTCGGCCTTCGGTCTCAGCTTTCGTTGCCCGAGATATTTACATCAAGAACATTTGTTCCAAATGTTATGAATCAGACAAAAGGTGCGACCTGAGAGAATACAAAAACGTATAAGCTATACATACGTGTATGTATAAAATAGTGTTGAAAACATGCTCACAATGTGTTCTGGGGGTCAGGAACTGTGCTCATTTTATGGTCCCGCGGGTCTGATTCCTACGAGGTAAAGTTTGTCTTGTTTAACGAGGCGAGGTTAGGACTACAAAGTCTTCTCTACCACTCAACCTCGACATTATTGGAAAGGGTTATTATTGGAAAGAAAAGGTTAATCTTGGATTCAGTTACAAAATTATTCTAAATTCATTCAATAATCATTCATAATTATTCTAATTCAATTATGTAATCCTTCCTCTAATTTTTAATACAGAATACACAAATGTATGTTTTAAGTTACTGGTTTGTGGGCTTTCAACGTAATACAATATTATAAACATTTAATTTGTGCCTTTTATAGTACACATTTAGTTTGAGCTATAAAGGCCATATACAAAATTAATTTAATTAAAAATGCTATTTACTGTTTGTCGACATAATTATAAAGTAGTATAATATAATGAACATTTAATTTGTGTTTTTATAGCGCATAAGCGGTATAAAGGGCAGATACATTGATTTTAAATGTATATTAAAGCAATGGCAGATACAAGACGATTTCAATTAAAATTCTATTTACCTGGGGGCAGATGAGCGTGACAATTTTCTACTTTTCGTTCAACAGATGATACTCGAACTGTCATCTGTCAAAAAGCTCAAAAGAATCTCGTAACCTAGCAGCAGTTTGTAAACAGAAACTTATAAACAGTGCTGTGTTCTCGTCATTTGACTTAAATTTATTTAATGATAACAATAATCTTCATTACATGTGAAAACTTTGTTTGAAGGCTTTTTCAATATGTATTTAAAAATTTCAATTAGTTGTACACCGTACAAACCTAGTATGTGCCGGTTTTGTTAAGGCACCAGCACAAATCATAGGGCTGTATCGATATAACACTTCTTGGTAATTATATTTAGGTACATAGTTATTTTATTTCTACGACGTTCTATTTGTTCTATAAGTCTAAACAATAAGTACTAAACAAATATAACTAATGGAGACGGATGTAGTCTAAATTTACGTAGGTGTCAAACTGGTCCAGTCAGGTTTATCAGCTATGGACAACTAGCAAGGTCACAAACACGGATGTCATAACGCCCATTATTTTCATTTGTTGTGTCCGGGGCTATTTCTATTGTGGATGTTATTAGTTTTCCAATGCTTCTCTAAATATTTATTTTACATCTCATCGAATATAATAAGAGGCTTTATTTCATATACAAAACATTTAAAGACCAAGTGGCACTAAGTCGGCTACAAAGTCTTAACATTGTTCTTTATTAAGGCACATGTACAAAAGCACTGAGAGCTCACATATTATATTTGAATTTGGTCTTGGATCAAAATATCTTATGTATTACCTAATTTTTTAATTTCAAAAGTAAAGGATTTAGAATACATTTGCTTAAATCTACGTACTGTACTCGTGACTTTGGTTACCAAATAGCTGATTCAAGGATTTTAATGGCCAATAAAACATATGAGCCAAGGTTAGAACTAAAATAAAACAACAAAAGTAAAAATCATCTCTCTCTTTGTTTTATGAAAATTAAGGAAAATATTATTTTGTGAAGACTTAATCACTTCAGTCATCTTGAATAAAACACCACGTAAAACTGTGTAGTTTCACTTGCACTTAGAAAAACCTCTTTCACGGCATTCTAATTTGAGCTGAACTCAGTGTGAAGACGCAATTGTCAACTTGAACCACTCTAGGAAAACCCACCTGTTTTATTGTGCCTACACACAACAATGCTCGTACTAGGCACAAGAAGTGTGAAGTATAAAATAATCAAACCTTTTCCAAGCTTGTTTTAAATCAAACCTTTTTTAGGCAATGACTTTGTATTTTGATTACCGAGTTTCCCTTGAAGATCCAAGTGCCACTGTAAATGCTATAGACTGGCATCCACAATATCCACTACTGGCAGTGGCTTCCTATACAATTGAACGAGGAGGTGTGTCAACATTTGTGATGATCTTGTAAGTTTTATTCCTACTTACCCTTAAATTATTTAATTACATTTCCAAAGAAAAATTATCCTAAGAAATAGTTGGTTTATTAGTTAGTTAAAAATTATTACTATTTAGGGTCCACTGTAGAGAGGAACCCAACCCATTTTCTACTAGTTGAGCTTATTAACACTTGACTATTTAGCTTGGATCCATTTTAGATAGCTTATATGGATGAGTATTTGTACAAATATCATGCAAGTACCAGCTGTCTAAGATACCTAGGGAAGTTTTAACCTAATGTCCTAACCTTAGACTTAACTTTTAAAAATAGATCTATGGTTTGTAATGTTTGTTATTTTGTAGACATAACCAAACCCTATGTAGGACCTATGCATTTAAAAATATTTTTTGGAGACCTACATAAATAATCCATGTGATCCTACCACTTTTAAATCAGCATCAGATAATCAGCCTTTGTTCAGGGAGACTTGCTGTCGACGGTGCAGCCGGAGTATGTTGCATCGAGCCAAGTGTTGTGTCTCGCCTGGCACCCGGTGCTCAAGACTTTGGCCGTGGGCTGGGAGACGGGACAACTCAAGCTGTGGAACGGAGAGAGAGACTTCCTGTCCATGGCCTCACCCCATACAACACCCATACTCATCCTCAAATGGTCCAAGATGGGTGGTCGGCTCATTTCCATTGATGCAGTATGATGTTTTTTGTATTTAGAAAACGCATAGTTCTAATTTAAAATTATATGTTTGACATCATTTATGGCTATGTTTTCACGTTTCTGCTGTACATTATTATTTTTTGAGATTTAACACTTTAGATTATAGTGTAGGCTTATTTTGTCCTAAATCAAAAAGTATTTGTGAAAAGTTAGAACATAAAAGTAAAGATAATAAATGTCTTTGATAAAAGCTCTTGAATCTATCGCAAGAGAAAAAAAACTGTTACAAAACTAAAGTTCAAACATCATTTTGACAACTAGATGACAAGATGTTTTAGGCTAGTAAAAAAACTAAACTAAAAATAAATAAAAAATGTTGATAGCTCAAAAACTATTGTGACCACCTTAGACCATGATTTACGAAAGACATTTGCTCCCTAAGATCCTTCATTAAGGTACAGTTTACTTTTTAAGGCACTCAAATTTTATTTAACGTTTTATTTTCAGAGTGGATTTATGGCAGGCTGGAGATTGGACTCTAGATGTCAATTGGTGTCAGTCTATCAGGTAAAGTGTTGATCTGTGTGCAAGTTGCTATTTTTTATATGAACAATAAACAACAATATTTTGATCTTAACTCTTAAGCTTTCGCTGCTGGTGTCATCACTAAGATCATAGGCTTCCGGTTTACATTGGTACAGTTGAAATATAATTACGCTAAACGTTTGACCTCGCTGGAGTCTCAGCCAGTCAACAAGCTACTGAGGATGACTCTCCACAGCGAGGTCGAAACGTTTAGCAGTAATTATATTTCAACTGTGATGCAGTGTAAACCGGAAGCCTTAGATCTTAATAATTTTTGCTTTTTATTCTAATTGTGTTAGAAGAAACGAAAAGCCTGATGGCTTAATATGATCTCCAAAAAAAGTTAGCATCCATCAATATTAGTGATTATGTTCTTTAAACAAATGTTCTTGAATCTAAGCTGGTAATAGACTGTTTACGTTGAATCCTTGACCTTGTACCAGTAAAAGGAAATAGTGAAGCAGCCCCCATAGCCGTTGGTCTTGTGTAAAGATAGGCTGAGTAAGCCAGAACATGTGAGTGAGAGAGAGTTGCCAATCAGCTAATTTGAGTGAGAGAGTTGCCAATCATGGTTTGGCTCCAGATTCTCAACCCAAAGAAATTTGATATCTTACTGCTTGTTTTACACCAAATTGGTGGTAGTGTATTCTATGTAAACGATCTAACTCATAATCACTCTCTGTTTCTTCAGCCATTTGTGTTACTTCTTCCTGCAGACTTCTTCATGGTTGGGAACAAGTGGTAGTCGCGGTGCAAGGTTCGGTGGATGAGGAAACAACTCTTGAATGACTTCACGAGTGAACTTTATTTTGTCCTGCAATAAGTTATCTTACTCACCCCACCCTCCGTTTGCACAAGTTAGCTGATCACAGTTAACATGTTCACCCATGGTTACTATAATTTATATTAGCAATCCAGATTCTCAACCCAAAGAGGTTTGGCCATTGTGGCTGATCAGTAACCTATTTTCTATATCTTATCGTTTCTGTTGTACACCAAATTGTATTTTCCACAGCTTCAAATCTATCGCTACAGTATGTTTCTTCAATATGTAATATCAATCACAGGTGAAGCTGGGCAGTGTACCAAGTGAAGCTGTGTTCCGAGTGACCCGGCCGGGTCCGGACATGAGTGGGTTGGCCCGGCGAACGGTGGCGGGTGACCAGGCAGCTCTAGACATCTTCAGCGCCTGGCGCCCACGCACAGCTTCCCGCCAGCATATCCTGCAGCAAGACAACATGGCCGCCTATGTTGCTACTGCTCAAGGTCAGTACGAGTAGAGTTGTCCCGCCACAGAAATCAATCTGGAAAATAAAAATTGGGTTTTTTTCTTACGGGTGTGCACGGAATTCACCCTGAACCAACAACCAGTTTGCTTTGCCAACAATCATAATATTGATTTAACTTATTTTGAGCTAGGCCTAACCATTGACATTTATATTTAAGGTATGATCCTGTATGTGAACGAAGTGGGGAAGACTACAGAGGTGCTGCAGTACACTGGCAGGATTGAGAAGCTTCTTTACCATGACACGGAGGATGGGTTGATCATTGTCGGAGTTGGTCTCAACCTCGGCTACTATTCTGCAGAATCCGACGGCAGTCTTACTGAGGTTACGACGGTAAGTTAGAGGGACTTTCTTCAGTGCATTTGCCCTCCTACCCCAGGTCAATCCCCTCAGTCACCACTAATTATTTGTTAAGTGACTGCCGTAACGCTAAATTAAGGTTGAGGTTGAGTAGTAGAGAGGACTTTGTAGTCGTAACTTTGCCTCGTTAAACTAGACAAGTTTTAACCATTTACAAATAATAATGGTAATGTTAGTGAAATAATAATTATTTTGATTTTTTATCGCAGGTGAAGCTAAACGGCACAGGCAGCGTGGTGGTGTGGGCCAGCAACTCTACGCTGGCTTGCACGGTCAACGATACAACGGTACGATGTTGGCAGCCTCACACCGGCGAGACATATCTCCTCACTACGCAGCTGCCTGACACCTTGGCTCAGACCATCACTTGCCTGGCTTACAGCTCAACTAAAGGTTAATTAGTTTTGATCTTCTATCGTAAATCAACCTCATTTATATGTGAAGTTGTAGAGAAGGTGTAGTTGTGTGAGTTTTAATGCCCTGTATGGACAAGTACTTTTGAAAGCATTTACATTAATAACTTTTAATGGTAATTTATGTGAAAGGGTCCTGAAGTTTTTTTCACCTCCAAAAACCAGGTTTTAAAGGTGAAGTATAGCGTGACGAACCTTGGTGGTTATATTGTGGGCCATACTTACGCTTTCTGCAAAATATACGCGGTCAGTTTTATTTAATACGGATAAATGAACGCTGGTCCAATTTTAAATGATGGCCATTACGAGCAGATTTAGTTTGTGTACACCTTTTAGCTCTTAACTCAATCATCATGTTACAACAGTAAGCACTGCCATCTCATTTCTTTAGCTTTTGCCTGTATAATATAATTTTTTAACACTTGTAAATCTGTAATTTTTTTTATTTAGAGGTTCTTATAAAGTTACTTGTAGCAGGTTTTAAAATAATGGCTATAAATGGTGCTCAAATTGTCTAAGTTTGATTAATTTAGTCCCCCGAACGGACGCCGGATTCAGGACCGGACAACCCAACAAAGGGTTTTCAAAATGTTTCATGTTTCAGTTAATGGACAATATAGTGCACTCTGTATTTAAGTACAGGATGACTGTATCAGTGTTGTGGTGAGTTCACCCTTCCTCCTTGTTATATCAGTGAGTGCAGATCTCTCCTGATATCTGTGGATACTTGATAACCCCATTCTGTGAGATAAGAAATTTTAGAAACCTTTATGGACAATACAGTATTTTTAACTTAACGTTAAACCCCGCTTATTTCAGAAGGGTGAGTGAAGTTTCACGACAGTGGTTCGTTAACCCCTGACACGCCAGTAATCGATCTGGACCTCAAATTACTATCTTCTTATATATAAAACTATTAAATTAATGATAACCGATATGCTATTAATATGTCGATATAAAGAAGAAACTGAAGAATCAACTATTAATGTAAAATAGTTTTATTTTGTAAAACAACTTACCAACTTAAGATTGTTTCTCCTTCACAAAGGTGTTTTAATATTACTTTAAAGAAACTCGGTTTAAATATTTGTTCTAAAAATGTTGCATATATTTTCAGGTGTGCTCTGTGGGTGCACAACAGCTGGCAACATCGTGTTCTGGCGGCAAGTAGGCGGCAGTGGAGGGGAGGCGGGGTGGGAGGCTCTGCCGCCTGCCAAGGTGGTGGGGGTGGCTAAGTTCTGTGTGTGGGGTGGGGCGGTGCTGGCTGTCAACTCTTCTAGCTCCACCTACATCCTCAAGGAGCACAACTTGTGCCTCCTACTGTCAGGGGGTGAGTGTGATTTTTTTTTCAGTTTGGAAATTAGGAAGTTGTTGGGGAACAAATAACGTAGTAATGATTGTTCTACAAGTATGGTAATGATTTACGTTTTTCCTCAGAAATCAATACAGTGTCAAAACTTAGTAACGTCGCTCTACCGTAACCTAACATAACCTAATTCAACCATCCTTCAACCTTTTTCCAGCATGTTTGCAAAAAAAAACCACTGCAAATAAATCTGTCATGATCTAATTATCAAACTAGTGCCAGTTTCTGAACTTTTGGGGGTTTGTAACCAGACATTCAAGACAACCATTCTAATACCTTGTATACCAACAAGCCTGATTATCTTAGCGAATAACTATTCACAGTTAAATAATAATAACTATGTAACTTTGAGATTATCTTAAAAATACTTGAAGATGGCAAGAGATTTATTCTTTGTATGTGCGCATACATTTAGATTTCATCTTGCCTTAAATTATTAATAAATAAGTGGGTTACCTTATGATTGATGTAATATACCCAGTGGCAGCCTATACTAGGGGCTGCTTTTTTCATCCTCAACCTTAAATTAAAAATTTAACTATTTTTGTGAGCCATCCAGTAGGGAAAAATTTTATATTTTTTTTTAGAGGTTAAGTTTGACTTTGTCTGTTTTTTATTTGCATTTTAATGTTACAGTTTGTATTTAACTATTTTTAGCATAATGTATACATGTTAAATTTAATAAAGAATGGAAAAAGAATACCTATATTGGATGAATAATCTCCTATCATTCATTGAAGTGTTTTGGACGTTGTGTAAAAATGTAAACATTACAGGCTGTAAAGATTTGACCAAGTGGTAAGCTAACCGCCGGTTAAGGCTCAATTAAATGACAACCTTAGATAAATGCTTCTCAAGTTTCAAGATAGCAAAAATGTGTTAACTGTGGTTTTGCAATGTTGACAAACAGTTAAACTTCACTCAACACTTAATTAAACTCAATCAATAAAATATTTTGTGATATATATTCAGGAGTTAATTGATAATTTTTGTCTGCTTACAAGACATGAGGAACTTAATTGCAGTGTAACGCTTAGATTAAGTAGATAAGACTTAATCCTTTAATAAAATAAAATAATCTGTTGTTCTTGTGACAGACATCAGCTGTTCAAATGGCGGCATGTCAGCTGACTATCCAGGTAGGCAGTGAATCAGCTGAGCTCAGCACAGATCTGCAAGTGTGCGAGTGTGCCTCAGCACTCAGCACTTGGCCGTATGGAGCAGCAAAACCATGGCTGTCTACAGTCTGGCGCCCTTGTCAGCTATCAATGCTGTGGGTAGGTTCTTACGTGTCTTGGAAGATCTGAAATTTTCTCAATTTGTTCAGTGGTTGCCATTGGGTTTCCGGGTTGTCTGCTCCCTCAAGCGGTGGCGTTTACTAGAGACTAGTGTTAAGATTGGGTGTTTTTTATCTTTAGAGTATCAAAAAAATGAAGTTTTAAAATTCTTAGCTTTTGAAATGTTGGTTCATAGTTTTTTTTCCATAGACAATTATGATTGCAGTTAACTTTTTATCCATGATTTTGAGAAGTGAAATTACCCTAGAATAATAGATTGTACCCTCAGACTGACCCACCCAAATTTGATTGATTGATCCACCCGTTTGTAACACATTGGTTGAAGTATGAACCCATTATGAAAACCCTTCTGTCTAAATGTGTAAAGTAATTTAGGGGAAGACAGTGAAAGCTTGGTCTAAGTATCATTTTCATACATGAGGTAAATTCAATTTGTTATGTTAGCAGCCAACTTTGATGTTGATGTTTCATTTATGTTTACAGGATCGTTTAGCTGTGAAGTGGAACTTGCAGTGATGTACGAGCAAAGTCTGGTGGTTGCGAGCAACTCCAAGCTTCAAATACACACTCTCCAGGGCACTGTCAAACAGGTAGAAAATTGCACAATAGGTTTAATTTTCATTTAGTTGATGATTTTAAATTAGTCCTTATAGAAACAAATTTAAAATCAATATTTTAAGTTCTATTATGAGGCGCCTTTTGATTAGCAAAGCTGTCTTTGTCAGATAACCTGAAAAAATCACATTAGTCCTTTATTTTTAGTAGAGGTGTTATTCAATTATATACAATATTCAGGCATAAACTGACCCTTTCCTATTGTGAAGTTTTCTTCACGTTACCACAATAACAGACTCCTGTACAACGATAACAGGCCCCTTTATCGTTTAAAGTTGCAGACTGATTTCAAAAACCTGAAACTGTGTGTTAATGTCACTTCAATTTACATACTTGAAGTCATGAACAGTATGCTTTTCAAATTGAAATCAATGTTACCAAGATATCATTAGCAAACTAAAGCGGCTTTGATTATTTCTTGCCTGTCCATAGAACAAGAACAGTTCTCAAAAGCCAGTTGACATGGGATTGAAGCTATTCAATATAAACTCCGTGAAGTGTAAAAAAAAAAAGGAGATAGTTTTACATTCTAAGAAAGGATTAAGAATGGCTAATTCAAGACCCATTCTATATGAGTTTTCACCACTACAAGAATATGAAGAATGCTGTTGAAGAAAATTGGATTTTAAATAGCAAACCTAAATGCCATCTTTAGATTTAACATTTTAAATTATCATTAGGCCTAGTATTACATTTCTCAAAAGTTGTGTAATAAATGTTATTCTATCGTCAGCAGCGTGTGCTTTAGAACAATCAGAAACGATATCTCAAACGTCTTATCATTGCTTGCCTGATTTCTATTCTCCAACCGCTGATCAAGTATTTTGGATGAATCTTGTCAAATCTCTTTGTTGAAAATAAGTTTAAGTTAAAAGAGGCGCTATTTACTCTGTTTACAGAATGTATACAATGGGGACTGTGTTCACGATACTGCCTACATGCTTTTCAATGTACCCATGTAGAAAAGTGGCACTGAGTGCAAATTGAGAAGTAGGGGAGAAGGGTTAACACTACAGTTAACTACAATTTAGCAACTCCTCTAAACAATTGCTGTTGCTAACAGAATTTTACTTTCTTACTTTGGTTTTCTTAATTTCCCCTACTTCTCAAGTTTGTTAGTTGTATCTGTTGCTTAGTTTTCTGTCACCCTTGATAATTTTCTACTCTGGGCCACATCCTGTGACAAACTCTCCCCTACTTTGAACCTAGCTGTCTACTTTTGCCTGAAGTGTTTGAAGAGACTACAATAATTAATTAGATAAGTTATCTTGGCACTATTGCATTTACTACACAATACAAATTTACCACAAATTGTGACCACTTAAAGTAAACATATTGTAAGCAAGTATGTTGTTTCAGGCTCTGGATTGTGACGGTCAACCCATTTGTCTCAGTCTGACCGGTCAATATCTCACCGTTGCCACCATCAACGGCATAATCCATATGTGGGACCTTTCTCGCAGGTTAGTCATTAAACGCTTATTTTCATTTATATTTTTCATTTTTTCAAGGGTCATCTCTTGACTGACAGGTTAAAAACTGTTCTAGCCTCAGTTTGAAATGTAGCATGGAGTCGGCACCTCTGTCGATTACAATGAACAATGGTTTATTTATTACTAAAGAATTTTGAAGACAAAATGTGCGGACTGAACAAGGGCTTGAACCCGGGTCTCTTACTTGCTGGGGTGATTATGCGTAAAAGCAAGCAGTGATCGACATTAATTTCATTAATGTTCACATCAAATTAGTTGATGGTTGAGTTATTGAGATGTCCTTAGAACAGATCTGCTTTAGACACTGTGAAAAATAAAACAATATGTTTCTGATTTCTGACTGGGCTGGATGGCTTTTTGTCACTCTCCACTCTCCCCTTGCCCTTGGTCTCTTGCACAAGTAGCAGCGAAGAATTTTCCGCCTATATATTTGTCAATTTACTAGTCTGTATCAATCTTTAAAATCTATCTGGAGGGTAAATCTTATTTAGCTATCTTGAATGGAAAAGAAATGAAATCGTCTGACTTGTACTAAAGCTTGATTTGCACTTTTATTATTTACAAATACAATTTGCTAACAAACACATGTTTTGTACAGATTACAAATAAAATAAAATGTCACTACACTATCCATCGACCTCAGCGATACAACTACCGAGCGTTGTTCAGATTAACCTACCAGTTCTGGTGAGGTTGTTTTTGTACACTGCAGACCACGCTGGTCTAGTCAAACAATGGGCCTAACCAAATTTGAACTGATTTTTCTAAGGCAAAATAAATTGGACATTTATCGAAGTGTTAAAGCATAATTTTACCTTTGCAGGGAAGCCAAAGTGCACAACAAAGCCAAGGACCTGGTGGAGAGTATCTCAGACTTTGCAGAAGTGATGAGTGCCCGATCAAACTGCTCAGGTGAGATAGTATTCATTTGTTGAGTGTGTACATTAAACATCATGATGCATATCAGACCATCACCTGTGTGGTTCGGAAGTCACGTTAAACCGTTGGTCCTTGTATTTCAATTGGTCATTGGGCTATTAGTTAATGACCCATTCTAAGGAAGAGTCGGCCTTAGTTTGTAACAAGACTACACCTCATAACTCATTTCTACCACTCATCACACTCATCCTTCACCACATATTTGCCTTAAAATACCCTCATGAGAGTGGTTGGCATCTCAAATAGTGATTTAGTGAATGTGAGATTATTCAACCAAAAAACAAAATATGCAATTATTAAATAACTAATAAGCCAGCTAGGGCTTATTAACCCTAACACGGCTCTTAAACTTCATTCATTCTGACCCGGTGCCCCCTTTGTAAAACTCAGCCATTCCCTTTTTTTTTGATACCCCACATAGATTTTTTATGATGATTTTTTTTATTTCTTGCCGACTTTAACCCCAAAATCCATATATTGTGCCCCGAACCCCAGAAAGTAGGGGTCTTTGGGTTAATGGTGTATACAACTATATGTGTCGAGTTTCAAACAAATCCATTGATATTTACTAATAAGTGAAATTTGAAAACTATGCCAACTTTGTTTAACATTTTATTCACACACATGATATTTATGCCAATTCTAATTAAGATTTTTCTGAATAAATATTTACTCAAAAAAAGAAATATAACATGGGGGTGGAGACCTCAAAACCCCCATAAAATAAAAAAATCTATATAATTTCCATTGAGTTTATCTCCACACACTAAGACCATTTCTATTCAAACAAATCTGAATTAACTTGGCAGGATTCTAGAGATCTCAACTTTGGGACAACCTAACCGAAATACTAATAATTATTTATTACTGTATAAGATTCAAGAAGCGTAATAGTGTAGCTTTGACCCGTTGGAACTCTACTGAAGTTATGTTTTTACATTTCAGGAAGCAAAGTAGCATTGAGTGTTGCTGGAGCTAATCTGCTTCCTCTGCCGAAAGTTTATGTCTGGGATATAGACTCTGATTCCGTCCTTTGTCATAGTTTCAGCGCTACAGATAAGTAAGTATCTGTGATCATGATGATAATTTACATCTACGCTTTATGAACAGGTTTGTCAAAGGATATTATTTTATTGACTAAACAATAAAGCAACTTGACAATGTATCTGATGTTGTCACTTTTAGCTCAAATCAATCACCAATTATCGGAACAATCAGGTAGAAGAAATCAAGTTTTCAGTGGCTCAAGTCGTTGTGTTTTATTTCTCCAATTGTCTAAAATGAGTTACCCACATTGTCCAGCTTAGTAAATTTCCAGGGAAACTGGGGTTTATAAGGAAATTTTTGGTATATGGGAAAACACCGGGAATATGCAGGAATTTCTCTTTAATCCGGGAAAGTTTTGAGAAGGATGTTCATGTAAGTCGTTACTTCCTAGCGGACTCTAACGGCTGTCTAAAGATAATTTATGATCAGGTCAATTCAAACTCACAATCAATAGTAGCTAAAGTAGTGATTTCGACACTAAGAGAGTCTAGAAGTTGTCGCAAACGGCTACGAAAGTTGTGCGTATGTCTCGGACACAGACGAAAATGGCGATTTTGTCAGGGACGCTATCAAGGGTCTATATATCATCCCAAACAGCAATGAAAGGCGTACTTAGTCTTGGATGCTATGAAAGCCTGTGATTAGGTCTTGATTACATCTTGGATGCTATGAAAGCCGTGATTAGGTCTTGGCACTAATAAAGTTGTGATTACATCACAGGGACGCTAATGAAAGTGGCAATTTCCTTGTGAATGGCAGCATGAGTCCACAGATCACCGTGAACTGTAGTGTAAGGCGTGATTTTGTCACTGACGCTAGCGAGATACTAGAGACTGCTTTCTTTCAGAAATAACTTTTTACATGCCGAACCTGGGCGGGATAACTACAATTCTGTAGATGAATTTCAACCGATTTTGTCAATTTAAATTTGCGTTGAAGCAAAAAGTTTTGTTCTTTAAAACTAAAAATCAACGGTAAATAAAACAGGAAAATGTGGGGAATATACAGGAGTTGTGTTTTTCTTGAATGCTTGACACCCTGTCTAATATGTTTGATTCATGATGACAAGACTAATAAGGGTGTAAGTAATGACGCTTTGTTTTGTGCAGTGAGGTTTCTCGCTACGTGGTGAACCTGTACTGGGATTGTGAGGAGCCTCGACTGCTTGTTTGTGAGACCAGAAGACCAACCACACTTAGTGCGAACACCACCTCCGTACTGCGCAAAGTCAGCAACCAGCCCACCAGTGTAAGCCCATACAAAATTTAAGCAGCAGAAGATTTTCTATTTGATTTTTGACTGTTTTAAAGAGTTAGTAACCCTCATAAACGGTCTTGGAAGCAAAATTTTGGTTGCTCACACATTTACAATGATCATAGGCGTCTGCGTGCAGTTATAACTTCACCCACATTTATCAACAATGTTGATGCCAAATTATTTTTGTATGCACTTTGTAACAATTATAACGTAAGAGTAATAGTTGCACCAAAACTTAAAATTGCTAACGTGGTTTGGTGTGAGTAACTGTGATGATTATTAAATTGCAAAATGGGTGTAGGACTAAATTGTTATCTTCAAAAATAATTTATACCTTTTGCATAATATTTTGTCCTGCCCCGTTTCCTCCTGATATTTAAACCTCCATCCATTCCTCTCTTAGTTCCGCCACCGTAAGTCAGTGTTTTTCTGTTGAGTTTATCTCAGAAACCAGAACTGACCCCACTGAGTCAGTGGATTTTCACAAGCCTCTTTTTGTAAAATGACATCTAAGGGATATCTATTTACCATTAACATCATATATTGGCTAGCGTCCTGGCTGAGTTGGTGGATCCGAAGTTCTCAGGTTTGCCCCGCCTCAGTCAACGGTTGTTACTAATTCTTCACTAAAATCAACACACAGGCTGCATAGGCCCATAGTGACTGGCGGATCAACTTTTAAAAATAAATGTGATTACTCTGTGTGTTCAGATGTTGGTGAGCCTGATTGCGAGCAGTGAGCACGGTTTGTTGGTGCAAGACACTCACTTGATGAGTCCTGAGTTTGTGTCACTTCTAGCAGTCGACACACCTAACTACATCCTCCTCAGCAAGCCTCCAAACCAACAGGTGAGCCCTCACACTCTGTCTGTTACTTAACAGTTAATTTACCCAATGTGATTGTCAAATTCAACATTTTTTTACAAGCGTATGAAGTAGGGGCTGGTTTATACCATGGTGAGTATGAACAATAGGAAGACTGTTTTCCGAGTTCTTAAATATCTGTATCATGGGTATTGTTGTTGTTTCCTGATGTACATTTCAACCTAAAGGTAGGTCATCTTCACGGGGCTGCTGTCTACATACACTATTTACACTAAACTGTATACCCTGGTTGGTCCATTATGTGATTGTAGTAGGTTTTAACAAATGAACTGTCTTCAAGGTCTTTTTCTGTTTTATATAAGATTTTATAGTCTTTGGTTGAGGAGGTTTTCTGTTTGTAGTGTTTTCCTGTATGGAAGTTCTTAAATATCTGTAATTGTACCATTTAACCTTGATCATTTTAAAATATCTAATTAAATCTATCTTTCAATATATGAGTTTGATTTCCATTATATAAGCTCTCAAATTATTTAGGTTTCTTACAGAATATTGCAATGGAGAAGATGTTGATGAGAGATTTTGAAGGCTTGGAAAACTGTGATGCTGCTACAAGAAGTGCTGTTGTCAAGTTCAGCCTAAGTTTGATCATAGGGGACATTGACCATGCTTTCAAAGCTATCCATAACATTCACAGGTTAGTTCCAATTCATTTGCTTTCATTGATTTGTTTCAATGTCATTTTTAATAATAATATGAAATGTAATGAAGTGCTTAGAAAATGCTAACAAGTAACAACCCATTGAAATGCAAACATTTCGTAAAATCGTTCCAGAATCCCTAAATGAAGTGCTATTCTCATACGTTTTGAATCATTCATTAGCAAACTAAACAATCTTTAGAGCTGTATGCCATTACTTAAAATAGTTGCAGAGATTTTGGTTTTCATTTATCTATTAAAAGAACAAATTTAAATAAAAAATTAAAAACAAACGTTTCTTACATGTAAAATACATATTTTAAGTATTTTTTCCAAACTTCCTGTTTGTTGTTATTTAAAGAAATGTTTGAAGCATTGATTTTTAATTTTTGTAGGCAGCCTAGGAAAAATAAAATATAAAGTTGACTCATCCTTGGAATAAAGTTGCTGCAGAAGAAAATTTGACTCTCTAAATCATGAATCATGACAGCACTAATAACATTGAGTCCTAAAGTGTTTCAAACTTTCTGTTGGATTTAATTGGATTTCCGGATTAGTAGGACTGTACTGTAGTTTGAATGTGATGTTCCCAGTCTAGCAGTGTGGAGGAACCTGGCCTGCATGTGTGTGAAGGCTCACCGCCTGGATGTGGCACGCGTGTGTCTAGGCAATATGAAGGACGCGAGAGGTATGATGGCGCTACGCAACGCAGCGCAGTACCCTGAGATTGAAGCACAGGTCGCCGCCCTGGCTGTACATCTCGGCATGATTGTGAGCAAATTGTGGTTATCTTTAACCTTTTAATTCAAGTCCTCGAAAATAAAGCTTTGTGCCCACACCACCATCTTAAAAAAGGCAGCAAAAGCATGTTTCTTCTTAGCCTTTTCTATCCATTCAATATTTAGGGTTATAAATACTTGCAAGTTGGCTAGACTCTTCAAAAGCTGCACAAAAATAATTTTAAAATTTAATTTTTTTTATTGTATAATACAATATTTTGGGGGTTTTGAGAGCTGCAAATCCAAATCTAATCCATAAACTAAGCATGGTACACTATGTAAGCTATCTACAGAAGTAATTTTGATGACTCAAAACCATGAATATGTCTATGTATATTAAGGCTAAACAGTGCTTTAAAAAAGACCCAAACAGCTATAAATTTAGTTTACTTTAATTTTTTCCTGTATTGTTATACCAACAATTGTTTATAATTATTTTACGTGTATTAATTACTAGTAACGGTTTGCAAGTTTTACGCATAAAGTATTGTGTCAGATGTCTAAAGATCGTTCTGGTATACCTGACAAAACAACTGATTATGAAGTGTCAGATCGTCCTACTTGCCAAGGAACAAACATCCACACTCTTGCCTCACTTGTCTGCAGTACTCATCGTCATGTTTAAGTTTTAACTGACACTTGACTCTGTCTCTAGGAGGAGGCTGAGAAACTATATCAGTCGTGTGGACGATGGGATCTCATGAACCAGTTGCTGCAGGCCCGCGGCAAGTGGAAGGAAGCTGTGAAGCTAAGCGAGGATAAGGACAGGATCCACCTCAAACAAACTTACCACCGGTCAGTTATATTTATAGTAAACATAGACATTTACTTTCTTGTAGTGCAACTCCAACCCTAATGATCCTAAAATTCAATAATCCAAGTTCTTAAGTACTGTACCTTCAATAATCATAGATCTCCCTTTCCTGAAATTTATATTTACTTGTTTTTCATTAGATTAAAATATTATACGTACAGTACACTCAATGTCACATACAAGTTTTGTACACTGGTTAGAGTGACTATTTACTGATATTTCCATTAATCCCAAAGATCAAAATTCCTAACAGACTCAACATTATTAGTTCAAATCATTGGGACTGTACTGTATTATTATTTTACTGGGTGGCCAAAATAGAAGCCCCTTAATGCCAAAGATTTGAAAAATTCAAGCCTTTTAACAGTTGAAAGGGGTGCTTCTATTCTGGGTGCATTCTGTATAAAAAGGAAAATTGGAAATAATAACAGAAAACCTTTTTAGTTTTTTCTTTGAACAGAATAAAATATAGTTTTCTTTATTTCATTTTATCAAAAGTTCAAATCAATAATGGCAGAATAACTTGTCTTGAAGTCAAAACTCAAAAGCCCATACAACCTATTTCTTATCTCAAGAATAGCTATAAAGTTTTTTGAACTGCAGATACGGTAAACACTTGGAGTCGGAAGGTAACTTAGAGGCTGCAGCAGAGATGTACAAGAAGGCAGAGACTGACAAGCAGCAAGTACCTCGCATGTTGCTGCATGACTATACCAGCCTTGAGAAGTACATAGACAAGTCCCGCGACCCGTAAGTGTAACAGCTATTGAACGCAGTGCATGGTTTAGACTTAAGCCGTGGCTCGTGGTGGCAGTAACAGCGGAATTATCTATGGCTTTTGTAAAGAAGTTAAGAAAAGCTGTTGACAATAACACTGATATTGAAATTGCTGCCAGTGAATACTGGAGTTGAGAAACTACCATTGTCAATTATTATTCAAGTAGACAAATTTAGCAGTTGAAAAATTAAATTTGTTAATGATGACCGGTTAAAATTGCTACTGGTGACAACAAGACTCAAAAATTCTTTCTGGAAAAGGGAATTATTATTATGAATTAAAATTAAATCATTATTATTAAAAAGGAGTTCTGTGAGCAAATTATTACCTCAGAGTGAATCTAGATTCTGTCAGGAACCAAAAAATTAGTTGGTAGCTATCAGGGTGCAACTAAAATTGGAGCCAATGCTGATTCTAGCACAGTTTTAATTGACGGTGGCCCAACCAGCTGACAGGATATCTTATTGCACCACTCAAAAATATCGTAACCTCCAGATTTATAAAGAAATCTTGATTTGGGGTTAAGGATATTATTGGGACCAAGGGGTTTGGACAGAAATACAGCAAAAAGTAGACTGGCCCTAACCAAACTGAGTTTTGTTAATAATTTGTTTTTAAAGTTTAAATTAATTAATTACTAGTTTTATTTCCAATCATTGGTAAATTTTTTCCATATTATATTTCACTTTGATTTGATTCTACTTCTGTTTGGAACTAATAGAATAGAACTAATATAGATATCTATGTTTCTGGCAGGGCTCTGATCAAGTGGTGGGCACAGTACATGGAGAGCACGGGGGACATGGAGGCTGCCATGAAACACTATACGGAGGCCGGAGACAGCCTGAGTATGGTGCGAGTCATGTGCTTCTTGGAGGACTACGACAAAGCAGCAGACATAGCCAACAGGTAAACAGTATCCACTTGTCTGCAAACATGTATTTTTATTTAATACTACTCTACTAGTAATGCTATTGTCTCTTTTGTAACCTTTTTTTATACTATGGTCTTAAATATCATCTCAGTATTAACATACTTTTTATGTGGGACCTGTAAATTTAATTTTTTGTCTTTTTGTAACTTAAAACTGTGAGTATGGAACTTATTTGTAATTTGCAAAATTTAGTCATAAAATAAATGTCATCTTTCAGTTCAGGGGACAGAGCAGCATGCTACCACTTGGCTAGGCAGTATGAGAACATGGGTCGCATTCCTGAGGCAATACACTTCTTCACAAGAGCCACTGCTTTTGCAAATGCCATTAGGATCTGCAAGGTATTGTAAAGTTTTACTTTGAAATTATATATTCTAGAGCTGAGTACCATCAAAAGTACAGGATCCAACACAACTAATATACTACTCTCACTAAATTTCTTTGCGGTAATATTGTTATTTTATTTTATTGGGTAGGCAGATTTAATTTCCTGTACTTTCTATTTGATTGAAGAAATCAACCCTGCAGTTAAAATTTCAGTTAGGTATTTTGTTATTGCCCCTTTGACTCCTTGGCTCTTTTAATTGCATATTAATTTTCTAACATTATTATTTTATTTTTATTTTTAGCTAAGGAGTTTTGGAGAAAAATAGTTGAAAGTTGACAAGGCATTGGTTGTTGTTGAGTTAGTATTTTGCATAACCAACAAATCACAAATCATCTTAACCATTCAACTGTTTGTAATATTTTGTTGTGTTTCAAAGATCTAGACTTTTTATGTAGAGAAGCAAAATTTATCAGAGGGTTCCTTAACAAAATAGGTTGAATAAACCAGTTTACAAAATAACTTTCCGTATTGCTTACTAGTTTCAAACCCCTTGTAACCAATCCATCACCAGTGCTTCCTTGTTCGTAGGAGCAAGGTCTGGAGGAGCAGCTGTGGTCACTGGCTCTGGGTGCCGGGCCGAGGGAACAGCTGGAGGCAGCCAGGTACTTGTCATCATCCGCCCCGGACAAGGCAGTGCTGTTGTACCATCGGGCTGGCATGCTGCATCAAGCTCTCGATCTCGCCTTCAGGTAACTTAGACGGGGGTTTTTAGGAGATATATTGATGTCAGGGCCAATGAAATTGGCAAACAGAGTATCAAATTTTAGGGATGAGTCTTTTTTTCTCAGGCTCTGTTTACATCCACGTCTCCGCAGCTATCTCTTGTCTAACTGTGATAATCTACGACATTTTAAGATAATCTGTAAAATTTGCATGAAAATATTTAACTTTTTATTCTCAGCTCTAAAGTTTGATATAATCATTTCTGTGGCCGGACGTTTTGGATCATTATTCTGTGTCTTAATCATAATTTTTAGGCTCCTAACTGTCTCTATATCAATTTGAAACTCATGACAAACTCTAACACTTGTGATCACATGGGTTCACCCAATGGGATTTGTTATCACCCCTGTCGTTTATTAAGTAAGACCAAATTTTTGAACTTGGGAGTGGTCTACTGCAATGGCAAAAATCTACTTAAATCTACAAGAAGTAGAACCAGACAATAAAATGATGACCAAGAATTGAAATTGTTACTACTTTTTTCTAAGAACGGATAGAAATAAAATCATAACCGACTAATCCCAACTTAATTCTCAAACTCTGAACCACCAGATCAAGCAACTGCCAATAAATCAAACAAACGCCTATTACTTACCATAAGTCACATTTTCATTCAGTTTGTACACCTCCCCCAGTTTGATGGATACATGTAGCGTGTTGACAAAGTGTTATCGGTTGTATACAGATACGAGCAAGTGGAAGCTGTGCAGTTGATTGCTTCCGAGCTGAACTCTGACTCTGACACTGAGTTGTTGGTGTCTTGTTCACAGTTCTTCATCGACAAACACCACTTCGAACAGGCTGTCCGGCTACTCGCCATCGCCAGGAAGGTAAACATTCAACACAGTTATGTTTTTAAAATATTGTAATTCAGTTAAAGAAAATTTCTGGTTTAAAATATTTACTATGTTTGAAAACTTACAAAATAGTGGCTGCTATTTTAGAATACTTTCACGAGGTGACTTTTAAAGCATTTCTCACTTTGTAGTCATTAGATATCTGCATGTTGACCCAAGAAAGCGTTCTGTTTTAACCGTTTGACAATTGGCAAGTTTTCTGTCAGTTTTTTAAGCAGTTGCAGATTTAATAATTATTTACTGATTTTCTGGAAGTTTGGTGTATGCAAGCTAAATAAATCTTTGAATAAGGGACTTGAGTTTTATTTTTGTTTTAACATTGAAAGGCTTGATTCCAAGATAGTGATTTCAGTTAGCAGACTTTTCTTTACTTTAGAATCAAAAGTGTAAATTACCTCTTTATTTATTCCCAATGGATTACACCACTTAAAAAAGTACATTGGCTGTTAGATGGTTTAAATTATTAGACGTAAAGCTAAAATGAGTGCAAACAATGTACCTTTTACCTCTTGAATGTTTGTTAACAGTATAGTGAAGCCATCAGCCTGTGTGCGGAGCACAGCGTGAGCCTGACTGATGAGTTAGCCGAGCTTGTGTCTCCACCGCCTGGCTACCCGGCACGTAACCAACTGCTGGACCAGCTGGCAGAGTGTGCACTGGCACAAGCTAACTACCATCTGGCCACCAAGAAGTACACTCAGGCGGGCAATAAGGTAGGCTATCCTCTACATCTGGCATTTGTAAAAATCATGGTTTTTTGAGCTTTCTTTATCATGTATAAGGCAAGTTTGCTTAAGGGTCGTACAATAGGGGGTTTTCTGTTTTGGGATGAGGCTAGAGGTTGCTTAAATGTTTTCACTGTGTCGGGTGCCCTAGGACACTTTGCATTTACATGGAAACAAATGCAGTTTCAATTTTCATGTTGATCACAGTAAACATGTTAAACAACACTTAGCGATTTGGCCATTTCTGGCAATTTGGGTTTATCTATGTGTTCAAGCAGGTGTTCAACTAGCTAGCATCTACTGTAGTTGTGCCAACAACCTTTCAAGGAATTAATTGTAAAAGTGATTTTTTATAACTTCTTTTTACTTTGGCACGCTCTGATAGAATAGAATTCAAGTTAAAGCACAGTTTTAGGAAGTGTTGCTTGGCTTATAATGCCAACAACAAAATAAGTCTAGAGGATATTGCTGACCCAAAAAATACTCTTATATTTTGTAAACCCAAGTGAAAGTTTTGACCTAACTATACAGTAGACTCCCTCTCGTTCAACTACTTTGGAACCAGACCCTCACCTGAACTAAAAAATGGCCAGCCTATCCGAAAATCAAAGGAAAGGCATTTGGGGGCTCTTAACAGCTCCAAAACTGACGTAGTTTAGCTTTAGGCCTTTGTTAATATGGTCAAAACGCAAATAACATTCAGCAAAACCTACAAATGTGGGACTAATTTCAAACAAAACCGCTCAAATTATCAAAAAATTGTAGATGTAGCCTATGTTTATGCCTCAGGTGACTGGCTGGACCATTCGATAGCCAAACCATGCGGCTCTACTGTATCTGATAACCATAATCGTGTTTAAAGGCGAAAGCAATGAAAGCGCTGCTCAAGTCTGGGGACACGGAGAAGATCATCTTTTTCGCGACAGTGTCTCGGCAGCAGGAGATCTACGTGATGGCGGCTAACTATCTTCAGTCCCTGGACTGGCAAGCCAAGCCCGAGCTGCTCAAGAGTATCATCACCTTCTACACCAAGGGCAAAGCACCACACTTACTCGCCAACTTCTACATGGCCTGCGCTCAGGTTGGTCACCCTAGTCTTTCATTTGGTTTAAGAATCTAACTCTCATTTCTTTGCACTAGTTTGAAAGTGCTTCTTAGGTTTAGACATTGTAAAAAACTAATAATTTTAACTTAAAAAAATCAAAAATTTTGATATTTTGTATTACATTTTAATTTTAAGTAATTTTATTAAAACATTAAGTTATATTGTGCTAAAATTATTGAAAATGTGCTGAAATTATTGCTAAGAATCCTTAGTATTTTCCTGCTGATAAACACCCCTTCTCCCCTCACTACCTGATTCCACTGCATCCCTTTATGCCAACGCTTTCCACCAACCCAACACAGTTTCAAGCAATTTCCTGGAATTCCAGAGATCACTCTCATATAATATTTATTATTTAAACATGAATATCATGTGTTATACAACATTTTATATATTTTATTAGTATCTTCTACTAGGGTCAATATTTTCTTATGAGTTCTCATTGATGAGGACAAAACATTGATGAGGAGTTTTGAGTGACTACATTAGAACCTCATGCTAGTACTTCAATTATTCTTCTATTAATCAGGCAATTAACAACATTTTGTTTCTTACTTCACATTAATGGGTTAGGTTTTGGTGTACGAAATCTGATTCCTGACATAATAATTCATTGTTGCATTGCATTTTACAAAAATTTGACTACAAACTTAGCTACCGTACTTACACTTGGTAGATAGGAAAACTTTTATCTTAAAATAAGACTTTCTAAGGCCATCTTTATGAACTTGTTAGCATTTTCCTAAACATAAACTGGAGAAGAGTTTAACTAAGTGCTTGTGCAGGTTGAAGTGGACGAGTACGGGAACTACGAGAAAGCCCTTGGCGCTCTGAACGAAGCATCACGCTGCATCGCTAAGGACGCGAGAACACTACGGCCATGTGGCCGAAAGTGTTAGCAACAGAATAGCTCTGGTCAAGAAGTTCCTTGACGTTCGTAGGTAAGCAAAAGTTTAAAGTAATACTTGTATTCGAGATTGACTCAGTTAAAAAGTTATTAGGTCTTAAAAGTAGTAGATATGAGGTTTCCAATTGCATATCATCACACTGATTATAAGGTTTCCAGATATTTTGGTTGTGCTAAAGTGTTAATGTCATTTCAGCGTGTTATCTTCAGTAATCTGATTGGATCAAAAATGTCTCCAGTGGTCTAGACGACATTTTGAAAGATGCATGAAACCTTGCAGGATGTTTGAGAGAGGAGACGGTGGTGCGGGCATGGCGCAGTGTCAGATGCTGTTGAACACCACGTCTGACCTGGTGCGCTCGGGCGACGTCTACTCACTCATGATCGAACACTGCACCAAGTCCGGAGACTGGAAAACCGCAGCTCAGCTCGCTCAACAGCTGCGCAAGTCTCAGCCTCACGACAACCTCGCTCTCTATATACCCAAAGGTGATTTTTAAACAGTGTTTACTTTTTTGCCACCATTTGTCCATGAAGGGGTTAAAATGGTTTTTGATGGTATCATTAGTTTTTTTTCCAGAACCTTCAAAATGAAAGTTCTCAAAATAAAGTGTCTCACTAGCCCTGTACAGTTTCTGTTTGAGGGTGCAGGGTGAAGTCTGCAACCATTTTGAAAATTATTTTATGTTACCCTAAAACAATTGTCAAAGTAGGCTGGAAAATGTTTGCTATTGCAACTTTTGAAACACCCCTGTCTAACATGGGCTACCAGATTTATGGACCTATTTGCATTTTACGATGGGGCTTGGCTATGCCTTAAAGCTGGTAAATTTCAAAATTGTCAGGACTTTGTAGTCCTAACAATGCCTGCTTGGTCAAGTATCTTTACTTTGATGATTCAATTTATTACATTGTTTTTTTTTGCATGCTTCTCATATTTCCCACCTAATAAGTCCAAAGTGTGATTGATGTTACTCATTTCAGTGAATTATGATTGTTTGCAGATCTTCTGGAAAAGTTGGGTGTGAGTAGTCACACACAGGAGGAGGAAGAAGAACAAGGCCAAGAAGTGGAAGAGGCTGTCGACGACATCACTTAAACACTCATAATTATACAAGTAAAATGCACTGATTTGAATTTAGATGTAGCTTAAAATATGTCACAATGTGACAGCACCCGAACAATGGTGTGGAAAACCAAAGTGATATTAAACTCCGTCCAAAACATTTGCTTGGTTATTGTTTAGAGGATTATTTTCCTGTTAAACTTTGCGACCACCCATAACCCACAAGACTCAGCTCTGTTTACTATAACTATCACTTGGTTTTAACTTAAGAAATTTGTTTTGAAAAGCTTCTGTACTTGTACTTTGTTTGTTTACGCCCCAACCTGAAATTGGCTCGAGTCAGAATGCTCAAAATAAAGGCTGATCTAACCTAAAATAAAAATGCTGGTGTGTAGAACTTTACGGCAAATAAATTAACTGGTTGTTTTACGTGTTAAGGATTTAGAAATCAGATCTACGAGGCGTGTACTCATCATTTTGTTTTGACAGTTGTATACTATCAACATTTTGAAACTACGAGACGTGTTTTTTAAGTAAGTACTGTTTTTAAATAAAACAATAAAGAGCAGATATTTCATAATAATTTTTATTTTACATGAAAGCCTGTACTTTAAACTATTTTTCTACATAATTGCCACCAATATTGAGGCACTTCTCAATCATATGGTCCAACTAGCTTTTGAATTCCGATGTCATAGAACTCTGCCGCCTGACTTGACAACAAATCCAGCACAGCCGTTTGACTGTCGTCGTTGTGGCGCACGCCACCCAGGTGCTTCTTCAATTGAAGGCACATGTGGAAGTCGCTCGGCGCAAGATCTGGACTGTAGGAAGGGATATTCAAACTGTTCCCAACCAAATTTTTGCATCAAATCTTGGGTTCTGTTTGCGACATGTGGGCGGGCATTGTTGTGAAGCAAAATGACACCTTTAGTCAGCATGCCTCGCCTTTTGTTCTGGATAGCACGGCGGAGTTTGCTTTAAGTGTCACAGTAGGTCTCTGAATTGATTGTGTCCCCATGAGGCAAAAACTCTCCCAACAACATGAAAACTCTTCCTGCCCCAAAATACTGTGCACATGATTTTTCGGGCAGACATCGTTTGTTTGAACTGTTTTGTACGAGGTCGAATATCGCCATTTCATAGACTGCTGCTTTGATTCTGGTGTATTGTAGGCGACCCATGTTTCATCGTCTGTCGATATTTGGCTTTAAAAAAATCATCTCCTTCTTCATCATACCGAGAAAGGAAAGCCAAAGCACTGCCCAAACGTTTTGTTTCGTGCACTTCAGTCAGCATTTTTGGAACCCAGCGTGAACACAACTTCCGATAGTGCAACCGTTATGTCACAATGTCGTAAATGACACTTCGAGAAACTTGAGAAAACTGTTCAGATAATGATGAGATCGTGAATTGTCTGTTCTCTTGAATGTTTTCATCAACTTTTCCAATCAACTCGTCAGTAATGAGTGAAGGGCGACCACTGCGTTCCTCGTCATGAACATTGGAGCGGCCATCTTTGAACGCCTTAACCCACTTTCTTACCATTCCTTTACTCATAATAATTTCTCCGTACACTGCACTGATCTCCCGATAAATATCGACTGCTTTTAGGCCTTTGGCACTGAGGAGAAAACAAATCACAGATCGAACTTCACAGTCAATGGTACTTTCGATAAGCGGAAGCATTTTAAACGGTCACAGACAAGCGTACGCATCAGCTAAAATGGCCGTACTGGTGTCTGGGCGTGACCAAGAGATGCAGGTACACCATGTGGACGACCGATAGGCGTTACAGCGGAAATTGACAAAACGGTACTTACTTTAAAAACACGCCTCATAAATTCCTGATGACCTTTTTTAAATGCATTAATTCCTTTTTACTTTTTAGTATTTATATTGTGTAACAATCTCAAATATAATAGTTTTGACAAAGAAACACACTGGTTTCCCATAGTAGTTATTTATTTTTGTCATCTCAGGTAGTAATGAGATCTAACTCATTTGTGGGTTATTTATTCGGTTAATTTAGATTAATCCTTAACCTATCTGCTATTTTTTGAGGCAAAATCAATAAACAAATATGTTTAATAGAATCCAAAGTATAGTTTTATTTTTGAAAATAGTTTCACATTATGTGTAAATAAAAATATTTTCTGTATCAAGTTCAGTAATACAGTTTACCACAAAACATAATTACAAAGAGAGCTGAACTATGTAATTGGGAGGTCTTTCCAAGACATTTTGCAAAATTGAAAACTCCTAGAATCTTGAGGGTTACGCTTCAGGACTCATTATGAAATGCTACTAGTTTTAAAGCTAGTTTTGAATATGTCAAGGCCGTTAAATGTATATTTGTTAAACCTCCCCTTTCGAGGGATTAAATTTTTAATTGTAAGCTGGATGACCAGAATCAATAATCAAGCACCAACCCTTAAAAACTCCTGATATGGAACTTTCATCTGCAAGGATTTCTATTTCTTCTTACTGACAACTTCTTTATTCATTTGCTGTTCTTGTTCCATCAATTCCAACGCTCGAGTTTTCCTTCTACCTAAAGGTGTCTTACTGTACCTGAAATTAAAAACAAATTGCCTTCAGCAACACTATATTGACAAAAACTATTGTGTGTTATTTACTTTTGCAAAATTACTCAAATACTTTACAGCATAACAATCTAGAAGCTAAGTAACTGCAGATTTCTTATTAACTAATAGTCATAGCTCATGAATATCAATCATATTTATCTTTTCATCCACCCTAAACTGGATTATCTTATGGAAAAATTGCAGTACAGACAGTAAACTCCTGTGGTAAATATGCTTATCACAAATCATCAAGTATTTATGGGTTTTGGGAAGAAGATTTTTCCTTATCTTTTCAACTATCACTCAAGCACAACACCGACCACAACAGGAACTGCTCCTCTTCCTCCTTGTAGACAGGGTCGTAACGAGCCATCACGTTGATGATTTCAGCCAACGTCAACGGTTGGATTCGCAGCTGTAAGATTCTTTTGCATGTCATCACCTGAAAATTAGGAAAACTCATGTGACGTAGATTTAATGAAATGATGCTTTAATTGTCCACTTTGCATTACATGGATCCTTGAGTTATGAACATTAGTCGAAGGAAGCTCACATATGATAAGAAGAACGAAATAAGCACAAAAGCAACACTCATCGGTGAGGCTATTAAGAATGAAAATTGGACATTCTTGAAGTTGAAACAGCATTTTATTTGCCTTTTTTGGTGTCTCTTATGATAGTGTTGTCTTTCACCACACTTACCAAAACTCCAATCTCACAGACCGCGGGACATTTTTGCGGAAATACAATTCCTATACTGTCATACTTATATTGCCCAGCCTCAAATTACCTTCCTCCTACCTACTAACTAGAGATAATTTTGTTTTAGTTTTAGTAACATTTGTGACTTTTGAACGATTTGATGAAGCTATATGCATGTTGCGCCCATATGTTTATGGAGGTCTTTCAGACCAATGATTTTGGTTAGCACTACTACTGTAAAACTAAGTATGCTTTATTTCTAAAGAAATTTGTAGACAAAATGTACTTGGACCGAACCGGGACTTGAACCCGGGTCTCCCGCTTGCCGGGCGGTTATGCTCACCACTACACCATCCGCTTAACTATTTCTGCCTTCAAATTAATATGAATATTTATCGAAACATGTGACTGTCAAATAGTTTAAATCAACAAGCTTACAAACAAATTAAAACTATGTCAAAGTATTTAAATATGACGGATCTGCTGACCACAACAGCATAAATGTGGTAAATACTAATAGCGTAAAAGGTTATAGATCTTTCATGTGACACAAAAGTCCCTTCTTAAGTCTGAGGTGTAGATTCTCTAATTTACTTTATCTGGAAAAAACCCACTACCATCTTTGAGCCTTTATTTAAGACTAAATAATATCCTTAAGACTAGAAACCTTTTACAGACCGTAAATTCACTGGGTAGGGGTACAATAACAATTCTTTCACCAGGAAACGGTGAAAAGAGCAATACATTTTTTCCATGTCATGAAATTTAACAGTGGACACATGGTGACAAGTTAGTAGCAAGAGAAAGTAACAAAAAATTCCTACCACAAGGTTAACAATGGAATGTTAACTGTCTCTTGCCAACTTCACTGAGAGAATGACCCCTTACCTCCTTGACGATATTGACCAGTGTGCCGACAGTGTATCCGTCAGAGAGTCTAGCTAGCGCGCCAGTGTCAAACTGTCTACTGACGCCACTGTACTGGAACAACAGCTGGGCCCAGATGAGCTGCAGGCTGGCATAGTCCGGGCGTAGGATCAGGATCAACTTGGTGTACGTCTGAGCCAGTGTCTTCTGATCACACTCCCAGGGGCAGTGGGAGACACCCAACATCAACACCTGCAATCATGAGAATAGGTCAAAAACACAACATTCTAAAATGGTTGTGGGGGATTTAATTTTAGCTTCCCAGAAGTACTTCTAAATATTAATATAACAATAAAATAAACAACAACATATTAATTAATTATTAAACATCTAAACCTAGTACTATCTTTTTAATAATATTTTAAAATATTTAAGAAAAAGCTGCCACACACTTACTTGATCATCAGGTCCGATTCCTTTAACAATTTTTGGAAGATCCTTTTTGAGCCGTTTCGGATCAGTCTTATCAGTTTTAGGAACTTTCTTCAAGAAGGGCTTTTCTGCTCCATCCATGTAAATAACAGATGGCTGCAACAATCTAAAATGCAGTATGAGTTCTTTAGATTGTTAGGTTTTGTTTCAAGAGGTTATTTCACTTTGTTACTTCAAATTAAGGCAGGCATAAGGACAACATGTTTGGAAACCAATTAATCTAGAGGTGATTCATTCAATGAAGGTCTTGCTAAATTTCTCTCATGTAATAGTTATCCTAATTTTGATTATGGTTGCCCTCAATTCAAAATAAAACAGATGGCGCAGAATCAGGTGCGGTGGAAGGTTTTGTTTTGTGGCCCTACGTCCCCAAGGGATACAGGAACTAAGTCAAGTAATTCAAAATAATTTAGCTAACCTGGAAACTTTGGCGACCAGATGCACCAGCATGATGAGACCGCTCTTGCCTGGGTACTTGCCGACAATGTTGGCAGCGGTGAGATCAAACAGAACGGCTCCAGTCTCGGTGCACACTGCGTGTACGAGTGTGTCCTTGCCCGTGCCGCGCGGGCCCGCGATCATTACCGAGCGCACTAGCGGAGACAGCTGGTGGATAGTCTTGGAGCCCAACGGCAAGATGCAGTAGTCAGTGATCACCTGGAACACATAAGTAATAGCTTCTACTAACAAGCTTTGGCCAAGTGGAATAATCCTACAGGTTTGGAGCCCAAAAGGTGTAAACCAACAAAATGTTTTCAAGTTCAAGATCTGAATGTTTTGGAAAACCTCTCATCATTAATTCAATTAATTAACTAATTCAACCTCTTATCATTAAATTCAAAATTAACTTTGACTTTACCTGTTGTTACAATTGTACAACAAAAGTTAGGGGACAAGCCAAAATTCAAAACCCAAGCTCTGACAAATCGAAAATGCATTGAATGGTTTTTCCTCCAGCAAACTAAATATTTCCTTATTACCTGTCTTATATCACCGAGTGAGGGTTGTGGATCTTTCCCATCAAACCTCAGCTCTGCCGCAGCGTAGGTAGGCTCTCCAATAAAAGCGGACAAGGGAGTCTCTGGGTACTTTTTGATGATGCCATTTGTAATCAGCTCTTCGAAAAGGGAGTCCAATGTACGATCTGGTGTTAAGTCCTTTTCTTTCTTTTTCTTCCCTTTCTTACCAGCTCTTCTGCCTTTCTTCTTTTTACTCCCTTTTTTGGACTTCTTTCCTTTTTTGGCTCTGTCTCTGTCTAAAGCAGCTTGAAGAAGTTCAAGTTCTGCTCTCAACTCTTCATCTATGACCTAAAAACAAATAAGAAAGCTCCATGGATAGGAACACTCTAATTGAGGGGTTACACATAATCTGATGGTCCAAGGACATGATGGAATCAATCTGGTAAAGACAATATTTTAGCAGTCTTTTAGTTAAACTATAAAGCTGAGTATTAATGAATTCAGGTAAATTTTTAAAACAAATTAAGACATTATATAAAAGACTAAAGGAGCATTTTTGAACACTTTCAACAGACTGTTATATCAAAAATTCTCACCAGAATTTTAAAATTCTGTATTAAGAGGTTTGAAATTGAATTATCAAATCTAAAAGTTTCAAATTAGGTTGAAATTCCTTTAGCGTGGGTGAGTTTATGGCAAAATAATTAAGAATTTGATATCAAAGTTTTAGCGAATTTAAAATTATGTGTTCTCAAATTTTTCTTAGTTGTTGTAGTACTTTAGTTTTTTTAATCTTGTAAATATCTTTTAAGTTATATGTTTTTGTTTTATGACAAATAAATTGTTATTGTTATGAAGTTTTACATCTTATCAAACAAAATATTTCAGATCTAAAATTTCACATTAGAAATTTCAATTATTCTCATAAACAAATGCATCATAAATCCTAAAATGTCATACCTTTCTAATCTCGGCTTCAAGTTGAGCCGTGTTTTGCTCCAGGATGATGTCTGCATAGTGAGTCTGTCGAGGATTGCCGCTCTCGTCTTTGCAGCGCCACACCTTCCAACAAACAAAAAATACAATATTTCTGCTCAACATTCAATAAATTCTAAGATTCTCAATAAATTTTTATTTGAAAATTAACAACAACAAATTCAACAGTATGGTATTATTAACTTGTTGAGACATTTTTAAAAGGTTGAAAATTTAATGATTGACAATTTTGCTTGACTCTTAATTATTATGTCAATAGTAATTTACATACAGAGATATGTTTACCTCTTCATACTCGGAGCTAGCCACCATGAGATCTGAGAGAAAGCTTGAAGCTCCCATCTTGAAACCTGGGTCTTCATCATCATCAATTTTCTTCTTCTTAGGGTCTTCTTTCTCTTTACTTGCTTTCTTACCTTTTTCTTTTTTCCCTGAATAGAATAAAAAGTGTACCTCTAAAATTGTAATTATCTTTGTTTCAAAAAACAAAAGTTTTAGGTATTGACTTTAATGTAATTTTAAGAACTGAACCCCACCGGAGAACCCGGGTCCTTAATTTCCTTATGTTTAGGAAGTGTATTTTGTAATATAATGCAAACAGTTCACACTACTTTGTTAATCACATAATTACTTTTTAAAGAGCTTTATATTAACCAAGGTGAAATAGAAACCTTTGAAAAGTACAGTTAGCCCAATCGATTTCTAGCATTGTCACGAAAATTACGTAAGAATTCTCTGACAGGGCCTCAAAAGTGCATTATTTTGCGTCTAGATTTTCAAATTTTCCTGAGGGACAACCCCCAGATTTCCGGTTTTCCTAGAGTTATTCCATCTCACCAGGCCCCTGATATAACTGCCGAACTCCAAAAAATAAAATGGTCTCCTTTCCTTAAGGGGACCAGGACCCCAAACCAATACTCCCATATAACATTAAAATTATCTAAAAATTCTAGATGTGTTGTTATGCATTTAAATTTCCAATTTTCCCAGGGGCAACGCTTGGCCCCTTGTTCTTGCTGGGGGTATTCCATACTCTGACCACCTGTATATAACAATTAACATTGAGACCGTAACATCACCCCGGTTATGTATATGAGCCTGAGCACTGTCTTGAACCAGCTTTGTCCCTGAACAATTGTCAACTTACCCCGACAACTACAGACACAGTTACCTTTTCCTTCCTTGGATGAAGGGGCTGTGCTCTTGCTTATCTCACTGTCAGCACCCTGACGGCTGAAGATCAGGGCAGATCCCCCCGCCTCCTCTGACGGCAGCTCAGGGAACTTGCCAGTCTGCCCCTTGTACGCCATGATCCATGTCCTCATCTCATCCTTGATGTCCTCTGCCATCTGAGCCCCTCGGTTTTTCTTCAGCTGTTACACATTGACAATTTAAATTAGTGAACTTTACAGTTTCCTTTATATGTAAAACACAAACTGTAGACCTCCTAAAATTTGTAATCATGTAGTTGAATCCTTGATTTATTTCATCATCATCAGACATCCCTACCAGGTATTTGTTAACCTTTATTTAATTGCTAACATTGGACATTTTGGTCAAGTAGCAAAAGTTTGCATTCTGGTCAGTAAAACTATTTAAAAGTTAAAGTTTAATTGATTGTTTGAATGCTTGCTTTGGATGCTCAATCATTCATGATTTTTGGCATCCCATGAAATATTGTGATAGGGTTCTATTCAGTGAAAATGTCTACAGGGTTTAAAATTGTCTAAAACTTGTTTAGACTTCCACATAAAATATGAATATAGCAAATAACTCTACGTCGCTGATGTTTCACCATAATCTCTCTGTTGCAATTCCGCCTTACATTATTAAAGTAACAAAACCCTTAAATTTACTTAACAAACCTCCTCTTTTTCTTTGACGATGGCGGCTTGAAAGTCCCTCTGGTACTGCTCTTGCAGCACTCTACGTAGCTCCTTGACGTGAGCAGCCCGCTCCCTCTCTACCGTCACATTCTGGACGGGGGGCAACATCCCTGTCAGAGGTTGTTTTATTTCACTACAGGTCAAAATAATAAAGTATATGCTATATTACTGTCTCAATGCAGTCCTTTTCATATCTTAAGAGTTAATATCTTGTAATCCTTCTTACTTACTATCAAGGTTATTTTCAAACGCAGTAGTTTATTTTTAAAATCTTTCAATACTTCCATAAATATAAATCTCTTTAGGTAACCTTATAATATACCCAAGCCAACTACCAATGAGTAGCATCTCGTCAAGGACTCTCTTGCGAACGTTGCGCCGTGTGACATAGCCGCGCCAGAGCTTCTGTATCATCAGGGCCGCGTGGCGATTGATCTCCAGCTGATTGGCTTCCGCAGTCGGCTCCACCTTCACCTTCTCCTTCAGCAGACGGATCTCCTTCATAAACTGAGATCTGAAATAGTTTATACATCAAATTGTTGTATCATTTATAAAATTAATTAAAGGAGTTTTAATTTTAGTTATACGATTTATAAAAAAATATTTTTACCAAGTTTAAAATAATAAATGCCTTTTCAAACTGTTTTAACCTTAAGCGACCCTGTCTTGCCCTCTCGTGGATTTGAATCAGTCTTATTGCTTCATCTTCTGTCATCTCTATTCCAGTATACTCCTCTTCATAAAATCCCAGTTTCTTCAATATGTCATCCATTCTTTTCCTCCTGTCAGCGATCTCTTTTGCTCGTTCTCTGCGGTAGTAGTTTGGAATGTTCACCTGAAATAGTAAAAGATGTTCAGTGGTTCATGACTGAGTGTACGGTATTCGTTAAATCTGTGGTCATATTTATTTGTTTACTTTTTAAATTTCCAACTATATAGCCTACCACTAGTTTTGCAAAGAATAGATTTCACCTTTTAAATTATTTTATTTTCATATGCTAAAAGTAATATTTTGCATATTTTAAGAGGGTATGAAATTTAAATTATACTTGTACCAAAGAATATTGAAAACATCAAACACTACAAATACTTAATAAATTTGAGCATGCTCAACAAATGCACAATGTATTGATCATTTAATCATTTAATCACCAATATACAAAAATTGTTTGTGTTGTTTTTAACAATACAATAAATAATTAAATTTAACAAATATTATAGACTGTCAGCAGTGACCACCAAAGCTAGGTGAGCTTTATTTGCGCAAGACATAAAGAAGACCGCAAATTGGTTAGGGATGTCTCAGACTCGGACACCACCAGTCTGCATTTCCTTGAAAGATTCAAAATTCAAAAATGTCATTGAAACAGATACATCAATGACATCAATCATGTCAGCTAATTTTAAGTTAAACACCACCGCTACAAAATGGTAGACAAATTTCACGTCCTTTTCCTTTGGCATAAAGCACAGTAGTGTAAAATTTTGTGTGAATTGTTCCATAAAATCTGTGTAGCAAATACACTCAGACCAAACTGTTGAATCTTGGACCTTCCTTCGCTCTATCAATAAATTTCAACTTTCCTAGAGACAACTCTATAAGATACTGAAATCCAATACCTCTAAACTAATGACTTTTATCCGACACTTGGCTAAAACTTAAACTAACCATAGCTTCCAAAGGCAGAATCTTTTGCTCAGCCAGTAGATCGTCGAAGTAGCAGAACTCAGAGATGTCCAGTTCCACCAACTCGTGCTTCAGCTCCAGGTATCGGCCAAGACTGAGGTCCAGCAGACGACGCAACAAGATCCGCTTCTGCGGCTGCACTACTTGGTCGTAACACTCGTCCAGCCGGTTGATTGACCTGGTGTACTTGATGAACAAGTCCCCCACAATTCTGTAGTCAAAATAAGATTGGAAAGAGTCAAGCAGTACATTAATTTGTGGAATTGTAAACATTTTGTGATTATTAATTTTTGTAAGGAAAGAAACTTACAATTAAAAATAAATTGAGCTCCGCATAACATATAAAATACAGTTTACAACATTTATTATGATTTTTAATAGCAAAAAAGTCTAGTGTAGTTGTGTTCTCGACACTGGATAACGAGGTCAATGTGTTTGAAACATGAAGTGTAAAAATCAATTTTAAAAAGGTAAAGGTAAGGTTGGTCTTGTTTAACAAGGCAAAGTTAGGACTACAAAGTCCTCTCTACCACTCAACCTCGACCTTTACCTAGCGCTAACGTAAAGTCATATAATAAATAATTATTTTTTACATGTTCACTGTAAAAAATAAAAAATAAATAAATAATTAGTAGCAAAGTCATATAACAAATTATAGTAGTGACTGCGGCGATCGAACTTACGCCACCAGAGTAATGAGCTGCGGAGTCGCACATGATACCAATCCGCCACGGGTCCGCTAATTTTATTAGTTCATCTGTATTTTATTGTTTAATTATTATATATTAAATCATTTCATATCAAATTCTATGAAGAAATAAATTAATGAGGAACCTGAACTACCATTAAGAAGTAAAAACTGTTGAAAATTGAAAATAAATTATTCATTTATTATTTATTTATCAAAAATAAAAAATAACCATCCAATTTAAATTACTTTGACTTAGATTAAATCAAAAACTTAACAATTTAGGCTTGAAGATTTTTTTTTAATTTCCACCTTAGTGCAGACATTTTTGTTTACTTCACTTAAATCTTTTCTTCCTCCTCTTTAAAAAGTTAAAACTTGTAGCTTACATAAAGTTACACTTCTCTTTCAAAGCCCCAAACATGCTTTATATTGTCAGTTTCAAAATTGATCATACTTGTGAGCAAGTCTCTTGTCTTTGAGAGGTTTCGCCGATTGTTGGTCCACATCTATCCGAGTGGCATCGTCTAGCAGCTCCTGAGCGTCTTTCCACACTTTGGTGTACGTCTCGTGAGACATGCCGGCAGATCAAGTTGAAATTCACGTTTTTCTACAAAAGTTCCAGATTTTAATTTAAACAAACAATCAGAATTGTACCATGTGAAGTGTAAATCCCAAATTTGAAAGATTGAATGTGTAAGAGTTTTTTTTCTTGTTACTTCGAAAAGAAATACCAGAAAACTTGACGAATATCAGGACAATGATTAATTTACCCCTTGCTAGGGTGCAGACACCTAGATTGCTACAACTGAACTCATCAGTAAGGAAAATAAATCAATTGTCAAATTGAGTAAAAGAATTTCTTTGTTAAAGAATTTCTCCGTATAGACTCCATCCTTTTGTAATATGTCAAATGTTTTCAGGTGGGTTTGGATAAAGAGGGATAAGTTTAACGGGTATTTGCTAAACTTTAAAAAAGAATATTGTCATATCTTTATTATTTGGTTGAGTTGGAGAATATGTTAACTATTGCAATTTCACCTAAATGCCCTACTACTTATCTAGCTACCTATCTCAAATAAATATTTTTTAATAATTCATTCATAGGAAGTTTTATTATTCCTACACGTATATGGACATTATTTCACGTATTTACCAGTGGCTTAAAATAAATTGGGCATTTACACTGACATAATTAAATAAATAAAATATATATTGTATCATAATAATAATTTATGTATCAATGGTTACTTTACTTACCTATTTAAAACAAAAAGCTAACTCAAGTAAAAAATGTACCGATTTTGTTTCACCACATAAGTATAAACAAATCAACTCCAGATACAAAATGTCCAGAAAACTAGTGCTTTGTGGATATAATAAAAAGATGATCTGTTTGTTCAATACTGCACCAACCTTTTAGTTGTTGCAACAGGTGTTTTTAGAGTTGCCATGGAAACCCCTACCACAGTACAGCTCGCGGTTGCTATGCTTGAATATCTCCAACAATGACTCACTCACACCATTTACTCACTTTCACATACAATTCTCTTACTATGACTTTGCTTTCAACAATATAATTATTCTTTTAAATTCAATAATAAGACTGGCAAAGGTGTTAAGTAGTGCAGTGCCCTTTTTTATTGTAACATTTTACTGTAACTGGCCAATTTCTTAAGGTAAAAATAACTATTATATTCGTTTGTGGTAGTTTTTCTGTGGTTGTTTAAGTAAAAATACTTAAGTAGTTAGGTTTTCAAATATTTTTGCACAGGAACTTTTAATATTAACGATTGTAATGTTTATCAGAAATACTTTTTGGAGTTTATTTAACTATTTCAGTGAATCTTTTTCAGGAGCTACGATACCAGATAACAAATTAAATGACATTTTATTAGAATTTTTTATTAGATTAAATTTACTAGTGCTGAATCAAAATGGAAATAGTTGTGAAATCTAATATACAACCAGGAGTGATTGACCTGAAGATTGTCCAAGATGCGATCAAGGAACAAGGTCCGAAAGGAGAAGCAGGGAAGCTCATTGAGGAAGAAGGCTATGACCTAAAGGAAGTGCTACACCTGAGGCTTGAATTTTTAAGTAAGTAGTTTTCAGTGAAATGTATTAAAGACAATTTTTTTCAGTCATACGTGCTAAGTTTATTCAATTTGTACCAAAACACAGAAAGCTTTGATAATCAAAACAGAGAATATTTCATTACAAATTTTCCTTTATAACAAAATTTGTATTGAAGCCAATGAAATTCTCAAAGTTCTATAATTAAAGAACACTTGAAGGTCTAGGAATTCTTGGTGTCAAAGAATACTTCAGGCGTTTTAAGTTAATTTGATCAAACTAAACATTGGTTCTAAAACATTTCATTTTCAGATATCCTTCGCATCGATCATCTGTGGATGATGACTGGCTTGACAAAACTTCAGCTATGTAACAACATTATAGAAAAGATTGAAAACCTGGATGCACTGGTGAATTTAAGAGATCTGGATCTATCATTCAATCAGATCAAAGTTATTGAAAATCTTGAGGTACTGTATAGGTAATAGAGATTCCCCTAGTATAAATTTAAAGAGACATCTGCAAATAATCCAATAAAGTTAATTTATTAGGCTGAGGTTTTCAAACACCAGTGAGAAAACTGAAGGAAAATATTGTATTTTCCTTCAGTTTTTATGTGCCTACCTCTGAATAAGAACACAATGTTTGAAAGGCCTCAGCCTAATAAATTAACTTTATTGGATTATTTGCAGAGTCTCTTTAAATTTATGTAATTTCCAATAAGAAAGAGCTTTCTATACCATGGATTCTCCTAGTACTTATGATCTTGTCAGTTTTATTTTGATTTTGTTTTACAGTCAATTGCCTTTATGGATTGTTACTTTTTGTTATAATCCTTGCAATTTATGTGTTAAAAGTCTGGTTGACACTAACTTACTGTACAATTGGAATACAATTTAAAACTCAGCTTGCAAAAATCAAGACATACCCATAAATATTTTCCTAATGATCCAATAGTGTACTTTTTAAAACTTTATTTTACTAAAACATTTATAATATGTTGCAGACATTGGAAAAAATTGAAATATTCACACTTTTCCAAAACTGTATAACCAAAGTTGAAAACCTGGATTGTCTGAAAAATTTGGAAATATTCAGTATTGGGAACAATCAAATTGAAGATGAAAGTTGTGTAAGTATTATGGTTATTTTTGAATGAATAAAGCTAAATGTTCTGAGTGCATACGAATGTGCAGTCAGGCTCCACACCACTGCTGAGTTGCCTAGTTGTTGCTTGTGAATCAGCGGACTCGAAGGTATGTACTACAGTGGAAACTCTTTAGTTTGACTATTTGTGGATCGATTACAAAGCAAACACACCAACTCAACTGTATAAAAGAGCTTGCGTACTCATTATTACAGTGCACAATACTTTTAACTCTTTCTTTGTCTGTCATCTTTGTTATTTTTAAATCATCACAGGAAGTGTCAAACTATAGGAAATCTGGAACTATTGAATGTCAAACTATCAAGTTTCAACTGTATTTGTAATTTTTTCCCAAGCACAATGCATCTTGACTTAGACATTAACAACTCCACCTGTTTCCAGGTTTTGTACCTGAGAAAGTTCAAGAAGCTAAGGTCCCTGAACATGGCCGGGAATCCTTGCGCTCACCCCAACTTCAGAGAGTACGTCGCTGCTCTCATCCCCCAGCTGGTCTACTATGAGTACAAGCTCCTCACTCCAGACGAAGTTGATCTGGCCCGCAGCAAGTATTTGTTAGTGTTTCTCATAACTACAAATTCAGTTAGTCTATCAGAGGCAAATTACTATGTAATTACCGTTGGGTACTTTAATCCTAAAAAGAAGCTCGTCATGATTAATTCTATTTTCTAAATGTTTATAAATTCTAATTTGTTACAAAAGAAATTTGAAGACAACATTCGTGGACCCTAGAGGGACTCGGATCACTCACTTGCGAGTAAGTACGTTAACTACTCCACCATCCGGCCCACCTAGAAATTAATTTGAAAATGTTGAAAATTGATTCTATTGTTTAATACATTGGCTAGTGAGAACTAAAACTAAGTACATCTATATTACTAAATAAATTTATAAATTTATCCAAATATTTTTGTCTTCAAATTTATTTAGTAATAAATTAGCTATTTAGCATTTATACAAATTAAGATCTAATAAGTACATCTATACTTTCTAATAGCTTTTAAAGCACAGTAGAAGCACTTTTACAAAAATAACTACATTAGAACATCTTTTACCCAAAATAGCTTTGAACTTAAGGCCAATAAGCTGATTTGCAAGCTACGGTTTTTAGTATTCTACTTTCTGAGAAGTTGATTATGGCTGGTCACAGTGTCACTTTTACAATATCAAGCCAAAACGTGTGGAAAGATGTTTTGTGGGATGGAATGGGTCAGAGGTGATTCATACAATTACCCTGAGGTTCACACTTATGAATATTTTGAATCACATTGTTTTATTACCTGAAATTTAGGTAATCTGAAATTACCTTTCCTCTTTTATCAGTTAAGAGAGGTTTTTCTACATGTGCTCAAAAATAACTCGCTTCAAACTATATAAAAATGTAGCTAGCTATTTTTAAGCTAATTTTGTAATACTGTTTTGAGCTGCAGCAGGGTTTTATTTTTATAGACCATAATTGTTATTGGAAAATTGCAATATTTTAAAATAATTCTTGTCAGAAATCAGTCAAAAATATTAGTTTTAATTTTGTTTAGAAAGGACTTAGCGTCACTGGAGAAGGAGGAAGCAGTGGAAAAGGAGGAAGAGAAAGAAGACAGAAGAGAGGAAAGTGACGGAAGCGCTACACGCAGAGGCGTTTGTAGAGCAGCTGGATGGAGATCAGCTGTACAAAGAGATGCTGAACCAGGACTCCGTCAGCAGAGCTCTGCTTCTCATGGGCGAAGAGGCAGAGGAGATCTTCAACAGGTAAACAACCTTAGATTATTGTTGAAATTTGTGTCACAAAAATGTAAAATTTGCATAATTTAATGACTGCATAGTAATTTTAAAAGCTAAACCTTAAACTGTGAAATCACATTTCAAGAAAAGACTTGGAACTTCCCCAAGATTATGGCAAGCCTCCTTTAGTGAAAAATGTTGATAAGTAGGAAAATCTTGCAGCTTACCCTACTGTCGTGTTCTCTTATATTGATATGTGACGTAATCTTCCCTGGTAGGGGTCAGAGCATGATACATCTAAACAGCTTCAAATCAGCTTGGCAATCCTGTGAACCACTCTTTATTGCATTAAGTTATCTGAGCAGATAATAACCAGACCAGTTAAGTTAGATACAAACACAAACTTCATTCTAATAGAGTACTTGGCTTAAATAAACCCAAAATCTCTGCCTCCAAAAATGCAAACGTAACTGGTTAGTCACACTTTTATTTGAATTACCTAAGTTTAATTTATTAGCATTAGTAGCTACAAATAAAAACCAAATGGCAAATAAGCAATTAAAATCATTATTTCCTCAATATAAAAAGAATGCAAATATATCAGTCACTCTCTGATAGTAAGACGAGAAGTTTTAAAGAACAATTGAATTTCCAGATGAGATCTAGGATAGAATTTGTTAAACTGATTGCTCATTACAAAACAACTATTGTTCTGTGCCTTCAGGATAATTCTGATGAAATGATCACTTTCACACTGTTGACTACAGTCAAAACATGTTGGAATTTCTTTAGTTTTAAGTGTTATAGTATTTTTCAGTTTCAAGGACCAAGTGAGAGAAGTGACGGCTGAAATCTTTGATCTCGGTCAGGCTCAGCTGAAACTGCGTAAAACTGAGCAAGAACAGTTCATGCAATGCATCACGCAGGCCAAGTCTCACAGCCAGAAGAAGAGCCAAGAGTGAGTCAGCTTGGCTATTTATTTTTACAACCTGTTTATTAGAGAACTTCAGTCAGTTTATTGCTCAGTTATGACAAAGACAAAATTTCTTTATTCACACAAACATAGAGTATGGCAATGGGTCAAAATACAAAGTACATTAAAAATACTTTAATAATGTCATTTAAAAAATCTTTAGAAAATATAAAAATAGCATTGAAAACTTTAAAAACACTAAACAAAACATTAAAAATAACATGAAAATGTTAAAAATAGCATTAAAAATTCCTTTTCGGAGTAGAATGGATGATCTTCCAGCCATTTTTGGAGATTTGTTTTGAGTTTCGTTTTTTGAGTGTCTTCTTTGAGGTACCCAGGCTATTTATTGAAGTAGAGCGCTCCTTTATAGGTTGGCTTCTTCTCAGCAAGCTATGTTACCTATTGTAAGAATAATAAGGTTTAAATCTGTTCTAGACTTGTTGAAGCGTTTATTACTACAAAGAATAAGTTGTTTGTAACCATTCAAGACTGTGTAATTGCCTCCAAAGAAAAAGAAGGAGATAAGGAAGAGATTATGCGAAATATTGGGACAAACCTCACAGAATTTAATGAGCTTTGTCAGAAGACATGGAAAAACCTCATGGGAATTGAACTCATACTGTTTGAGCAAATGGAGGTAACTAAATTTATGGTAATACTAAAAATCTACCTTTACCTTTGTCATTTATAAATGTTATTAAAAGAAAATCACCGATTAACTATAAATTTCACTAAACTAATTTCTGATATTTGTTCAGGAGTTGATAGTGGAGTTTGAAAGGAACTTGGGAGAGATGGTGTCTCAGTTTATTGAAGTGGCGCAAGTGCACTTCACTGTCATCAAGGAGCATGAGAAGCTTCTGAGCGAAGTCTTGCGAGACTTGGTCATGAGGTTCCTCACACACTACACCACCCGCAAGGATGATCTAGCTCGCTTGCCTGCTACATTGCAACTGGTACTTATAACCTAACTTTCAGGGCCGGCGGTCTCAGGTCCTTGGACTATGGGTGATTATGGGCCTTATAGAATACGTTTGTGTTATACCTCCCCGACCTTCAAACACCTCAATCCCTATCACCTACATTCCCTCTCTAGATCGAAAGTGCAATTTTGCCCACATCTAGCTTACAAACTTCCTAGCTCCTTGGCCTCCTTCTTGCTAAAAAACTAATCAGTAGTTAGCAACTATTTGTTTATTTTTAAAATTTCCATTATGAATCTAATGTGGAATTAACCCAAATTTATTGTACTGAATCAGCCATGCCCAGACATCACTAAATAACTATATTCAATAATTATAATAAAAATAGAAATCATGATTAAGTATGATTTATTATCATGATGGCTAGGTGCGGGCTTTGCACCAAATCGGCCCAAGCTCAATTCTCAGCTGCAGTAACAACTTTTTAACCTAGCCATTACTCGTGGTTTGAAGTCACGTTAAGACAATGGTCAATTTTGATATGTCATCAGGTTATTATTTAATTAACAACCAAATTTGAGGATCAGTCGACTCTAATTTGTAACAAGATTACACATTATTACCTATCAAAAACTCCTCACACTAATCATTTATCCCATATTCAAATCATAATACTCTAAAAGGGTACCCTCAATTCAAGTTTCAAATTCTTACTCGTATTGTCGACAGATAATGACAGACAAGGAGACAATGTCAGCAGCATTGACAGCTTCTCACGACTCTCACCTACATGTGATTGACAGCCGAGAGGATCAGCTGATCTCCAGAGTGAAGGGTTGGCATCGTACCTTGTGCTCTGACTTGCATCTGTGAGTACAGCAGAGGCTGGGTCCTCAGAGATAAGATAAGAGTGATAAGGGATTCAGTTAGAGACAAGTTGGAATACAAACGTCTGTATCTGTCACACAAGGTTAAGGGTGCTGATTGGGCAGTAACTTTTCTGAAAATGTATTTGTGTTATTGTTGACTGGTAAAGTCAGAAACATATACTTATAGAGGTGAGTAACTCTGCTTTAATGTGCGGTCGCCTTTTTACACTTCATTTCAATTTTTTGAACAAGGAGCTCTACCTACAAAACTTTGAAATGCAGTGGAAAAGGGATTTGGTCAAAATATGTATATGCCATACTAAAATCATATGTGTACTATATAGTATATATATTAAAACTTCATATGGTTAAAATTATTCCACCTTTTTTTTAAATTCCTATATATAGTAGAACCCTACGTAACACATTTACGTAATCATGTTAAAACATGAATATCACATTTGATTCTGTGTAATAGTACACCTGACGCAGAGGATCGTTAACACGTTTTCCAAATGACGAGGCAATTTTGACCAAAAGTAAGAAATGTGCAACATTTTTTCACACTTTTTTAGAGACATTACATACTAAAAAAGGTTGTAAACACATTTCCAATCTTTAACATTGGCCAGAGAGTTTAAAAAAGGTGTATTTGAAAAACCGGTGGGTCACAACGGTCAGTTTTAAAAGACAACGTGACCCACCAGTTGGGCATGCCGTCAGAAAATAAAGTACGTAGACTCACCGGTGGGTCACGTCGTCGTTAACGTTTTAAGGCTAGCAAGCCAAAAATAATTATTCAAATTGAAATTTGTTTAAACATTTTTTTAAGGCTTTTATTTGTTATATTTTTAAAGAACGTTTCAAGTTCATTAACAACTGTCAACACCGAAATACATGCCATGGATCATCGTCATTATCAATTACCCTTCATAGAACAAGTGTTTATAATAAATCTTTCACTGTAACCTCTTGTAGGCTGTGGAATAGCCTCAGTGATAACATTAGAGAAATAGACAACCGTGCTTGGTTTGGGAATAAGATTGAAACTTCCTTCATACGGGATCGTAGGTAGTGACATCCTGGAGGCAGTGTGTTTTTGTGCTTAAGAATTTTCTGTTTAAAAAGTAAATTTTGTTTTCTTTTATTTTTACTTTCAACTTTTTTTTTAGTAAATATTAATTAATATATAATCATTGTTTTTAGTCTCCCGATAGAACACATTTAGTTACACCTGAACTATTAGCTCTTGTAAGAAAACCAAATAACATGTGTACTGCTGACTTATGTTTTAATTTTTATTGACATTTGTTTTCAGGGAAGAAATATCCCGTAACAGAGCAACAGTTTTGGAAATAAATCACTTTCTGGATATTCAAAAAGAAGAATTTGACATCTCCAACTTTGACATCGGTGATGATGATATGTTTTTTGAGGATGAAAATATTTTGACACCTCTTTCTCTCACTCCTCGATCTGCTTCAATCATTTGAGCACTTATTATTCAGGATATTTTTCACATACATAATTGAGTAGATTGTGCATAGAATTTGTATCATGGGTATGTTTATATGATAAAGGCAATAAATGTTTACAACAAGTTCGCTTTTATGTTTCTAATTTATAGCATATTCTGTGTATAAAATAGAAAATAAAATTTTCACACTTAAGTTATCAGAAGAACTTCTAATTCCATGACCTGATTTCAACCATTTTCTGGTCATTTTCAAATTGAATCATTCTACCATTTAGTTGACCATGGATACCATAAATGGTTAATTATTATGAAAATCTTGAAATTAAAAATTCTTCTGATTACTAAGTCTGAAATATGTTATTTTAATTTATACAGGGTGATTCTAAAATAGGGCGCCAAATTTCATGGGAGGGTTCTCATGCAAAAACAATGAAAAAAGTTCTATAAACATGGGTTCTAAAATTTATCGTTACCCCGGTAGCCGCCATTTTGTATTTTTTACTTAAACTGTAAATGTTTTACTTAACCCCTATTTTAGAATCACCCTGTATACAATAACTAGTATTTTTGTTATACAATGAAATATTTTGTACATTTGGAACTATTGTTTTACAAGTATTTTGTTGTAATAATTATGTCAACCATTGTCATCTGCTTGTTGGTTTAAGTTTTCAATTTTTTTTTAAATGACAGCCATTTAATGTATTGCTTGTAAAAGTATAACTTCAAAAGTAAAATAAGCATAACTTTATTGCTTTAACCCTGAATAGAACACTTTGAAGATGCAAGTTCAACAATAGATCATGTTGACTGTATAAATATCTCATTTTTCTAAAGGAAATTTGCTAATAATTAAATACCGTACCTACAACAGTCCAGTCAATTTAATCCAAGTCATTTATTATTACCAGTTAACACAAATTGTTAATTGTGTTGGTATAAACAAAATACAATAAATAATAAAGTCAGAAAACTACATGCCACTACAGCAAATATAATTAAACAAAATTTAAATTATAGCTTATTTATAATAACATTAATCAACAGATTTCTTAATGGCAAGTGAGTGGTCAATAAACTCCTGAACACTGTAAAACCCTCCGGTTACCAGATAAGTTACTAAGCTCTTTTGAAATAAATTTGTATTTTGGGGATTTTAAATTTTGTTCAGAAGATTTTGAAACACACAACTAGGTAATATGTACTCTTAGGTGGGCATAGAGAAGTATCAATTAATGCAATTAAGATTCTGCATGCAAAACTAATGAGGCAGTTGTAATAACTGTCTTAAATACAATATCTGGAGAGAGCACCATGTCTGGAACAATTTGCATACAATCAGGGTGTAGTGGTGTGGGAACGGTGTTCCCACACTGAAAAATGCTTTTCATTTTTTCATGACTTTTAAAATTTTAAACAATTTCGGAGGAGGTTTCGGATGTTTTCTACTCCTTAACCTGCTTCATAAAGTGCCTAGGTACCATACAAATTACAATTACATTAATATTTATGATAACCTAGATAAAGGTTTGCGTTCCCACTCTACCAAATTTACCACTATACCACTGCATACAATGCGTTCAAAGAGGGTAGTAATGTTAGAAGTTAGAGCACAAATTTAATTTATAACAAAATTAAAACCACCCCTCTATCAAATCAGTTAGAAAATTGTGCGGATGGAAATTTAGAATTTGATTTATAAAGCAAGGTGGGGGCTATGATAAAGTAACCTCCCCTGTATTAGGGGTACCTTCCTGCCTCCCTTAAGACAATGATTTTTAGGTAGGTTAGGATTAGGAGGGATCATATGGTGCATGCATCCATATATTGACAGTCATAAAAACAAACATACAGTGTTCACAACGTCCTAGCTGAAAGCATAGCTATATAAAGATTTTTTGAAACTAGGTTTTAGGTAGATACCTACACACACAAAAAAGCTACACCTTAATATCACACATCCATTGATGACCATCATAGCTGGATAGACTTCTTCAAAAACAACTGATAATACCAATACTTAGGCACACTGCATGGCAGTCGACTAAAGATACCCACTCAGAATTTCACCATTGGACAAAAATTCCTTGATGGAGTCAAGTGGTTTTGCCTCTAGCTGTTCTTTAACTTTAGTTATAAATTTCTTTATTGGTAGGTTCTTAGTATCCTCAATACTCATCTAGGTTGTTGTAAAGCCTGATGGCCAGTAGTGGGTAGCAGTCTTTTTGCTTGCAGACAGCCAACAGAAAGTTGCGGCAAGTCCTATTATTCGAGTACTGTAATGATAAACTTGACATATTATGCAGACAAAATTTGCCATACGTATTTTGTTTAATGTGTGCTAAGCAGTTGAAGATGTATTGGCTATATAATGTCATTATATCAAGTTGTTTGAAAAGGGGTCGGCAGTGTGCAAGACCTTCACTGGAAGTAATTATTCTAATAACCTTTTTCGTAATAATAGGATGTTTTTACTTTCTGGGATGTGTCCCCATAATAATATCATTCCATAGCTCATTACACTATGAAATAACGTCCAAAGTTTGCTGTTCTAGAATAATCCATTGTCACTATAGGTTTTTAAATTTAATTTTCTAAGGAGACAAATTGTTCAGGATGCATTCCAGCCAAAAGCCCAACAAATTTAATGAGATCTGTTCTAAGATCAACATTTTCAGCTACATCATTGATGTATATTTAAAGACAATGGCTACATATTATTAATTGCTGTCCTTTCCTCGTTCATTTCTGGTTTGTTGTCCACAAACCATATCTTGGCGTTCTCAAGGGACAAGGATGTTCATGGATCGAGTATTCAGCTGGTTTAGGTCCCCTAGTGATGACGGGTGTTGTATCATCAGCAAAAATTAGTGTTTTGCCATACATTCATTTCTTAATTATTGATGAAAACAAGAAAAGTACAGGGCCCAAAATTGATCTCTGCGGCACCTCAATATCGACTTTTAAATGTTCTTATGGCACACCACGTGTGCGATACCTTTCTATTTTCCTCAGCAGAAAGAATCGTCAGATTAATAGTAGTAGATCGAGAAAATACACAGTAATTATCAGTGCGCCAAGTTACTAAGCTGAACAGCACTTGAAAATGTGTTTGGCAAAATTTAATACATAAGATTTCCGTCAATAACGGTTTTAAATAAAGAAACTGAAACTATTTGCCCTTCAGCATATGGGGGCCTTTAATTCAAATTCACTAGTGGTCAGTGGTGCTATTTAAGTAATATTGCGTCCGTGTATTTTAAGTTCAATGGATCTATTTTTATATAGTGTTTCGCACTCTATAGTACAATAAATAAATTAATGCGTTGACAGCTCATTGTCCTTCTCTTGATCAAAGTGGCGTTTGGTCGCTCGTCCATTGTGGAAGTCAAAGTGAAAAAGGCGATTTTGCACTGTAGTGGTAGTGAAGCTTGCAGACTACACAATGGATAAAACATTTTCCGAAAAAATAATCCATTAGGGTTTTAAAATTTATCATTCAAAAAACATTAATATTGATCCAAATTTCAATGCTTGCAAGTGATTAATGCATTGTAATGTATTCAACTATTTTTAAGGTTATTGCTCTATAAACAAGTGGATTTTGATTAGATCAGCTGCACTGGGTTGTTGTGAATAGTGGACACTTCAACTTCCTTTCCACCCTTTCTTGATTTAACTCCTCGTAGTTTTCTAATTTTGCGGAGGTAGTAAATTAATTATGTATATTAATTCGTTATTTAGTTAGGTTTTTCCAAATTATTAGTCAAAGTTGTAAAATTATAGGGATAACAAAGAATCCTCGGAAGGTAAGTTCCAATACACCTTGCACCCATCTCCCTCGTTTCGTATTTATTCGCTTGGCACAAACGTAACAAGAAATTAGCTTTTCTTTAATGAAATACATTGTATAATACATTTTGATTTTCTGATTCATTATTCAAAACCGCTTTATCATTGGCCTTGAAAAATCAGGTCGTAGGATCCGAATTTGTGCCTGTTTGGCCTAGACCCAATTTCACACACACAGTATTTTGCTGTTGAAGAAAGATTAAAGAAGAAATCAAACCTTAAATAGGCGTTTTCTCACGATTCCAAATGACATAATACAACTTCTCAGTTATATTCTGTAGAAAGCCAATAGAGATTATATTTCATTGTTAAATTTCCATGCAAGTGGGCTAGGGCCCAGGCATTAAGGAATCGAGTAGATTCTTGATTCTACTATTTAATTAGTAATTATGCAATACAATTTTAAATGATGAGACTGCTAGGGCTAGTTTAAGGTAGATGGGTAATTTAGGCTTATCTGTCAAACTTATCTGTTTGATACTAAAATAAAACTAACTGAAATAATTGAACTAAATAAAAAAAATAGGTCTGATGTCAGTGGACTGGTTTCCTACTGGTTTGTTTTGCTTATGCTCCCAGAACCATTTTTTAATATGCTAGGCACTGAGATTTTAAGAAGGTATACTTAATGCTCTTTTACCACCAGGCTAATTTCAACACCATTTTGTTATTGGTTCATTAACTTTACTAATAAGGGTTTGGTTGCACTTTCGCAAATATGTATTCCCGTCAAAAAGTCTTCTTCTGTTTTTCCTCCGCTCCAGGTAATCCTCAATGGAGTAAAATTCCCCTTCCATGAGCCATTCCATAAGCTTGCCTTTAAAGTTTTTTGAGTCAGCTTGTAGTCTCAGTCTGGGAGGAAGTTTATTGAACAGTTTGGTGCAGATGTAAGAGGGTTTCTTCTCGTACGCAGTGAGGCGGTGGGACTGCATGCTGTAGTTTTCCCTATTCCTCGTGTTGTAGGAGTGCGTATCTTGAGAGATGAGGAAGCCCCTTCTTTACAACGTGCACAACTGCTTCTCCAATGAACATATTTGCCACAGTTTGTATTTGGAGTCTTCGGAAGACACCTCGGCAGGAGTCACGGAATCCTATCCCAGCGAGTACTCTGGCAGCTGCTTTTTGAAGGACCCTTTTGTGCCGAGTACCCCAGACAATCAGCCCATAGCATAGAATGTGTGACTCAAAGAGAGCGAAGTATGCTGTTCTTGATGATATAGTGCTGATGTGATTGAGTCGTTTTATCACGTATAAGGCTGTGCTGAGTCTTGCAGAGTTGGTCGACTTGTGGTTGCCAGACTTTCAGCCTGTTATCTATGATCATTCCCAGGTACTTGACTTCAGTGTTTGCGTTTTTGAGAGGCAGCTCGTTGGCAGTGTCTTTTCTAGGGCCAAAAAATATCTGTTGGGTTTTCTGTTCATTGAGTACTAGGTCATTTTCCTGGCTGTATTGCTTTGCCATGCTGGCAGCTGTGTAGGTTCTTACTTCCAGCTCTTCAAGGTTTTTGTGTGAAATAAGCCAGGCTGTGTCGTCAGCGTAGAGAAAAGGCTCAGAATAGTTCTCGAGTACCGACACAATGTCTTTGGTGTAGAGTATAAAAAGTACCGGGCCCAGAACTGAACCCTGAGGGACTCCTCTTTTTGTTAGGATTTTCGAGGATCTGGTTTTGGTTTGTATTTTTTTTGTCCTCCACATGGGTCAGCTCCGTCATCTGGGTTCTGTCCTTGAGGTAGCTCTGGAACCATTGTAGAGCCTTGTTTTTAATGCCCAGAGTCTCCAGTTTTTTCAAAAGATGTTTGTGGCTGAGGCTGTCAAACGCCTTACTAAAGTCCAGAAAGGTTCCCGATGTTGTAGCTCCAGCTTCTGATGATTCAAGCACAAAGTTTCCACTAAGTCTATTATGCCGTGATGGTATTTTTCCCTTCCTGAATCCGTGCTGACGAGAGGAAAAAATATTCTTTGCTGAAAATCCATTCTAGGCCTAATCTAAATGTATCAAATTTCATTTAATAAATAATAATCTAAAAATTGGTGTTTTGGACATTTTTGGATTTATCTATGCTTGTACTTACTTAATGGTCATGTTCTTAGAGAACAGGATGGGATCAAAATTTCTTCTTCTGGTTTTACGTTTGCTCCAGGTATTCCTCAATGGAGTAGAATTCCTCTTCTATGAGCCATTCCACTGAGGTTGTCTTTGAAGTTTTTTGTATTTTAATTTGTATTGCCTGGGGGAAACTAAGTTACCAGGACAGCACTGTTTTCTTCCCGCTTGTTCATGGTAGTAAGATGAGATATTTGCAAGTTATGGATTCAGATAATTACAACTTATCAACTTTTCTTTAGTAATGTAAGTTATAAAAACTAAATGGTGCGGCTCGTCTAAAGAAAAAGTTTGGCATACTATTTCAGCTGAACCAATTGTGGGAAGATGAAATTGAACAATCATCCGTGCAAAACTTTAATCCACACAACTTATCTGGATACATTTCTTTTAAAAATACAAGGGAGCAGCACAAGCAAAAGGGTGCTGGTATTACTTGCAATTGGTCTGATATTCTGCTTGTAGAAATTACTTATATCAATTCTCCTACTGGTGATAATGCTTTTTTAACAGACTTATCTCAAGTCTCTCAACCTCCAGGTGGGTTTTATGAACAGGCTATCCTCACACAATAGCCAAGTTTGTATGCTTTCTTTAAGAATTTTAGATTTCTCTATACAATTCTATTACAGTAAAACAGTTTGGTCAAAGTTCATGTGTTAATAAACTTAAATAGTCTTTCATACAATTAATAATTTGTAACCTCTGATCGAATAACTTGTAATTGGTATCCCTTATGGTAGTCACCGTTGAATGCTACATGTGTCATTGTATAGACAGTTAAATTTAAAGAGGATTGTTAGACATTCTAATGTGGATCTTCGTTAACTTACAGCTAAAGTAAAGACTAATATTATTTAGATTTCTTCTTAGGCTAAATACCTTGTGTTACTCATGTTTTACCAAATGTATTTAAGGAAGATGTTCGCACTTAACATTATTTCTTCCTAACATACTTTGCTCTTTTCAGGTATCCGCATATTGAAATGGCCACAATTGTGGAGAAGAACGGGATGAAGTCGCTCTCAAACGGATCAGTGAACCACCTTGTGATGGATCAATACATAGGCCAGCCACAGTTCAAAGCCGAGCCGCAAGTAGCGGCCAATGACAGTGTTCCTCAGCAGCAAGTGTGTGAACAAGAGACTGAACCTGAACCCGAGATAGACATAACAATAAACAATGTTGTGTGTAGTTTTAGTGTCCGGTGTCATTTAAACCTTAGGCAGATCGCACTCAACGGCGTCAACGTAGAGTACCGTCGGGAACATGGGGTAAGTTTTGTTTTCTGGTTTCCTAATCTTGGTTTCTCTTTGCGTAACAAGAACACAAATATGTTTTTCAGTTAATTTTTAGCAAAATTTGGTTATTAAATGTATGACACTTAAAGGTGGTCACCTACGCAGATACATCCGCGAACTTGGACGGCTGTGTTCACCACAGATTTCTGAGTTACAAATGTGCTACCTTTCCAAGTCCTTGGGCTTGGGCGATCTTATTGTAAGTTGTAATCTTTACAAGTAAACATGAGTAAATTGCAAAAGTGTCTAGTTACTAAAAGATGGCACTTTCTTCAAAGTCACAAGCAAACATGACTTTAGGCATTAACTACCGGTAGGTTCGACTGAACAGTATATATGAATAAAGAAAAAGTAACATACAATTTAAATTAGAAGGAGAATTTGAGCCATTATTTTATGCTTTTGATTAGAAAACTGAGAACAAAATATAACTTATACAAACATTGTACCATTAAAGAATCGGTTCTGAAATATGATGTAGGCTACATAAAACACATAAAAAGTATTTAAATAGGACATTTAATTAATTAATTAATTACCTGTTAATTACCTGGACCTTTGTCGTTGACCAGCCAGGGCCGGATAGACTGCGTCAAGAAGTTATTTAGGCTTCTTTATCTGGGTGTAGCCAGTCCCTCAAAGTCATCCTCAAAGTATTCATCATTCATCATTTATAAAATTGGATATGTTAAGCCCTTAGAAGGAACGTATTTAAAACCCTTTTTGGTGTAACTCTTTAGAATGAACTTGACAAATACATGAAGAGCAGCAGCATTGGTTACAGTTTCCGTTTCTAGGCCTTTTGGTTTTCGAGTAAGCTAGTCAGTCGGCAAGCAGTATTTGGATCTTATCTAGTATTGGATCTGTCTAGTAATTACGGGATCAAACTTCACCAGGTGATTTGTTAGGTCATAATAAACAAAACATTTCCTATAACACACAGGCATATCTCACTTAGTTTTCTGTCTGTCTGTCTTGTCTGTGATTTTCACTAAATAATTTTTATCTCCGACTAAACTTCAAACTTTGCACATTTGTTAATATAATTAATACTTACATTTAAAAAATAAATTTGACTAACTTTCACTTCTGGTCTAAAAATGGCGGCCATATTAAATTTTCTAGGCTTAATAACTCAAAACTGTTAAACTGTGTGGTAATATACAAGACTAACGATACGTGGCAAATGTTTTTATAAACATTTTAAGTGCTGCGATAAGTAACAACGGAGTAATTAAAGTTTTCCTGATCACAAACCTTTATTTACATATGTTTCTCAAATGTAAATAGAGGAGTGTATTTAGGAAAACTTTAATTACTCCGATTCAAGACTCAAATTTCTTATTACAAATTGGTAGATTTACAGTGTAGATTCAACTTGTCACTATAACTTAGCCATACAATCAGAAATTATACTAATACTAAAATTTCTATAGACTGGTATAATTTAATCTAGGAGCACAATTATATGACGGTTGTTCTACATCGCTTGAATGCCTGCTGAGAAGGAAAGGTTTAGTTGTGTTTTACAAAACCACAAATCACCATTAGCTGCAATAGGTTCGGCCTTAATTGAGTTCTAGAAAATGCTGATCATGTTCTTAGTAATGTTGAGAACTGGTTACAGTCTCTCTGACAAATTATAAGTTATTAGACTATGTATTGGTACAAGACTGAGCAAAACCAGATCCTGTCTCTGAACTATTTTTATAAAAGTTCTAGTAGACTTTTCTTTTTATTATTTTATTAAAATGTATTTAAATTTATTTTATTGCTGGCTAGGTGGCTGAGTTGGTAGAACACGAGACTGCGGGTCCAAAGTTTGCAGGTTAGCGCCCCGGTTCAGCAAATGGTCGGTAGTTAATTTGTCGCTAAGGTCACCGCACAGGCTGCATAGGCCCATGGTGACTGGCGGATTAACATTTAAAAAAAAGAAGAAGAAAGATTTAATTTATTATGACATTTTTAATGATGTGATCTGGGTAAATACACAAATCGAAATGGGCATTTTCCCAAGTTCAGGGTAAATTTACCCAAAATGAGGGTATTTATGTTAAGTATTAACCCAGATATTTTATATCTTTAACTATGAACCATTTTATTTATTTAATGCCCTCTGTTATATGGTCAATTAATAACCTAATTTACTGCAGCCTTTTGTCATTGTACATAAATCCACGAAAATCTTAACATTACTAACATATAAACCATATGTCAGAGTTGAAATTGTAAGATTTGACAAATGTGAACAATTTTTACATACTTAGCGGTAACGGTGTAGCCTTTAACAAAAACGACCAAAAGTTCATCCACAAAAAAATGTTGTTAGTATGTTTGCCAGTGAGTGGTTTGGGGCTGGTATAGTCTACAAAACACAGTTTTGTGATTGGGACCTTGACTGGTTTATCACCTTTAGACACCTGATTCTCATTACCTAAATGAGTCACCAATTTTGTTTATCTACCTATTATTTTCTTTATCAATTTCAGTCACAATTTTTTAACCAAAATGACCTTCCTACTTTGTTTAATTTAATGCTGTATCCTCTGTTCAACGCAGATGGTGACAATGAAGCTGAGAAAGCCGTACACAACAGCTTCGATCTGGTCGTCAGGGAAGATCACTTGCACTGGAGCTACGAGCGAGATACAGTCTCACGTCGCGGCCCGGCGGTTCGCCCGCACATTGCAGAAACTTGGCTTCAACACTCGTTTCGCCAACTTCCGCATAGTCAACGTGCTCGGCACCTGTTCCATGCCATGGGCCATCAAGATCAACGCCTTCTCCGAGTACCACAAGCCTCAGGCAGAGTGAGTTTACTTGTTGATTTTGATCTCTAAAAAAACCCTAATCTTTAAAAGAAACAAAATTTAAAACACAATTTGATCATACAGTATAGTGTTGACACACATGAAAGATGAAACAGAGATAACGAAATGAATGTGTGAATAACAAAACCATAGTGAGAAGATTGGCAAACCATTCGTAACTTAAACTTATAATTTGATTAGCTCCCAACTCCCATAATAGGTTACCCGTTTTCCCAGTTGGAATTTACCAAATTAATTTAGTTAGTCAATTTGCAGTTATTTACAGTTAGCTTAGTAGCTTAGATCTTCCGTTGATGCCGGAGTAAAAATCAAGGTGGTCAAATATGCATAGTGTACAATTTGAACAGACTTTACTACCTGTTGGAGACTGTTAACATATAACAGAAAAAGAACTGGTCTAAGAATAGTGTCTTGGGGATCTCCAAGTTGATGGTAGATGATTACGCAATTGAACTGGTTGGGCACTATTTTATTGTAGGCTATTAGTCAACATTGAGTGTGTACAAGTTTAGCTTACTTACTCTTCTAAGTAATGTCTTTTTGTCTTGACAAAGTCCCTAGTAGGGCTGAAAATTTGACAGTCTGTGTTCTTTTATGTGTTTCTATTTTATCCAGGTGAGCCTGTTCTACTTTCTATTCCTTTTTGAAGCCTACTGCTAATAAATTGTCAAATAGGAGTTTTAAATTTTATGTTTTATTTTAATGTAAAAAAATGTGTATTGTAAAATTGACAGTAAACAATTATGTTATATTTGTTTTAGGTATGAACCTGAACTTCACCCAGGAGTAACTTTCAAATTGAAGAAACCAAAAGCTACTTTGAAAATATTTTCTACAGGAAGCATTACCGTGACAGGTAAGCTTTTTTAGGTATCTTATTACACGCTCTACTCCGAAAGCCGCCCTGAGTATCATACAAAGACTTTCGAGGCAGGCAGATGTACATTATGTGCCTCTAGCTTCCCTCTCCACTGATTTAGTAAGAAAACAACTATTATTTTTAGGATAGCTTTATTATTTTCATCTGACAAGGCACTTTAGTGTTAAACTGATATTTGCAGCCCCCTGTGTGAACGACGTGCAGCAAGCTATCGAGTACATCTACCCTCTAGTCCATCCGTTCCGTAAAGAGCGCACAAAAGAGGACGAGCTGCTGATGCAGCAGAAGGCGCAGGGCAAGAAGCGCAAGGCGGCACTCATCGAGAGTGACAATGGATCGGACAGCGACGGCAGCTGTGATTAAGCGCCGGACGGCCAAAGGAATTAGGTTTAATGTTGTCGACTACTTAGTCGTCCGTCAATCGACTGACTGATATGAACTCGTTTAGTTTTTATAACTCTCGGTGCGTAACCTATATTACAAAGTTACTATATTTATTAGTTTTTCTATGTAATGTTCGTCGTATTAGTGTCTTACTGGAAGTGGCGCGTTAACAGAAGACACGAGACAGTTGCCAAAGACTTGATAACATTGTGGGTGAGTAGGTTTGTAAATTCTGAGGAACCAGTTTTTGATAAAGCAATAGTTGATCATTAATGTCATTAGATAACTGTTGACTGTTGCTATTGATTGAAAAGTGTCCTTCAAGGTTTAAACAAATCAAGTCTGTTCAATCTGTAGAAGTTTTAATACATTTAATTTGCAATCTGCCCACGGACAAACTTTTGCAAAGAAATATGTTATACTGTATAGTTAACATTTTCTTTTGTTTATTTCAAATAAAGAAATTTTTCATTTGAATTACAATTATGCATCAAAATATCAAGCTTGATTTAGGATTGTATTATTTTTATACTTCAAATAGAAAGGCTTTGATTTTGTTCAAACTTGAAGTCTCTTGCGATCAGATGAAGGAATTACTTTTATTTCTCTGTGAATGTTCTGTTTGTTATGTAAATCAATGTTTATTGATCATTCTGTGAAAACAACCCGATGATGCCAGTTATGTCCTACTGTTTGAAGACCCTTTTTCTTTTAACCTGCCATTTTTCAACGTGTCTTGAAGTATACTGATTGCAATTACAGCTTGTATTTGTTTTATGCAGTTGTTTAGTCATTCTGTTGGTATATGTTTACTCAAGGCAATTTATGCGGTTATCAGTCATTTTACACTAATGTTATTTTTTGAATTATTACGTTTCAACTCAAACATCTTGAAAGAAAACTGAAAGTCACGTCATGTTATGAGTCTAAAGTCTCATACATCACAGGTTATGGGAACTTCAGAAATCACCTAGCCAAAATGGGGCTCCACCTAGTAGATACCAGTTGTAGGTTATGTAAGCGTACTCCTGAGTCTGCAAAACACAACTTAATCAAATGCGAGTCCCTCGAGGCCCTGAAAAGAAGTCTTCTGGGGGCTCTTGAGTGACAGGAGTAACATTCATCCGAACTGGGTAGCGTGATCCTTGAGCTTTGTAAGCAAATGGGGTGGAGTGCATGTGGCCTAGAACCACATTCCCAATTAATCTAATCTAAATGAGTCTAAAAAATAGGTAAAATTTGTATTTTATGATAAGAGTTAATACAACAAGTTCTATTAATCACACAAACTTAAATATTTAAGAAAATTGGTTTGTTTTAATTTGCTAGTAATTATACGGCTTGTCGGATGACCTTATGAAACAGATCATCTACCGACTTAGCTAAGCAGGCTTTCAACTTGCAAACTTCGTATCAGGTGCCGTCAACTGAGTCATAATAAGGGCAAACTGTATTCACACTTGCCCAGAATCACTAAAATTCAGGGATTTGAATTCATGTGTCCAGATAGACAAGTCTTTGTTGAATTACCTACATCGTAAACAACCTGGATGATTGAATGTGTTTGTTAGTGATCTAAATCAACTTTACCTATCAGTTTTATGCTTGAAATGCTATTTGTAGTGCTAATTCTCCCCGGAGCCCCACACTGTGATGTTCAGTTTTGTCCCCAATGTTGGTACTAGTAGACACAATGACAGGTTTCTTTCTCGGGGAGAGATCTTCATTTCGATTCATGGTCATTACTCATTTCCCAGCTAAATTACGGAGGTTAACTGTGGAGGCTTAGTTCCCGACAGACTCTTCCCACTAAAAGCTAAAACATAAACTAAAGTGGAAAAGATCTTCCAATATGCCTGATTGCCAAAAAACGTGTTGAAAATTGAGCAGTTGGAAAGAAAAAGGAACGATTAGTTATCTCACCGATCATGAACATAGAGTTAGTTGATTTTATTTATTTACTAGAATTGAAGTGCTGTTATAATCATGTGTTGACTATAACGTGATCATTGGGTGAAGACATACCTATCGTTGGGGAGGACTAACTTAGTTTTATCCGTTTAACTTGTCTTCCTCAAACTCAGGTGATTAGGTGTTTACCTGATTGTTTGGTTGCTTAAAGGCAGTATACATCTTGTACTCAAAATATATTCTGAAAAGGTTTTGTCTCAATTAAGTTTAAGTGCGTTAGTTAATGGCACATTAACAAGCAATCACCACACAATCTGTTTTGATCCCTACCTTGGGTACAGTTTAGATTTAGTTGTTACATATCTAACCAATCACTGTAGGTAGATATGGGAGTCACATGTACAGAGTTAAATGGATAATTTTCAAATATTCCCGTTTTTTTTTATATATCCTAATTGTTTTGTTTTACATTTATTGGTTTCTGTGACATCAAAGTTCCAAAAGAGTTCAGATAATTATGCAAAGACTTCATATTTAAGTTATTTATCATACTGCATGTTTGCATGTTCTTCAATTAGTTTTATATATACTTAGTTTAACTAAAAGTATTTTTTATTGTTTTAACAATCAATTTTTTGTATAAAAAGGCAAAAGCCTAATTTATCTGATTACTTAAATAAATTATCATCACAAAAATGCACAATGGAATAGGCTCAAATGTCTTTTTATTCATTTTATATTGATTTTTAACCTCAGACCATCATGGATGAAACCCTATAACAAATCTATGAAAAGCTTAAATTAATTAGAAAGACATGTTTTCTCAACATTACAGTTACAATTAATGATCGGTAAAGATCTAAAGAATAATTAAACTAGAGTGTTCTACTAAGGAGAATATGTACAGCACACAATTTAATGGTCATTAGGTAAGATTTTGCTACAAAAAGCATGTATAGAATAATTATGATTTTATATTTGTTGCTTTTATTTACTGAAAACCCCGCTCAAAATTAAGTTAAAATTGTGTCAGTGCACAACTTTTAAGTCATAAATTAAACAAACAGTGGAAGCACTTTAACAGTAAGTTTAACTACCAATAAACTCGCTGACAATTCATTTCTTATCAGCTCTACACTCTCTAGATTGAGTTTATTTCTCTTTTACTACTTCTCCATATTTTGTTGGTGTTAAGTTCCTTTAATTTTAGTTAAATTCTCTGATATCTTGATATATTTTATTTGTTCTGTTAAATCAAAAGTTAATTGAAAACATACTTGTTCAGCTACAAGAAAGCCTTCGAGAGACAATTTTGCCTTTATCAATCTACTGTAATATTCACTGTTAGATACTTACAAGCTGATATTTGTTCGAAACTCATTCACTTACGTATTTGGTTTCAGTTTGAATGTGTGTAGGATGTGAAGGCAAGACGTGAATGTTTGTAAATATAAGTTATACATGAACACGTTAATGTTAGCTGTTGCCTGTCGTGTCCCTATTCGATGGACTCCCTCAGTCGACCAACTCTTCTGTCTGTTTTCATTACTTTCTACTTCATTGAGTTTGTGATTTTCGCAGATACTTTCTGCATTTTAATCATAAGTGTTACTAATTAATGTTTAAAATACTGTTGTAGAATATATTTTAATATGTGTAAAGTATTCCTGCAAAGATTTTAAGAGTGAATGCCTCTATGAACAATTCACAATTCATATTGTTCAGTCAATAGTTATTAAATATCATTTGTTGTTTCTTTTGAGTTATATTATTTTGTATGCATTTTAAAACCTAATAGGAAGAATTGACTTTTATGGACAAAGTATATTATCCCAAGTTGTGAGATGTTATGGTCTAATGCAATACGGTAGATTCACGCTAATCTGAACTGTTAGGGACCGATCCTGATCGGATTAGGGGGACTATCATAAAATATTCCCTGATGTTGTCTTTGGGAAAGTGGGCTGTTGTTGAGCTCTTGCAATGGCTGTCAAGCGAAGTACGGCGAAAGTAACTATGACTTCTCCAGGTAGCAAAACACAGTTTGGATCTTTTTCCGTTATTTTGGTTCCGGGACATGTTCGGATTAGCGGGACTCTACTGTACAGTCAAAACTTGAAATGTTAAGTTTCATGTTAAAATCATTTACAATAGAAAAATCACTTTGTATCAACCTTTATCAATATTTACAATCTTTAATATCAAGTTGTGGTGACAAATATTTTACAGTTAATTATTTAGCTATCAATAAAGCTTTGAAGTAATTTTTGTGTTTTCAATTTTTAGGTTTAAACAAATTAATTTTAAGTAGTATCTGAAATACATAATAATTTAGAGCAATAAGTTACAGATGATTCCTGGTGATACGAAGCAGTAACATCAGCAATGTAATTGTGATTGAAACTGTTACAATAATACAAAATTGCGGTACTAGAGTATAAGTTTGACAACCAACCATTTTTAGGAGAACAATGCAATATATCATAATAAAAGAGTGGCATTCTAAGAACAAATTTGGAGTTTGTAAAGATCTGCCTTAAATAACATAAAATTATATTAATAGAGTGTCCGTGTTCTTACTATATAGTTTGTGATACATTTGTAATAATTTGTAAAAAAATATTGTGTAGCAATACTACGAACAATATGGAAATACTTAAATGTCCTTACCAGATCCAATCCTTGTGAACTAGATCAGACTGTGTGTCAATAAAATTATTTCCGTCAAATTATTCTGTCTAATTCTTTCTGCCTGTGTTACTGTCTTGGTAAGTTTCTCATTTTGGTGGTTGGTAAGTTTTCCAACAGTGTAAATATTTAAATTTGCTATTTATTCAAAATAAAATCTTACCATTACTTATCCAGAATTACAATTTCAAGTAAAGGTTCAAGGATGGAAACGTAAAAAACATGTTAAAACTTTTAAAAACAGTTTATTTAACAATAAAATAATTATGTTCTTAAAATATATTACAATCTTTTTTGGGCTTAAATGGATTATCTAACAAAATGACTAGAAAAGCCAAAGGTATCAGCTAGATTAAAATTTGTCATATACTTAAAAAATAAAGTGTAAACACTATGTTTGTGGACTTAGAACAATAAGACACATGTCAGCACATGTTATGCTATTTTATATAAACTACTATGGCACATGGTAAAGACTTACATTACTTTTCACATGATCTATAAACTTAAGTGATAAGTGGTTATTTTCCAATGTAGGTCATCTATGGAGATGAAAATTGTTTGATTCAAAATTTAGTATACACAAATAATATTACTGTTCTACAGGTAAAGACAAAATTCTGAGTGTTATTTATTTTGATTACTTAGCATGATTGCAGGATGAATATTTATAGGTAATATCGTTTTAAAACTTTAGGTTTATATTATTGGTTGTCATAAACTTTAGTAATTTAACCAGTTCAAACTTCTTTAACCAAGATAAATATTGACTTGATTCCAAAAGATTACTTTAATTGTTCCATGAAATGACTCCCTCAACTTTATTCTTGCTTAACGTACAAAAAAGGAATCCTAAAAAACCATAAAAGTTGAAGCAAACCATTCTAAAAGCTTAATTAGTTTTTAACAAGATTTCACAATAAGTTTCAAGAAAAAAGGTCTGAAGAACATAGAAGTTAAAATTCCTAACTAGAGCCACAATTGTGTCACAATCTGAGACTGAAACCATTTACGACACGTGGCAGTGGTCCTCCTCCTCATCGTCTGAGGTAGAGGGCGCTAGTTGTCCTCCTTGCAACACATTGTTGACCACCGCACGTGCCAAGTAGCCGGTAGTTACTGCGTGAGGCGCTGCGAAGAACACAGTCACGTCACGGCAAGTCTCCATGCCACTGTCCTATACACAAGTAACACATAGGTAGTTAGTTCACAATGTTCATTACCTATGAATTGCTTAGGGATATAATATAATTATTATTGTTACTTATTATAAGTATTATTCAGATTGCCCTCTTTTGATCAATACATATCCTACAAAATGTACAAAAACCTTAGAAAATTAAATTACAGGAAGGTGTCTTTAGGAAATTTGTCTTACAATGTTGGCAAAGGTTTACAAGCAGAAGAGTTCCTGATGAAATCTTGTGACATGTGATCAATATGGCTATCATACGGAAAAACTTTACAAATACATTGTCCTCTTATTTTACTAGATACAGGTAGGACTGCGAAGTCTTCTCTACTACTCAACCTCAAAACTGCCTAACTTGGTAAAACTCACAAACTTTACCTTGCAAAACATCTTGAATGCTTCAGAAACCAGCTCGTCCAAGTCTAATTGATGTTGGAACGTCAGTTCTGGATTACGCTGAAGAATGGTCGACACAATACAAAGCAGCTGAAATTACATTTACAATCAGACACAGTTTTATGCAGGGGAAGAACTAAATGATTTAGCTTTACACTTAGTCACAACTGTTCTGTAGATATAAAGGCTCGGAAGGGTTCAAAAATAACAATCAATTTTAGGCTCATTTACCTCAACGATAATTTGCCTGTACTCAGGCTGCTGTATGTGGTTGAGGATATCCTCCACCAGCAGACCGAATGTGAGCTCGGATCTCGTCATGTTGGTGAGAGTGGGTTGGTGAGGCAGAGAGTGACCTTGAGTACGAATACCTTCCGGCGTACGCGACAACACGTCCCAAACCTACATCACAAACACACAACTTCTACAAATAAGAAATCTATTAAGTATTGGTCCATCTGCAAAACAGTGAAGTATTGATTCTCTGAAAATTTTACTTGTTACACAGCTGTGTATCTTGGGAGCTCTAAGAAGAGAATAATAAGGGTGTGTTAATGGGCTGTGTCTGTCGAAATTAGTACCCAGCTACTGGTTAGCTGGATCTCACCAAGGGAGAAACCCCTAGGGTAAAACAGTGACCAGCAAGCATGGAAACAGTGATTAGCAAGGATGGAAGTTGTCAGTGTAAGGAAGTTAAAGGTCCGGAATCGTCTGGAGGTCTGCAAGCTGCGGCTCTAGTTTTACTCTAAATAGCTTTTAGTCTAGTAAAATTGCTGAAAATGCAAGTTCAACCTCGAACGACCTGTTCTTTAAGTATTTACTAGCTAGTCTTAAATTGGCTTAAAACAAGACAAAGAAGAAGCGTATGTGATGTGTTTACAACGGAGAAGGGTGCTATGAAATATTAGTGAACAGTCATCTTCTTCAAGATGAAACCAAGTTTAGTTTTCCCAGCTGAATGGAACAGTTTAACCGTTCTTGAACTAGTGAAAACGACCTGACAAAACAATCATCATTCCGAGTTAAAACACCTATAAGTGCTGCAGAAAAATTGGCTTTGACTCTAATTTAAGAATTAATGGGTATTACCTTTGTCACTATCCTTTAAAAAGAGATTAATACCCATTAATTGTTGAATACTATCCTGGGGCTAATATGAATGATATATCTAATTTAAGTCTGTCTACTATACCTAAGGTGGCTTAGGATTAGCAATAGGGTCATAATAATTTAAGACGAATTGTGCAATTTTTTAATAACACATTTTTGTTTATGAATTCAATGCAAAATTTAAACAAAGTCTTGGAAATAGTTTTGGAAATATTTAACTGAATAATAAAAATATGAGGTCAAACTAAAATATAATCGGTATTTTGTGTTCATTTGTCAATTTTTTAAAATTTAACTTAGTAGTTAGATTTGTCAATTTAAAATAGGTCCACGAATATAAGGGGAGTTTAATTAATTCGTCTTCAGTTGTATCCGAATTTTACTCCATAAAATCAACGTAGGAAGAGTTGTCCTCCAGAAGCGTTGTGGTTTTAGAGGTTGATCTGGAATAAACACCCATTAATAAATCATTATTTTTGGCTTCCAAGTCCATGACAAGTTGACCTTTAAATAGGAATCACACAACACACCAACTGTTTAAACTTTTAACCTTGGAAAAAAATGATAAACGTCTTTATTCGTGGCGAAGTTAGGACTCTAAAGTCCTCTCTTCCACTTAACCACAGTACAATATTTAACAAACTAATATATGCAAACAATTGAAATACATACATACAAATACACTAAACTATATACACTGAGAACTCAAATTAAAACTACAATACATTACGTACCTTGCATAGAGGTTTTGCACTTAGGTCGCCCACTGCAAAACGGGGATACAAAAAAATCTTTAAAAAAACATTATAAAGGCAATTAATTACTTTTAAACATTAACTAACGTCTATCTACTGATGATGCAGCACAAGTGCTGCGAAACACGTGTTTAGGCTACAACCTGCACCGTAGGATCTACAGGCACCACAACCAAGGAAACTGTAATAAAACAAGGTCCTGCAACTAGGAAAATAGAAATTTGTCTATATTGAGACGAAATATCAAATATACCTGTACGTAAAATTGAGCAGGGACTCGACAAAGGCATCCTTCAAGTTGTCTGCGCTGCAATGGAGTCAGCCTGAAACCCAACACTCACTCAGTCTAAAGACAAGGGATAGAGAAGAGAGCATATAGACAAAAATAGTCAATTTAGGTCAAAGTCAAAAGTCCATTTTATTTCCGCATAAAACAAAAGAATACATACATATACACATAAAAAAACAACAATAATGGAAGCTTACCAATTTTTAAAAGATTTTGAATTACTGTTATTAATGTTGATAATCATTTACCTATATGTAACATTTTCAAACTAAACCAAATTAAACAAAGCGATAAAAATAGGTCAAATTAGCAGTAAGAATTAGCTTCCCTGAAGTAAAACGAATATCAGTGTACATGATGCTTGTGAGGGTGAATGATTATTTGATGTATGTGTGCATGTATAAGTGTCTGAGTGCCCAAATCTTCCTAGTTTTTTTTTTTCAATTTGATCAGTTTGTATTGCCTGTTTGTTTTGCAACACTATTTTGTATTTTTTGAAGTTGATGAACACACAAATTATCCAATAAAAACTTTTAACTAGTTGGTAAGGCCTTTTCAACAAAATTTAATGTAGATCTATTTTGTAATAAAACATTAATTTATTTATTAAAAGAAATATATGTAACAGAATGTTACAGAATAATCACGAAATTTGCCCAGACAGCAAAGAATAAATTGTAGATCACCTGCAGTGAGATTTTACCACCATTAAGATCAGTGCACCTGTCAGTAGCCTACGTTCAGTTTTTTGCCTTGTAAACAAGCATGCAAGCTCTACAACATTTTAAGAAGAGCAGCGCACAATGTTTTGACTATCATACTTTATAGGAAACCAAATACTTTATAGTAAAAATGCAATAACACATATTTCATCAAGTCATTTTTGGAGAAAAATCTCTAGCAAAAGTTTTAATTGCTTCTATTTTTAATGTTATCTCTAATTTAAAAATAACTTGACATGTAAAATAAATCAAACAATTTACTTACTGCTCTTTTTGTGCCCATTCTCGAACAGAGAGGACTTTAAACAGCAGTTGTCTTACCTGGAAAAGTTAACGTTCATTAAAATCCTGACGGTAAGTCAAGATTTTGGCAAACACCATTAGATGTGTAAACCTTACCGAGAAAATAAAACTTACTTCGTACGGGCTGTGATTCTCCACTGGTTTCGGGTTCTTGTACAACATCTTCAGGCACAACTTCATAGCTTCCAACACCCACCTGTAATTGAAAACTGGAATGAAATGAAAAGTCTTTATTTACAAGGTTTTTATACTCCTCTCTACCACTTAACCACATTGAATATATACTATAAAATCATACTTATTATTACTAGAAGTGAAACCCAGTGTAGGACCAAAGTTCAATGCGCATCCACAGTTACAACAACGGTAGGATCTTCAGGCCTAATACAAGGTAATAATAATTCATACTTATTACAAATAAATTACATAGATAATTGAAAATTGGATCTATTTTAAATAAATTTAATTCAAAATTAAATTAATTCTAAAAATGGTTTTGTTTTAATAAGCAGCTGGTTACCAATAACATTTGAGTTTGCGTCCAAACTGTTCAGGTAACATCTCACTAACTTCTTAAAAATTCCTAAATCTCTGTCAACTTATAATGAATTTTGGATAGGTTTACAACACGGGACCTTGCCAGAATGTTTTTGAGCAACGAGGAAAATTTAATTATGCCCTCTTCCACCTTGCTCCGGCTCCTAGCTCAACCTTGGCCTTGAGCACATTTGTGGTCCTTCTTACGCATTCAACTCATCTGATTGCTCTCTGGCAATCACTCCCTAGAGGGGGCCTGGCAAGTGGGGAGGAAGTTCAATTCCCCTCCAAGGCACCAATATCTCTATCTTATAAGTTCTTCTAGTTGGTCCCAATGTTGTAAACCAGACAACTATAAATTCAAAAGGCGCTACCATCGGAATCGCAACTGACCAGACTTCTGAGAGAAAAAGAAATGACAAACTCACCCAACTCTGATCTTGAGGATGCCCTTGAACATGTCGGGGTTGGTGGCGATGAGGCGGCCGCAGTACAGCACCACCTCCTGCTGCAGCACAGCCTGGATCACGTCGTGAGGCTGAATGCACGAGTAGATGGCAGAGCGGATCTCCGCCGGCGTGGGCGGCTTGTCAAACACTGTCTCCTCTCTCCCGATCACACCCACCGTCAGCTGTTAAGTGTTGCCACGGGGTTAATTTTGGTGTGACTATTTTTGAGCTTTTAACTAATTTGTCTAAAATTTATTATTTGGAATAGGAATTGCTTTTGAAAGTATTATTTGGATGCCTAGCACTTGTTGGTTGAATTTTTATTTCTACTATACAGACTGGACCAAAAATATACATAATATGTAAAAATGCTTTTTGAGATAGATTTTCAGTTGTTGCAGGCAACAACTGCAATTTAAGAGAAGTAACAAATTATAAGGGTCAACATATAGTCGGGGACAACAATATGAGCTAAGATTTAGGCCAAACCAGTCAAACTTCATTAGTTTATTTTTCAGGGCCCCATTAACATCCAACTGCGGAACATTAAAAACTAAACCATTTAAAAAACTGTTCTATTGTTCACGACAACAGAAAAAACAAATTGACTTAGTCTTAAAATACCATAATTTGACTATCTTCATTTTAAATTAATTAATATTAACCACTTGACGGTCGGGTTTTATTTTCGAGTCGGCACTGAAAAGACTGGGTTTTTTTATCTTGGAAATTGAAAGTTTACATCATTAGAAAACCAACTGTAACATTCAAAATTATTACAAACAAATAATTTACCATACAACTTTGTTCTTAAAATCTGTTAAAATATTTGCCCGAGTTAACTCGGGATGCTTATCTACAGCGGTTTTCATTTGTAAAACTGTTTGTTCACATTACAGCATTGTCAAAAGATGATATATACAACAAAAGAACCCATATGACACCTTTATAGCAAAATAACTATAAAAGAAATAATAAAAACTGTATATGTACCATCCCGAGTTAACTCGTGCATTTTTTTGTCTTCTTTGCCCTAATTTGTTCAAAGTATCATAAGTAAAATATAACACTTGTTTTTTGCATTGATGCTTCATAAATTTTCAATATAGCCGAAGATTTGTATATGCTTTCCTGAAAAAATCGGGGGTTCATAGCCACTCTAGCTCTTCTCTAGCTTCTTCATCACTTGTATCTGATTCGTAACTGCTATATTCTCAATCACTTTCCTCTACTCCGCTACTACCTTCACTATCATAGTCACATTCAGTATCACTCATTGTGCAAATCAACACGTGGTGCGTCAGGTGGGTGTATGCTAGAGCAGACCGGGAGCAGAATTTTGGGTCCGGGACGGGAACGGGAGGGATTTTGCAAAAAATCCGGGATTCGGGAACGGGAAAAGTTGGCAAATAGACATATTAAAGAAATATTAAATGAAATTGAGTTTTTTCAATCAAATTATTTTGTTTATGATACATGGCTTCATACAACAACATGCAGTTTTAAAATGAAAATTCCAAAGTACATCATAACTATCACAGAACCCACTCATCCTTACCCATTTACAATGAATAACACTGACTCACTTAGCCCAAACATCGCAAAAACAGTTGGAGAGAGTCGTAAGGAGTGAGAGAGAAGGAATCAGACTGTCCAGCTACCAGCACACAGAGATGAGGGTGAAGGCAAAGAAAGAGATGACAGGTGGAAAGGACAAGGGAAGAGAAGGAGTTCAGAGAGGGGAAGACAACAGCTGCAATGTGTAAACAGGAAGGGGAGGGCAGGTGCCTGGTTTTTTGTGCCAGACAGCTGTACCCTTATCAGTTGTCTACTATGTCATTAGCTGTTGCTAGGCAACCACATAGGGGCGGGGTTACATAGCCAATCAGAGCATTTGCTTTGTATGCTTGTGATATAGTGAGAACGAGCTTTGAGGAGAGGGTAGTGTGTGTTTGTTATTTATTTCCTTTTCTCATCCCCATTTACTCAATGATTAATTTCATTTCCCAAATAATGTTTTATACTAGGTTTGAATTACAGTCAAATGCAAAGGTTTTAGTACAATAAAAATAGATTTTGCAAGCTAGAATTGGATCTAGTACAAGTACAAAATGGATGTTTGGTTCTGTCTGAGATCGTTATCAGCCATCCTGACAATGGCTGCCGGCCTCCATTGAAAATGCACTCAGCACACTGAAGTAGGGGGGAGAGGGGTTGTTTACAGGTTGTTTACTTAGAACTGCTCGGCTCAAGTTCCTTATCTTATCCTCACCAGAAGAACAGTACACACTCACAACAAAAAACACCAGTAGTTTTACTTCCGTCCGTAGGGGAAAGGGAAATGACCTCAATCCCGCCCGGTACCGAAAATCCGGGATCCCGCACAGCTCTAGTGTATGCACAAGGTCAACAACACAACCCCAATGGCGGATAGCTTGCTCTCAAAGCGACAGTAGAGGTCTAACATTGAAATAGATCAGTGCTGCATTCTGCACGCAACTAACGAGTCAACTCGATCAAATACAGCAGGGACCGCCAAAAACTAAATCAAACGAGTATACTCGGGCAAATACGTAATGGCAAAAATGGATTGAACGAGTATACTCGGGCAAAACCGTCAAGTGGTTAACAAGACTATGGAAATATGACAGTGAGAAATATTCAAATTCAACTAATTAATTAATTATGAAGGAAAGTTACCTCTTTTCCGTTGACGAGAACAGTTGTGATGAAAGGACTGATACTGTCGACTGTATGGTGCAGCAAACTGCTACAGTAGCGGACACACACCCAGTAGTGCAGACATCCGGCCGCATGGTACAGGCTCTTCAACTGTTCCTCCACTGCAACAGTTAGCGGTTACAGTGAAATATTTCATGACAAAACTACTAAACTGTTAGAAAAGACAAAGTTGAGTCTCAAAGCTGTGTAGCTTCACAATCTCTATGATGACAAAATACTACTGGTTGCTCAGCTTTTGTATTTTGCAAATTATATCCCAATAATAATGTGCGAACTAATTATATCTGTGCCCTTCGTCAGTTAATGGTCGATACTGGTAGTTCATTTGTTGTTATGGTCATCACACAGGCTTGCCTAGGTCCACGGTGACAGGCAAATAACCTTTAAGAACAGAAAGAAAATACAAAAGGTAGCTTGCAAAATTTAAAATTATTGCCTTAAGAAGTTAGCTTGCTAAATCTAAAATTGATTTAGAAAAAAAAATCTAACATTGAAATTGTTCTATTTTTAGAACTGCATTTAAGAGAGAGAGAGAGAGAGAGAGAGATATGCTTTATTACATCAGCGTAGAGCTTAGAAATAGTGTCAACAATGAAAACATTTAAATAACAAGAATTTAAATAAATAAATAAATGTCTTATGATGAAGTGTATGACATGTTTATGCTGTGTTGCCAAGGTGCCTTCTTCTGCATCGGATAATGAACTCCTCCATGTTGTAGATAGGTTCCTCAGCCATCCACTGTTGTAGTCTTCTCTTAAGTGTCTTTGTGTCACTGCATTTGATTCCTGCTGGAAGCATATTGAACAAAGTAGCTCCGGCATCTGATGGCTTCTTGGAGAATCTTGCCGTGTGACTGGAAGGTTATAGTCAGCGCCACCTTGTGTTGTGTCCATGAACATCAGCATTTTTCAGCAGTCTCTTGATGACTTCACAAATGTAGATAGCTGCTACTGGTAAGATTTTGAAGGTTTTGAAAACTTCTCTAGCTGTCTTGTTGTTGTAGGCCTCCCAAAATCCTCAGCTTCTGAAGAACAAAGATGGATGTTTTCTTTGGTTTAGGGTTATCCCATATCTGATGTGGGATTCTACAAGTGCGATATGCTGCTAAAGTTACAAAATTCTTCTCAGTGCAAATATTGAAGAGCTAAGCCTTTGACAGAGCTGACTGACATGGGCGTCCCAGCGAAGCTCTTGGTCCAGAATCAGTCCAAGATGTTTTGTGAACTCAGTTGGCTGAATGTCAAGAACAAGTGATGTCATTTTATGCTTTCCAAAGATGTGCTGAGTTTTACTCTCATTGAAAACAAGGTCGTTATTGGCACAGTATCCATGGCTTTACTGATCGAGATGAAGTTGTTTATCTCCAAACTGAGATTCCTTATCTCTGGTCACTGAGTCATCTGCAAACATTACAGTATGACTGTAAATACTCATGTACATAGGCAGATCAGCAGAAAATGCCAAAAGGACTGGGCCCAGCACGGAACCTTGAGGGACACCGTGTTTAAACACCACTTAGAGCTAAAGTGAGAAGTGTCAGGATGTTTCACTGAGCTGGAGGCACTCTGATCGTCTTGCTACATAATGTTTAAGTGTAATATGTTTTGTATCTTGTAACTTATAAGTTACAAGGAACGAGTTTATGTTTCTATTGAGCAGCAGTGGACTTTTTAAAAAGTAAGCACGCTTCCCTACCAAAATCCTGACACGTTATTATAAAGAAATTAGTATTAAAAACAAATCATTACTTAAAAAAATTATATTTAACAAACCTGACCTGTATTTCCATTGAATTCATAGTTTGGTCCTTCTCTTTTAAGTAGTATACCGTACAGTTGGCACTTTGCGTACAGTCCTGATGCATTCCTGATTGCATCTAAAATGTCAGGAACGGATTTGTCATCATAGCTCTAAAACAAAACAAAATGAATTACTGTAAAATAATTCTACTTTTCAGAAATCAATTAAATTTACTACAGTCTACTAGGTATAATAATGTAATTTACTATCTCTAAAACTAAGTAAAAACACTATGTAAACATTAATTGTATTCTGTTTTAGCATATTTTTTACAATCCATCAATTAATTATAAGTGATCAAAAGATTCCATGTTGAGATAAAGCTCTTCTTATTAGATTTTATATAATTTAGAAATAACTTCACATTAACTTATAATTTATTTTCAATTTGTTAAATTTCTGTGCTTTTTTGAAGATGCAAAAACCATCTGCACAAAAACATAGTATTTGAAAGGCTTCAGAAAAAAAAAAATTAATTAATGTGAAGTGATTTCTAAATTATATAAAAAGATTGTTTGAAAAATGCTAATTTGTAAGCTTTTTCAATGTGATCACTCTAAAAGATAATTCTGGAATAGAACTAATTCACAACCTGTAATAGCAAATAATTTAGCATCAACCAACTTGAGCCCTTGAAAAGTTCTTACTTTTAGTCTTCTTTAATATTATTTCAAGAATTTTCCATCAAGGTCAGCAAGTTAATTTTTTGTCAACTACAGATTTTCAAACTTTAATTTCATACTAAAGACTTTCTTGTTCTTGTCTTGAGCTGACATTTACCAAGATCGTGGTAGCGTCCTCTGAGTAGGTTGTGGCTTTCGGTACGTCAGTCAAGCTCTGGTAGCCGATGTAGTCGTGCTTTGTCTGCTGGAACTGGTCAAAACTCATCTCTGAGGTGTCGATGGTGTTCATGAAGTCCAAGTGTTCTAAAGTGTCATTTTTAACAGTATAATTTATACATGGTACATGTTGTATACATAACACTAGTTTTAAAAACCAAACAAGTCATAACTAATTAAACTATTTAAATTTGCATTAGTAAACCAGATCAGCATGAATTCATAATTGTTTCTTAAACAATAATCTTTTTAACCATGCTTATAATTTATAGTTACAGAGAGGCAAACCAATATGTTACCATAAAATAAAGTAATTACCGATACAAGAGGAGGAAATCAGATTTTGCAGACGTCCAATGCGAACTTTTATTCCGTCACAATTTCCTTTCTTCAACATAGCCATCAAATCCAGCATTTCTTTAAACTGTGGATCCCTGAAAACATATATACATAAAATAAATTATCTTTATTAATTTAATATTTAAGGTTCAGCAAAGAGTTTTAAAATAGTTTGTCGTGTAGTTTTCATCAAAACTGATGTCTGTAAGTTCTTTTGAGAGTGTCTGGTCACAACTTAGAACTTGGCAGCCACATAGTTTGCTTTATTCTCCATCAGCAAATGTCTGAGGTCAAAAAGGTTGATGTTTCTGTGTGGAGGTAATGAACCTGAGCTTCATTTCTTGCAGAGTCTAGCATCTCTGTGTAAACATGGGTGACTACTTCTGAAAAATGTAGGCTAATAACTGTTAGGATCTTAAGCTCCAGGAACACTTCTGTGCAGGATGCTGTATGTTAAAGATCTTTTAAGCTTCTCGTTGTCTTTAATGATTAAGACAGTAACAATTTGACAATACCTCATGTGTTCCTCGCGTATCAGCAGACACACGGTGGGTCGGCCGGAGAGACGCCAGTACCTACTGACAAACGCCAGCTCCGTCTTGATGTCATCAATCAGCAGAGCCATGTCTCGGTACAGGTAGAACTCTGATACCTCGAAGATCAGCGGGTAGCACAGCACTGTCATGCCACACACTCTGTACACCTGTAACACAAATATAGTGAACGATGTGACCTTAATTTACCTAAAATTTCACCATATGTAGTTGAAAACTCCCTGAATTTTTAAGAACCCCTTGTAAGACCCCTGTTAATATCTTTTACACAAAGTGATTGATTTCTTTTTTTTTTATAAAATCTTGTTTCAGCTCTATCATATGGTCAGTTGTAATTTTTGCCATCATTGTACACCATGAAACAGAGGTTCTAAAATACATCATCAATGTACTTTCAGCTGAGTAGCTTGTTCAAGACTGACACTGACCTTGCTGGTGCCGAGGGCACCGATGGGTCGGACCGGGCGTCCGCTCAGCTGCAGTTTGTGATTCACTCCCAGGTGTTGGTACACCTGCACCAGCTGACTGCTTGACCAGATCTACACACAACTTTGTGTTTACTTCAGAATACTCATTGCTGAGAAAATCATTTTTGTACAAAAAGGCAGTGGATAAATATTAGTAGTCTTAAGTAGTTCAGTGATGTACAGTAGCTTCTCCATATCCTAATCTCCCTGCATTGTCATTTTGAATATTTTATGATCTTTAGTTTTCCTTTTCCTATTTAGTTATGTAGCATAACAGCTGTAGTGATGTCACACTCTTTCAGTATGTATAGATTGTGCTACCACTGGTGTCCAGAGAGCTGACAAAGCCCCTGGTTCTACCTTTATTTTAAAGCTGTCTACTTAGACTATTGTGGGTCTCAACAAGGTTCACCCAAAGTTATGGTACCACTAACTCCTGACCTTACAATTTTTATTAGCTAAACCACCATTTAATATACAGTACAGTCTCTATAATCCGGCGTTTGCCACTCTGACACGTCCAGTAATCCGGCGCTGTGACCATGTTAACTAGCCACCTGTTTTCAAGTCTCTACTTGTCCGTAAAGCGTGTGACGTATGTCGTATGTATTGATTACTTCAATTCACTGCAGACAGCCAGAGAAAATTGCATTGTTTATTGCTAATCTGTGATTCTGTTCTGTACGGGCCGTAAGATGCCGCAAATCAGCTACTCTATCCAAGGAATTCAACATCGGCAGATCATGAACTCAGACATAATGAAGAAAAAGAATTTAATTGAATAATTTTTCAAGAGTAATGAATCATCTTTAACGTAAGAAAGGTTATTCCAGGCCAATTGAGTCTTTTTTAGTGAACCTCCACTAATCCGGCATTTTCGCTATCCGTCGCGTTCGATCGATACAGGGCCAGATTAGTGAGATCGTACTGTATTTCAAACTGATCAACCATTATGTAACGTCTAAAAGAACTGTACTTTTAAGTCACTTCTGTCTGTCTACCTGGACAGGCTCCACCTCGTGAGGAGTCTGGGTCTGGATTCCGTAGGTCGCCATCATGGCTTGAAGTCTCATAGACTCTGCTATCAGCACGATCTGAACCACCAAGTCTGTAGCAGTGCCCTACAACATGTCACTTTCATTAATGTAAACAAAAACTGATGAAATTAACGTCATTCAAGAAATAATGGGGGATATATTTTCAAATGTTAGAGATTTTCCGCAAGCACTTATTGACTTTGTAAGGATTAAAACTTGATCAATTAAAAACCTTGAGGTGATGAAGATAACTTGATTAAATGACACTTAATAGTAATAATAATTATTATTAAACCTTTAGGTGATCAATACTTATTTAAAAATCACACTCTATTGGGTTAACTTTAATTTCATTATGGACAATGAACATAAGAGATATTTATTATGTACACTATATAATTTATGATATCCAAGGTAGGTAAGTAAGGGCTTTTGTTTGAAATTTGATGAACACTACATATCACATGCTTATAAACATAAAAGACAAAACTACCAAATAGTGCAAACACTCCCTTACCAACACAAGAGTCACAGTCCCAATGAAGGCTACCAACAAAAATATTTAGATTTCAGAACATGGATTTGTGGATAGTGTTAACCCAAGTGGACATTTTCAAGGATATAACGTATACATTTGGGATAAACATAACGATGGTTTTATGTACATAAGAAACCTCTTGTCATTCCTTAACTTAATGGTCAAAGGATCTTAGCTAGATAAGGTATTTGGTGAGTAGGATCAAATACACTTTATTTTGACTCCATAAACTTAGTTGTGTTGTTTTACTAAACCTAATCTTTTGGGGCTTTAAAATGACATGAGTGGACCAATGATACCAAAGAAACGATCACATCGTGCATACATTGGTCAGGTACTTACTTTCTGAGGTTTAGCCTGAAAAATTGTAAAATTTGTTTATTTGAGAAATTGTAGTAAAACTAATAACAAGCTTACCTAGGTTTGAAAGGAAGAGCCTTATGGCTAAACTAGGTGAATTTGACAAGGAGAGAGAGGATAGTAGCTAGCTTACCCAAGAAAAACAAGTTTAGGGGCCAACAAAAATAGGCACACAGAAGAGTCACACACAAAATTAACTGATATTTCGCCCTCACTAAGGGCTTTATCAAAGCACAGAGTTCCTAACACTAAACACAAAAACCTTCTTGTAAAATTCTCGAACAAGCTTACCTAGTTATTTATTACAGTTACAGTATTCATTTTAACCTTACAAGTAACTCTAGGAGGAAGAATCCCCTGCCTTTTATTTCAATGAAATATCGCTAAATTTTAATCTTTTGATATTGCTTCTGACCATTTGTGGAAGATTTCTGAGAGTATCTAAGAGGGCAACATATGTAAAGACTTAAGCATCAAATACTGTGCTATTTAAATGTTCCAACTCTCTAGTTGTGTAGATATTTTTCAAATCTACAGTCAGACATGACACACTATCTCTTACAACTTGGGGCCTTTTACTATGTCACAATGAATTTCAAGTGTTATAAATCAGACCAAAGACACAGCACTGGTACTGTGAGTTCTACCTAATACAATGAGCCTCTCATTCTTAGCCAAGTGCAGACAGTGTGTCAACAGACCTGGAAGGCGGAGTAGCGCCCGCCCTTGCGAGGCCGATTGTACGAGGGCAAGTAGCGGCGGATCGGATCCAGCTCGTTGATGTGCAACAGACCTGTCACGAGCAGCTGAGCAATCACAAACATTGCCTGCGGACATCATTTGTTTATAAGCATAGAATTTCCAAGCAGGATACTTCTCCGACAAAAAATACAGTTAGTTTGTTTAAAGAGGTGAAGTTAAGGATTAAAAGTCTTTTCAACCTCATGTTTATGCTACTAATTAACTAATGTAGCAAAAACAAACTAAATTCCCAATAGGCAGCCAAAAACATGGTTTTTCTAAACACAAAAGCAATGGTAATAGAACTAGTACTGCAGGTCAGTGAAAAGCTCTTGAGTTGGGTAAACTGTAGTCTGATCAACAGCCGGGTACTTGTTCCAACTCGAGCGGCCTGTTAGCCCACCTTGAACCCCTTGATCTGAGATTGTAGGCCCAAGTTTGACTATCAAAAAAGTAATGACTTATGTTCTAATTCTTGTAGATATTTAAAATATTAAAGTGCAATACAACTTTACTTTATTACATATCATTTCAGCATTCATCTGCGTGTTAGCCTGGTTTAATTTTTGTGTGTGACCAAGAAGGACATGATTATATTAAACAGTAGTCTTATACCCATAGCAATTGAACACGCCTAACACTTCTTTTGCATAACTGAAATATAAAGTAATATGAATTTCTGTTAGAGATTTAAAGTAAATCAGTGGCTACATTATCATCAACCTATGATATGGTCACCTGGTTCCAGAGGTAGAGGGGTTCATCCCCTCCTGACCCCTCGGTGCTGCTGTTTCTCAGCTGACTGCCTGGCTCTTGTCTCTCGTACTCCAACGCCTCCTCACTCATGTAGAAGTACATCGGTATACAAGTATCTGCAAACCAACACACGTAACCTAGAAGCTACAAACATATATATTGCCTTCAGTAAGGCAAGGTTAAAATTAACGGTATCGTGCTTTGTCACAATAACTTGTGAAGGAATTAACAAGCAAAACTCAAACTATTTTTCCTTAACATAAGATGATCCAGGAAATTTTTGTTAGTGTATGAAAAGAAATTAAAAAATCTTAATCTGCTTTTTCCAGCCAAAAAAAGTATAAATAACAATACTTAATACTTTACAATAAAATATTTTACATCAAACATAAAAGATACAAACAATTTGTATTTTTTGCTAAAACCAAAACTTGCCTACCAACTTATTAAATATTTAAAGGTATAACAATTAAAGATATTTCCTTGAGCTTCAGGGTCACAAAAACCGGTGTAGCCTCTAACTCTGCTGGTGGTTCACAAAAGTGTAGTGTAAATCTCATACTTGGGGAAGCGCGCCACTAAAGTTCTCGGTTAGGCTATTGGAACGCAATTGGTCAAGCAGCTAACGTTTTAACTACTACAACTACCGGTAGTTTACTAGCTGCACAACTGGAAAAGAACTGAAGAGCCCTAAGCTTAACAAACTATTAAAAATCAGTGTACTGTCCCTTTTTATTTTTTCTATTTGAACGACACTGAACTAGAGTAAAATTAATTCAAACCTTATGGATTTTAAATAGTATTTGACACATTACTGTCCTCGATGACAGATGTAATACAGATATTTTGACTTTGACTACAGCATAAAACCTTGATGTATACTCTCGCTTAGTCCATCAGACAAAAACCCATAGGTAATTAAAATAATGGCAAGCAGTAGTATAAATTTCACTAAAATAGTTCTAGTTCATCATGGATAAAGCAAACTATTTGGAAAATTATGGTTTTTCTATTGAATGCCAAATACATTTAAGAATAAGCATTTGTGAGGATCTACAAAAATAGATGGTCAAAAGCATCTTTTTGTTTTAGGAAATATAAAATACCTGTTTTTAGGCCAATAAATAAATCAAAATATTCAAATTGTCTGATGTGGAAATATTATAGTAGACATTCTTCATCGTTAGGGAAGAAGTACAACATGACGTTTTGGGATCTGGAATCTGATCCCGTCTTCAGGTGAAAAGTAATCTGGAGACAGGATCAGATTCCAGATCTCGAAACGAAACATTGTGTTCTTCTTGTTTACTAAAAAAACAATGGAAAACGTGTGCAATAATATTTCAACCTCAGAAATTCTACCATAACTGTCTCAAAAATAAACAATGTTCACAGCAGGTCATCTTTAAATCATGATTTAAGTTGGTTGAGACTCCTCAATTAATTAATATAGTAAATACTATATTAATATAGTAAATAATGTTATGTCCTGTCTTGTTGAAGAGATTTAAGGGATGTCAAGGGGAACAAGCCTTCTACAGGCACCCAAAGGTATTTACTATATTAATGAAAGTAGGCTATATTAGTGATGGGTATGAAATGTTTCTGATATAATAAACCTCAATTAATGCTCTGACTCCAACTTGTATTATTTGACATATTGCTTGGTTACGATATTAAGACTGACCTCCTTTATTGTCCTTGCAGATAATATTGGCCAGCAGGCTGCGGTACTCTTCAACCTGAGTCGAGCTACTCTTGAACACTCCGTCGATAATCATGAACAAGTAAAACAGCGGCCACTCACACTCAATGTTCTCAAACTCCTAGAATCAAAAATTGGTTCCAAAATCACTGAACCGATCTTATCATCATAAGTAAACCTGATAGTGGACAACGTTTGCAACCATATGGTGAAATAATGATAATATTAAATTATTTAGTGACTTCATAAATAATAGGTCTAATTTCTATCGAAGAGTTGTTTCATAGTTGTTGTTGAAGATCTATTCAATCGATATTGTTGAAACAAACAGCAACAAACCAGAGATGACCTTTACCTTAGTTTCTCCGTTCTTGTAGAAGCGACGTTGAGCATCTTCGAGCACCGTCTTGTAGCCGTCCCGAGGGAAACGTTTGAAGCCGTTCTGGCCTTTCAGCTGTTGAACTACACTGTCCTTGGTGCTGGAACTGAGGTACTCGTCATGAGTGGCAAACGCTGGAAACGATATCGTTGGAATCAATGCTGCATCCACAGCCTAAAAGAGTGAAAATAAAATAAACCGAGTCATGTCTTTGAATGGTGTTTAATTACTGAAACAGTTACAAACAGGAAACATCATTTGAAGACAAAATAATCAATGCTGCATATCAGTAAGCCTATGGTCATTGCAAATCACCTAATATAGTCAAACAATGGTGTTGTGGATTGGCAACACCCATCAGATTTATATTTTTAAATAAACATCAACAAGTTATATAATCTTTTACAACAACAAGGTGAGGGTAAACATCTACTATCAGCGTTACAGTTATGCTTACCACTACACCTTCCGACCCAACTATTTCTGCCTTCAAATAAGTACTTAAATCTGAATGTTTATCCGAAACATGTGACTGTCAAATAGTGACTTTAAATCAATAATGGAAATATTACAAACAGAATTTAAAAACTAGTAAACTGCTAGTCGAGCACAGATTCTGGGAACCCTGCATTTTTAAGTTAACAGTGGCTATTTTACAATTTTCACAGCATATTCTATACTCAATCTAGAATTAAATTTACATACCTTAGAACTGGATTCCCTAGGCAGCAAAGTCTCAAAGATGCTGCGGTTACGGTTGTGAGCGTCAATGTCAACGTAGATCACGGACCAAGATGCTCCTTTCTCTCCGAACAGGTTACATCCGTTAATAGCTTCCAGTGCACTCTTAGCCATGCCAATAGAACTGAAAAAGTTAAGAATAAAAGCACTTAAAACATATTGAATGACAGAGCAATAAAAGTTTTCAAATTTGTACTATCTAGATAAATACAAATTTATTTCCAATGCCTATCTAGTAAAGTTGTATTTCATTTGTCTCTTAAGGTTGAAAATCTTAACCACATATCAATATGTCAATTTTTTGGTTCAAATGTAGCCTAAATTTCTTTTGTTATCGAAAATTACAAATGTAACAAGTAAGGTTTCCGCTTTAAATATGTTGATATTACATGATTGTGCCATTCTTTGACCGAGTACATTTAAAAACTCTGTTTCAGTCATCACATTTAGCTGAAATTATGTTATCACAACTGTTTTCTTCAATACCCCCAACATCCCAATAGGAGCGTGACTCCCCTTAAGCTAAACTGTTTTACTCCCTGTTTTTAGTACATTTCAACTTCTACTGCTAGGTGTAGGGTGTAGCTCAAAAACCTTTGTAAACCAAGACATAATTTTAGGGCGTAGGCTATACAATGGTCTTGGTGAAGATGGAATCATTACATAATTATTTGATGGTATCTCATCTTCTGGTAGAAAATATTCAATTTACAAAAATGATAAAATTAAAAATTGAGTATTTTCTACCAGAAGATGAGATGCCATCAAATAATTGATATTGTAAACAATGTGTAGGTGATATGTTTAAGATTATGACAATTGCAATACTAATTATTGATGTTCTCATTTGTTTCTACAATGCTCCCCACACTTTTTCCTCCCTCCACTAAAAACTCTTCCTTGTTATGTATTTAATTTAATAATTATGTATTGAAGGAAAGAGTTATTTTTGTGATAAGTTATTCATTCCAGCTCCCCACACTTTTTCCTCCCTCCACTAAGGTGGTTTTTTTCTTCCCTCTTAAATTACACTATTTTTATGATTTTTCTTGGTATCCTCCTTTTTAATCGACTCTACTCTTCCTTGTATTTCATTTCCTTCTTTGTATTGTATTTCCTTTCCTGTACCTTGCATGGATCTCCGGAGTGCCTGTATTATACTTGGAGCCGCGCTCCCACATGCCGTAGTCCGGAGTGCGGTATGCACGCTCCACATAGTACACCAAGTTCTGCACGAACGCCACTTCGTCTTGAGTGTAGATGATCTGCATGCCGGATGTAATCATCTCCACCAGCTCCAGCAAGTACAGGGACACCACGTCTATCTGCAACATGAATAAGATGATGAACTAGAATTTTAGTTGTTCAGAAATTCAGTATTTCAGCATTGTGAACTAAGCTTATTTATTTTCTATGCATGTTTTTACAGGTGTTTCTATTATTGTTGAGTAAACATTAAATTGCCTGGACTTATTTATACTGTTATGTACTGAAGCCAACCCAGCAGACGACCTGAAGACTGCGAAATGTCGTGATCTTTTGCTCACTAACAAAGGAAACTGTCCGCTATAATAGTAAAACTTCTGAAATTTTTTAAAAATCTCAAACCAACTAAAAGTGATGACCTAAGCACCTACCTGTAGATGGTTGTACTCCTCGTCTGTGTAGACAGGGTCGCCGGTGGTGAGGTGGAACTTGCAGTGCAAGGCAAACTTGCTAGTCTGATTGCTCTTGAACTGCTCAATGCGGCACGCTTGCTTGATCCAACACTCCAGTATCCCGCGCATGCACTTCACCGCCGCCTGTCCCAGCTCGTATGACTTGCCTCGGTCGTCGTCGATCCGCCTAAACATAGTCTACTCACTGTTACTGCAGCTTTGATTATCACTTTTACTTTTGTGTTCAATGGTTATAAAAGAGTTTAGTCGATCTGAAATTGGATAATTTGATCAGGAAAATAAGAAAATTCATGATTTACTTACACCATGAACCAATACAAGCTTTATACAATGGGAAGCCAACACTTGTCTCAAGGTAAGGTCTGAACAAAGCAGCCTGGCGCAACTAGATTGTTGCAGAGTCTGGTAATGTGTCATGCAATTACCACTAAAGAAGTAAAGAAAGATGGACACTGACTAAGTTTAAAATACCACAGATTGAGCTGAAGGCATATAGAAAAAGTATCCATTGTCCATGATCATTGAATTTAATGTTTTCATTTAAATTTGTTATTTATATGATTTACTTTCTTTACTTCAGCACATAACAATAATTGTGCTGATATCAAAGTAAAAAAAAACACTTATGTTGGACAGAATGACTGACGGTGGGGTTTAAATAAAACATTGTCGAGTTCATATGAGTTGGTCAATTATTAAAAATAATGAAAACAGTAGTGGCCAACCGACTGACCTGTACGCTTGGAAAAGGCTCCAGATGGCAGTGGCACAGTAGATGCTCTCTCTCACACTACCGACTCTCTCCTCATCACTCATTGTCGGAAACAAGCCAGTGATAGGACTTTGGAACCGCATCAGCTGTCTCTTCACTGCACAAACATCGGCAACAGAATCAATTCATAAGTAACACAATTGTTTCTTTCCCTTTCTGTCTTTCATCTCTAGGTGCTTTTTGCAAGTGATTAGATTCCAAAACCCCAAACTGTATGTCTACATCTTCAAATATTAAACATCTTCAGATAATTTGACTATACAATAGCTAATAGCTAATTATTCAGTACCTATTTCAGATCCCAAACATCTTAAAAGTATTTTTAAGTTTCTATCCAATATATTTCCAAAATTCATCAATTTGTTTGTGAAATTCGATATTTACCTAAACCATAGTATATGTCAAGCTGACGGACTGTATCTTCATAGTTAGACACTTTCAAGTTGATGTCCACATCTATATCACCCATGCTGGGATTGTGACTCAGAGAAGAGTGCACCTGCAACACACAATATGTTTAGAGTTGTTGCTCTGAGGGAATCTTCAATGCTAGAATTGAACTGCGAACAAACCGCAGTTGCTTGAAATTGGGATATCTGCTGCCTAAAATTCAATTCGGTTTCCAGGTTTTAGAATAGAACCACTTGAGAATATTCCGGCTGCAGAAAGAGGTTGGAGTTATTCTACTAGAATCGGGTAAATTGAACAGTAAATTATCCTAGAAATATTTTCATTTAGAAATTTTGGCACATGTCTAAATCTTACCATTTTACTGGGGAGAAAAAAGGCTATATATTCTTTCTGTGCTTTTGTTTCTATAAGTAGATTATATAAAACAACGATTAAATGTTTTACAAAAACCCTGTCTTCCAGAAACTTGAAATTGGCCTAGGCTATATATTTTAGGCTAAAACCACCAATGTCAATTTAATTTCTGCCCAACTTTAAAATAAAAAATTGAGTATACATTAACTGTTTTAGCCAAAAGATAGCTTGATTAAATTATGGAAATCGACACCATAAAACATAACAATAACAAGACATTATTAAGCTTAACATTTTTAGGTTAAAACGAAAACATAGACAAGAATCACAAAATAACCTTCAAAATCAACTTTCAAAAAAAGCCGAAACAGCTGACTAAACAAACCTACTAGGCACTGACAGCTGATCTCAAAATGAGTTGAGTGTAGCCAACGCATAAAATGAAAAGATAAATTATTCATCATATTTATTAGTATAATGAATAAATTACATTGACTTGTGGGCGAAAAATGCATTATTACAAAATTGCTGTTAAATTATAATTATTGTAAATAATAAGTTATATTATAAATTTATAATTTATATTGTAAACTAAATTTATAATTTGTAATAGTATTCTTTGTTATTAAGCAACCTACGTTGGTGGGAAGAAGTAAATTTGAATAAAGTTTTCTTTACATATATCAACATTCAATTAATTTTGAATCAACTGTCAATGTCCCAGCCCTTGATCGGTAGATTTGTTTTGAGTATCAATTCAATCAGCCGTTTCGATTTGTTTTTGCATTTTGAATGTAACAAGTTATCTTTTCTATATTAAGTTTTACTCGGCTGGCTTTCATTTAGTACATGTTGTTACCCTTTCAATGTTTGTAAACAAGTAAGTCTAACAATAAAATTCAAAATAATTCTTTCATTTTCTTCTATTTTTTGGGAAGCGTTTTAACATAGTTTCCAATGTATTACTGCATAAATATCTGCATATCTGTATTTGTTACAATTTGATTATTATTTAACTAGGTTGGTAGACATCAGATTTCCCTCCAAAACTGGTTTATTTTCTGACCTTTTTTGCAGTCCTAAACTTTTAGATTTTGTCTGATTTTAGTTTAGTTAATAGTTATTTTCGCAGTCACTGAGATCGCATGTAGTGCACGTTTAAATTTAATTTACAAACAATTAATTTTAATATTTGACTCGTTTTAACATTTTCTGTATAGGTGTCTCTTGAAAAGTTGAATTAGTAGTAATAAATTTCCATAATGTCAGAGGTTTCCAAGCGCAGGGGACGAGGGAAGAGAACTGTCAAAGAAGATGGCTCTATTTCAGGCCAAGAAGACTTATGTCCCACTAAACAAGGAAAACAACTGATACAGAAAATAATCTGTCTTCAAATAACTCTACATCAAATTTGAAGGGATTGACCATTCGCATTGAGCACTGGTATAATTTTGAAATTCCATTAACCCTTGATTGGCTCTTTACCTATCAGCTTATTTGATATGGGCTTCTCTTTTCTTCTAGCCTGGCATTGCTTACTAATCATAAAAATAATACTAAAAAATCAATCATAAAATAAATCATTTTATGACAGTGAAATGGTAATACTGTTATTACCTTTTACTTTATGGTAGCGAAACGCCTTGCATGGTCGATATAAATGCTGCTGGAAGCTAACACTTGTTGTGCGTTCGTTCCTTCTGAGATGTTATGATTTTTTAACATCAGTATTAAGATATCATGTTCTTTAGACATGGGGGAACTTCTTCTTTGGTCTCTTCAGATGTCAAACCATTTAGATATATGCTTATGTGTGCTTGATGCCCTTCACAGAATTACATTGGTGTCTTAATTTTCATAGTTTTTGGGGTTTTTACAGTGTTTCCTGACGAGTGTTCAAGAAGCGAGCTGAGGAACTTGTTGCTGCTTTGACACCAGTTCATCCTCAACTTGAGTTTTCATTCAACCCAACCAAACCTCGCAGGGGAGCATTTGAATTTGTTGCCATTGACGACAAAGGCCTCGGTAAGTTTATAAAACTTTTCTTCTAGATTGAGATTTATTCTTTCATTTTGAAGTTAGTCCTTGGTCCTATCATTGTATTTCCACTGGTTCTGCTCAAAACCAACAATATTAGATAATGATGATAATTGTAAAGGCATACGTTACTTGGTACTTTAGGCAATTTGTTCTTCTTTACCTTGGTTGAATATATGTTTTGATACTTGGATTTGAGACACCGCACGTGCAGCATTTTCGGATACTAGTCAGAGAAAATTCTCTTTTTTACCAAAACTTAAAAATTCTCCAGTTGCGCTTGTAAGTACCATCCACTTTTCACCAAGAATACACTGAAGAAAATTCAAAACTACTAAAAGAAAGCTCAAACTGAAGATGCCTTAGCTGGCAAAAGGAAAGCTAGCTCTTGAAATAAATAATTTGTGAATTGTTTAAAAGTGCCTAATTTATTAAAAACAGCTCTGCTACACTCTTGCTGCTGTAAAATTTAATGCACTACTGGTAGCAAAGTTCTTGTGAATACTTTGCTAGCTAAAGGTGGTGTTTACATTTAAGTAGTTTTGATTGGTATCAAAGTGGTATCACGGTCAAACTACATTCAAATTCTAAGATCTTTGTATCCCTTCATATTGAATATTCTTACCCACTTCTGTGCAGAATCTGTGATTTGGAGTGGTTTGAAGCGTGGTCCACCCAGGAAGGAAAAGTTCCCGGATGCCGACACACTGCTGGATCTCTTCAACCAACACTTCAAGAAGAACTGAGCTTTCACTTGCTGTGAATCGGAACTGACCTGAGTTGACGGGAAGTGGTGGGTTTTAGATCAACACAACAAAGGTATCGAGGAAACAGTATGACGACTTGCACAGCAAGGTTTGCCACTGGCTGGTCCGATGTGGGTTTCCTCTTTAGCTTTGTTGGGTTTTTGTGAAATTCTATCCTTGCTATCAACCAGGAAGTCTGATAATCTGTTTATGTAGTATTTTAAGTTAGTTTATTTGTTTTTTACTACAGTAGAAACTCGATATCGACTGTTTGTGAACCTAAGTTGTGTTGAACTATCCAAATGTTGAACTAACTGGCATTTATAGGATTTTTGCACAGAGTAGTTTTAAAGTACCACTAACTACTGTTATTTTAATTAATAAAAGTAACAATTTGTTTAATGTCAAATTGTTTACAATAACGGATTGTTTTTTGGTACCACAAGAAAGACTAATTAAACTATTGGGTTTGTGTCTATGAACTCTCTAATTGTGTGAATTTTGGGATAGATAATTAATTAAGTTGGATTTGAATTGGTTGACGTTGTCAGGAAGTTTATATATAATATAACTAACGGCTTCAAAAGAAGAAGTCTGAACATAATTTTATAAAATTTTAATGTTCAGAGTAACTCAAGAGTTGTGTCATCAGCATATTATCACAAAATCATTTATGAGGATTTTAACTACCCACTACAGAACAAGTAAAACCCATTGTTGTTTTTCAGAGCATAATATGAAAAATTGGGAATTAGAACGGTTCAATTTAAACGATTTTAATAAAGTACCACTTAAGCTGCAAAATATAACAAATAATTGAGGATAAACTTTTGAATGCTGCCTAGCCAAGTTTAAAATAAACAAATTTGTTTTTAAATAATCAAATTGACAATAAACATTTTTTATAAATTCAATATTAATGTTTTAAGTAATACACCTGACGTCCAACATTTCAAAAACATTATTAAGAGCTACGGGTTTAGTTTTTGAATTACTTCAACAACTTCAACACACTAATGTACCAAATTTGATTAAAATAACGGAGTGGTACTGCTCTTTCGGACCATGATGGGCAAATTTTAGAATTAACGTTTCCAGTCTCATAAATCCAGAAAAGAATTCCATTATATGAATGTAGGGATTTTTCCGAAAACAATATGAGTGTATTTAATAATTATTAAGGAAAGCTTTGAATGACTATTGTTTAATATATTTTGTACAATTTTAATTTAGTCTTCCAAAAATTAGTTAAAAAATATTTCTATGAAATTGCTTCTGGAGCAAAATGAAATTGTTGACTTGTTAAAACACTACACTATCTATAGTAAAACAAGAAATATACTCAGCTAAAAAATCATTTTTGATGAACAAATTTAAACTAATTGGTGGGAGCAAATGACAATGTTCAAATGGGATAGATAATTTATCTTAAGTTGGCTTGAGCCAGTAATTGTGTGGGCATGATGAGGTTCCTTGAAACTAATTAAATATGTAGGGAAGCCATTGTTAAAAGTTTTAACTCATTTAATAAACATAACTGGTATATGACAGTTTAAAAGTATTAAGGTTGTTCCACTTTTACGATAGGAAGTTTGGCTTAGTTGATCACTTAATGAATAATAATTTGTTCGATTGGTTTTCTAAATAACTTTTAAAGAGGAAGTTTATCACATATAATAGTCTATCCACAATGGCTTGGTGGAGGAAGTTTATTTTGATTGCGAAGTCTATAAATATTTTTAATGCAATTAAAAGTATTAACAATTATTTTATGAAATATGAACACTAGCATAGTTTTTCTAAGTGTTGTACCAATTAAAACTCATTAAGTTGCTCTATCAGTTCAGTATAATCACAAAATGCCATTAAAACTCAAGATTGTTGTGTCCACTATTAAATCACAAAATAAGGCAGAATAAACTACCCATCATGCAAATATGATGAAAGGATGATATGTGTGTTAAGTGGTAGTTATGGTGTATGTCTTGTTGAAAATATTGCAATTGTTCATAATATTTCCAAAATCAATTTCTATGCATTTATTAATATATTATAAAATAAATAATGCAGGACCAAGAATGGTCCTACATCTAAAGTCTTAAATCTCAGAGAGCTCCTTACTGGATCTACAATTTATTTATGGAAAACACAATCAATCCAATGAAACTTGTTAGGCCTTTCGACAGACCAACATCAACTTTGACTCGTTGATTTTGGTCTGTAGATGAGAACCGTGTTCTCGAAAGGCCTAACCGGCTGTTAAACAAGTTTCATTGGATTGATTGTGTTTTACATCAACTAAGTAAAAAAGTAATGAAAACCAATTTTGCTGAATAACAATGCTTGCATAGATCATTACTACAGTAAAAAATGTAAAATCTTTGTTTGTTTGTTATTTTTAAGTCACCACGGAAGATGTCAAACTATAGGGAGTGTCGAACAATCGAGTTTCTACTGTAATGGTATTTTTATTAATAATAGGTTTGTTATTTCCCGCTCAGTTTTAGAATATTGTGTTACTCGCTGGACAGATTGCTTATTTTCCTTAATTTTTTATACTCTTTGAAAACAACTACATTGTTCTTTGCCTACAGATCAAAAGAACTTGTGTTATTTCGCTGATAATTTTACTGTTATATATCATTCAAATTCTGAACTATTTAATCTGTTATTAATTAATTATCTCTTCCACCATGAGTGTAACAAGACAAGCTTTGAGAGTAAGTTAATTGTATAGTTTGTTATTACAGTGAAGTTAATGTTATTATATTTATTCCAACAGCTTTTCAAGCACTACGGGTATCAGTGGGTAAACTGAATAATCAATGAGTGTACAATGCGGTGGTTCCTACCTGATTAACAATAGGCCTTTGTTGATTTGTTTAGGTATGTGAGAAATCTGTTAAAAATTAAATTTTATTTTGATAACAAAAAGTTAAAAAACATTTATTTTGTGCTAGTAATTACTAATGTTTCCTATACTGTGTTACTTTATGAACTTTCTCTTATATAATTACTGTATACTTAAATTAATTTAAAATGTAAGACACATTAAACCTCATAATCAATACTGTTGTTTTAATTGTTGCGTTGATCGAGTTTTGTAATTTTTTTCTTACATTTATTGTTATAGGTAATTCATCACTCTTTACAATAATACATTGTTCCTTTCTTCGATAAGTATTTATAATACAATAAAAATCTTTTAAAATTCTTGTATTACTTTCATATTTTATTCTTGTTGTTTCAATTTATCAAAACCAAATTGGTTGAATGCTAATTTAAGTCAATTTAAAGTCTGAAAGGAAAATGAACAGTCATCAAAGCTAATTGACCTAACAATCTAGCAATCGATTGTATTCTCATCAAGCTAAGTAATTCTATAACAAATAAAGAGAGCTAATTGATAAAAAATTAATCATTTGTCAATTTCCAACTGAATGTTACTGCTGTCTTACCATTTTGAACTTTTCCAAATCACACAATATTAACTTTTTAATATTTTACTAAGATGGATTCGACTTTTTTCCACAGCATTTATCCTTTAACTTTGATGTCTCGGCTGTCCGGGCTGTGCCATTTTTCAACAGAGTCTAAACAACTTCTGAAGTTTTGGATCTGTTACTCCCTAGTTTTGGTAGTGTTCTTGGACTGCTTGGCAGTCTACCAGCTGGTAGTAGAGTTGAGCGATGAGAACAACAGCAAAATGTTCAAGTTTGTATCGTTTCTTCGTCTCTCCTCCCCTACCGTCGCTAGGACCTGCATCTACGTCACCAGCATGTTCAAGTGGAAAGCGTTCCTACACTTTCTCACTTGTGTCAACACCGTGGAAACGATAATCCAACAAACCCTGCAAGTCTCCTTACCGAAAGCAGTCTACATCAAGTTTCAAGCACTGTTGGTTTTCATCATCTTAGTCGCCGTCAGCATCCAGGTTTTCTTTGCGTTTGCAATCCTGGGAATTGTTCCAGCGGTGCTTACAATGTTCAATATTGTACCGCTCATCACTCAAGCCCAATTTATCAGCTGTGTCATGCTGCTTACCCAGTATATAACGGTTATCATTGATAATCTCAACCAAATGGATATTTATCATGAGAGAAAACCTTTTTTGAGATGTATTGTCCGTAATCAAATCTCTGATGAAAGTCACACACCTATCATTGATCATCAAAAAACAAATCAAACCATCAACGTGAGTCAGGAGTTGGTAAGATACATCAGTGTGATAAAAGACGACTTGAATAATATATTTTCGATCGCCATTCTTTCAGTGATTGCAGATAATCTATTACTCACCACTTTCAATCTGTACATGCTGATTAAGAATGTCACGTTTGACGTTAACTCACCTGAGTTTATTCAACAAATCAGTTATTTGTATACAGTTTTACTGAATATAACACAAGTGAGTCTCATTGCCTTCCCATGCGCCTCTGCTGATTATCAGGTAAGTACAGTAGAATCTCAATCGATTGAATCTGAATTTGATTTCAGCCTTTTAGGAAATTTGAGATATCAAGGATTTTGAGTATGAGAGGATTGAATTATTGAGGTAAAACTACCAAAAATGTAAAATGTAAAAAAAGTTTCTTTTCTTGTGACCTCTTTAATAAGTTAGTTTTAATGGTTAGTTTCATTTGATGTTTAGTTGTGTTTGAATTGATGGATCAGTAGTTGTTATTATTTTAGAATTTTGATATTAAAGTGTAGGGAAAAGAAAAGTGTCTTACGTGTAAACTATGTATAAAATGTAAGGTTTCAAAATGTAAGGTTTTTTGTAAACTTTTGAAAATAAATATATTCTTATTCTTAATGGATCCTTTATAATTCGAACAAGGCGTAATTTTAGTAGAAACTTGAAATCATAGCTGATGGCCAGCAAATGCTGAGTTAAAATTTTAATTAAGAGAGGTTGTTGTGCAGGAAATTCAACTTATAGGAGTAAACTTCAAATTGTAAAGGTTGTGTTTTCAAAATTTTGAGTTACTAAGGTTTTGGTTCCATAATTTCGAAAGCTCCAAAATTATACTCATCAAGATTTTAGTTTTGTAAAATTAGATTTATGGAAAAATTTTAACATTGAGGGCCATTTTTAAATTGCCTACTAATTACTGGTTAAGTTGTTTACAGTCTGCAATGTTTATACATTTTCACGCAATGTTAAAAATACTTCAATGAGTTATTGAGGGTTATTTGTGCAAATAAGGTGTTCTTTTTAATGACTAAAATTTTTGTAGTTAGTTATGTTGGCAAGTACAATTAATACAGGACAAACTGGCTGTTCTTTCCTGATCCGATATAATGAACACAGATCAAATCCCAAATTGCTACTCAAAAATCTGCATTTGTGTGACACTTAATTGAAAATAACCATTCTATAAAATATGATATGGATAGTAGCCTTGAAATATAGCCTACTGTAAATTGTTTATCGTATCCGTGTTAATTTATTTTAATTGTTTTTGTGTGTGTGTGCAATGTCTACTCAACAAAGTCCACATGGATGAATCACCAAGATTTCCAAGTCTGATGATGACGATTATTCATCAAAACATGTAGCCAACAGAACTAACTACAAAAATTTGAACTGTTTGACGGAGTTAATAACCTAGTTTTAGTCATTAATTACACAGTTCAGGGGCTAATTGAAATGAATTTTAATTTTTAAGTGTTCTTTTTCCATTCTTTATTGAATTTAACATGTATACATTATGCTACAATAGTTGAATACAAACTGTAACACTAAAATCAAAACAGGCAGTAAAACTTAACCTCAAAAAATATTAAGCTTTCCTCTTGGTTAGCTGGGGTTAAATTTTTAAAGCTCTACAAAGTGCTTAAGGCAGCTGGTCTAAAATGTGTTGTCCCTCAAGCTTTTATAAAGAGCGAAGTTTATGGCGTTTAACTGGGAGATCTGGTAATTGGCTGACCGACTAGGGACTAGAGTGGGATAATTCGAATGAATTAGAAAAGAGATTGTAAAATTATGTATGTATAAAGGAACTTAGATATATGAAGTGAATGGAAAATTTTAGTTCTATCAACTGTTCTGACAATTGCTATACATTGTGAGATGTTCTGCAATAAAAAATTTATTTAACTACTGGTCAAGGCTGAACTGAAAAATACCCCTGAGTGTTATAGACATTTCAACAGGATTTGAAAAAAAAATACAAATTATTGAGGAACTTTGAGTTAAGAGACACTCTTATTTAGACTCTATAAGTACAACACAATTACCAGTACTAAGATCTAAGGCTTCCGGTTTATGGCTGTAGCAGTTGAAACATAAGTACTGCTAAACGTTTCGACGCAGCCAGTCAACCAGCTACTGAAGATGATTCTCCACAGCGAGGTCGTAGCGTTTAGCAGACAGCAGTGTACTTATGTTTCAACTGTGACACGGTGTAAACCGGAAGCCTTAGATCTTAGTGATGACACCGGCTGCAAAAGCTTAAGAGTTAAAACAATTTCAGCAGTTTCTTTCAGAATAGTTTTTTACCCTAAAAACAGTTCAGATTTTGACAAACTCAGTAAAAATCACTAAATCATTTTGAGATGCCAACCACTCTCATGAGTATTTTAACAATATGTGAGGTGAGGATGAGTGTATGAGTGGTAGTAATAGTTAAGGTCAGTCTGTTACAAACTAAGTCTTCCTTAGAATGTATTAATTAAAGCCCGGCAAAAACAAGTTTATTAGATTTTGAACAATGATGGTCTAATAAAGGAAGAACAACAAACTGCTCAGTTACCTAAAGAAAGAAAATGTTTTGCACCGCCTATTGCAATGACTTTCCTATTGGTTACAGCTGCCGTTTAAATTTAAACCACCATTTAAGGCTCAATTGAAAAAAAACTGCCCTACAAATTGAGTCAAAAACAGCTGATTGTTTTCTTCTTATCAGGTCAAAGAGCTTATGCAATTTGAAGATTATCCTATTAGAGTTTTAGAAGAAAAGTTAGCATGGCAAGTTTTATTTTGATGAAGGGATGGCTTTAACAATTATAATAATGCCTAGGGAAAATAAGCTCTCAAATTATAGGTCTTGTCAGGCAGATACAGTCTCGGAAAATAAGATTCTTACACTATTCTTTGTGTTGTCTGGTTCAAGTCAATGTATAAATACAAAAATGAAATTTAAATGTGTTTCCAAGAGATGAATGTTCATTCTTGGGAGGAAATATTTATTTATAATCAAACATTAACATCATGACTAAAGGGTGATAAAATTAATGTATAAAAAATAGGAACAGTGTGGTACTAAAGAAATTATTTACTATCCTTTAAAATATAAAAGCTTAACCAAATGTATTGTATCATAAATCCTAATTATTGTATTGCTGGTTATAGTTTAATTCCATTAATTTGTTATGATATTTGTGTTTAGATCAAAAGTTTGGCAGCTTTAACACACAAGTTGTTAAACCAAAAGCAAAATGTATATGAGAAAGAAAGAGTAAGTATTGTAAAGGGTCTCGAACCATAATCTTAAACAATCTAATTATTGTAATCCATGTACAGTAAAGTTTCAAAATCAAAAACTTAATACACTCAAAAAACATTTTTAGCGAATTTTCTTTGGAAAAATGAGATATTCATGCTGTCCTAATGGTAAAGACCCGGGAGTGAAATGTGCACCAATCCTGACCTCCAAAACGTGTTTTGAGAATTTTTTCAAAGTTTGATATGTATATGTGTGTGTACTCTCTACAGGTCATAATATTTTGTCAGATTTACATGAAATTTGGTACAAATGCTCCTTTTGCAAATACTTTGGTCAAAAATAATGAAATTTATCAAATTGTTTCATAATGGCGGATAAAAAAGTGATTTTTCACTATAACAGCGCTGTCAGTAGTACAATTTCAATAAAATTTGAAACAAATTTTCCATTGATGATACGTTTTGAAACGAGCAGTAAAAGAATACCCGTGATAACAAAGAATGCAAAGTGGAGGCTGTGAGCTTAGCAAACAGCCTCGCTCCTAGGGCGTAGTTCAGACTTGCTGATAAAACATCTCAGACAATGACATCTGTATTTTAAAGGTGAAAATGGGATAATAAACAAATAGTTTTTTTTGATGTATAAACAAAGTTGTCTCACAAAAGGACTGTTTAAATTTCATTAAACCCGCAATAGCAATGGCATAAACCAGCGGATTAGCATTACTTCTGAATCCTGGGAATGCATCGTGAAAAGTTATTCAGCCAGTGGCTAAGCACTTAGCCATGTGGAAGCCTGTTTTTATTCCGTTTAAAATGACAATCAAAATACAAACAAAGTTATGAGCACTTCTGGAAATAAACTTAAGTGGCCAACCTTTAACATAGTTTTATTTTTAATAACAAAATTTTAACAAAACTGATTTTTAAAGCTCAATCTAGTTTTCTTTTATCCTATCGTTTGTCTTGCAGCTGATTCTCTTCTCGAAGCAGCTACTTCATATAGCAATGGATTACACAGCTTGTGGCTTCTTCACTCTAAACGAAAGTCTTCTTACTTCTGTAAGTATTAAATTTTCTTTCATGATATATCTTAACAACTATATCATGTCAACATTTAACTGTAGACAAACCTAATTTGTAAAATGTTTACCAATTATTTATCATATACAGCTATTTTGGAATGTGTAAATACTTGTAATAGCATAAACTTTTCATTCTTTTGAATTACAACGGAATAGCAACAAATTAAACACAAGTTATTGATAACCAAGGAAAAGCTATTAAGCTCCAACCGTCAAGATCGGTTTCCAGTGGACAAAACTTTCAACTTGGTCACTTACCTCAGACCAGTTTCCATCGGCCCAGACCAAAGGATAAGCATGAGTGTCAGTCATCACAGCAGACCCAAAAAAAAGGAAACTTACAACGACATTTCTTATATGAGTTACATCGGAGATCTAATGAACTTGACACATGTAGAAGATGTTAGGATACTAGTCGAGTCTTATGTAGTAAATATAGGACTAGTCAGGAGTAAACGTGTAACAGGAGTAACCAGGGTTATAAGTGTAATTCAGGAGTAGTCAGGGTTATATGTGTAACTTTCAGCATTGGTTGAAGTCTGGATTTAAGTATTGGTACAGCTAACATGTTAAAGTGGTATATAGTCTGTCTCTATGCTATAACAATGTGTACACTAAATTTAAATCTTATTTTACAGGCATTTGCAGCAATCTCAACACAGCTTGTGATTCTTCTGCAATTCCAGATGTCGCCTACAAACCCTACAACAGAGCCAAACATGACACAGGACTACAGCAGTGTACTTCGTCCAAGCACATCACATATTTAAACAGCATTTCTTTATAAATACTTAGTACTATTTGTCTATTAAATGTTATGCAGAAACTATTAAAATACAGGTACATTTGACAACCATACTTATTACTTAATACTTAGTGAGTTTTAAGGCAAAAGAAGTATTGCAACTTCAAGTATTTTATTGCAGTGTCCACACTGTAAATTCCAATTTTGCTTCACACGCCCAAAAAGGTGTATAAAGTACTGTCATTTGACTCAGGAGGTGTTGAGAAGATCAAAACTGCTTACCCTATTGACTAATATTCTATAGTGTTTCGTTCAGTATAACAGTAAAAAAAGGCTCTATTACTTATTAGCATGGCAAAGTTAGAGATACTGTTTTTTTTTTGTGCTGCTGTTTGTCATTAAGGGTAGCTACTACTAATCAGAGTCCTGACCCTCCGCAGGGCAACAGTTTGTCATTTTAGCACCTTGGCACAGTCTATTTATTTATTTCCACGGCATTCGCCACTTTAAAATATACGTTCTTACATTAATAAATACAAAATAATTTATGAAATTACATGCGGTATATAATGTGTTTAAAGAGATCGTCTTACAAACTAAATAACTGAATAAATAACTCACTGTGAGATAACATTCAGTCTGTATGTATTTAAAAGTTAAACACATTTAAAGGTTTTTACTGCACCTTTTTGTCAGTGTCAGATAAAAACATAAATTGTATTCAACAAAATAAAACATTCTATTATAGCAAATGCCAGTTATTGAAACCCATATTTTTTCGCTAGTTAGGACCCTGGGAGGATATTTAAGCCTTTCTAACCATCAACACCATAACAACCATGAGCCCCTTTTTGTTGACTTACAAAGTAAACCAGTGAAACTAGCTTGCTTACATTAGTTGTACACCAAATTTATCCACATATGTACTGTATTCAGGCACATGCAAGGGTCTAAAACATTGGCTGTACGTGTCTAGTCTTGGTCAAGCATTTCAAATAGTTTAGTATAGACATGTGTTTCTTAAGTCTTAGAGGATCGAAAATGGGCTTGGGTTAAGGGTTCACAACGTTGATACTACAGTACTACTAGTCCACACAATTTACCACAAAACCTAATTTTAAACGTTTTTGAAACTTAGGTATTCAAGATTACATGAAATACTTGACATTTCATATTCAAAATTAGTTTTCCAACAATTTATTTATAATAATTATAACATAACAAATCACTTTGACAGCACAATGTCACTATTGGCTTGACTCCCCCAGCGTTTTTTGCTCTGGTTGGATTGACACATTGTTGCCATCAGTTGAAATGACTATGACCATGTCGCAAATGTCACTATTTTCATGGTATGAAGTCCCCATTGACCTCATTTGTTCGATATTAAACTATGAAGTTAACTTCAAAATCTTTTATACATTGTATTGATCCTTTTAGGATTTTGAATGTCCCTCCTTAAAGTATTGACTTTCTTATCCATAGAGTAGTGGTTCGAGCTCTTGTGCATAGAGTATAGTCAGACTACGCTAAACAAAGAGGACGTTTATCACTGACTTCCACAGTACTGATATTGATTGGTATATTTAAAGTCAATGGTACTGATCACTGAAGACCATGAAATTCATATAGTCTAATAATTAAGTATAAGCAAATATACGAGAGTATTCATTGTAAATTGTGCCAATGACTTTAAATATACCAAAATCAATGGTTATGCCTACCAAATGAATATAATGTTACCTGAATCTACCATAAGGTTATTTATTCCGTCCAAACTATTATTAAATTTCTGATTTTGATAGTGCTGATAATAGAAGAGCGTCCTGTGTAGTTTCTTTTCTATGCTCAGAACAGTGTCAATAGTGCGAGTAAAGCAAAGCCCAGTCTAAACCATCGCGTTTGCCTTAAGAATTTTTTATTCTATATGAACAATGCAAAACAAACCAGCTTTACTAGCGTTATTTTTATTAATTCTGTCACATGAAATATGATACAACGCCTTAACAATTTAAACTAAAACCGTACTAAAATCGTAAATGGAATGATTCATTATTCATTTCCTTATAAATCTTAATCGGTTTGATTGGCCAACTACAGTATTTTATTTTAACTCCCCAACAAACAACTCGACTTTATATTAAAAAAACGATAGATATAGAATGGGTAGAACTTTTAGTAATTTGGCGTATAGCAACTGCACGTTCCATTACAGCTATGTTTAACTGAGAGTATATGTGTTTTGTTATAATATATTTTTATTGAATCATCAGAATTGTATAGTGCATTGGTATTATTGATTTGTTTAGTTAGTAAACTTCATTGATTGTCAACCTGTAGTGGAATAATAGAAAACTAACAAGCTTATCCTAGTATTATCCACTTGATTGTGCTTTGCCTTCCTTTGATGGAAATATTTTCATTAATCACAATTAATTTGAGGCTTTTTATGAATCGATGGACATTTTTTTTGCTTTTAGTTCCATTGAAGCCTTGAGCAGTCTTGTCATGCGCTATTCGTAAGTTATATTCGCGCATGTCCAGGGCTGACTTCCTGCCTATGCAAGTTGTGGTTCATGTATTTTATATGCTTCGAAAATGGTGGTAAAAGGGATGAAATGGGGAATAAGTAGGTTATTTCATCAAGTGAACAATGTCAGAAGATATTGAAGAGTAAGTACCATGTTCACCTCACTTGTAGTAAGTCATTTGCCAGTGTTATTATGGGCGTTTACTTCGTTGAAGAATTGGGGCTAGGTCATGGTAGGCATAGCTTCTTTGGCAAAGGGATGAGGGGTCACTGTGTTAATTTTGCAAATTTCGTACAGAATAATAAGAAGTATGTTTTAGAATCAACGAAAGAATCGAATACATACAATTAAATGCAGATAGGCATTTCAAACTGCAGACTACTTGCTAGCCCAATTGTAACAATATTTGGTTGGCTCAGCCCAGTTATGAGTTCAAAGGCTTACTTTTATTTACGTTTTGATATATATTCCAGCCTAATTTGATTTTAATATGTGTAATATTGGTATGCCATATATTTCTGAGAAGGAAGATGGATAGGGAAATGCCACTCCCTTATCTAGCCTAGAGGGCTCTACATAATGACTAAAATCATAAGCTACCCTATCTCTGATAGGTTAAGCTTCTTCTTTGTGTCATATAACAAATATCCTCTTTCATAGTCATGGATTCCATTGTTCTAAATCTTAAAGAATATATCTTGCAACATAAACTATAATCTATAATATGAAGTTATATCTCTCTTCAAACCTGAGAAGGCGACTTTGGACCTATGGAAGCAATCCTTTTACTATTTATTCCGTAAGCAATGTATATGCTAGTTCCTCTAAAACTTGAAAGAAAATACCAGACCATTTCCCTCAATAAATGAGTAAAATGAGCTTTTAAAAATGAGTTCTCCGATCCTGATTTGAATTATGCATGAGGCTGTCAATCTATTTATTTATAAACGGTATACACCTTTTTTTAAAAAAATAACATGCTTGATAAACAAATGACAGTAGGCCTATTTACATTATTGGTATAAAGGTCGATTTCGTCCAATCCACCCCAATTGTGGTACTTTATTTTTTGTACATCTTTCAAAAAAAAATCTGCTGAGCAGAAGTAGTTTTCTAGGCTCAAAATATTACACAACTTTTCAAATGCGATAATGTTCTATTCCCTTTGTTTTGTTTCAAAGTTGCTTAATTACTCAAAGCATAAGCCTCCATAATTTGTGACAAATATAATGTAGACTGAAATAATAACCTTTTTAGGAGGCCTTAAAGTGATGTGTAATTTCCATCCTGTATTTACCACAAATTCCAATGTATATTTTAGAGTAATTACAATACATAATAAATTAATCCTGATCCATTCTTATTGTTGTTACTGTACTCTTATTATTTATTATCAAATGGTTAAATTAGTATATAATAAGTTTACAATGTTTCATAATGACTGCATCAGCATTACCCTGTAACTAAATGAGGGTTTTCAGACCCAGACTGCTACTGGTAACTGGCATGTTTTTGTTTTGGAACAGATTAAGTTTTCCATGGTATAGGAAGCTCTTTCTTATTGGAAATTACATAAATCAAAGAGACATCTGCAAATATTCCAATAATGTTAATTTATTATTAAATTAACATTATTGGAATATTTGCAGATGTCTCTTATATTTAGATAAGTTTTGTTCATTTATTTTAGTATTTTTCAAGTTTGGTAAAACTTTCACACAGGTCAAACCAAAAAGAATTTATTGTTCTGCATAATAATCAGTCTCTTCTTATACTCAATATTTACATTTTGTAACTAATAAGTGAATCAGTCTGATCAAAATTAGGTTACTGTAAAAATTAAAACTGGGTTTGCAATTAACCTTTTGATTTTATTGAAGTTGAACAAGTTCTAAAAATGGCATATTAAAAATGGACTTGTTTTCCCTCATTTATCCTATGCAATTAGCATAATGGGGCTCTTGCGCGGATAGCAAACTCTTAAGATTGTTTATACTACAAAAAAAGGCTATACAAATTATCTCAAAATTAAACTATAGGGACTCATGTTGTGATGTTTTCAAAAAGTTTGAGACATTTACTTTGCCTTGCTTGTATATTTATGGGACTTTAATGTTTATTATAAGTAAGTGTTCTCTACAACAAGGCATCGACATAAACGATTATGACACGCGATATAGGAACAAATTCAGGTCAAATCCTCACCACCTTTGTCTATTTGACAAGCTACTGACTCAAGCAGGTATTAAATTGTTCCAAGCACTTCCTGATAAAAAAATTGCTAAGTTTCTCAAGAAACTTTAAATTAAAACACTATCTATCTAATTAACCATTCGTTTTACAGTTTAGTTTATGGATCAAAATAATTAATAATATTATAGATTAAGTTTCCTTTAAAATTTTCACATGTTTGGTCCTTTCTATACTAGTGACTTTATATTTTTTTCCTTTTTTCGTTTGTCAACACAAAGAATAATTTGTATATTGACAAATAAATTGTTTGTTATATTTAATAATTTAATTTCAAATAACTAAAACAGTCCCACAAAAGAAACTTATTTCCCTAGAACTGTTATTAGCTAGGTTCATATCGTTAAACCGATGTTCAAAGTTAGAAAGAAACCTTTATTTGGTGACTAGCATATTATTATTATTAGCACATATTTATATTTTGTTTTCGAATGGTGACTGTTAAAAAAGATACATAGGTTAGCCAGAGAACTGAAGGTCAGTTCACACTGAGATGTTTTCATTTGCTTCCAACTCACACAGGCAGAGCAAAGGCTGGGATTTTCTGGTCCCTCGGGAGACAGTGTTAGGACGAATAATCAAGATAGAGTTAAGGAAAGAAGGTTCTACCAGGGACCTGTGGGGGTTATGATATACCCCAACAAATGACATAAATCAAGCAGTTGAACCTGAAAAAGTTTTATGATTATGATATACCCTGGTTAACAACACGGTTAAGTTGTTTACATATTTAATCAAGCAAAGTATTTAAATGAATTATTTGAAGATCTTTCATGCAATAAAGGTATAGTTTTATCCTTATTGAATTTAACATGTATACATTATGCTAATGTAGCTAAATACAAACTGTAACACCAAAATGCAAAATCAAAACAGACAAAGTAAAACTTAACCTAAAAAATATCCAGCTTTGCCCTGTCCTAATTTTAACGGCCGGTTAAGGCTGAATTGAAAAACCGGCCCTAACAGTTTCATTTTCAGTTAAATTTATATACAAATTTTAGTAAATCTTGTTTTTAAGCTTCCTGTTGAATAAAACTAACTTACATCAATATCAACCTTTGGTGTGTAATTGAAGATATAATCCTTGAAAAAGTCAAAAGCACCAAATATCTTGGGCTCTATGTTGACAGTAGACTATCATGGGATGATCATATTGATTACGTCTGTAAGAAAGTTTCCACTGGAATATACCTTATCAGACACGTATCAATATATTATAGTACTCATGTACTGAAAATAGCGTTTTATGGCTTAATTCAATGTCATTTGTCATATGCTACTGCCCTTTAGGGAGTTTGCTCCGAATTTAGATTAATGTGGCTCTTCATTTTGTAAAAGAAAGCTATTAGAATTGTAGCCAAAACAAAATTTCTTGAGTCCTGCCAAGCTCGTATTTAAAAATTATGACATGTTTATATTAATTTTAAGAAACCATTTTGTTTAAATAAATGTGATAAGATGTCAGGAGCTGACATTCACGGTTATCATATAAGACAAAATTATCAGTTTAGAAATGAACATCACAGACTCCAAATTTATGAAAATCTTTCTCTGTATATGTGAATAAAGTTCTTTATTTATTTAATTTACATGCTGTAAAACAGATTACATCCAATCAAATTACAACAGTACATACATAGTAGCCTACATTTTGTAGTTGAGATAACCTTAGTCCAAAATGTAACAGTAATTGATGCATTGAACTATCATGTACAGGATGTCGGTGAACTCTCTGGACATACTTTGTAAATATGTTCCTTGGGTCAAAACAATAATTAATTGCCATATAAACAGGGGTCTCCGTCGCTTCATTGTCTGTCTGTCTATGTGGATATGTTTTTTAATAAAATAATTTTTACAATAAAAACCAAGCACCGATTTCCACTAAAATTTTATCAAAAAAAATAAGTACTACTAGATGACCAGTACTGCTCCACAATAGTGCCAAAAAAATCGTTTGTCAACGCATAACTCCTCTTAGATGTAACTAAATACGTTGAATGATTCTCTAATGAAAGAGCATGATTCACTGAGTGTTCTTAGACCAAAACTAACAATTTACCTCAATTAGAACCTGAGATATAACAGGACAAAGCTAAGAAAACATGGGAAAAAAGCCTTTTTTGAGTATAACTTGAGAAGGGCGAAATGTATGCGATGTTTGATAACAAAGCTATGCATAAATACCTTTCATTAAAAAAATTAAAAAAATGTAGAAAATCGGCCTGATAGAACAGTCATACTGACTGCCATTAGATTTTCATAAATTCTTTTAAAGTATAGATTTTTAAATAGGAAAAATACTTATTTAATTTGGCTACCCAACTTCAAAATGGCGGCTGTTTAAAATGTTCAAACTTGAATAACTCAAAAACTAGTACTTTTGCAAGAAATTAATAAGAACAATTTAAAAACAATTATTTGAAGTAGCCTATATTTGATTCCCTTTCCAAACACCTACAAATTTTGAAAATTAAATGAGGAATAACAAAGTTATTGTTATTTCTGTTTTACCGGCCTATGTCTGCCATGCGTTTCCCAGTCAGCTAACGCAACAAAAACGGAACCGGCTACATTGTTTTGATTTTGGAGTATGTTAAATTCGCATGGACATATATGCAATCAATTATAAGTCGTTTTGGGCTATGCAACCATGTTGTAGGTCGTCATTTTGAACAGCTCTTAAATGAAAAAAAAATTAAACTTTGATGTCCTCTGTTTTGCAAGATTAATGCAAGTTTTAAATGTAAATATTGTTTTATTTATTCAAAATCATTAAACTTGCGTTAATACTGATAATTACTGTGTTTAAACAAAACTATTACACTCAAAGTTTTTTTTTAAGGTAAATTTTGTTTTGTACAGAGTAGAGATATCCATAGGAGAACTCCAACATTCAATTAATTACATTTTAATAAATTCACGTTAGTTTAATTAATAATGTTCAACTAATTGAAATGTCCAAAGAATAAAACAATAGGTGCATGTATATCTTGCATTTATTTTCCAAAATAGAGGACATCAAAATTTAATTTAATTATTTAAGCAAGAGCTGTTCAAAATGACAACCTTTGACGAGGTTGCATAACCTTAAAAGACTGAACATTGATAATAAAGATGTCCATGCAAATTTAACTCCTAAATCAAAATTATTTTGTTAGTTACACAATTGTTGATGGCATGCATAGGCCCGAAAGACATAAATTACAATAACTTTGTTGTTCCTCATTTGATTTACAAAATTTATAAGCTTTTGAAAACTATATTAAATACACTAAAAATAATTGTTCTTATTAATTTATTCCAATCAATCAGGAAAAAAGAGCCTGGAGTACAGGAAAAAAGTTGACGTTTGGACAGAAAATCCAGTATTTTGGACCCTTCAGAGAATGGTGTCTGAGATATTGGGTTGGGGTTCCTCATAGCCTCCCTTGTTACGCCTATGCTCAGGCCCTCTATTTATTTTGCCAGAATAAATCTGGAGGTATTTTACCTTTCGTTTCGTCCCCAATTTTAGGTGGGCTAACTTTCAGTATTCATCTCTTTGATAAAGCCACAATGGTAACCTAATGGTAAGCAATCAAAATCATATTTAATAACAGGAGACAGAGACAGGGGAACCTTTATCAGTAGCGGCTCGTGTGTATAGTTAGCGGGAGGGCTCTACCGGGGGGTTTGGGGGGTGTGAAATTTAATGCTAAAATAACGTATTTTGAAGCCTTTTTTTACCTTAATTTTCAACTGCAGTATAGAAAACTATCAATTGCATTAACCCGCCGTTACAAGTAGTAGGTAAAAAACTACGGTTTTCGGTTTGTCTAGATCAGAAGAAGCCTGACCCAAAATATTTTGGTACTAGCGAATGCTGAAATACACACTGAACATCACTGCAACCCGCAAATAAAACGTTACTAACTACTAATTACTAACTATTCTTCTAACCAAGTTTGTAGCCATCTTTCTACAGTACACTGTCACCAAATCAGAACTACACTAAACTACAACACTACACTTAAATACACCATCCACTAAAATATAATCCCACATGCTGCTAAAACTACAGAATTAAAACACTACAACTAACCATTAAAAGAAAACTAAGATAGAACAAATAAAGGTGCGTAATGACGCTTACTTTGCATAGACAACCTACTAAATTGGGCTGAAAACCGTTATAAGGCTATCAAGTTCGAATAATCAGGTGTACCAACAGTTTTAAGTGCCAGTAGCGTTTATTCTATTTCAATTTTTCATTGGAATAATAATTGTTTTGTCCATTGTGTTGGCATCACTGATTGATAATCAGCTGTAGGTGTCCGCTAGACCAGCTGTTCGATTACAGATGATTCGGTCTGGCGCGACGGCGCGGTATTAGGCGTAGTGGAGGGGGCGGCCGCGCATGCGCACTAGGTTGGGGCAGAGCCCCAGACAGTCCGTATAAATGCATTGGAATGACGTCACGGCACCCTCTCGGCTGTCGGCTGCTTCTCCCATATGCCTGCATAGTAGCTCTGTGGGGCGCTCCAGCTTGCGCCCCAGGCGCAACCACGCTACTCTACGTCACCGTCACGCGTTCTATGCGCTCACCACGTCAAGTCTGATCTGGCTGCGCGTTGTACAATCACTTGGATGAACGAATTTGTTAATTTACCTTATTAATAGATGATTTAATACAACATTTAAATATATTAATGGACTTGGGAGGGCTGTGCCCAAGAGCCCATTAAGGAAAGCCGCCACTGACCTTTATTGAGGTAAAACACATAGGATTTTGATCGCCGTCTGCTCTGATCTATACAAATTTGTGCCAATAATAATCAATAGTAATATAGCACAAACACATATATTTATATACTGAATTATTGTATTACAAAGATAATTAAAGCGTATACATCAATGAAATATTGATTACTGTAGAGAGTAAATTATATGCATTTAAACATTTTTTACACTTTAAAATAACCCATTCCTCCCCATTAATATTGGTAGCTGTTATAAAATCAATGTTATTGTTTTCATTTACTAGCCTACTTTAAGTAACTTTATATGGTTTGATTTGTGTTATAATTTGATCATATACTGAGAAAGAAAAACTGTATTATTCAAATCTTCTCTAAAGGAGATAAAAGGTTATCTCTCATTCCGTCCATATTAAGAAGCCATTCACAGACAACCGTATTAAAATCAAGTTTAAATAATTTTAAAACAATTCAGAAGTTTTAACAATTTAAGCATAAATTATTAAAAAGTTTGTAATCTGATTAATAAAATTGTTTAAGTAAGGACTTATATTGTGTTTGTATCTGTGCGAATTTAACTAGAAAATATTCATTGTATTTCAGAGTTAATTCTTTTGTGAACCAATTCACAGAATCTCACAATAAATCTCATAAAACTAATGAAAATGCTGTGCTTTGTTATGGAAATAGAGGATACTGCTGGAGCTCAGTTTAATTTAAAGTTAAATAAACATATACTCTTGTTTTCACTACATCAAAATCAGTTCCTTTTGACATTGCAATTCAAAATAGCACCAAACAAACTAATAAAGTTTAAATTAAAATTTTCATTTACCCTTTATTGATCCACTTGCATCTAATTAAAGGTAGGTGTTTTTAGGTCGTTAACAAAGGAAAACTTAGGTAGCCTACCCTCTATAATGAAGAAATAACTCTAATTAATTTTAAAAGGGTCATACCTATTTCAAAAATCTTACAGCTTTAAAAATGTTCACAGTATTTTTGTACATTGCCAGATACTTTGCTAACAGTTTTATTGTTAAGAGGTGGCCGAAGGTCCAACTTTGAGTAACTTATAACCTGGGGTAAAACTGCAAACATTTTATGCAAGTTATGTACTTAAATGTGGACATTTTTCTCTGGAAGCATAGCATATAATCATGAAATTTAAATTATACTTAGGCTTAAATTAATCTTTTTGTTATTAAATAATTTTGTATACTTTAAAACCCAAATTTTCCATGAGAACATAATGAAATGAAATGACTTTATTGGTTGGTTAGGACTTTACTCTTTTTCATTTAACCATACAAAATATACAATTTAGATTACATATACAAACAATTCAAAATATATACCTACAATTTAATTATATACAAACAATATAAATATATTCATACAATATGAATATATACAATACTTAAATCTTTTTAAGAACTCAACTTAAAACTTTGCAATGAATATTTAATTACTTGAATCGTGTTAAAGGGAAAAAAAATTAATTTTGTATGAAACAAAAATTTGTAAAACTTTAAAACCCACTTTTAATCACATTCACTCCATCAGACCAGTACCAGAACATAGTACTTAAAATTCTGTAATCTGTATAAATAAAATAAGACTTTTGTCTATAATTGCAATGAATCCATAGGTTTTGGTTATTTGTTGTTTATATACTTAGTAAAGACCGAAACTGGTGTAAAAAATCCTGTCTGTAACGTTTTCTAAGGCATATTGGACCGCTTATAACTCAAAATCGGCTGAAGCTGTGGTGATGAAACTTTGTTTAAGGGTTTAGCCCATTACAAAGTGTGTCTTTACTTATGTTTTGTATCAATACAACATCCACGAAATAAATGGCAAGGGACCAAAGTGGGCTCTGAACACGTTTTTAGGCGTTTTGGACCGCTTATACTGTAAGTCAAAATTTGCTGAAACTATGTCGGTGAAGCTTTGTTAATGGGTTAAGCTTAGCACCACGCAGTGCGTCTTTAGCTATATTTCATATCCATACAACATCTACAAAATAAGTGGCAAGAAACCGAAATGGACTCTAAAAATGTTTTTAGGAATTTTGGACCGCTTATAAGTCAAAATCGGCTGAAACTATGGCAATGAAACTTTGTTTGAGGGTTAAGCTAATCACGCAGTATATCTTTAGCTACATTTTAAGTCTATGGTGGAACGGCGGGAGTAACTATAACTCTCACAAGGTAGCCAACACTTATACAGAGAAGATGGTTAAGTAACAGGCAAACTAAATGGGTTTTCTAAAAATATATAGGAAACTTTTTTTACTTTAAATTTGCAATTTTTAAACAATATAAACACAGCTATGTTAACAAAGCCCCGAGGTGAAGCTTGGGTACTCTCAGCTAGTTAATACTATTTTTTATAACCAAACTCATTTTTTTTATTTTTTATGGTTTTATGGCCTTTGCAGCATCACTAAGACCTCTTGAGTGTACTCAGGGCAAGAGAGCCTCTTGCTTCTTACTTAAGTCATGCCTTGTCACACTAGTTCCTCATCCACTGTCCTCCATGTCATGCTTAGTCTTTCTCTTCTCCTGTTGCACAGTGGGTTCAATTTAAATACCTGTCTTCAGGGCAGTAGCCAGGACTTTTGAGCCTTCAGGCACATAGTGTTCGGGCTCATAGGAATAATCAGGATGGTGTAATGGGAGGGAGTTTCTGGGATACCTGAGGAGAGGAATACCACAAGCAAGAGCTGGAGTCCAAGCATTGTCTTCCAGGAAAATCTGGACATTGAGATGCAAAATGATTCATGTTGAGGTCCTTTTAGATAATTTTGATATTATTTGGGAGTATTGTGTTGGGGTTTGGGAATTTCCCCAAGAGTCACCAGCAAGAGCCAGGAGTCCAAAGATTGTCCCCCCAGGAAAATTTGTAAGCCTGGATGCAAAATAATGCATTTAAGGCCTTTATACAAAATTGTAATGTTGTTTTGGAGTAATGTGTTAGGTTTCCCAAAAATTCTGCTAGTAAAGGATCATCCTCCAAGAAAATTTGATTATTTACATGTAAAAATAATGCATCTTGAGGCCCTTTTAGAGAACTTATATGATAATGGACTATCAGACATTGTTTAGACTTTTCACAAATTTAATTTTATCAAAGAGAGGATCATCTTTAGCCACAAGGACCATCTTCTTTGTATTTAGTTCCTAACCTTATTGTAATTTTCGATTTTAGTCACTCAAAAGAATAATTATTTTCAGGAGATTAATAGTTTATTTCGAAGGTTGTCATTTTGAATGTTATATGTTTTTGTTCTAAATTTATGAAATTTTTTTTTTTTCAAAGTTTAGGTGAGGTTTGGGTTTTTAGAGTAGGAAACCTCCAACATACTATCTTAATTAACTTTTTTTTATTAGTTTGTCAACATTAACTTTAAATTAATACATTCAAGTAAGTTTACATTTGTTGAATTCTCAATAAATAAAACAATATACAAATTAACTTTCCATTTAATCTTCCAAAACAGAGGACTTTTGTTATTAAACTGAAGATGCCTTGGGCTTTACTACTTTGTTATTTTCATTCTTTATAAGTAATTAAATTTGTGAAAAGTCTAAACAATGTCTGATTCATTAACACCTTCTACTTTTCATCAAATATTTACTGAAGAAAAAACTTAATGATACTTGAGATATTGGTTGGAGGCACACTCTAATTGTTCATTTAAATATATTTGTAGGTATTTAAATACTATTGAAGAATTTGCAATATCATCTGTTATTAATTAAGTTGTATGTATTAAATTAAATACACTTCCAGAAAAATAAGGTGAATGGTGGGTCCAGTACCCCCTAAAGGTATTTGCCTCTCCTTCCCCTTATCTACGGCACTGCCTGTCTTGTAGAGGTTTCTTGTGGTTGCGCTATCATGTGATTCACTTCCTCTTTTCATAAATAAATAAAAATGCCTTTTATTTGAGCGTTTCTCAGTACATATCTGGTTTTGAAAACAACTTGTGTCAACTTATACTTAATTTAATACAACTACCGTACATTAAAAACTATAATTACAGTCAACACAGTTGAATTTAAAAATTACATAAGTAAATAATACATGATACAAGAAGTTATACAGACTAGCAACAAATTTAGTTACATACTTATTTTAAAATGATTATTTTTTCATCTGCTTCTTTTGCAAATCTTCATTGGAAATCAATGTAGGTCACCGTACATCAGGGGCTTTTTGAAGACACTTGTTGAGGAATGACTGTGGTTTACAAGTTGTAGACGTGTAAGCTTCCAGGATTCGCAATTATATCAAAAGACAGATTTAAAATTAGTTGAGTAAAGATCTTAAGCTTGGTCTTCTAAGCTCTGAACTGCAAATTCTGCCTAGTTTGGATTGTAAATTTAGTCTGTCCGGCCTTTATTACTGTCTAGTTTGTAGTTAACTAAACTCTTCTGTCTGAACAGTTTCAACATTTTCTGAGTGGATCATTGTTTTGGTTGCTCAGCACCATTTTAATTTTGTTTTCCTTATGTTCATTTTTGAATTCTCGCTGTGCTTCTACCTAAAGCCACATTTTAGTATCAGTGAGGTTGGTTTATCTAGTTTTATTTCAATGCCTTAAAATATTTAAAATCTTGCACCATGGTGCAATTACTATTGTATTCCCCTGGTTCTTCACAGAGGCTAGTAACATCAGGAACAGTCTATGAGAGAGCAGACAGCCCTGTTTTACTCCTGAGTTGACTCTTACTGGCTTCAACAGAATCTTGCAGTGTTCCCCTAGGAATGGAAAGTTCTCGTATTTAGTGTGCAACAACCTTTTTTTCTTTCTGTTTTTGTTCCACATGAGGCGCCACCCAAGGGACATCTTAGCTGTGCAAATGCAGCCTCAGTCAGGTTTTATAGTGCTAGCCAACAGAATGGGAAAGATATGGACAAAATAAGGAAGGAAATGGGTCTGCTAGCATCATGCTTGGGCAACTGATTTGGCCTTGGACTAGAAGGAATCATTGGTTTTTTATCCTTATCCATCTAAAACCGCCAAAAACCTACCCAGCTTTAGACATGATCTCACTTTGCTGTGCCCCAGTATCAGGTTATATGTACAAGTAAAACCTCACCTTGCATTTTGTATCTGAGTATCATGTTGTGTTGCAGTGGGAACTATCTGGTCCGTGTACGAGCACAGGTGATGATGCGGGATGACAGTACGGGGGGCTGGTTGCCCATGGGCGGCGGGGGGCTGTCCAACGTGTCGGTGCGCAAGCGCTGCCTCTCCGCCGAGCCCAACATCCCTGACGAGGTTAAACACGAATATCTAATATTCGGCAAGCGGATATCAGACCAGTCTGTAAGTATTCTGTTACGTGTGCTATTAAGTGTGTTTAGCATCTATTTTGTACTATAACCACTGGGAATCTTTGGAAAATCTTAATTTGTCAGAAAATAATTTGAACCAGCAATATTTTTCTGAATTTAATTTTTTTGAGTTTATGCAAATTGGTACCTTTTGTTTAGTAAACCATTTAAAGCTAAAAAAAATGTATTCAAATTGAGTAAAAAAACCTGAAGGTTGTATGTACATTTGATGATTGGCCAGAAAGCAGAAACGTTCTGTAACAGCCGCGGAGACATTACTTCATCTTTTTCTTGTCAACAAGAATGTGCACAAAACGTAAGTGCGCCTGCTTATTCTGTAAAATTTTCACTGGAAAGCGGGAAATGGTCTGGTAGACCTGGAAAAGTCAGGGAATTTTGTCTTGAAAAAAGTGTGGTATTCTTGAAGTTATATATAATTTTTTCAGTATAAATTAAATTTTTTACAAGTAAATCTAAATTTACTTTGGGAATGTACAAGTTGAGTATTTTGCCTAATGAACTGTTTCATTTTATTAAAAATAAAAAAGATTTTATTCTGAAAGCTGGCATTTTTAACTATTAAGGAAGCTAAATGTTTTCGTATCACATTACAATGTTTTGTGAACCAGTAAGATTAGTTGAAGATTTAACACATTTGTATCTGCTTGCAGGTTGTGCTTAGCTGCATAATTAAAAAAGACTTTGAATACAATAAAGTGATGCCTACTTTCCACCACTGGAAGACGGGGGATAAGAAGTTTGGACTGACGTTCCAGACTGCGGCCGACGCAAGGGCCTTCGACAAGGGAGTTAGAACTGCCGTTGAGGAACTTATAGAAGGTTCCCCTCAATACTTTTATATTTCAAGTGTTTAAAATATTTAAGTAACCAACAATAACCCTCCCACTGCCTGGTATTTGTTATCTAGATGCAGCATTAACCCCTCAGCGTCTGACTTTTTTATTAAAAGTTAGTATGGGATTGCCCTGTCCCTGTGAGCAAAATTTCAGCAAAACTGCTTTCTCTGGTACGGTGCTCTACCAGTCATAGAACCACTCTTCTAAGCGCGGGGATTCAACGCCTCCCTAAGTTCAAAAAGTGCCACTCACCGCCTCAGTGGTTTTGATGAGCCATTTTCTCTTCAGTGATCTTCAGCAGGTCATTGAGGCCCCGCACCCGGAGGTATTCAATGACTAGCATTGCACTGTACCAGAGCATGCCCTGGTGGGGATCAAACCCACACACTTAGACTGACTGTCACTTTAACCACTAGACCAAACTGGGCTGATTGTCCAGGCCGTCAAACACTCAGATGAGTTGGCGTGGGAAAGGGGGGTGAGAGTATCTGCGTTCTCTGCTTGGGGCGCTAGTGTAGGTGCGTTACTATAACGGTTTAAGACGCTGAAGGGTTAAGGTGTTTCTTTTTTTAGTTAAAATTGGCAGGTTTTGACAGTAATATAATCACAAGTTTTTATGTAGTACAGTAAAACTCCAACTATCCAGATCAATTGGGTCCATCTAATTACTATCAGATTCAAAAAGCAATATACTCGAGTTTGACTGAATGCAGTACGCAGCTCAGTGAACGTAAAGCTATCAAAGTCAAGTCTATGGCAATCACACCAAAATTGTCTCCGTTTAGTTCTACGTACTCATGTATAAGCAAATTTGTATAGGTACGAAAAGTCTGTAAAACACAATTCAGCACCGTATTAGGACCAACATTCAACTTTGAAAATTTCTACAGCCTTTAATATTCATTGCAGTGCAATGGTACTTTTACACAAGGTAGTTTTATAAAGGGGAACCAATTCGTTTATTACCATTTTTTGGAAAAAAGTTGTATATTTTATAAAGTGCAAAAGGTTGTCGAGAAACTGGCTTAAACAAACCATCACTGTGTTGCATTGTTTTGATGATTTGTTGTTCTAACTTCGGAAAACTCAAGTACTACTGTAAGATATCTATGATCATCGGTGCTACTGTATTTATTATTCAAAGGTTAACTGTTGAACGATAAGAGGTAATCAGATAAAACCAACAAATCTGATAGCTTAGGGTTTAACTTAAACCTGGAATCAACATGTTGTGCAAACATAAACTTAAATACAAAAGATGTAGCCAGTTCCAAACACCCCCAAGACCTCTCTACCTGTCTCAACCAATCTCCAACCAATCTGTCCCTCTTGGACCATTTATTTATTTCAACTATATACAGAGGACTTAATTCTAACCTTAGTTTGAATTAATATTATCTATTCAAACTAAACTTTAGTTGGGGTTCTTTTAAGAGGGGTCGGATAGATCCCGAGTGGTGTTCAAATGGGATAGGGAATTTAAAATGGGGAAAATTTGCAAATCTGATATTTTAGGTAGGTCAACAAACTAAAACGTGGAAGTTTTTTCTATGGAAGCATAGAGTTATTAGTGCTGCTCCCCATAAAAAAGAGAAAATAGAGTGTAGTCTAAAATATAGTTTTAAATACTGAATTTTGCATACTATGTTCTGATGGAAAAATCGAGTTTATAGTTCAGAAGTACCAAGTTTATTTGATAACGAAGGTAAAAGTTTTAGTCTTTATATGAAGCAGCATCAATAGATATATGCTTCCAGAGAAAAGGTTTTCCCATTGAAATTAATTAACTTGCTCAAAACGTCCTTTGTAGTTATATCCCATGTTATAAGCGGTGCTCAGAGTTGGACCTGCGGCCGCTCTATCCGGCCGCCTCTTAAGCTGCAGTGCAGGATTCTACTACAACCGGTTTTCAAGATTGCACTGGCTCATAAAATGTACATTACTCTATTTAAAAAGAGATAACAGTGCAAAACTTAGTAATTGGTTAGATAACTGTATTACCTACCTTGTGTAAAAGTTGAATATTAAAGGCTTTGAAATGTACTAAGTTGAGTGTTGGTCTGATTGTGGTAAGTTGAGTATGGTGGTTAATTGTGTTTTTCAGACTCTATGTACCTGAACAAATTTTATTTTTGCTTTAAAAATCATTGACCTATATGTCTGTACGTAGAACTAAACGGAGACAATTTTGGTGTGATTGCTATAAATTTACGTTCACTGAGATGTGTACAGCACCCGGTCAAAATCAAGTAAATTGCTTTTTGAATCCGATAGCAGTTGGATTTTTGAAGGCAAAACTTTTGAACATTATTTAATAAAGTACTTACTTATGCTATATAATGTTATTCAGATAATATGATACATTAAAGCCTATCTGTAAATAAAAAGTAACAGTAATAAAAACATCAGGCGTATTACAAAAATTGAGGAAGATGTGAAGAAATTCAAAATTACAATATATATTAATAAAAGCAAGGTCTAAAAGATTTCAGGATCTTTAAAGATAAACACATTACATTACCGAACAAAAATCAACAAACAGAGACTGGAAGGGTGATTTCAGCAGAAGAAAGCACTATCTTTGTGCCACACTAGTCCGTTCAAGTGAGAGTCTACTGTATACAACCGATCGTGCGTGCCTTGGTTCTCATAATAGCCACTATGTACACATAAACGCTATGGCATTCCGAGGGTTAACTCTTTTCACTCATATGTCATTGCTCCTTCATTAGTCTTATCTATCGGTTTTGACAGCAGCTATAAACGTTCAGTTACCCATACACAACTCTTTTTCACAAGCAATTCCCATACTGAGCACTACTCTAGGGCTGCTGGTAGGGAACAGCACAACTTACGCCAGGCCAGTTGTGTGCGTATCACTATCCGAAGAAAAAAAAAGGTCGGTGGTGTGAAGGTTGCCGTGAGTGAAAGTGTAAATTAGTTTGAGAAGTGAGATTTTAAAAGCATCACCATACCAAATCCCTTATTTATAATTTACGCAAGCTATCAAGAGTTATAATGGGTTTTTTATTTTGGCCTTCACTGTTTTTATTTTGGAAGTAGTTTAACGGTTCATAACTTCAAAGCCTTTGTTAGCTGTTGAAATACCAGTTTAAATTCAAACTTAGAACTTAACTCAAATTTCAACTTGAGCACTTATATAAGCTATTTTGCACTCTCTAAAAACTCCTTTAGAAGTAATGTTAACAATAATTCATAAAATGCTAATAAAAAATGCATTCAAGGAACCACCCTATTGAAAATTTGGTTTATAATATCCAATTGGAAGTTAAAAATCAATAATTTTACAGCATAGGCCCTATGTGCCCATTACTTGTTTCTAATATTAGTAATGTTTTTGTGCTTTTGCCTCATTTGTGGATATAAAAAACCGGTAAGTTATGTTTGTGCAAAATTTTAATTTTATTATTTTCCAATTGATTTAAGTAATTGCATGTAATGAATTTTGGAAATTTCAATTATGAATTATGCGAAATATTTGTGATGATAAATAAAAATGCAGAAGGAAAATTATAGAAATATTTCGTTATGAATCATCATTAACCATCTCATTTCTATAACCAACTTTAACTTGTGGGACCATTAACTGCAATGCCTTATCTTTTAATTGTTGCTTTCATAACTTATTAGTCAGAGACAGAAATGTTTGAAACTCATTATGTAATTATAGTAGTTCAAGACTTTCACTGCGTCAGGTGCCTAAGAGCACTTTGCGTCTACATGGATCCAATGCAATTTTCATGTTATATTATGTAGATAGCGGTAAAAACTGTAAGACTGTTCTCACATTGAAAAGATTTTACCAACCAATAAAAATAATAATAATACTGTTTTCTATCACAATAAAATTTCTTTCCAGAGACAATGTGTCGCACATTTTTTTGCTTCCATGAATATGGCAAGTCCTTTAATATGGTCCAGATTATATTGGAGCCGATTTATACCAAGGGTGTAGCCAAGATTTTACCTTAGGGAATTGCTGAACCTGTTGAGGTGTCAATAAAAAAGTGGCCCGAAGGAAAAAATTGAAATTTAGGCTTAATAATGGTTTAAAAATAATTTTTAGGGATGATAGAGACCTTTAGCACCTCTCTGGCTACGCCCTTGACATAATCTGAATTTGATTACACACAATTGTTTACTGGCTGAGTGAAAAGCCTCTAGTAATCGATTAGTTTGACGCTTACAAGCCCAATCGCCATATGAACAGGTTATTCAGTAACTTCAATATACCACTTTGCCAAGGTAGGTGAGGACAAAGTGACAAAAGAGCAGTTAACACTCTATTGTATCTAACTTTCTTTCTTGGTTTATACAACTAAAATCTGTGTTTCAGGTATTCATGGTCCATCTTCTCCGCCAGATGTTGGTGACGATGACGTTTTTATGGTAAGTATTTTATTTTTAAATACATTGTGAACTTTTCCTGTTGAAACATCTTTTGTTAGTTTAGGAATAATCTTTTAAGAGACTAACCATAACTTAAAGATAATATAGTAGAGTCACTTGTGTCCGCCTTTTGCTTATCGGATATATTATTTTATCCTGTATCCATTATCCAAACAAGACAACATAAATACATTTGTGTAAAAGTCAAAAGAAAATTACTTATTTGCTTTCATGGTGAATTTTGTGTTACATGGGTTTCTTACACTTTGTTCATATATGTTCATTTTGTACAATACTAGAATGTTTCTATCAAATAGAAGATGACATTATTATAATTTAAATTTAATTAGCTTTTCCATGACGGATAAGCGAGGCTTTATTGTAACAATTCCAAAAGTAATTCAATTATGTTTGGGGGTTTTATTTTCAGCAGTAAGTTATGGTAGTTGATTCTCTGGGTTTCATTAAAACTTATTGTAATTTCTGGTTTTGATTTAAACAGTCAAACAGTAATTTCCTCTTGTGTTTCAATTTGGTACGATAAAGTCCCGGTTTTTACCTGTGCAACTGGTTTTACCTACTTTTCTACAGCAACTCTTGTGATTTTTGTTGACTTTTTACTTTCTATTTTCAATTTAATCCTTTTGTCCGTTTTGGTTGTTGATTATGACCCATGCTGTTTTGAAACACTTTTTGTCATGAGCAAAGCTTTAGTCACATTGTAAGCCTTTGCAGCTTTGATGAACTTGAACTAATAATGGCCTTTGGTAATAATGAAGTACAGGTAACATGTTTCTGTCTATTTCTGAGGTAGCCTGCTCTCATTTCAACCTTATTCACACAACCACACACAGTTTCTCACTCGTGAATCTGCCGCAGACGCTGAACCTACCGGTGGAGCGGGTGACTCGCGGTCGTCGTCAGACTCGTCTGCAGGCAAGGGGCCTCCCCCCGCCATCCCGTCAGGGCCCCCGCACCCCACCCCGGCCCTGGCGCAGAGCCTGACAGCTACTCGTACGTACAGCTGACTGCCGTGCACGACTACCTGTACCCCGTCGTCGGGCGGAGGCCAGCCTCAAGAAACACAGCCTGTCCCTGCCCAACAAGCGGAAAGTACGCTGCCGCCACTGCCATGTGAGTACAGCTCTAGTTTATAGAAAAAGATGTCAACAATTTCTGGGAAGTTAGGAAATTAGAGAAGGCCAAGGAAAGTCAGAGAAATCTAAAAGACCGAGTCTCAGAGGAAATAGCCACTTTTGAAAAGACAAAGAGTTAGAAATAATTTAAACCACCATTTTTAAAGACAATCATACTGATGTCATTTTAAGCCTTTGAGAATCACACTGATAATAATTATTTGTCATAACTTTAAAAGTGGTGTAAGACACTTTCCTCTGTGCTATGGCATTAAAACATTTTATGACGTTGCTGCAGCTCTTTATTAAGTTATTTTTCATGAACAATTTTGACCCAAAAATATTCTCATTCGTTTATTAGAAGTTGATAGTCAACAAAATTTGAATGAAATAAAAATGTAAAGACAACATTACTAGAACATATTAACCTGAAACAAAAGTGTGAACTCTTTCCAAGGTACATATATACTTTCTTTCGTAAAAACCTTATAATAATTTCTATGTTCTTTTTGTGGAGATATTGGCACAAAAAGATGAGAGTTGAGATTGGCTTAATAGGTAAGAGTTTTAAACGGGAAGCCAATATAATAAATTTTATTTGCACAATCACTTTTAATAGCGGTCTATCATCTTCAGGCTTGTTGGACCAAAAGAACAATTGGAACATTATGGATTCAACATCCCTGAAGATAATAGGTAGCCAGCTACCAAAATTACTTGTGCAAATAAAATTTATTTTATTGGCCTCTAGTTTCAAATTATTATGTGACAATTGCTCTGTTTAAATTATACTCATAAATAAAATGCCCAAATGTAAACTCACATAATTTATCTTAGAAACCTTTCAGATTGAATAAAAAAGTTTGATAGCGAATGTCAATTAGTTCTATTTTTATAAGATACATTTATTTTCCATGGTATTTGATTATCCCAACAATTTGTTTCTAATCATTTTAGTTTTGTATCAAGTTAGGAATTAGAAAAAACAGCAATGTGGATTAGGACTTCCCATCTGATAATTGAACAAAGCAAGAAAATCCAGAGATCAAACATTGTTCAGTTACCAACCCAGAGAGTATCACTCTTACTGATTCTAAAGATTTTCCGAACAATAAACACCTGTTCAATAAATAGTGTAAACTAAACAACTCTCCATTATTGACACATGTGTTTGTTGCAGGAACCGTTCTCGAGCGAGAACAACGTGCGGGGCTCGTGTCCGTTTGCACCAGACAGGTTTAAGACGGTGATAGAGAGCGCTGCGTGTCTGGGTCTGGCACAGCGCGTGCTGCAGGAGGAACCATGTGACTGTTCAGCGCCATGCGGCCGGCGGTGGTTCGCACTGGCGCTCCTGTCCCTGCTCGTGCCCTGCCTTTGGTAAGCGATTAGGTTTAAGGTTATGTGTTCAAAAATCTTTACGTTTGGATGTTTAAAAGGTTATTTTTTCAGTTTTTTTTAGTACAAGCCAACACAAAGTATTTGACCTATTCATATTAAATTTATGAGTTCTTCTACAAAATAATATGCATAAATTTTTATATAAATATCCTATTTTCAAGAAAATTATACTAGTAAGTCATTAAGTTAGTTTAAAAATATATGCCGATGTAGTGGATGAATAGTTTGTTCACAATTACAGTGGAACCCTCGATATCCGACCTTCACGAGACCGGGTCGTGGTCGGAACGGTCAAAAGGTCAGATGTACTGAGGCACAATAAAACACGTTTTTCAGGTCAAAACAGCTGTATACTGCACTAAATTACAGTACATAAGTACAAATATTGGCCAAATTTACCAAATTTGGAAACGCCAATCAAATGTTTTAAAGCATAAAATTTCATTTCACCAACCAAACAAACTTAACGGAAATCTTTGAGAGATTAGAAAAAAAATAAAGATATGCTTGAAACCTCCTTTATTTTATAAGACCTCACGTATTTTTAATGAGGTTGACGCTCATTCAACTCTTGAAGAGAAAGTTGTGGTGAAAAAATATGACTCTTAAAAGCTGCTGCTTGAATATTAGTGTTATGGAATGTATCAGAAGACTTAACCGGGAATTTACAACGCTTTGAACAAAAATATCCACAACATGTGCCGTAAGTAAATTTTACTTACATAATGTGAAAAGCCAAGGTAAAAAAATGTTACAAATATGGCCATAATGGCATCCATCTGAATTTTATGGTGTTGCTGTGGCTTTCCAGCAGTGTGGTTTTGAGGATGATATAGGTCTAAAGCGGTTCAGATAGTCTCAGTTATCATCTGATGATACCCACATCAACTCCCACCACATATCAGACCATCACCTGCGTGGTTCGGAAGTCATGTTAAGCCGTTGGTCCTTGTATTTCCATTGGTCATAGGGCTATTAAATTAATGACCCATTCTAAGGAAGAGTCTGCCTTAGTTTGTATAACAGTTTGTAACAAGACTACACCTCATAACTCATTACTACCACTCATCCTTCACCACATATTTGCCTTAAAATACCCTCATGAGAGTGGTCGGCATCTCAAATAGTGATTATCAACAACCCCTAGTTGGGTAATCCAGTTAATTGAGATTCCACTGTGTTTGCCAGGTATGTACTAATGTGTTGTGAACTGGTGAATGTTACAGGTGCTATCCACCTTTGCGTGCGTGTCACTTCTGCTGTGTGTCGTGTGGTCTGTGCGGCGGCAAACACCAGCCAGCTTCGTAGCCTTCCCCCTCCACCTGCCCCACCCCCACCACCTCCACCACCGCCACCACCGAAGGGACTCTAATCTTCCTTGCTCAGGGGAAAATGTAGCGTTTCTTCCGAGTTCTTTGTATATTACTGGTATATTTAAAAAATCAATGTTTATATTTATAAATAGGCGACTGAGAGAGAAAACCGCAGTCTTTGACTACGATAAAGAACTTATTCTTGTAATATAGTGAGAAACACTCTCAGACGGAGTCGGAGTGCGAGAGACATTCCGTGTGTGTCGATATTGTTAACTGTTAATAAATTATCATTTTTTATTGTGTACATTTTTAGTAATGTAAATGTTTAAATACCATCACGTCTCGTTTTTTGTCATCGATTTTAGCTTCATTATTAATAAAATATCATTGTGTTAAGCTTAAATATTTATTATTTATACAAATCATTATATATAGGTTGTACACTTATTTCTAACGTGTTGTTGTACTTATTTAACTCAGCCCTATATCTCGAGAGCAAAGCCTCTTCTTGCTCCAAATCTCAAAAATATGACTTTCTATTTTATAGAACAATTTTGTTATAAACACTTTATAGATAAGATTAAAGACATCTTAAGTTTTGAATTTCAAGATTAACAGTTAAGAAACAAGCTTAAGCCTTGCGATCCATATTCAGCTCTCTTTTTTTTCTGTGAAGAGACATGATGTCTATACTCATTATACAAAACATAATTGTTCGTAAAACAGCTATACAGTAGACTCCTTGTCTGGTCTGGAATGGTTTGGTCGAACACCTCAGTGTGAATGACGTATATTGCATCATCGTCCTATTATCAGACATAAAAACGATTAAGTTTTACCTGTTTTCTCGTGTCTTTGTAGTATGTTAAATTAGATCAGTTCCCAGTTTATGGTAGTATGTTAAATTAGATCAGTTCCCAGTTTATGATTCCGGGCAGATGTAAATTCTTTGTGTCTTAATTACAAACAGAATCGACAGTTTTCAGATTACTTTGGCTGGTTTCCCAAAATGGCCAAACTCGAGGGAGTCTACTTTTGTTTATAGTTAATTTCTTAAAAGACCGCTTGCAATGTTTTTTCGTATAGTGGTGTTTTGGTTTAGAAAGTTGTCCTGAATGGATCTTATAATATCTTGTATAAGGGCTTCAAAAATATTTTTTTGTTTTAAGTGTGTGTGGTGTAATATAGTAAGATGTATTTTATCATTTTATTATACCATGCTAAATTTCTAGGTGGTTTGGAAATTCAATGATTTCATCATGAAATTCATCTTGAGTTCTTCATGAACTCTTGATCTGAGTTTAAGGTAATACTCGCACCTACTACATTTTGATCTGTTTCATTTCTATCCATCTTTAGCCAAACAGATCATTACTCCTAGCTCATGTAGGTCCACCAATTTGAGGGAATAAATTTCTTTCAATAAACAGTAATGAAGGTGCAATGCTCAAGATGGTTTATTTAAATTAAAATAAAATGTCATAGCCAAATTACGTTACATTAAACTTCAAAAATAGAATAAAGAAGTTTAATAAATTTTTATTTCTAGTTTGTGATGCTTGCTCAATCTCTGACTTTGCGGTTTATCTTGCCGTAGACATTAGGGAAGGCCTTGTGACATTGTAGCCGATCCCGAACTCGGTCATACAGGCTGTGATCAAACATCTTGCGGAAATCTTCTTCTGAGCAGTAAGTTCCACTGTACTGCATCTGATGCCTGGGAACATTCAAAAACAAATTAATAGTGCTCAGTACCTGTTGGCCATTTTGTTTTTTTTCTCATAAGAACAATGTAAAAGCAAGCCTTTTATTGAGACACTTCACACCCACAACAAGTTTTATTTGAAAGATGATAATGTACTGCAGTGTCTCCGCTGAACACTTTGATAATGTTATTAGTTTAAACGTAAAAACAAGAAATTTAAATATAACGTTTCTTTATTTTTTGGATTTATTTATTTTATATGGTTTTTACATGGTATGCTTGTTGGTTGATTTTACATGGTTTGATAAATGAGAAAATAGAAATTTGGTTTAGCCACTAAAATATTGAAACATTTTAAAACAAAGTTTATTTCATAAAAACTAGGTGTGAAGTGTCCCAAGAAAAAATTCATGGTTTTTAATATTGCTCTTATGGAACGAAATTCAAGGTCACTATTGCACACTCTTAAAAACTGTACGGTTTAATCGTTTTGTAGAACTCTAAAATTTATTCTGGTTTCCTGAAAGGTTAGTACTTGAGTTGAAAATATTCCAAAGAAGCTTATTTATTGTGCAGTATACTGGACAAATTGAACCACTGCCAGAATCTAGAGGTTTTTGTGCATCGGGTGTCCGAGAAAAAGCCCTTCCTCACCTGCCTTTAAATGGCTGAAATTATTTAGACACGTCTAGAATTACTAAGGGTAGTATCAAGGAGTGGTTTTATCCTCACAAAAGTAGTGGTTGTTAGCGATAAGTCACAGCTTGTTGAAAATATTTTACATTCTAAAAATACAAAACAAACAGTACCATTAAGAAGTTGTCTAATGCCTTAATCAAGATGTTGTTCTAAAACAATCATGTGTTTTGGCTCTGATGGCTGCTACTCTTCCACTTTCAAGATTAAAAAAATCATTCACAGTTTTTGTTTTAGGAAGATTTTACTATAATTCTATTAAACAATTGTTTAATAGAACAAACGTTCATAAACGTTTAAAATCGGTGTTTTTTAAACTCTCATCAACTATAAAATAAATTTTATAGTTTTACTTACCCCTTTTGGCGAATAATGAATTGTTCAATTCTCTTTATGGTTTCTTTGTAATGATAGTTGTCAGTTTTGGGGGTCCCGTAAAGTCCAATGTCAATGTAGAGCTCAGGCTGGTTTGTGTGCGACTGAACAAGCCCTGGTTTGTTAGGGATTACTACTGGGCATAACCACACCGGATAAATCTAGAATATTTATCAAAGAATTATCTGTATGAAATTGAAACAGTTTTCAAGTTTTTTATTCACACCATGACTTAAAAGCCAAAAATCACAAAATAAACAACATTGAAGAAAATATGTAACCCACAACAGAAAACACCACTTACGTTGACTTCTTTGTGGAAATATTTTATAGACTCTTCCAGTTTGTCTACTGGTAGAATCAAGTCTTGGACCACATGATGTTTGTCATACAACTCCTTGATCACTTGGCTTTGAGTCAGCTTGAGAAACGATATCTTGGGAGGCATAGCCCAGCCAAAAGTCCAGCGGAATAGTAAATTGTTGCCAAATGGGACGATGTCCTAAAACATATCAGATCACTTTATTTCCAGTTTAAGTAACTTTGAACGCTTCATTGTTTGAAAGGCTCTTGAAAAGTAAAGTTTGATGGTGAGTTAGCATGATGGAAGATTCCAAATAATGCTATCTCAAAAGGTGTTTTGGGCGTGATTCTTAACTTATCAAGATCAGTCAAATGCAAGTCTTTCCCTTAAGTCTTTCTCATGAATTTAAGAAAAAAAGTCTCAACGTCGAACAGTGGTACCTCCTTCTTTTGTTTGTGAAGTCAATTAAAAATCACAGTCACATTTAGGCCTACAAGTATGTTATGTGTGTGTGTACTAATGTTACTGGTATTGGAAAGTGAAAATAAAACATATATTTTGGATTTTAAGACTGTAAGTTTCAGTTTAGTTGAATTTTATATTTATTTTATCATACAATTTAAGAATTTGTCAGATCCCAACTAGTCCTTAGAACAAGGTTTTACTGTACTTAATATTTAGGGTTCAGAACAATTGATAAGTGAAGAAATGGATTAATGCGCACAACAGCAAAAGTAGTCTACCCCATGTGTGTATGATCCAGGTCGATTGGATCTTCCTGTGACAAAAACCATTCTATCGTTAGCACAAAAGATTCTTTATTTCATAATCCATTTAGTTCGTTGTTAAAGAAACAAAAAATTAAAAACCTAATTTTAAGTATCTACCTTTTCATTTATTCAATTTTAAGATGAATTAGTACCTACCTCCAACTCCCAGAAGAGTGCCTTGGTGTGGCGGTGTACGTAGTCTCTGAGAGGGATGCACTCTTCACCCCTCCCCCTCACCAGGAACTGTTGCACATGTCTGTAAAACCATGGCTTGTACCATCGGCTGATAGTGTTCACCTGTATATAAATGTACAAATCTTTAACATATTTTACATATAAAATACACTAGACAGTGTGACTACAATCTGTTGTTGACAAAGCTCTGCGAGAGCTGGGCCTTTTTTACCTTAAAAATATTCTCCCTAAATTATTACATTATGTTAATTGCAATTTAAGAAAATGAAATAGTCTTAATGTTAAAAAAAATTACTGAGGCTGAGCAATTACTGATGAGGGCGACAAGAATTGAATTATTTATTTCAAAAGTGACGGCGAGATGTTGCCTCTGGCAAAATGGGGGTTGATAAAATGCTGCTGTTGGCTTTAGAAGTCAAAGACTGCAGCTGAAAATAACATAAAGCCAAAAATATGTAAAAAGAGAAAGTGAGATTTTGCTCTTGAAATTGGTGAGGAACAAATGATAATCAGATTAAAAGATTTTACTTCAGGCATGATACATTTGAGAATTTGGGAGTCAAGAGATTGTAGGAGGGTTCTCAAGAGCAACTAAATTAGTATTCCGACTCTGAATTGAGCACAGTTGCTTGAAATGTTGTCAACCATTAGGGAACACAATTTTTATCAGCCATACTTAGAAAATGGATGGAACCAGTTAACCCCAAAATGTGTCCAGGGTTCTTTTCAATTTATTATTAGGTCCACAAAAGACAGGGCTCTAATTGTACACTCATTAGCTACACACCTTTTTTCTAATATAAGAATTCTGTTATACAGCATTTTATCTAAAAAGGACTTCTGTAGGAAATTTAAATTAGTTTCATTTTTTACTAGATAGAAGGTGTGGAGCAAATTAGTATTTAGTAATGAATGCACCACCTTCAACAACATCATATAGGAAAAACTGGGTTCTAAGTTAAGTAACAGTTGGGAAAGTAGTAAACCAAACTTACAGATACACCAGCTGGTTCTTCCACCATGTTGCCAGTCATGATGACACCTTGGTCCTGACTGAACATGATCCCTTCCACAAACTGATGTTTTGTCACTTCTCTAGAGCGAGCTTCACAGATCTGTGCTGCCTCTTTGAGAGAGTAGACTGGCTCATAGTGCAGCTTTACATATCTGTGCCAATCATGCAACAAGCTTTTCATTTTTAAGATCTTATAGTTCAATGTGATTTTCTTTTAGTAGTGTAGTCATCTTTTATTTGCACTAGAAATGTATAAAAGTGATCAGTTGTTTTGAGGAAAAATTTAACTTAATTGATGGAGATATGATTTAAGGATATTGCAGTCGACTTCTGGAGGTAGTGGTTGTGAATTAGGTTATCATTATCTTCTTTTGGGTGACAACGCGGTTGAAGAACTGAATATTTTTCTAAAGTCAATAGTTTATATTATAAAAAAATATCTCTGAAATATTTTGTAATATTTTTAAAATTATTGAAACAACATTATTGTTTTTACCTTTTAGAAGGTATCAGTTTGAGCTCAACGGCTGTCAAGAAGCCCAAAGTCCCGTAAGACATCGGAATGGAATAGAAAAGGTCTGGATCTTCATCCTGCAACATTGAAATCCACAATTTCAACAGATTGATTTCGGTAGTGCATGGTTTTATTTCTTATGCAAAATATAGTTGGGATGTTCTGTTGAATGTAAGTAATAAGTATTGACTTTTTGAAAACTTATTTTTTATGAAATATTACAAAATTTACAGTTTTTGGAAGAGAGGCATGTCTTGATGTCCTCCCCAATTCAACTTTAAATAACTGCTTAAATCCTGATTTAATGATCTGTTTAAAAAGATGGAAATGCATGACAGTTGGGTGAAATGTACAGGGTTATTCAAAAAGAATGTCCTACTTTCATTCTTCAGTAACTTTTGTAGTATAAGTGCTTCATGTATAATTAATTTTACATATGGTTGTAAAGAAGAAGTTTCAAAATGTTGTTTATAATATATACTGAGAAGTGACTTCCGCATTTAATTACCAACAAGATGGCTGCACATTCAACACAAGGTATTTTGGGTTCTTGAATTTCCAAAAAGCCAGTCAGAACAGCGAGAGTTTCGTCGTAGATTTGTGATTTCCTCGAGAAATTATTTTGTGGGGCTGTGTAAGGATAAAGGATTACATACCCACTCTGACAAAAAATCTAGATGACCTGTGGAACCGTATCAGAGCTGCAGTCAATTCCATAAATCAATGTTAACTTCTTGATCTACGGGAAAAGGGTTTGATCATCGGCTAGATTTTTGCCAAGCAGTCAGGGAAGGACATGGTGAGCATTTTTAGAAGTGTACCAAGGAAAACAAACTTTGAAAAGTGCTCTTTTTAGTAGTATTTAATGTATGTAGGTATATCTAAGTAATAATTAACGAAGGAGAGTTGTTTGAAAGTAGGACATTCTTTTTGAATAACCCTGTATAATTGCTTACCTTAGAGCAAGTAACCAATCTTCCATCAGCCAGTACAAGTTCATAAGATAAGCAGATGTTTTCAAAATATCCGTAAATGTGAGAAGAGGATTCTATTCCCTGGCCCATAATGAGACCACCTAAAATCAAGTTCACATTTTAAAATTGTATGCTTGACTTGACTGTCATTAATTATTAGCTCTTTTCATACTTTAAACTAATTTTAGTCAGTTTTTATGTTGTTTGGTAGAGAATGTATTCAACAATAATTGTCTGATAACAAATTCAATTTTTAAAAATCAATGTTGGTTTGGAGTTGCCAAGAGTCTTAAGTAAACATATTTTGATTAACTATAAAACTTAATATATTAAAATCTATATTGATCCCATTTTGCTGTATTTTATAGAAAAAAGACGTGTGGTAAGACTCGGCTTATACTATACTTACCAACTGTTAAGTCGTCTAGCTCGACAAGAACAGGCAAAGTAAGCCCAAAGGGTTCAAGAAACTTGGACAGCTGACCCATAGTGACTAAGGGCTCAACTTTTACTACCTACAAGAAAAAAGTGCAAAATGTGAACAGGAACACTAGTAATTGGGCTATATGTAGTTAACATGGTATTAATTATTGGCTGAAAACATTTTTACTCTCCTATATCATCTCTACAAAAAAGCTGAATTATAGATTGATCCTTCTTTTAAGTTTTTTTAATTGGAATCCTAAGAGTTGAAACATGAGTTTGGATTTTGTTATTGGCCTCCTTTAAATGGCTAATATATACAGACACTATAACCACAATGAACAAAAGATTGTATTCAACACTACGATAAAACCTTGAAAATCATTGCTAGAGTTTTAGACAAGACCATGTATGTTTAAGGAGTGTGATATTCCGATTCGACGGGTTTTCTATTTACAAAGGCAGTACTACATTTAGCTTATATACTCTTAACAACCTTACATGTCTGTCGAGATTGACTTCCAGTATCTCCTCGAGATCTACTTGGACTTGGAACATGGATTTCTTGTACTGTGGTTCTCGAAGTGTCATCATCTTCCAGCCAGGTCGAGATGTGCACATCAGCACATTCTGTCCAGACTTCTGCCATTCTCTCACCTAACAAGACAAAACAGTTGAGTTCCCAACTTTAGAAAGGTTAATCTTGAATTTGCCATCTTGAAATGGATAAGATTGGCTGATATTCGTGAAACGGAATGAATAAAAGTGGAGTTCAGTTGGCAAGCAGTAAAAGAAGATAACAAATAAAATATGTAGTTTGGTGAAAGATGGATATTTTCTTTTAGATTTAAAAAAAATCAAACAAAGTATTTGAATTGTCATAGCTGTTGTATAACAACCTTAACAACCTAAATTGGGACGGAAATTGCGTTTTCAACTGCTTCGTAACTTTGTGAAACAGAGGTGATTTCTCACTATAAAATAAGTGTCCAATATTATTAGTGTATTAAAAAAATGATAACAAAGGAATTAAAATGCATTGTTATGCATGCAAGTTTTCAAATTTTCCAAATCTTCTCTCTCTTGGAGACCCTCCAAACCCCTCGGCTTATTATTGCTCAACACTTCCTGAAAGTGGCAAAGGTTAGTGTAGTACTGTTTTGTCGGAATTTGGTTTAATGTGAGGTTTAATCCTGTTAAAACTGCAACAAAATTGTGACACAATTATTTTATGGATTGTTTCAGTTTTTAGCCACACTTCTTTGATTCTTTTTTTCTAGAATACCTTTATCATCCTTAATAATTTGTTACATGAAAGTTTTAGATTGTTCAAGGTTATAGCTTATAGTTTATTTGGAATTGTTTTACCTGTCTACTATACAATTAATTTAGATAAAAATATAAGACAAATTTTACCCTATTCGTAAATGACATCTTTTATTTTACATGGTGTTAAAAATTTATTAGCTTAGTTTAGGTACTGTTAGAATTTGGGTAAATTAATATTTAATAACTTTATTTGTAATTTGTATCAAATAATGTATTGCCAAAACAAAACGATTTATGGCAAATTATTTTAATTTGTCCAATACAGTCGTCAATGAGAGTGATAATTAATGGAAAATAGTAGTACGCTTATCAGATTACTTACTTGCTCTTGGATGCACTTTGTTGCTTCCAAATGATTGAGTTTCTTTTCTTCGGCTGTTGCGGAACTGATCACTTTTGATATAAATTTATAGAAGTCATACAGGATTGTACAAGGCAGCAGGAACAAACATACAAACACCCATCTGTAATTAACTAGGCAGTAAGCAAGCAAATTGTTGAACGGTTTGAAAATTGTCATTGTTATACATGGAATAACACTGAATATTTTAAGAGACTTGGACTAATTTTTAATTAGTTGCTTCAAGATTTTAAATTAACACCAATTATTATCAGTTATCACTTATCAGCAGTAATTAGATAATGGAGCTTTACTTAGCTCATAGTCTATGTTTTAATCTCTTTTTTGAAGGGACTATCAGACATACGGTGAACTCTAATCATAGCATAAAGAGTATTATTAAAAAGTAAATTAGTTGTAGTTGATATTAAGGCCAACTTCAAATAAAATGTTTATGTACCTCAAGGAGAATTAAATTAATACAATATTTAAAAATAAATTGTGATAGGTGGGCATCACTTAAAAACAAAAACTTTGCCCAATTAACATTTTACTCAATTGAAACAAAAACTTTATACAAATAGCTATTTACTAAAGATTTCTTGTTTCTTAATTGGGATCTAAAATGTTTTCACCCAAAATCAATGGAGTTTAAACTACTAGTAAGCACAAGTTTCAGTTATATTGTTGAAAGAAAAATTCGAAAGATAACTGAACCTTAAGGAAACCAGGAAAAACTGATAAGTAGTGTTGTATTCATACAATATAATTAAAGTCTTTATTATTGCAATAACAATATTATTATTTTATTTATATCTAAGTACATTTCTTAGATATTTTAAAATAAAAAATAGTACTCCCAATATGTATAGGGTTAGGGGTTTTATGGGTTCAAAATGGCTAACCATTATACAGTAGTAGGTGTGCATCTACTTTATTGACCCAGGTAAGATCAACCCTCTCATTGTTCCCTTGTATGCAAATTACTCAATAGTTTCAGTCAGGTCTGTGTATACCGCATGCTGACGCAGTTCAGCAGATTGATGCTAGAGCGCAGCACTAGTTCTGTCAGGGTCTTGTATGTAGGCTAGCAGACAACGATTTGGCCGGGTATCGTCCTTACAACAGCTCGCAGTGGTAGTAAATTGAATAAATTACGTATAGTTCTAACCCAACACTTTTGACATGTGTATTCTCCTCAAAGAAACCATTTCAGGTATGGTATTTTTCAATTGTTTCTTGCTTAATGTGTTATAATCTACCTGAGATTTTCATTCATATTATTTGATTTAAAATTTTGCAGTTGATAGATCCATGTGACCTACTTTTGTCAGGACACGTGAATTTTATGGAAACGTGATTTAAATGTACTGTATTAAAAAAAATCAAAACATTAAATTTATTAAATACCTATATTAAAAAGTTAATAATTTCTGTCATTTAGACCAAATGTTAATGTTATTATGCTAAAGTTTCTTCATTAAAAATACTGTACCTAAAATACAGGTTTTAATAATAAACCAAATCAGTATAGTACTATTCCTAATTTTTATTTAGTGTTAACGTAGTTAAAATATTATTCCTGATTAGTTAAGGTACAATTATTGTAGCTGTTTAATTCGAATAATTTTTAACAATAACTAATTTTTAGAGATTATTAAATAAGTTATTAATAATCTACAAAGCTATAAATTATACTGGTGGTTAAGATAGTATAATGTGTGTGTTTTTTTTTTCGTAAAAATTAAGTAAGTCATAGAGCTAATATCATTTTTCTTGTTGGTTAAAATGTTTTAAATCAACCTTCAACGATCAATTACTGAGCTAGTGTGAGTCCTCTTAGCCACAGTTATCAGCAGTTCTGCTTTATCTCTGTCCTTCTGCTTTCTCCTCACCCCACCACTCCCACTATCTTCCTTCTCTCTCTCCCCGCGATGGATCGATTGTTGTTGCCATGGAAACCGTTGTTAGGACCCAAGTCTCATTACGTGTCACTTTTCTCTGACTTGATGTTAGCGCCATGTTGCCTTTTATTTATTTCTTTAAATACCCATATTTTTAGATGAAAAAATTAATAAATAAATTAATATTAATTTTGTGTAATGCTATAGCACAATTTAATTTTGTGTAACTTAACAAAATAAGCGTGACATTGCGTCATTGCGGTACAATTTATATCAATCTTAAACCACTCCCGTAATGACGTTAATTTGCTATCTTATTCACCTATGATAACATTATTTCAGTATTGTGCAAACGTGGATGAGAATCATCACGAAAACAGTAAAGTAAATGGTTAACAGAGAAATTTCCGCGGGTTGCAAACAGTTTATGTGGAGGATATGGAGAAGCTGAAAGAGACAGACGAAAAAGATGTGTGAGAGGTCCGTTTCTTCCAACCCACCCCGACTTAGATGGCACTATAGACTAGTTTAATGGGTAACAATAAGGAAACTACTGAAATAATTTGGTGACATATTGGCGACTAACAGAGATAAAATAGAATATGGACCCATGATAATATATATATATATATATAGAGAGCATAAATAGATATATGATGTGGGTTAATTTACATAACAACAGTGAATAATTTACAATAAGTATAAATATAGACTAGATGAAAATATGTAACGATACAATAACATGATGATATATGACAATATAACAAATAATTTAATGACATATATAGTAATAATTTAAAGACATATACAGTAATAATTAATTATAATTATAAACTGTTGTTAAAATAGAAGAAACTGTCTAAAACACGGTATTTTGCATTTGCCCGTCTATATTATGTCTAACAATCTCGAGGAGGTCACAAGACCCCCCAATATACTGAGGGGTTTATTGTAAATTGAAATTCCCACTTTTGAGTCTTGAGGTAAAATTATTTTGCGTTACGTTAAGTGGGCGATTGAGAGAGAATGACACAGCGTTACGCCGCACTTCTTGTGAAAGGGGGGAGGGTAAATTGGCCGTAATAATTATGTGGATGGCTCCTAACTTAAGACCAGAGTGACGTCATAGCTCCAAGCGCGCCTTTGCTATAAAGTAATTAACCCATTTGCTGCGAAAACCTGGACTTAGCAAATAAATTGAGAAGAGTACAGAAGACAACGAAATAAAAAGCTTTAGTAGGTCTTATTCAGATAGTTGGGGTTGTTTGACTTTGAAATAAACGAGTTTGTCTTAAGTATTAAATTTTCTTAACATTTGTCCTTTTTTTGGTGTGCTTTTTTGTAAATTGAGCGGGAAAGCAGAGACACAAAATAAAATGTAATCACAAAGAGCAGACTAGTCCAATTGCTTTTTCCATGGAGAAAAAGTTCGTGTCCATAGAGGTTTGTTGATAATCATCCAATAGGAAGACGCAAAGCAATAGTTAAAACTTTATCCACTGCAAGTGCTGCTGTTGCAGTTTATCTTTGGAAATTCGTACAGTTGCTGTTCCAGTTGCACTGCAAATGAAAGTGTTTTGCGATAATGTTAAATTTGTCAATTCTTTCAAGATTAAAATTGTTGTGCTCATTGATCGTACATAATTATCGGCAACCATCGTAAGTAACCTTACTTTTTGATTATTCAGTTCGGTGGCCTAAAAATCTGTTAACATACTGAAAGTCTTTCTCCTGCTGTAAGCTCTTATGTGTACCCTACATTGTCCTAACTTACTAATAAAATCTTAAATCACTAACCTTGAAAATTAATATTATGTATTGCATTGATTGGGCACTAGACCTATGAATATGGACCAAGTCCAAGCTCACTTCGTTATTGGAAAATGCCATTAGCAGGTAATGTTGAACCTTGAAGTTGATTTTACAAATTTTTTTACCATGCACTGAGACCTAAGGCCTACTTAAAGATTTTCAACTTGTTACATTTGTATACTAGATCTAGGCATGCTGTAGTCGTCATGGTAATCTTTGTCATAAGTTGTATTAGGCTAGGAAGTTAGCTAGAAAAACTATTAGCCTAGTCTAACCCCAGCTGTTCCATTTTTTTAATTGATCAAGCAACGCGAAAATTTAACTTTAAAACTTGGTATCTATTGTGTTTGTTTGTTTCGGCCCCATTTGTCAACTGATTTCCATGAATTGACAGCCCTCAGGCTACATGCAAAGATTTTCAAATTCTACATCCGTTTTAAGATGGTGGCTTTTAGTTCTAAATTAGCAGACAAGTAAATTAAAATACAGTGTTGGCCACTTAATTCCATGACAATTAAATTTCCTGAAACTTAAGTATCTTGACATTTTGTTGTAAAACCATACAATGCCACTTTAATCGCTAAAGAAAAGTCACCTCTTTTTGGAGGTCACGGCCATATATTTAATATTTTAATCAGATAGTAGGTTAGTTAGTTAACTTCAAGGCTCATCAATACAAATATTTTTTCCTAAACTAGCCTCACACTCTCTGCCTGACAAGACATAATACATATGCCTTTTGCATTACTATACTTACAATCTTAAGGTACTGAAGGTGTCATTAACATCAATCTACTCATCATCCTTCTGATGGTCAGTTTCTCGTTTTTTGATCCTAGAGATTCCACTGGTAAATACATTGATTTACCAGTAGTTTGGTAATCTAAGAAGTACATTTTCAAAAATATTTGTTTTTGAATGAAGGTACAGTACAGTCTCTATAATCCGGCCGTTCGCCACTCCAACACGTCCAGTAATCCGGCGCAGTGACCGCGTCATTTAGCTCCTGTTTTCAAGTCTCTACTTGTTTGTAAAGCGTGCGTTATTTATTGCTAATCAATGCTTCCGTTCAGTACAGGCTGTGAGATGTTGCAAAAATGTAATCATGTTACTTTGACATGGATTAAAAGTATGTGATTTTAAAAATATTAAAAGGTGGTGATAAATTAACATTGGCAGATAAAAATTCACGGATATAAGGAAGAAAAAGAGTAAAATTGAATCATTTGTGAAGAGTAATGAATCATCCTCCAACGTAAGAAAGATTATTCCTGGCAAATTGAGTCTTTTTTAGTGAACCTCCACTAATCCGGCATTTCCGCTAATCTGGCGCTTCCGATCCCGAAATAGGGCCGGATTAGTGAGATTGTACTGTATATCATGTTAATGTACCTGCAGGCCTACTGATAGTGACTAGAGATTTTGCAGCTTACAAAACATACTACCAAGTCATATTTATTTCATTAAATTGAAAGATTATTAGAATTTGTTTAATTCAGTGTTAAAACAACTAATTATTTGCATAAGAATTATTCTCAAAATGTGTTTTCAGGTAAATGCTGATGGCTTTGTGGATGCTGGGAGTTCTTCGTTGTCTGCAGACGACATCTCACTTTCAGCTGATCGCTGCAGAGTTGCCTTCATTTAAGTTGCAAGTCAAGACAGTTGGTTAACAGCACAATAGGTGAAATTGAGTTGGTTTGAACCTAGCCAAAATTGAACTTTTCCACATATTCATCTTCAATGGATCTTGATTCTGTTGAAGAAAATATAAACAGTGGTGCAACTTCTAGTTCTATTAATCTCACTACTGAACATTCTATCCTAGAGTTTATAGAGAAAGAAAATAGTGAATACGGCGACGACATTACTTCAGAAGAAATTAAAGAATCAAATGGTGAATGTTTGATGACAGAAGTATGTAATGTAATTGAAGATAACTCTTTGAAGAATGTTATACATCTTGAAGAAACAGAAATTGGTGTTGACAATTCATTCTGCTCATTGAGTAAAGTTGAAAGAGAAGAGCCTCAAAAACTTACTGATTCGGAAGTTGGTGAACCAACGTCTCTAAAAGATGGCAATTCCTTGACAGTAGATATAAATTCGTCCACTAAATATATTCCATCTGTTTTGGTGGATGCCAATTTGCCAGAAAACAATAACAAACTTGTATGTGAGGAAGAATTCAATTCTAAAGAGGACACTAAGGCTTTACCTTCCAAAGAAAGCTCAGTTGTGACATCAATTTTATCACACCTAATTTGTGACTTAAATAAAAATATTGATGTTATCCCAAGTGACAAATTAATGGTAGAAAAAAGTCCAAGTGGCTATGACAAAAAAGAGAGCTTCCCTTCTCTTATTGAAACAAACAAAAAGAGCAACTTAGTAGATGTGATAAAGTCTGAAGAAAGAACTGATTTTGAATCCACCCAAGAAATAACAAAAAGGTCACAAAGCTCATTTTTATTAGAGTCATTAGGAAAGGGAGTTGCTAGTAGTGGCAAAAAAGACCCACACATTTTGGAAACCAACAAAATTAGTGACATTGAAAATTCTGCTGAGATTGAAAAAGTAATTTCATGTGAGGAGAGAGAGAATGAAAGGGAAAAAGAAGAGTCATGCAACAAAAAGCTAAAAGCATGTCCGTCAGATGCTCATGAAGCAACTGTAAGTGACCATTCATCACTCTCTAACAGTAGTTGCTGTCATGAAGATGAAAAAGATAGCTTCATTAAGGGTGAATCTACCTTGAACAGCACAGTTGTCGTTTCTCCTGAAATTGGAAGTGAGCCGAATGTAAAGCCGTATCCTTCAGATGAAAATCCAGTCCAAGGTTTAAACACCAGTGCTTTGAGTCTGACGGAAACCAACACAACTCAGGTTGTCAAGTCACACCTGACATTTCCATACGACCACGAGACATATTTCACCATTTGTCCTGTGCCGACAACCAGTTGTCATTCATCGTTCTATTCAAACTGTCAACTGAAGACTTCCTTGTATGACCCATACAACCTATGTACTTCAAAAAAGTACAATTTTGATCCAAGTGACGATATTGCCCAGCGTCTGAGTGCGAGTGAAAATAGTTTCGGTTCGAAAAGTATCTACACTTTAGCTTCTTGTTCAACAGATCGTAAAGTTCAGTTAACTTGTGGTTCGGAATACGGTGGTGAAATAAATCATTTAGAACAATTGAGTTCATTGTCTTACAACCCTACATCATCACCACTGAGCTTCCCAACCTGCAACTCAAGTGTAAAATATTTCCAGGAAAACAAAATTTTACGATTTGCCTGTGATAAAAACATAGCAATGGGCTCAAAATTCAGTGAGTGTTGTCTATGAAGACAACATTTCTGGGGCCATCCAATGGCTCTTGCTTTGAAAGCAAAGAAGACACATTTTTGAGTGAGTTTCCTCCGGATAGATCTGACGGAAGTGATTCTGGACTAGGTTCGGAAATTGTGGACGAGCGAATAAATGTAAAAAGTGAGTCACTCAGTTCCGATGAATTAGACAGCAATGCAGTAGTTAAAAGTTCGTCTGGTGTGAAAGATCTACTTGGTGTGCCGTCTACCAGCAAACAACATCGTGTTATCAAGAGCAGCCTCAAGAGGTCTTCATTAGAAGACTCCTCTGAATCAAAGCCCAAGAGGATTAAGAGATCGATTGAGTTTGAAAATGTCTCAATATTTTACTTCCCGAGAACTCAAGGCTTCGTTTGCGTCCCTTCTCAGGTAAGAATATTAGTTTGACTGTCTCTTTGTTAGACTCAGGAGTGGCAATCACAAACTATTCAAGCTAAAAACTATTATGACATTGTTTTCTGATTTGATTGCTGTTTTGATTTGTGGGAAGTATCCAGCTTGAAAAAGTGAACTGGTAAGATTTTGTGTAACAGTAGGTTTGGTCAGTTAAGATTTTTGCCAATCTTGCTGTAGATATAGATAGTCAACTACTATTTTTTTGTAATTCTGAGGAGTATTTTTTGTTTGTTTTTATTTCTTAACTAATTTTTGTCTTGTTTAAAAAAGTGTTTTACTTTTAAAACTTATACATATCTAAATTAAGCAATAAGTTGTCATCGCTCAAAAGAGTCGGGTTTAAATTATTTACCAATTATTTAAAATTTCTGGCTACAAAATAATAAAATCCGTGCTCATCTATTGATTGCCTAAAATGTATTCTCCCATTTTTCTGTTAGTTGAATTGACTACTCAGCACTGTTCAGTGTAGTCTACATGATGATTAAAGTTTTGAACGTATAGGGAGGCTCCACTCTGGGCATGTCGTGGACACACTCGCACGCACAGACGCTGACGCTGAGTGAGCATGCTGCAGAGCAGCGCAGACTGCACAGGCACCTGGTAGCACAGCTGACCGCTTCCCCCGGCCACACCGGAGACACATCCTCAAGTGACTCTGACACGGACGAGCAGCCCAGCGAGTCTGAACCCGATGCCAACTACTATTTCCTACAGGTACGACCTTTCTCGGTTCTTTATTGCAAATTTGTAGACGTAAAATTAATACTAGTAATGGGTTGAATCCATAAAAACGTCAAATCCAAATCTAGCTAATCAAATCTCATTTTGCACTACAAAATGTCTGTTAGTGGACAATCAAACAGAATTATTGAGTTTGAGTCAAGAATTATAATTCCCAGGACACTAAAAATCCAAAAATAAAAATAACTAGACCGTAGTAAAGACTGTGTTATAAAACTTAATACCATAATAAGTAATTATTTCCTACCAAAGGTAACATAGATACTTTAAGTATAAGTAACTTAAGTTGTAGATAAATTTAGTTAATTTATATTAGAACCCTCCTAACTTTGTCTTTTTAAACAAGACAAACTTTACCTTGTACATTTTAATCACTAATGCACCTCTCACAACACCCAAAATAAAAATAGAAATAAACTAAGAGAGTAAAATGTAAAACTTGTTTCGAGTTGGTATCACACGCTATTCCAGAGCTCATCACTATGGTAGCATTGTTTTGATCCCTGAAGTTACCACTAGCAATTTCTAAATGGACTTAGGGGGAACGCTAAGTAAAGGTCAAGGTTGAGTTATAAAGAGGACTTTGTAGGCCTAGTCCTAACTTTACAAAAAAATCTTACCTTTTGAAATGTTAAACTATCTTGGGTATAACTTACATCTTACTTCTATTAGGGCAAAATTGGGTTGATCCAGAAAAGTGTCACAATTGGTAAAGGTGAAGTATTCAATTGGGTTTTGAGTACACAAAATTGTTTCCCCAAAAAATTTTACAGACAATCAAAGAATTTTCATGTTGGAAGTTTAACATCACTCTTTTCATATACCAATGCCTTTCTTTTTTTTAAAGCAGCCCCTTTACAATAAAGAATATTTAATATTTTAAACATTAAGTAACATCTTACATCTTGGCTTGGCATTGCCAAAATATTACTTCATTTTCAAGATTATCTGTTGTCCAAGTCTTTCCGCCCAAACATAGCTTTAGCATAATGGAGTATTTGATATTGCACTTACATCATGAAAAGTGCCCTCTTTTTGTCTTGACAAAGGCCTCAGTAGGGCTGAAAATTTCACAGTTTTGGTTCTCTTATGTGTTTTTACTTTATCCAAGGCCACCTAACAAACTATAGACATATAAACTATAGGATTTTCTTACCTGCTCTCCTTTCTATTCCTTTTAGGTAGCATTTTTGTACAGTCTCTAAAATTCTTCAGTAAAATAATGCATACCTTAAAAGTTGTTAGTAAAGTTGTAAGTAGTTAATATTTCAATTTGGCGCCACTGCTTTTAAAGGTAGAATAGTGATGCATGTTTGTACAACAACCAAACTTGCCAAGGTAAAGAATCAACCAGGTGCGAAGCTACCAGCATAGGTGCATTTGCAATATTGATGGTGGGGGTCTGTATAGGCCCAGGTGTCCTTTCTGGATGATGTCGATATCTATTAAAGTTATTTATTCTCATGTGACTTGGTGGTTACAGCCAGTGCCGACGCGGCAGAGACGAGCGATGCTGCGAGCTGCCGGAGTGCACAAGATAGACTCGGTAGAGAAGGACGAGTGTCGAGATATCCGCAGTTCGCGCGAGTTCTGCGGCTGTGGCTGCAAGGGCTACTGCGACCCAGACACCTGCGCATGTGCACTCGCCGGCATCAAGTGTCAGGTAACATCATGGCTGATTTGTCCAGTCTTTTAATTAATAACAAAAATGTACATACAACTTCTTAACAAAAATCGCAGAGATTCACATGACTAACCTAAAGTGTTTTAAACCCGTCACAGTGAGTTATTACTTCTTTTTCTTGGCACTAGAATGTGTGATTATGTTTATATTATGTATAAAACAATCTTGTCGTACAGTAAATTGGCAACTCAGGAGTTTAGAAAATAGTCTGGAAAAGTTAGGGAATTACATCTTGAAAAAAGTGTGGCAACCCTGCAGATTCCTCGGAAGAAGAGTTTGTTCCTGCAAACTACTATAAATATTAAAAAATTATTCTGCAGAAACTAACAATGAGCTATTGAAGTACCAAACATGGTTTTCTGGTACATTGTTGGATTTGATCACTTTGATTGTAAGGAATAGTGTTTTTTGATGTTGTTTGAGTTACAAACAAACAAAGCATGTGCATCATGAAATTGGGAGAGGTTATTTATTTTGTGTATGCAAAACTATTCATCTAAAGGCACTGAATAGTGAATATAGTATATTTTGTTTGTGGTAATGTTATGAGTGTAGAAGATATTTGCCCATCTTCCAAAAATGTTAGGGACCACATATTAATCATTAAGCTGCCACTACATTTTCCACTATATTACAGGAGTCAAAGTACAACATACACCAGAGTATAGAAAATAATGCAACTGATATCTTATTTTGCACCGGCTGAAGTAACTGTCTCTCCTAGAAATAGCCAAATGGAGAGACTGATCGGCAGCTTATTTCTTGTACTGTGACAATCAATGTAATAGTCACCTGTTGCTTTGTATTTTAAAGTTTCTGTGGTTCATTATTGAACATTTGTGATCTTATCGATTTCTCATTGGTCCTAGAAATGAGAAAAGTCCCTTTTTTTCTTGCTGTACAATGTGGCTATTACATAATTTTTCTGATCACAAACTGTTACAAGATGTGTCATAGAAATATTAAACTTTATATCTGTGTGTAGGTTGACCGGCTGAGTTTCCCTTGCGGGTGTTCTCGGGACGGGTGTGGCAACGCCAGCGGGAGGATAGAGTTCAACCCGGTGCGAGTGAGGACGCACTTTATCCACACACTCATGAGACTGGAGCTGGAGCAAAAGCAGCAACAAGAGGAAGAGGAGGCAAGGCGCAGAAGACTCAGCGGGTACACTTACCCAGCATACCCTCCGTACAACACAGAGTACCGGTACGGCGTAAGCGGCTATGCGGGGTATATGCCCTCTCACCCTCTCGGTTAGTACCTTTTGTTGTTTGTACGTTTATCCTCATTGGACAGATTGAACAAGAATAACTTCCTAAACCTTTTTAGTGAAAAGATTGTTGAAAAAAAGTTGATACAGTTGAGCTCTTCTAGTTTATTGAGATAATAATGTGGCAGATTGTGTTCATGAAAAGAAAATTGCTACTTACAGTTATTGTCACAATCCAATGTGGTTCTTTAGCACTACGGCCGTTTCAGAGTTAACTCCATCGACAGGTGCAGAATATTGCAGCACTAGCTCAAGATGTTTAGTGCTACAACACTGCACCGGTCAATGGAGTCAACTCCAATAATTAACACTCGTAGTGCTAAAGAAGTACATTGGATTCATGGATTGTAATAGTGACTATAAGTAGCAATTTTCATTCTTCTAGTTTGGTGGCCTCCAGACAGTGATTCAAATCTTTTATTTACAAAATATTTTACAAAATACATAAAGTGTTGTTATGGTTGGCGCTCATATGATCGGCTGATACAACTGAGACTGGACTAAAGGGTGTTTACTGTGCTGCCATAAAAAATTACAAAAAGAACATGTTTAAATTGATATTGGTACCATATTGAAATCATGTAGACTTAAAAATAGAGGAGTTAGATTTTGAATTTCCTATAGCACCTTAATTTGAATCTTTATTTTTTTCCTACTGAAAGCTTTCTAGCAAAAAGCTGAAGGTTGATTGAAGATAGTGTTTAAAGGTTAAACTTGATCTGACCCAATTTGTCTAAATATCTGTAGCGGAGGTGAACTCATTCAATTTCACTTGGCTCGTTACTCGGTTACTGTATTTGTTTTTGATAATCTTGAAAGATATAAATTAAGACTTAAATGAACAAAAATAAAATATTACGAGGTTTACACATTGAGGTCAATCTTTAGTTTTGTTTTCATGCATGAACTTTTCATGTCAGGTGAGGTCACAACTACTTTTTGCTTTCCAGGTCAAAACCACAGTTACGAAGTAAGCCACTCAGAAACAACTGACTTTTCCTCCAGCCTTGGCTTTCAGAGCTACCAACCGTTCACGCCTGCAGCAATAAACTTCCCGCAGGCAGCACTTCCCGGTAACAGTTATTCCACCCCAGAAGTCAAGCTCGAGTCTTTCTCCGAGTTACTGGAGTCCCGATACGGGGAAGTGTCAGCAGAAAGTACGACCCGGTCGCAAGAACAAGTCGCAACTAAAGGTGAAGCAAGTACGGACTTGGTGAAGGTTGAAACGGAAACATCACAAGATAAACCTCTCCAAGCCGCGGATGACGTTCAAAGTGAAAACTTTGGGGAAATTATCAAGAAAACCATGGTCGAAAGCGTAACTGCCTAAAGTGATCTTTTACACTGCTGTAAATTGTTGTCGTTTATACCTAAGCCCGTTTATACAAAGTGTACATAATTAGTTAAACTAGGATTGTTTTCACTTTTATTTATACTTTAGCTTTATAATTTAAAGTTTTTGTTGAGTGAAATGACTGTTCTAATACTTTATTGGTTAGAAGTTTACCATTAGATGCAATAGTTTTTAGTTGTTGAAACCATGTGGCACGATTGTACATTTCGGTTTTGTTTGATTATTGCACTTTTTATGTTTCCTACTGCATGCCCTACACTTTATGTAAATCTCAAGATTTTTCCCGTTATTTTACAAATATATTTTATACTGTAAGTATACAAATTGTTTTAAAATATATTATGTTACAAGTTTTCTTGAATTATTAAATTCTCTAAGTTAAGTAGATTGTATTGTAACATCGTAATAACTTTCAGTATAATCATAGTAGTGTGATATTGTTATGTTAAATATTTACAAATAATAGCATTAAAACTTTATCCTAACTTTTAAGTTTGATGCTTCCCCTTAACCTTTGTATTAAAAGCTTCAATTCCTTTTCTTATTTTTCAACTTGAGTCAAAAGATGAGTCTAGTCAAATTGCCAATATATCTTAAACTTTTGTTTTCACAAATCTTTCTGTGAACAGCCAACACATCTGTGTCTTCAGCCGCGTTAGCTTGCCAATATTGATTATATCATGTTATATTTATGTATCAGAATCTCATTAAAATTTGCATGTGTTTTGAGAAGCTAAGAGGTTGCCAATGGCAGAGTTATACCGACTGGAAAGTTTGTCCGCTATGAGAAGACTGGCTGCTCTTTGTGCAGTTATCCAGCATACATACCACCATCTCTGTTCAACTAGTGAATAGTGTGCTGCAGTAGCATATTACACCGAGGGTTTTTAATTGTTCTAAAGGCGGCAGAAGAAATATAATTTACAGTTTTTAAACTGAAATATCTCGAGAACCATTAACTTTACAAACAAACAAGGATTACTTTTTTTTTCAATTTAATTAGAAACACAACAATACCTTGTTTATTAGGATTTGACCTGGAAAAAGCTGCTTGCGCAAGTTGAAATTACATCAAACGGTATCAAAATTTAAACGGATTTTAGACTACCTGTCGCAACAACTTGTAACTATGACTGGCGAGAGAGCTCGCAGGACAACTTGCGTCTAAGTGTCGGGTAAAATTGCATCTATGTGTTTACAGCATGAGACAAAACTTGCACAAGTTCTGTAGCAAGTTTTCTCGCACGTGTAAACATAGCTTTACAGAAGACCTACAGTCAGTGATTTTGTTTCATTTGCATTTTTATTGTTGTGTATATATTTAGTTAGGCATCGGTTAGTTTGGCCACTTTTCAGTTTGGTCTAGGATCCAGTCGCAAGGTGGCCGAACTTACGGAATCTTCTGTACTGTTGAATTCACTGGATTGGTAATCTTTATAGTGGTGAATATTTTCCAAGTAATTCCATAAGTTCCATTTTGATCTCACCTATAAAAGTCGTTACTTAGAACAATTTTTCCAATGTTGCTAACTATTTTCTATAAAATCCCAAAATTATTAAACAAAAAAATCGTTAAAATATTATTTATTTAAAGTTAGATTAAGGTACACGTTCACATAGAGGCTTGAGACGGTATGAAGTCAGTCGTTTGTATTGATGAGTAGAATGCGCAGCTTGCTCTCTTGTGAGACAAAGATGCAAGCAGCCTCGTTGGTTCCGCCGCAGTAGCCAGAGGATGAGAAGACTGTAAGCAACCTACCGCCCTGCTGAACCTGGAAACCTGACGCTCTCACCTAGGCATGGCAAGATGGTGTAAATATGATTTTACAGTCAGGGGTAAGAAGGGGTTCTGGTGGCCTTCCCCCGAATAAACGTAAAAAATATATACACAATGGTTTCTTTTAATGATTACAACTGGGCTCATTATTTACAGTTTGTGAGTGTTATTATCATGTTTGATGAAATCAAATTATGTTACATATGAGGGTTGTTCCATAAAGACTGAGCCTGGGGTTCCCACGAACTGCTTTGATAAGTCATGACTTCAAGTGTTTCCTATACCTTAGGACCCTATTGTTTACCACCAGTAACTGAATCGGGTTATCTCCACCACAAAGTCATCAGTGCTTTTTGACATCAACTTGAAACGTGCACGCCTCCAACTTTTTATCATGTCAAGTTTATTCAAACAAGGATACGCGGTCACTTTGGTGTTAGCCTCAACAAAACTGCCAATTATGAAGAAATAAAGCAATCTTTGAGGGATGACGCAATATCTTGTGCTTCCTGTGTTTACTGGTAAAAAGATTTTAAGGAGAACAGAGAGGACCCTGAGATGCAGGGAGGAGATAGTGCTCCAGTTACTGCTCTCACTGAAGAAACCAAATCTGCAAACAAAGCTATGGTCATTACCTTTTTTGACCACTATAGGAATGGTGTACACTAATTTAGATCTATGTGGACAGAAAATCAATGGAGAGTACTACAAAAGATTTTGGCTACATTGATGAATGATCACATGTCTCAAAAGCGCCCAGAACGTTGAGGAAAACGGAAACTTGATCATGACAATGCACTTCATCATGTTGCAAACATTGTAAATATTTGGCCAAACGAAACGTAAGGACCGTTCCCTACCCACCTTATTGTTCTGACTTAAGGACACTACGGCAAAAAAGGAACTGAAGGGACGTCGTTTTGACGACGTCCCTTCAGTTTAGGACAGAACAGGATGCATTAAAAGCATTGGAGGGGGTTCGGAAGAACATGTCAAAAGATGGCTTCTCTGACGTTTCCAGGCATGGCAGAGGCGCTGGGATAAGTGCATTTCACTTATTGGAGAGTACATTAAAGGCGAAAAAATTACTATAGGTTAGGATTAATTCATAAACGATTTATAGAACCAGTCTCAGTCTTTATTGATCAACCCTTGTATCAAATCACTTGAAACAAAATATCAATGTAATAGGAGAGTTCTTTTTTGTTACCATTTACAAATGTTTAAAGCTTTTACTCCAAGAAGCATTTTTTTAAAAGTAGCCTCTATTAGAATATAGCTGACACTTAGCTACACATTGAATCCTAGTAAATGTCCTATATCGGGTATAATTCACACCGAAAGTGCCTACTGTGGGGGTTGAACCTCTCCTGAAAAATGGAGTTTTATGCTGTAAAACTGTATTTAATAACTATTATGATCCAATTTCAATTAAACTTGGTATGAATATTTATGACATAATAACCAAAAATCAACAAAATCTGTTAAGTCACCCCAAGATGGTGAAAAAGGATCAATATAAAACATCACAAGTTACATTGTTTTCTTATTATAAATTGTCTTCCCCCTTTCAGTTTTGACCAACAAAGAAATCACTGTAATATTTCAAAGGGTGCTAAATTAAAAAAAAAAAGGCTACACCATACTTAATAGCTTGTTTCCAACGATCTCCACTTATGAGAGATTTGTGTGATTGGGTCCTGTACTTTAGCGTGCCCGTGGGTGGTTGGACCTGGGCGGGTTTGATCCACGCAGTCACCGTTCTCAAACCTAAGAGTTTGGTTGGAAACCATTAAATAATTGTGTTTCCAGTTTGCTTTTAAATAATTCATTCCTGGTTGCAAGATGTTTAATTCAATTATTTTTCATATTCAACTTAACATAATTATATACATGATTTATCTTTTGTTATTAAACTGAAGATGCCTTAGCCGTTGGAAACTAGCTCTTTAAACTAAAACATTGTGAAAAGTTTAAACATGCCCAATTCATTGATACCGTCTAATTTTCACCAAAAATACACTGAAGAAAAATCTTTAATATTGGTTTTACCAGAAATTAATAACGGTATATGCTAAGCCCCTTCCTATTTTCTTTAAAGAAAACTGATTTAATTCCATTTGAACATGTATATTACATAGAATCTGTTAGACTACCATTAAAGGATATATGTTAGTATTTATTCAACAAACCAACACTTTGGCTAATTAATTTTCCTGGCCTAAGATAAATATTCATTTAACCAGCCTATATCACTACCCTCACCTCGTGTGCTCTGATAACGTGACTCAGGTCGTTGCGCTTCAGAAACGTGTCCAGTGCTTCAATGCTGAAGTAGCGCCCGGTCTTGCGAGTTGTGTTCATCGCAAACCCTTCGTTAGCTTCCATCTCCTGGTAAATTGCGGCTGACAACTGGTATCAAGAAAGTTTCAATGCAAATGCGTTGTTTTGAGTGGCAACGTAAATATTACTCAACAAATAAAAATATAATTTTATTAAAGGAAGCTATGTGCTTGTTTATTTTCTCTCATGTCGAGTGCTAGGTAAAATGTTTCCCATTTAATTTTAAAATGCTTAAAAAGTAAGTTTTATTTTTTCAGATTTATAAATTATGTGGTTTGTTAAAAATATTTGAAATAAAACTTTTCTGTGAGCCACAACATACTGTTTTTGTGTTTCAGCCAAAACTTAAATTGTTTTAATGTTTAGTATTGAGAAAAGCGAAATAAAAGATAACATAATAACAGAAATGTTTAACTTTATGACTGGTTTCAATAATTTATGATACCCCAAATAATGTTATTAAAAATTATTTTAAAAACTTAGAATATTTAAAATTGTTTTGTATTTTTCAGTTTCAATTTAATGATTGTTCTAATGTTGAAATCTGTGGTCAAATTTTAATAACACTTAACAGGTGGGATTCTGTCTTATACATTATGACATTCATACTTTTTGGGTCCATCAAAATAATTCTTTAGGAGGAATTCTTTTAAGTTTCTTGCGCAATTCTCTAGTGTTTATTTTAAATGTCTCTTTTCATGTACTAAAATCCAAACTTTTATTTTCAGGGCAGTATTTTCACAAACATAATACATAAGATGATGTGGATATATGATTCTATAATGTCTTATTTTGTAACATCTTTGACTATAATGAAATTATAATTTTTAATAGAAACAGACCTGATCACTCTTGACAGGATCATTCCACATGATGTCCCAGGCAAGAAGGCTTTCTTCTTCTGGCACCACCAGAGGGCAAGGGATGGAGTTGATGTGTTCAATCCTGGGACAGAGCCAAGGAGGGGGAATGCCCCCGTGACAGCAAAATAACTTTGAATCAACCACAGCTGCCAAAGGCATCACATCAAACACTCTGTTTATTGTGTTCCAAATACCATAAAACTGTTCTTCCCCGAATTTCCGAAGACATTCTTGGTAAAACGAAAAGTTTCTTTGAATGGTTCTTATCTCGTGGTTTCCTCGCAGTAAGAACACTTTAGTGGGGTTTTTCACTTTTTGAGCAAATAAATACGCAATGACTTCAACCCCATAGAGCCCTCGGTCAACGTAATCTCCAAGGAACAAAAGACAGCAAGGTGATAACGAGAGTCCAAGACTCCATAAAACCTGTTCATACACGCTGAGATCATGATAATTGCCATGGAGATCTCCTAATATGTAAACAGGGGAGCAAAGTTGTAACATTCTGGGCTCTTTTTCTAATATTTTTTGACAGTTTTCACATACATTTACTAGAAGGTTTATAAATTGGTTCATATCATATGTCCCCCAAGATAGAGGCTTTTTTTGGACTTTGGATGATGCTGGAGAACCATTAGCAAAGTACTGAAGTGCTTTAAGAAGTTCATTAACTGGATTCTTTTCATTGTAATAGAGTAAGGAAGTAAATCTTATGAACCGCTCGTGATTCCCCATAGATATGGACTTTCCTTGTGTCACTCTATCAACTGGCTTTACATCTTCGATCATTCCAGCTCGAGAAAGCTTAATTGCATGAGTTCCAATTTCAAATTCTTTATTTGCAAACCTATTGTCCCACTTTCCATAACCATCAACATAAAGAGATGTTTTGTGAGTCATTTCCCCCCATGGAAGAGCGAGAGGGAAGAATCCCTTTTTGCTTGTGTTTGGTTGAGTGATTGTTGGTTGCTGTGCAGAATCATTGTCGGTATCATAGTTGGAGATTGCCGGAATTATCTTGAGGACACTAATTTTTGATCGAAATAAGGTGGATGTGCCTCTGAATTTCAAGTCACCAACTTTTTTTACAAAAGTATTAAATGATAAACGTAATTTTGGACCCAATGCCAGTTCAGCTACTGTTTTTTCAAAGTCTTTAGGACTTTGACCTTTTGCAACTGCAATAGCTGCAACTAGGGCTCTCAGCTCATTATTGTCCAACACATTATCCTTATTTTTATCAAAGTATCTAAATATATAATCACAGCGAATCTTTCCCGAGCCACTTCCGTGAGGAGTTTCGGGTTCAGTAGCAGCTAAAAACATAAGAAATTCTTTAAATGTCAAACCTCCACGAGAACTTTCATCTGCACATCTGAACAGCCCCGGCCACTCCTCTTTTTTCCAACCAAGCTCTACCATAAATTTTTCAAACTCATTTTTATTCATCAAGATATTAGGAAATGTGCGCAGCAAAAATTCATTGTAAATCTTTTTCTGTTCGTTTTTGTTGAGGCGAGCAACTTTGAGAAGTTGTTCTTGTTGTGTGAGGCCTGTCTCAGTGTCTGTGATGATGTGTTTTTCAAGCACCTCGTTGAGTAAATCAAAACCTTCTTTGACGGTCTCAGGATCGGTTGTGATTGGATAGAAGTTGTTTGGTTGTAGCGAGTGAGTTACGTACTCAAACACTTCTGGACTGCTCAGCTGATTTGATATGCTCATCTGATGCACTTGTTCTAAAGTGTACCACTTGCCTCGACTTTGCAGTTTTATCATCTTCTTCTCACTCATTGGACACTTGACTCTATAGATAACATGACACACTGTGCCACCGTCTGGCAACCAAAACCTGGTCACCCTTATCACTGACGACTCCTTACCACTCAGTTCAGGAATTGTGCCAATCAACTTTTTTAGAGTGAATCTCCAACTACTTTGTGTGACAGTCATGGAGGGAAGATAGGCAATGTTTTCTTCGGTTTGATAATTTAAAAGAACTGTCACATCTTCCCTGCAGATGACACAAATGGACACCATGTCCTCTTTGATATTTCGAAGAAAAACTTTACTCATTGCAGTAAAACTCAGTCAATGTTAATTTAAATGTTTTGTCGATGTTTTCAACTAGTAATCGTAATGGTAGTAAGGTACTAAAATTTTGTACATCATTTTCTGGTGTGGTGAATGAACATGAAAACCAATTTCCTTGTGGAAATTTGATAAAGTAAAAACATTGTGGTTATATAAACATTAAAAAAAAAAAACAGGTGGTTTTACCTTCTCAACTGATAATATTATTTTACAAATAATGTACAAATAGTATTCTTAATATTGTTAATAATAACAAAGTAAAAGTTTAATGGTATATTTAATGAAATTTAGGATATTACCTTCAGCAATTACTAATGTGATATCGAATTTATTTGCTAGGCAAGTTTGACTACCTCTAAGCTATATGGACTCCTAAGAAATTGACTGCTTTTCACAACAATTTTTTTGTTCTTATTATGATCGTAATGGAAGCTGCTAATGCTCTCTAGAAAAACTTTCTCTAAAGCTTCGGTTTCATAGGAAAGTGGAGAACAATTTTTTAATAGCTGTAATTTGCCCCCGTTTTATTTTGTTTATAATGCAATCATATGGGAGGGACCACTATACTCTAGGAAACTCTAGCAAACGTTCATTGTTGTATTACGACCACAATATAGTGGTCACCATTTCTAAAAACTTAGCTATAGGATTACATTGTAAAAATATCACCGTAATATTATGGCAATAATTATAGTGGTTACCCCTTCTTTAGCTATGGTATCCTAGGAAACGGAGAATGCTGTATTCTGGCCATATGACTGCAGTAAAGAAGTCAACAACATTCTTTGTATTTTGTAAAATAATTATACCGTAAATCAAGTAATTGAATTTGATATTTTGTTTTCAATGTTATCATATGAGAGTGTTTACCTTATGCTTTCCCAAGAAACTATAGCTTTAAGCTATGGTTTCCTAGAAAAAAGTTCACCGCTAAATTACGGCCGTTATTGTAGCCGTAGGTGAACGTAACGGTGACGGTGGACGTAACACAATATTTAAACAGATGTAGACAAAAACAACTTTTGAGTTTTGACATGTTGTTTTTTTTTAGTTGTCAAAGTTTATTTACGTATATAGTTAATGGACAAGCTACACTTTTGTTTACAAAACCAAATGTGTCACGAGGTAAAAAGTCAGAATTTTGACATTTTTTCTCGAAGGAGAAATATTTGAGAAAAAAGTTCTGTCTGACATATTTTTATCTCAGAGGTAAAGAAAATTTTTCTTGATTGTTTTAGTGGCCCTTCAGGGACATCGTACCACAGCGAGGTCAAAACGTTTAACAGTACCGGCATTGACTTTAAATTTAAAATCAATGGTACCGGTAACTATATTCCAACTGTGACGCGGTATAAACGGGGATCCTTAGATCTTAAAGACCTAAGGCTTTTACATTCAATTTAATTTCAACATTTTCTCCATAAGGTATTTGCATTGACTTTAAATATACATTTAAAATCAATGCTTCAGTCAATAACAGAAAAATATCCTTTGTCAAAACAGAAGAAAAAGAATCTAAGTTGTCATCCTTGTGATAACAAGGTTATGTAATATTTGAATCTAACCATTTGATCAAGTTTCCAGATTTACGGTTTAGTACTACTAGTGCAATTCCATCGTTGTTTGAATCACAGACGAACATTTTATTGATCGAGATTCAGGATAAAGTTTTCTAAGAAGCTGTTTATCAGACAATTAGAACGATCTCACAAACTGCCAAATTTCAGTAAAGGGATACTTCAAAGCTACTTGAATTCATGTTTGTGTTTGCTCCATACAAAATGCGTTTTCTTAGAATGATTAGTCGAAAAATGGATAGTTACAAGAAAAGGACTGTTGAAGGTATTGAAGTAATTTGGGAAAGTGCTTTTAAAGGGGGAATGTTTGGACTGATTGTAGCAACTATAGTGTGGATATCAATTTTTCTTTATGTTGTATTTTATTATTTATACATGCCTTCATTGTCACACACAAGACCAGTTCATCTACAATTCACGTAAGTCAAAACTTGAAGTTAAAGCTATAAAACCAATGAAAATAATTGTCACCCTCGCACCCTAGCCTGCTGCTAGATCTACGGCAACAGCTGTATGAGGCTAAAACTCTCTAAATTCATTATCGTTGTCCATTTAGTTCTACCTAGACCTGAGTGCTATATTACAGAAGCGACCTAAACCAACTATGACTAATCTATCCAACAGTTGCAATAACAAAAATCGAGCACTATGTTTCCTTGCCATTCCTAGTTGATTTTGCTGGTTAACGAACTTGACCGAGATATTTACAAAAAGAACATGTGTAGGCTACCTAGTCTGGTGAAAATCGGACAAAAATGTGAACTGCAAAGATGATACACATACATAAAAAGTGTGAAAAATGCTCAAAACGTGTTCTGGGGGTCAGGATTGGTGCTCATCTCACGATCCCGGGCCTGGGTTTTACCATGCTGTCGGCATGAGTATCTCATTTTTCCAAAGGAAATTCAATAATAAAATATTGTAATTGCAATTTGTGTTGCTTGTAGATGCTAGCCTTGCTAGAGAAAGGTCTCGCAAATTAGTTATTTAAAATATTGGCTTTTGTATTTTATTTTAAAAATTGTACAAGTCTACATAAAATATTGGTTTATTTTCAGACCCTGTGAATCTGAAAAAGGAGTGTGTAGCTTCCCCTCAGCTCATGTTCAACTCACTAAAAGGCAACAGTTGCTGATGATTGGACAAAGATACAAAATATTTTTGCATCTGGAAATGCCAGAATCGCCTGCAAATGTAGATCTGGGTAAGACGTAACAGATTACTTAATTTCAGCCCAAATGTAGTTTATGATTTATTCAACCAAAACAGCCAGGCTGTTGTGAAAAAAACTTATAAGAACAATTGTTGTTAACATTTTAGCAGTGTTCAACTTTTTCTTGAAATGTGGTTGATTGTGTTGGCAGGAATGTTCATGGTGTGTGCAAGGATGGTGGATAAAGACGGGATTCTGGCGTCAAACTCGTGCCGTTCCACAATGCTACATTACCGAAGCCTGCTCCTGAAGTTGCTGTTAACCTGTGTTAATTCTCCATTTCTGATTTTCGGTTCTAGAGAAGAGAAACAGACTATCTCAGTCGAGCTATATTCTGATTTTGAAGAATATCAGGTAGGCTGCTAATTTTAATCTTCATATCAACATCAATTGCACCGGATTGTGCCAAGTTCCATGTTGGGTCAAATTGAACAATGGTCTCTGCTGTCATGCACTCCTGGCTGATGTCCGTTCTATGCCTTTATTGTTTTTTAGAGTGATCAGAAAGACCTTTGGACTGCACTGTCCGTTATTCTCCAGTAGTGAGTCTCATGTGAAACTCTACCAGTTCCCAGTTATTTTTTGTACACATCCTTGTAAAGACCTTAATGAAGACCTTAATTTATTAAATGTGTAAAACATTTTAAAGATTAACACAACTTATTAAGAAAATCTGAACACCACTCATAGAATATGGTATTAGAATATAGAAACATTTAATTTCAAATCTTTAAAGTCTGTGCAAGTTTTTGTCATGTCATTTTCTAATTTAACTCTTTTTTAGATATTCAAAACCAACAGCTCTAAAGTGTATGTCTGGTTTGCAGAGTCACCAAGTGACAGACGTCTACATAGAAGTGCAGTCGCGATTCGTAGAGCTGTATTCGGCCACGATGCACATACAAGCCCATCTCTCCGGGCTACGGTATCTGATGTATAACTGGCCTCTGCTTTCTGCCCTGGTCGGCATCTTTTCCAACCTCTTTGTCATCGCCTTCATATCTTCACTGTCTTGGTACCACCTCTACCTCCAGAATGAATATGGTAATTGTGCCTGAAAGATTTACATCATATTTTTATTGTGGTTTTAAAATTTGTTGCCTGAAGTGAAGTTCAGGTGGGGCCTATGTTTTAATTCTTTGTGTGAGATGCTTGCTTAGCGGTCTGGAGGGAAGAGTGGGAATAGCCAAGCAAACTATAGGCTAATATTTTGTGTGGGTAATTGGTTGTGTCTACTCAGTTGTTGTTTGACTTAAAATTCCTTATTGAACTCACTTACATGTAAATAAACAAGCCATCAAAAAGGAATAGAAAGGAGAGCAGGCTCACCTGGATAAAGTAGAAACATACAAAAGAACACAGACTCAAATTCTCAGCCCTACTAGGGTCTTTGTCAAGACAAAAGAAATAACTTAAAAGAGTAAGGCCTAGTGCCCTATTTCCTAAATCTAATAAATAAGTAAACGTTTGTAGTATTAATCATTACTACGAATAAAAACCAACCAATAAAACAAAATGGGCTCAAAGTTCAAATGTTACTAGCTTTACCGTTGTGACAAGAGAATCTACTTGACCTTCTGTGAGTGAGACAGGAGTTTTACCACATAGGTAACTCGCTAGGCTGCCTTGTTTATCCCCACTAAGGCGGGAACTCAACCAAAAGAGATGGAAACTCATCCAAAAGTTGTATTTAGTGTGATTATTTTGCAAACCAGGGTAATGTAAAATGTTCTGTCTCTTTTCAGGGAGGAACATGATGATCGACTTTGTGAAACAAACAACCAAATCTCTCAAGAGAAGAAAAGAAACGGGGAATGATGATTATGTTGAAGGTAAGAATGAAGAACTGACTTCATTGAATAATGAAGTTAATGTTCAGTGCCAGGTGAATTTGTATTATCTGTTCTTTTAATGTATAGTAAGGAACCAATTATAAGTTTAAAAATATACTTTTGTTCGTCAACATTACCCACCATTTCCATGCTACTTTATGTACATACTAGCTAAGAGTACCCGCACTTCCCCTCGGGGCTTTGTTAACATAGCTGTTGGCTCAACATGAGCCTGTTTCTTCACACTGAAGGAAGCTTTCCGTCTTTCCGAGCAAACTGTTGAAGATATAACAAAAATGCTCAGAACCATTTTTGTTGAGGATTAAAATTTAAAGCTCGTATGGGCTGTAAAACTTAAATATATTTACAAAATGGGACGGTTTTAAGTCTAATAGATTTATATATATATATCTATTAAAATTTCATATTACAGTATTGGGCTTATACATTTTAACATGTATTGAGGTCTTATCAATGACCGCCATCTTAAAAATAATAAAATGATCAAACATGTTAATAGCCTGTGTGTTGGCCAGGTATATAAGCCAATTTTACATGCCTGTAAAATTGCATTAAAATTGGTCCAGTGGTATTTGCATGATTGAGAAACAGACACACACACACCATCTAATTTTTATATATTATTATAGAGTATTGATTGGTCTTCGAGTATATTTTATTTTAAACACCAGTATTAACCAAAACTATAAAGTTCCGCTAAAACACCTAATATTAAGTAAATATAAATATCAGTATTGCATTTGTGCATATCTTAAAATTGTGAAACAGAGACTGTCTATATGGTGTGCTTATGTGATACACCATTTGATCTCAAATCCACCAATCTCAAATTTACTTTTCATACTAATACAGTTGTTTTCGATTGTTCTATTTTTGAATTCATTCGGAACTACATTAAGATCAAAGATTTTTTCCTTGAGGGCTAAGATTGCTATTAGCCCTCAAACTTGCAGGGTTTTGCCGACATTTGTACTATCAGTTCTACTATCAGAGTTGTTACCATACCTCCTTATCGTCCTGTGACGCAATATTTGGCACATTCTGTCCCGGCAAGTTTTGTATTACACATGAGTAGGGCTTAGGTTTTATATTTGAGTATTTTAGCTCCAAAAGTAGCGGAGGAAGGATAATCGCTTTGGTTGTAATGCCCGTATGCTAAAAAAAAAAAAACGTAGCTACTTCTCAAACTACAAAAAAGTGCCAAAGTATTGTGCTAATTTTGTCACGCTACTACCTAACTCTGACACAATATAGTGGATTTAATTTGATATTGAAAACTCAACCACATTTACAATATGAACTAACAAGTTGATGTGATGATGTTGGCAGAACTGGATCCCATTAGGGAAGAGAAGCTGGAGGAGAGCGGAAGCGGGAGTGAAGATTCAGAGCCGAAACTGGATTGGTTCAAACCAGCCACTTCCGAACAGCTCAGTTCTTACTTGGAGTCAGAAGACTGATATGGTGTGTAACATGACCAAACATTTAACAAGAACATTTAAGACAACAGTCTCATCAGATTTTAAGCAAAATTTGCTTATAATTCAACTTTTCAGTTTTGCAGTTGCTTCTTTTACGTTAACGTTTATGAAGGGTGCATAAGAAGAAAGGTAACTCAACTATTCTGGAGGGTTTAATGTTTACAGAACTCTTCCTGTATAGAACGTACCGCATATATTTTTTTAAACTATGGATTATTTGCATGTAATTTAAATCATTTTAAAATTTGGGACCGAAGTGGTTGACTTACCTAAAACCCAGAAAAAAGAGGGTAAGTTGAATAAAACACTTAGTGACACTTTTAACCATTATTATAAGAGTTGAACAAGTTATTTCTGGTATGCCGGGCAGGAACCCATTATCCTGTGGATTTAAACTATTTTATGTACTTAAAGAGTAGAAAGGATACAGTTTTAGTAAAGAACTGAATTATAACAGGTTACGTACCTTTCGATTTCGTCAACATTAATCGATGAAGATGGATCATTAACTTTCTTCAAGTTTTGATAATGACTACTTGTTAGTCAAAACTAGTAAACACATATGTTTTACTGAAGGAATTGTTGACGTTGAAAGGTACGTAACCTGTTATAATTCAGATAAATTCCAGGAGGCTAATCATGAATAAATATAAAAAACTGACTTCATGGAGTTCTTGCATCAAGTGACTGAAGATGTTACTCCACAGCAAGACCAAAATATTTCAATCTAATTATTATGATGTTTTGTCGGTGTGAACCGGAAGAACTAGATTATAGTTGTGACACCGTCTGCAAAAGCCTAAGATTTAAGATAAAATAAGTGAAAAAATTTGTTAACCAGTTGAGAAGACCTTAACCAGCTAAAATATCTCACATTTCCGTATTTTGATATATTATTAAATACATCATTTAAGTTTTGTTCCAGAAGATGAACTCGGATTGCTTTAGTCATCTGTACCTGAAAGTTACCACTACCACCGCAGCTACACTGCCGACGGGAAATTTACATCAAAATTAGGTTTTTAATACAAGTGTGATTTACTATTTGATCTCAAATCCACCAATTGACTGTTTATACACATAAATTAAGAAAATAACTATCTCGGTTAATGTAAGTTCAGTTCAAATGTAAAATCTGTTATTATTTATTCATAGTCGTATATCTTTATCAGTTATAAACAAAATATTTTATTTATTTTTATATGGGAATCGTGACCAAAAAAGCAATGCTTGGACTTTTAAAAGTTAACATATAGTTAGGATTAGAAGTATTTTTAACATTTATTACAGATTAGTTCCAAGAAGACTTATTTACTATTAACATTCCAATTTGAATGAATTGTTTTCAAAATATATGAGAAACTTGCTCAATCGGCAAGTTTATTGTTTGTATTTAAAATGTTTACTAGCTTTAAGTATGGGATGTTTTTCAATTGTTACACTCATGTACTAATAATGTGTAATTTTTCACATGTAAAGATCTAGCTAGCAATTTTTTAAAGTTACTTAATCATTTAACAAAACTTGGCTTGATAAGCATTTATAACCTTTTTATGGTTAAGTGGTTAAACCAGGAAAAGAGCAGAGTCAGCTAGCTTAACTGAGAAAAACTATCTGGAGGGGCCAACAAATAGATATACAGAAAGTTTTTCAGGTGAACATTTTATTTAGCTCTTACCAAGGGCTTTTCAGAGCAGATCGACACAAAGTACTTTGTCATATGTTTTGGCAAAGCCCTTAGTAAGGGTGAAATATTTGTGTTAACGCCAAACACTTTTTTAGATAAAACAGCTCTTTGTTCTTGTTTAACCATCTGTTTTAGCCATTTTACACCTACTTAATATTTGTAAATGCTCTCTTGTTGCATTAAACAAATAGCTCTCTTGTTGCATAAATATTTGTAAATACTTTACTTGTTGCTCTCTAAAGGTTACCCTACGCTATCACCATCCTTGTTTATGCCATTTCTCTCTATAAATAATGAAATTCTTGTTTCATTGATATTAAAGCTGGTTTGTATTGTTATTACAGAAAGGTTATCAAATACTGAAGGCATTTCAATTTATACAACTTAAACCAGCACATTGTAATAAATTGCATACTTTTTTAAACAAGTTGTTTTGGCAAAAGATGTAAAGCTAAAAATAAACCTTTTTTGAAACAGTGTAGGGTAGCCTCAACAGAATTTAAAAATCCTGTTTGTAAATACTAGTATAAATTAAGTTATGGTTTGCTAAAAAAGCGGTGACTGCTTTTTATGGTTTTAATGTTAAGGCGTTTTCTTTGTCTTTAATACAATAACAAAGTTACTGATCACATGAACTGGTCACCATTTACTAGAAAAATTGAGTTTGATTATATTGAAAAAAGTTCACCGTTAAATTACGGTTGTAAAATAGCGGTCACCCCTTCCAAGAAACCCAGTTAAACCCTCAGAGCTTTATAATAAATTAAATATTTGTAGTAATATGTTGAATATGGAAATCTTAAATATAATATTGTTATCAATAAATTGTTTATTACTTAAACTCATTGTACATTTTATTTGAACTGAACCATTAGCGGTTTTGCCTAATAGTTTTGTACAACTTACAGTGTGTCTGCCACAGGGAAACTAGGTGAAGTTGGGGAGTGAGTAAATACGTTTGGACTAAATTGGTACAGTACATCAGTCTCTATAATCCGGCCGTTCGCCACTCCGACACGTCCAGTAACCTGGCGCTGTGACCGCGTCAACTAGCTACCTGTTTTTAAGTCTCTACTTGTTTGTAAAGCGTGTGACGTATGTCGTCTGTATTGATTAATTAAGTTCACTGCAGACAGCCAGAGAAGTGTGCATTGTTTATTGCTAATCCGTTCAGTACGGAGATGTCGCAGAGACATAAACATGTTACTTTGACAATAGATAAAAAAGTAACGTTATTTTAAAAATACTAGGAAGTGGTGATAAGCTAGCTACCCTATCGTAGGAACTCAATATCGGCAAATAAAAATTTTGTGACCATAAGGAAAAAAAAGAATGAAATCAAATCATTCTTTAAGAATAATGAAGCATCCTCTAACGTAAGAAAAAATACACTCATGGACAAAATTATGAAACCAACCGATTTTCTTTCAATTATTGCCCCTTTTTCGTTTGAAACTGGAATTGTCTCTAGCAAAGTGTACGTAAATACTAACCAGCTAAACTATTACAAAAACTCAAAATTACACAGGGTGTTCAACAAAAAAGGGGCGATGAAATGAAAGAAAACCATTTGGTTCCATAATTTTGTCCATGAGTGTATTTCCGGCAAATTGAGTCTTTTATAGTGAACCTCCACTAATCCGGCTCTTGCGATCCTGATGTAGGGCCGGATTAGTGAGATCGTACTGTATTACAAAAGTGAGGGCTCCGGGAGCCAGATACTAGAATCACTTGATGGATGTTGGGATAAATGTTAGATTACCAAGCCTGGCTAAAATCATTAGATACTTCAATACTATGTTGGTAACCGGAGAGAAATTCTTTGATGTACCCATAAATCATGAGGAGCAAGAAAGGATGGCTCAGCAAGTTGACTTGATTCTGTGCTTGTCTCCCAAAACAAGGGTTATTTCTCATTTCTCACTCAAACCTCTGGACCTTACAGGTGTTTAAGCTTAACTGTGGGCACAAAGCTGAACCTGGAATCATTCAAATTTTTTACACCCACCCACAGACCATGAAGTCTCTGTCAAACAGGAAACAGTCTCTGTCAAAGAGGAACTGAAACTGCTAGCAGGGTGTCAAATCAACTCTGAAAATAAAATTCACATTTTTTGGGGTTTCATGGTTTGAAAGAAGATCTGAAAGGCTTCTAATGGATATGGGTAAAATATAAAACATTACTGTGGTAGTACCATCAGCCAGGCGAACAAGGGACTCGGGAGTGGGGGATAAGGAGTGGGGGGAGCCTTGTTGGTGCCACCAAGCTCACTTGAGTCTCTAGAACTGGGAATTTGGGTTACAGTAATGCATCACTACTGTTACAATAACACAGTTTGAAGTTATCTGTCGTATAATACCATAATTATTAATCACTAACAATAACAACAAGGAGACAAAAAATGTCAAAGCAAAATTTGTAGTGTCATTATGGTTAACCCAATTGGAAAGAGAATGACCTGGTTTACATGTTGAAAGTTAGGAATTAATGTTTTATAGAGAGGATTAGCTATCAGTTTGGTTCTTGAATCTCTTCTTTGTCCAACGGTTTCTTATCAGTTACATAAATAGATCGGTTGTGACAGAACTTTCATTTATGCATGTGATTACTACAATGGCTCCAAACAATACTTTGTATTCAAACAAGAAGAAAAGTGTATGATATTTTCTAGTTTTATTGTACAATCAGAGAGAGGTTAGTTAGAGTTAAGTATTCTTTAGTTAAGTCCTTTACACCATCACAATACATTATACATAACATTATTGTAATGAAAGACTACAGGATTAATTATGAGAGGTTTGATAAGTTGTAACACATTTTTATTGTTGTTGTGATTAATTTAAATATAATTATTTTGCACATAATAATTCTGCTTGGAGAAGCACTAACAAATATTAACCCTATAATGTCTATAAAAAGAACACTTAGTAATAAACAATTAAATTTTTTGAAAACATTTGATTTTGTAAACAAATTTTGAACATTGCCATTTTGGGCTCCGCTCAACTGGCGATCTGAAAGTGTTAAGATGATTAGTACATTAATAAAAACATATGAAAAATGATTTACACATTTCCGATGTACACAGTTTTGTTGGACCAATGGTAAATTATCTTAATCTTTCCTCTTGCAGACTGTCAAATTGCCATTATTAACAAATTCACATAAACTAAGAGGCCGTACACACAAACATGATAAAATAGATAGCAAGTTTCAATAGGTGCCCTAATGTTGGTTTACCACAGAATTTATCGTCTCTTGCTAACTTAGGCAAACATTTTACTTGTCACTATGCGAACAGCATTTTACAAAAAGTTCTAATATTTAGGAAGTTGCAAAGCGCTCTAATTTCAAATATTTGATTTGTTACACCAAACCCCTGTTGTTGCTGGCTAGATGTGGGTAGGCGTGACAGTGAAGGCTGTGGCCGCGTTAGGCATAGCAGTCAGCAGTTACGTGACGGGTCTGCTGCCCGCATGCCTAGGCCTGGGTGAGCACTGCAGTCAGTCTCTGCTGCTGTCCCTCACACTGTGTTTCGGCGGAGGTGTACTGCTGGCTACCTCGCTGGTGCACATCCTGCCCGAGGCGCGCCAGGCGTTGCCGCTCTGGGCTGACGTCACCTTCTGTGCAGGCTTCACGCTCCTGTACTTCATTGATGAAGTTATCAAGTTTTGTGAGAGTGAGAAGTCCAAGGTTCATTGTCACGTGGAAGGTAAGTTTGATGAGCAATTTGTAGAGTAGTTTAGTAAAATAATGTACTCGTAATTAACAGTTTCACTTCATATTAAAACATGAAAATTGCAAATTGCTCATAGGCACACATAGCAGTGATTTTGAGTGTTAATTTATCGGATATTTATAAAGAATATGTCAAAGTGGAGTTGAAAAAACCTCTTTAGCATGGTTATGAATCACCACTTGTGCTACTTAACTTGTTGTTGTAAGTATAAAATGTTTACAAATGGTGTGCGTTCTAGTTTGAACAGAACTTAATTTAAAAATAGCCCTAGTATATAAAAATAAAACCATTACTGCGGGCAAAAAAAAGAACACTGAATCATGGTTTTCTTAAAAGTTGAAACTATTCACCAAATTAAAATCAAAGCGAAAGTGCAATTAATGGAAATAAGAGTTGGGAGGGAGGGGGTCAGGTGGTGTATAAGTCACACGCATACCGTGCTTAACAGAGTGATTTAGTGCAGCTGTGATGCCCATCGGTGGCAAAATCAGGACCATATTCTGGTTCCAATTTGGGCACTAGGCAGTTTTCCATCCATCTGAAGGTTAATAAGAAGTTTAACCTGATTAAGTAATAAAATTAAGAATGGAATTTTTAAAAAGTTGTTTTGGTTAATGTGTTATATAGCGGAAGGATTACTGAGTGGCACGATTCATCATCAATATCACAGCACCAGCGAAGGCTGTCCTCAACAGGCTGGAAACGGAAACCCTGTAAGATAAAGTTACTGTTCTTTTCTTTCCGTTCTTTTTTTAAAACTATAGTAATCAAAATTTTGTCACTGCAAAAATATAAAATCTGAAATATTCTTTCAATGTTCAAAATTTTGTGACCAAGACATTTGCGACATTTTGGAATTTACTGTCTAAACTCCATTTTCAGGTGAAAGGAAACCTAAAACATAACAAAGAAATTGAGCCAGCCTAAAAGTAATTTGTCTTTAAGCTGACTAGTGACACTCCATGAAACCACATAGTTGTTCAAAAGTTAAAACCCTTATAAATAATAACCTAATTAACAACGAAGAGACATACCTTGATACAAGAAACACGCCAAATAAGTTGTGATACATTTTAAATTTTTAAAGAACTCCACTCATGTTGGGAACCGGGCGCCTGCTTCTGTCAACTTTGTTAAAAGTTGAAGAATTGTTACGCTTTATTTTAACACTTTTTAATCAACAACTTAATTTTATTTTGGCATGAGACTGGTCAGCTTATGATGATAACCTTTTTATTAGCTCATTTTCTTAATCTTTGTGTTATGTTGTAGGTGTTTTTCACCGGAAATCTCTTGCTATTAAAACTAATAAAATGTCACAATAATAATTCAAATCCTTTGAAGCTTAATTCCTTAAATTTTTCTAACCTCAACAGCAAAACTTTAAACAAAGATTTGGGACATTAAAAGTTATTTTTAAATTGATTGTCTTAATTTAACTAGCCACATATTTTCAGTAATTTAACTAAAATTAGTCCTTTGCAGGAAGATGAACATTTTGTTGAAGAGGAAAACCATGAAATCTCTTTGAAAGTACACCAGAAAAAGTCTAACAGAATCGGTTTGCTCCTGGCATTTTCGGTCCATTCGGTCATTGAAGGGCTTGTTATTGGAGTCCAGTCTGTGCCTGCAAAGGTAATTGTTACCACCCAACAACACGTAAAGACGTGTAGGCACACTAGTATAAACAAGTAAAACACATATATGTTGTAAACAGAAAAGAAAAACGAATATCGGAAAACCATAGCACTAGAACCGCCACACACTCACATTACAGTGTAGCAGGAGAACTGGCTTGTTGCATTCGTGGGAAAGAGCTTGATTGGTGAAGTGGTCTCAAAAATATTGTTATTCCGAGTCCTTCACGACAGAGAAAGGCGAGAAAGAGAGTGCTACTAGCGTAGCTTGCAATCAAACAGAATACACAATTTTAATTTGACTTGTTAAAAGTAGTTATAATAGTATAAAATAAATGTAGAATACGGTTGAATAAATAACAGTTTATTAATTTTCAAATTGTTAACCAAACAATTGTCTGCAAAATAACATTTTCACATTGTTTGCAAAAAATACAAACTTTGCACATAATGTAAGTCCTGAAAATTGCAGGATTTGACCCTGTCAATCCCAGGATTGTTGGTACCGAAATCGGTCCGATCCTGGTATCAGAAGCCCAAGTGTTAATTGCCTACAGATGGTGTTGCTGGTGGGAGCAGTGTCCTCACACAAGCTGGTAGTCTCGTTCTGTCTCGGAGCCGAGTTGGCAAGTGACGGACGCTCGATGGCAGCACTCAGTCACTCGGTACTCGTCTACTCTCTCGGTTCTAGCCTCGGTATCGTGCTCGGAGCAGCCATCGACCAGTGGAGAACAGCGGTTACCAGTGTGTCCATCCCAGTCTTGCAGGTAAATACATTTTTTGTATGTGTTTATGTAGTTGAAATAAACTTTTAGATGTTTCAATGTAAGTATACTCCTGATTTGAAAACGCACTAATTTACTGATCATACAACAAAAATCCCATCTTCTAAGTAACAACTAAATGGTGTGACAATAATCCTGACTCTAGACTCCAAAATATAATAATTTAAATGACATCTTTCTCCTCCAAAATGAATCACTTCCTCACCATAACCTCATAACTACTTGCAAGAGTTATCTCGAGTGTTGTACATAACCAGACATTTTAAGCAGAGTCAGAAAAGCCTTAAGGCCTCTGCTACAAACATACTGGTAAGTATTTAGTCAGGCGAGAGTAGTAGTTAACTGTGAATGTCCTATGAGCTATGAGCCTATCTGAGTATATTATTTTATTTTTTAAATTTACCAATTAGACTAAAAGAAAATACGTTCTATGTACAAAGGGTACCTCAACAATAGATAAAAGCAATAACTACAGAGATAATACCGTAATAAAAACAAGTTTTCTAACAAGTTAACATCTGCTTGCAAAAAGCCTTACATCATTTATTATGTTGTCGGGCTAAGGTATAGCAAAGGGAGCTACACCTCAAAATTGGCAAACTAACAACAAAATAAGGGCTATTTCTCTTGTTATCAATAACCCCGACAGCTTGCTCTGTCCTGTTATAGCTCTTTATTTCAGCAATCTTCCACTGCTGCAGTGTTAATGTAGAGTATCGCAGGCACTGGCCGGAGGCTCCCTGCTGTATGTAAAAATGGCGGAGGTGCTGCCGAGGGAGCGTGCACGCTGGGAACATCAACCCTCTCACAGGTCTGCCAGCTTGCTACAACTCTTCAGCTTCATTGTCGGCTTCTCTCTGATCCATTCCTACAGTATTGACAATCTAGTGTGTCGCAGGCACTGGCGGAGGCTCCCTGCTGGCGGAGGTGCTGCCGAGGGAGCTGCACGCTGGGAACATCAACCCTCTCACAGGTCTGCCAGCTTGCTACAACTCTTCAGCTTCACTGATCCATTCCTACAGTATTGACTCGCAGGCAATGTACGTGACTGTGGCGGAGGTGCTCTGGGAACATCAACCCTCTCACAGGTCTGCCGGCTTGCTGCAACTCTTCAGCTTCATGGTCTGCTTCTCTCTGATCCACTCCTACAGTGTTGACAATGTAGTGTGTCGCAGGCACTGGCCGGAGGCTCCCTGCTGTGTGACTGTGGCGGAGGTGCTTGCTGGGAACATCAACCCTCTCACAGGTCTGCCGGCTTGCTGCAACTCTTCAGCTTCATGGTCTGCTTCTCTCTGATCCACTCCTACAGTGTTGACAATGTAGTGTGTCGCAGGCACTGGCCGGAGGCTCCCTGCTGCATGTGACTGTGGAGGTGCTGCCGAGCTGCACGCTGGGAACATCAACCCTCTCACAGGTCTGCCAGCTTGCTACAACTCTTCAGCTTCATTGTCGGCTTCTCTCTGATCCATTCCTACAGTATTGACAATCTAGTGTGTCGCAGGCACTGGCCGGAGGCTCCCTGCTGTACGTGACCGTGGCGGAGGTGCTGCCGAGGGAGCGTGCACGCTGGGAACATCAACCCTCTCACAGGTCTGCCAGCTTGCTACAACTCTTCAGCTTCATTGTCGGCTTCTCTCTGATCCATTCCTACAGTATTGACAATCTAGTGTGTCGCAGGCACTGGCCGGAGGCTCCCTGCTGTACGTGACTGTGGCGGAGGTGCTGCCGAGGGAGCGTGCACGCTGGGAACATCAACCCTCTCACAGGTCTGCCGGCTTGCTGCAACTCTTCAGCTTCATTGTCGGCTTCTCTCTGATCACCACCCTTGTTGTTTATACTACTTAGATTTAGCGTAGAACACAGAAACTTAAAGAAGATTTTTTTGGTTTTTTGAGATAAGTGGACTAATTAGTAAAGGTCAAAAACTTTGCAACCAACAGGGCCAGATTTACAGACAGATTTAATGGTCTATAGGCCTAAAGTGCTAATTTTGAAAGGAAGCATTTTTGAGTTGCAACTTTGCTAGTGAAAGCTTTTATGGTTATATAGACACTTTTACTTTGGTTTTCCACGGATCTCAAGTAACAGAATACAAATAAGTACGATAGAAACTTGATAGTCAGCTTCCATGGTGACTTGATAATATTATAAAAATTACAGAAAAAGAAAGGTATGAAAATATTATGCATTGTTGTAACTAGTAATGATGTAAGCAATCTATGTTACTCAGCAAAATTTGGTTTTTCACTTTATAACACTCGACACCACTCATTGAACAAATGTACTTAGTGGTTCAATACTTCTCTGTGATAAAATCCTACTTATACTGGGTAGTTTGGGAGTCTTATTGTTGAGTTTCTATTTTAAACATTTTATTTCCCAATATACAAAAACATTGTGTTGGTAATAACAAAAAAAAAACAATTAAAACTTATGATTCTCTGCCAATCCTAAAACTGTATCCAGAAAAATGAGTGGTCCATAAATTCCTGTAAACTATAAAACTCGTTGGTGACAAGATAATTTCACCAAAATTATTTTGTATTAGATTCAGAACAAAATAGCCGTAGGGTTGAGCTGGGGTGATAGTTGAAACATAGTAGCAATATTGAAGAGAAGAGAGCTCCAGTTACTATTTTTTTTTAAAGTTGGCACCTAGCATGTACACATCTATGTTACGTCCTGTTAGACTTTTAAAAATAAATATTTAATGAAAGTACTAGGAAGAAGAGGTGGATATTCTAGCCTATCTAGCTCAGAGAGGCGGCTAATTGTTGATTCGTTAGCTTGTAAGGGGAAATCTTAAATCTAGTTCTAGCGACCAAACTTAAAACAACTTGGAAACACAATTAACAAGCAGCAAACGATTTACATAGCCGTGAAATTCAGTGGCAGTGCTTTTTGTAAGTTGGCATTTAACATCTGTGTTTTGAACGTCATATTAGACAGACACTTATGTCGGCTACCTAGTACCACGCATCATGAGTTACTTTGACTAGCCTAACTGTCCTTTCTCTCAAGCTGACAATCTTTACTTTTCACAGCCCTCAAATTTAATACATTCATCCCCAAAATTTGTCAGAACTAAAAGTTTGGGGTCAGAATTGAAAAAATATATGTCAACCACCACTCATTTTATTTTTTTTACTCTCAACATATTCTAAATACCGATCATTTAGAGTAAAGAAGTCCTTAGGAGGGTCTCCAGCCCAGATGCCTTGACCAGAGAAGTGGTAGGGCTTCTCCAGGAAGTAGAGACACAGTTGGAGTTTGAGTTCTGGTGTGATTTGACCGTTTAAGTCGCGGCAATATGCTACTTCTCCTCTCGACTCCAACTTTTGCAGTTCCTTCTCCACTGATTCCCTGTAAACCAGACAGTCAACTTATTCTAATTATTATGTTTTTCAAGAATTAATTAAGAATATTTCTTAATGCACTGTTAAATTTATAGAATTGTTTTTAATTTTTTATTAGGGAATATACAATAAATCTTATTAAATATTTGGATTATAAAACATACACAGCTAAATATCACAGAAGTTTTGAATTTTACAGCAAAGCACCATCTTCTAATGGCAATGTTGAGATAACTTTCTTTATTCCTCTGAGCCTCATTGACACAGCTTTAATTATGCCTAATTTGGTTTCAATCATGACAAAATTTCCTTAGTCACATTGTAGCTTTACTACCATTTAATACTTAGCGTAAGCTATCTTTGTGAGGACCTTTCTGAATTCTTCATGTAGGGTGTACGTATAGAATTCTTGTTGATTGTATTGGTATTGTACAGTAGTATTTAATCCTGATTTGTTTGGAAATGTATCTATCCCCTGTTTGGTGAAAACAACATTTAATTGTACTGATATTACGCTGGGACTCAATGTATGATATTTAAACATTGTAAATAAAGAGGAGGTATTTACTATTAATTCAGTTAAATGTTTTTACAAAATATACAGGAAACATACCAAATAAACTGGTACCAAAATAAAGATGTTGTTTATTTCATGTTGCAACTTTGCGGGACATTTCAAATAGGAGCATAACAAACAAAAAAGTTAAACAAAGTTTTGTTTATTAATAAGACAGAAATCTAGGTATAAAGGTGGAAGTGTCATTCAATTTTGGTTTACTTGATTTTAAAGTTTTCAAATGTGCAACGTGAAATGTGTCTAGCTTATCACGAGTAAGCTAGCTGTTCTTCCTTCACTGAAAGTTCCGGGTCGAGAACCTTTCCTCGCTAAACTTTAAGCAGGAATACATATTTTGTTTAAGGTTTTATTTAGAAGACACTTACTGGGGATACAAGACGAGAGTGAGAGCAGTTTTTAGTTGCTCGTGTGTATAACCTTGTGTTGACAGGAACTCTAAAGTTCTCCATGCGGCTATCAGTGGCACGGAATGGCAGAACGGATTCTTCTTCAACTCCTCTCTAACAAGCTTTCTATCCATTTTAAGATACTTTGACAAGCAGTTGACTAGGTCACTGCCACAACGTCTGTTAACTCCGTTTTTCAGGCGTCTAAATAAACAGATACAGAGATTTCAGGGCTTTTCAATTAAAAAACTACTGAAAAAGTAGAACATTTCAGAGAAAAGTTAGAAAAAAGGGTCCTATCTTGAAGACTAATTTTTCAGCATTTGAAGTTAAAATATCATAACTATGCCTGATTTTCAAAAATTCCCTCTAAACTACCTTATTCTGCAATAAACTCTCAAAAATTGGCCACCTGCCTAAAAAGGTTTAATTTGTAGGGAGTTCCAAATTTTTGGATTTCAACTTTTATCTAGAAATACGAGGGTCGTTAGGAAAGTAGTACCCGTTTTAATCTCTGTGTTGTCTATGTGTTGACAGATGATTCAATCAAAGTCAACTGGTTTTAGCATCTCATTGGTCAGCTGTTTCCTTAATTTCGTTTCAATACAACCCATATTACCGTGTTTGTAAACATACAAAATGGAGAAGAAAATCAATTTTGCCAGTTGTGAATGGAGATCAGTTATTCAATTTCTGAATGTAAAAAACATGCGCCCAAGTGAAATATACCGCAAAATTAAATCTGTGTATAGTGAAGTGATGGACGAGTCAACTGTGCGACATTGGTGCCGAAATTTCAATGAAGGGAGAGGAAATGTTCGCGATGAGGAGCGAAGCGGCAGCCCGAAAGTGTCACCACGGTTATGCTAGTTGAAACTGTTGATGCGTTTGTGCAAAAGGATGGAGAGTGACTTTAGATGAAATTAGTGAAAATTTCCCAAATGTTTCACACACTATCATTTACGAAGTCCTCACAGAACACCTCAAGTACTGTAAAATTTGTGCTAGGTGGGTTCCGCGCATGCTTACCGATAATCACAAATTGAAACAAATGGCTGCAACGCTAAGCTTTTGGAACGCTATTCAGATGATGGAGATGGGTTTCTCAGTCAACCACTTCCGATGGGATGTTCTCGACCATTTTCCGTACAGCCCAGACCTAGCTCCTAGTGACTATCATTTGTTCACAAAACTTAAAGAGTTTTTGGATGGGAAACGTTTTGAGGATGACGACGAAGTCAAACAAACGGTACTGGCTTATTTTAATGGATTGGCGGCAGAAGACTACGACATAGGTTTTCAAAAGCTTGTAACAAGGTATAATAAATGCTAGTATTTGCAAGGAAATTATGTAAAAAAGTAGGTTAAGATATAGAAATGTAAAATACAAAGTGTCGTTAAAAAATTTTGGTTTTTCTTAGTTTTATTGGAAAACGGGTATTATTTTCCGAATGACCCTTGTAGTTGATTTCTTGGAACTCACCAAATACTTATAAGGATGAGCTTGTTCGGTTTCCTCTATGTGTTTGCATATTATTAATCTTTCCTTAGAGCTTTCGCTTTTCAGCCTCAGTATTGAACCAATCATTGCCCTTTCCCTCAGTCTTTGTCCTACGGCCAGGCAAAAGCCAAGTGATGAAGAGTGATTCATTGTGTGTTAACAATTATTCTGATTCTGGCTAATAATCAGGCTTAGGCTAAAAATGTTAAAGGAAATTGTGTGAATCAAAACACACACACAATCTATTTGTGTAACCCTACTTTTACTAGATTTTAATTTGTATAAACGCTAAATAGTTAATTTAACACTTTTGAAGACAAAATGTAGAAGTTCATGTAAATTAACAAAAGAAATTAATACATAAGCTATTTAGGGTTTATACAAATTAAGATCTATAATAAGGCATTTGACATAGTATTTAAATTTATGTTTGTAATGTTTCCTACTGTTACTAGCTTAGATAAAATGAGTAATTATTATGTCAGTTTTAATCTGTCTAAGTTTACTTTAAAAGGGATAGAAAGGAGATTAGGCTCACTTGGATGTAGAAACACATAAGGAAACACCTTTGTCTGCCCTAGTAGAGTTGAAAATTGGACAGTTTGTGTTCTCTTATGTGCTCTCCTTTCTATTCCTTTTTGATGCATATCTTGGCCTGGTGCCCTATCTCCTAAATCTAACCTTCCTGAAAGTGTACTAGTAAATATTTTTTGTCAATTTACCCTTCAAAATCATTTTTGGAGAGTACCAAGTACTTAAAATTGTGAAACTCTTGTTGTGCTTCCCTCAAGAACTCTGAGCGAAGCTTGGCTTCGTTGTACTGGAGCACCAACAACGGGAAGGCATCTATCAAGAAGAGCGGTCTAAAATTGGGTCACTTTTCATCGCCTTCAGCCGTTGACGCACCGTCTCTGGAGAAAGAGCTAAAATATCTGGATTAACATGGTGCCTTTCCAGGTCAATGCCGTATCTCTGAAACAAGATCCAGTTTTAATATTAACCATTTCAAATAGGAATTTTAACATTTCCAACTTTTAACTTAACAACACAATAAGTAGGTGTAATTTGTGTTATCTAGATATAGTTGATTTCTTGGAACTCGTCAACTACTTATACTTGATAAAAATCTTTTATCTTGACTCATTTTTTTGTAATATTTATTTAAAGATTGCAAATAATCAGCATTAAAATTCTCTATTTCACACAAAAATGTGTATAACAAATTGTTCTTCAAAATACCCTATGGGATTATGTTATAGGGTTGTAATCCTTCCCTCAAAAAATTTTCAAGAAAATTTGTCAAAAAAATTTGTGTGAAATGTGACATTTTAAAGCTGATTTCCAGAATCTTTAAATAAGTATTACAAAAAAGGGGTAAAGATAAAAAATTGTTCTTTGCATCATTGAATTTGTATTAAAATTCACTTTCTTTTAAAGTGCACAAAGGGAGGGTTTGCGTTTAAAAATTTTGGGGAGCCCTCCCCCCTGGTTTTTTGGTGTGGGATGGGTGACATAAAGTACGTCAAAACAAATTTTAGAACCCTATAAAAACATTCCCCAAAGGCTTTAAAAAATTGTTTGTTTTCAATTTTTAAGGGGGGTGGGACATTTAAAACCAACCTTGTATGTAGAATGTATAATTATATAATGTATTAATTGGTACAAATGTTCTTTTTGTAAATACTTCGGTCAAATTCGTTAATCAGCAAAATCGAGATACCGAAACCCCTGTATAGAACACCCAAATACTAAAGCGAGGCTGTGAACGGAGCGAATAAGCTTAACAAATTGCAAATGAATCTGGATTCAAACATGGAAGTGGCGTGGCGCTTTAGCGCTTAACTGCGTGTCGGCCTGGTTTTGTATCGCAAATTGTATATTGAACAAAGAACAGCTGTTCATAATTGAATGTGTAACCTCGAGCTCCAGTGGCCAGTGAAATTAAACAACTAAAATTATTTCCTTCTTGTGACGCCAATACATATCTTGTTAGATATTGTAAATAAAGAGCTTCTGGTTTTCAAAGTTCACAATAATGGAAAAATAAGAAATAATTGATTTTTTTAAAATTGGTTAACACATCTATATTTTTACCAATTAAAAAAGAGTATAACAGTTTAACTTTAACATAGGTACATTCAGTAGCGTTTACCTTCAAAATGCCTAAGATTTTCAGTATTGAATCCACAGGTCTTGTAAGCAACATCGGGTAAATCTTGAGGATATGCCGTCTTGTTACACCGCTCATATCTGCTTTGTATCTTATCATCGGCAAGTTTTCCAATGCGTCATAAAATACTGAAGGGCAGTAAAATAACACATTGATGTAATTTTTTATCTGAAAACATTTCGTTAGTAATGATTTGTCCATAGGTTGATATTGCAAACACAATACTATTTAGTATTGACCTTAATTTAGGTCGTTTTTCAAATACCATTTGTGTAACATTGTTACCTTATCACCAAGCAGCATTCTTTGACCAGGAAGTCTGGATAGAAGTTGTCAATTTGAAACAAAAACCATATAAACAATATTTACATAACATATTGGCGGCAGGTGAGATGTTACAAAGCCTAAATGTCTTCAACTAGTCTCAAAAAACTCCTGCAGCGAGTAAAAACTATTATTAAATTATTATTTTAAATAGTTTATTTATAACTTATGTTACAAAACTAATTGTCGACTCTAAATGTAAATTTAAGACATCATTACTTAGTAATTATTAAATGTGACTATGCTCATTTCATGTAATGATTAACGGCAATTAAGAATATGATTATGATATGATTAATTTTGAACTATTATCATTCATCATAATGTGTTTGTACTTTATTTCCATAACATGTAATACTTTATTAAACAAATCAAAATCAGTAACCAATAAAAGAAGGACATAATCTCCCTACAATGATTCTAAATATCATCTTATGCATCTCCTGACTTTTTCATCAACCAATCACGTTAAAACCTCGTCCCCCTTTGTCACGTACTACTCTGCGGTGTGACGTCAAATACCATCTGACTTCTTGTAGCCAAAAGCACGGGTAGAGACGAGGAAGTGGGAAGTGAGGCAGACTTGCAGTGTGTGTCAAGTGTGTCTAAAGGGCACTTACGATCCCACTAAGATCTTGGCGCATTTGGCATCAAAATAGTCCAAAACCGCCAGTGTGTGGGTGATTCCGAGCCGAGCCGATCCAAGACCGTCCGGACTGTCAGCCGTCACTGTCTGCTGCACACGGGCCGAGTGTCAATTTTTAAGTGTGTGGGGCATCACTGTCTGGGACCATCTCTCAAACTACCCCCCTCCCCGTGTTGTAGCAGCTGATAATTATTATTATGTTATTGTTGTTGACTTGAATGAGATGTTTATGTTTTGAGCTAGATCTAATAGAAGTTCTTTTAAAACTAATTTGTATTTGATTCCTCTAAATACAACACCCCGCCATCAAACTAGGACACTTATCATTCCACCCTTGAATTTTCTGAAGAAAAGGGTAGATATTACTAAGGGTAGTTTCAAAAAAGAACTAAGAAAAATTTTCGAAAGTGCAAAAAGTGGTGTATTTGTCGATGAAACATTTGCACCAACGTTGTGGTATTTTGACCTCATCAAATTTACCGTAGAACAGGAGCAACCACAAGGTAGCAAGAGCACTCTGGACGAGGAGAATGTTGAAGACAAAGATAATGTTGTTGAGGTACGTGTGCAAATTTCATACTTTATAACTTTATTTGCTTTTTAATAAGAAGGGTGTCAATTGTATAGTGTGAAGAAACTATAACAAACCCATCAAGTCCAGAAAAAAAACAATTCCGCATAAACCAGATAAAACAACTGACTACCCAAGGTCAGCCTTCTGTAAAGCCTTTTTAAGACAACCTTTGATAAACTAGTTTTGATACAAATATACTAACTTTGAAGCTAAGCAATTGGTTGACAGTTGTTAAACATGATAGACTATAATAATCCATCAGTACAATCTATGCAGAGCTCACATAAAACAAATTAAATAGCTGTTAAAACCATAGTAACCAACCATTATTACTTTTGAATTGCTATCTCCAACATGAACAAAATATGTTCTATAAAGTTTAAAAACCTTTGTGTTATTGTAGGAGTGAGCACTGTATTTACTACCAAGTATACTTTGTGGTACCAGTACTTGAAACGTAGAAACAATTAAGTGAAGATATAAATTATCGGCAAATTTGGGTAAGACATAACATTTGACTTCAAAACACCTGTTTGAGTAATCGTACACAGCTTCCTTGGATTCTTCACATCTTTCTGTTCAAGAGAATTGAACTCGTTTTAGTTCCTGATCAAAGAAGAATAAACTAAAAATCAAATTCTGAAGTTGGACAATTAAACTCACAGGATAAGGAATTTGTAACTATCGATCATAACACCATAAAGTGATTAGTGTACTGTCAACGGAAACTACTTGAACAAAGTTGATATTTTCAATAATTTCATCAGGACAACAGATTGTTTTCTACTAGAACAAGACAGGAAGATTTAATAATCAATTATAGAATATTATTGCTGTTTACTAAAATTATATTAAAAATTACCCTCAAAACTTGCAGTTTTATTTTTAAGTAGACGTATCTGAATAAAAGTAGGGCTTATAAGATAGAGCCAATAATAACAATGGGTTTTAATGACAAATAAACACATTCATTGTATAAAAGGCAAAGTAGAAAATACCTTGAGGAGGATAATGTTCCTCAAATGGAAATGCTGGAGGACTGATGAATACTCCTAACTTCCAAAATGGTTATGGATGATTGAGTGGATTATATTCACCCATTAACCGAATTATTAGCCTTTTTATACTACTCATACTATGCGGCCTTACTTTTGTTGAAGCTCAAATGGCATACTAACTTGCAATGTGTATACCCCTTTAAATTAAAATGGTTGGAAAAAATACAATATGCATAAAGTATTTATTAGTATAATGTAATTTCTCTAAAAAGCATTTCTCACTCACCATTTTTTCTGGAAACCCAAGCTCATTTATCAAGACGTCATAGCACTGCATGACCATTCGAATACTTGACATCCTCATTTCAGGATAGGCTCTAAACTTATATTGAATTTCATCTTCACTTAAGTTCAACTTCCATTTCAAGAAAACTTTCATTGCTAAGACCTGGAAATTGAAGAAATAGAAATATTTATTGACCACTGACAAAAACTTTGCATATAACAAATATATATAACAACACACAAAAAACTAGTAATAATAAAGTATAAGAAATATAAACAAACATAAATGAAAAATATGAAATTAAATAAAATAAAAAAAAAATAAAATAGAGGAAAAAAAAAAGAAGCAAAACAATTAAATTTAGCCTTCACTAGTCCAATCTTCTCTCTCCATATCATCTTGTAAGAACTCATTTAGAGTAGTAAACTTTTCTTACTAAAAATAATTTTAAATTTCTTTTGAATTTCTTCATATTGTCTTTTTTTTAATTTGTTCGGAAGTTTGTTGAATAATTTAGCCATATTGTACTCTGGGAAATGTGTATAAAAGGAGGTGTTATGATTTGGGATTTTCAATTTGAAATTTTGTTGTCTTACTTAATATTTTGTAATTCGATAAAATATGAAAAATTTTGTTTAAAATACATAATACATTCATAAATATAGATTGATGAAAATGTTAATATTTGAAAATCTTGAAATATCGGTTTATGATTGATTTTGTGGTTTTCTGAATATTGTTCGTAATGCAAATTTTTGTAGAATGAAAAATCGTTTGTGTAACTTGGAGTTTCCAAAAAATGACAGCATAATTTAGGTGTGGAAATATTATTCCAAGTATAAGGTAAGCAATGTTTTAATGGTGCTGAAACTTGATAATTTTCTCAATAAAAGATTCCACTTGATAACTTTCTACACTGATCTGATATGTGCTTTGAAATTTAAATTTTCATTCAAAGTAAGTCCTAAGAACTTTTTATTAGTGTTTTCTTGAATTTGATTGTTTTTCATAATACGAGTAATATTGACGTTTTCTATTTTGGTTTTCCTTCTAGGGTGGGAAAACGAGATAAAATGATTTGTCAGAATTTATATTGAATCCATTTTTCCATCCACTGAGCGATGATATTTAAATCAATATATGTTTGTATTTCTAAGATTTCAATGTTTTTATGTGAAAATAAAACTATTGAAGTGTCAGCAAATAGTAGTATTTTGAATTTTCGGTTATAGTTGATAAATCATTCATGAATAATAGAAATAAAGGGGCTAAAATTGATCCTTGTGGAACGCCTGACTTGATAGTTAACTGATCAGATATATAATTTTGAATGTTGTTGGACTCGTCGCGGTAAGCAATTTTAACTCTTTGTACGCATTGGAGAGATACGATTGGAACCATTGTAAGCAGTTGCCTCGAATTCCATATAGCTCTAACTTCTTCAAAAGCAAATTGTGGTTGACACTATCAAAAGCTTTTCGAATATCTAGTAGTACAGCTGTGGAAAGTATGTTAGTATCTAAAGATTTCACAACCTCAGTTATAAATTGAAAAATTGCATCAGTGCATGATTTGGATTTCTGGAAACCATATTGGTTTTGTTCAATTATTTGATGTTTAGTTACAAAAGAGTTGAGACGGGTAAATACTATTTTTTCGAAAACTTTACTAATCGTGGAAAGAATTGATATGGGCCTAAAGTTTGTACATTCAGAAGACTTTGGTTACTCAAAGAGGATTATCACAGACTATTTGAAACAGAGTAAACAGTTGCAAAATTAAATTATTGTCTTGAGACATCATTTGTAGGTTGTCTTTTGAATTCTTGGGTTATGCTAGTAAAAACATTTTTCCGCCTCATATTACAACATTAAGCATCAATATTTCCTCTGACTGCTGTCAACTTACAGACAATTCTATAGGATTCATAGTAGAGCTTGTGGTTGAATGAATCAGCTGCTGTGTTGTTTTAAACGGTGCACGTACCTGCAAATCATCGAGGGATAAATTATCTGTCGTTTCTGAGTCTGAAGGGTACAGTTCTTTCGGCAAGTCAGTGTAACTCAAAATGTTCTTGGTAACATTGATGCTTTCCTTTATCAGCCCATCTCTTTTCAGTCTTATAATGGATTTCTGTATCATTGGGGGGAACCTAAACAAGAGTAACATAACTAATAATACTTTTGTCTCCCCTCTTAAGGGTACATCGACATAAATAGAGATTATTTATATTTCTTTAAAATTGTTAGTCAGATATTAGACAGCAAACTCAGATTCATTGTTTGAACAATTAAAATTTGTTATTGTGTTATAAGTAACACACAAAAATTTGGGAACAAAGTACCAATTTTATGTAAATTCAAAACCAGTTGATGACACTATTTTTAGCAAATTTTGTTTTAATAGGACAATAGTCATTACATTTTTATTTTGTAACAATTTTTAAATTAAATGAAAGATAACTTTTAAAGTTTTAAACTATCTCTATAGTTAAAGTGGATTTATTGCTAAAGATTAGAGTATTTGCACCTAATGAACACTGTAATTGAAACAAAAAAGGAAAAGTACATAAATAAATAAAATTAACCCAGGCTTCAAGCATAGCAAAAGATCCTTAAGGGAAATGGGAATGCATTGGCAAAGGGAATTAGTTGAAAAGCCTTAGTTTAAGATTTTACTGTAAATTCTAATGTTAGCTCAACTGAAACATTTTACCAACAAGTCACAGACCAAAGTTGATCTGGATTTGGACAGAGGCAAGTAAGTTAAATAAGTTTTTGATTATCTTACCTTCGTATCAAGCTCAAATTTACTCTATGAGGGAAAAATCCTGCTTCTTCCAAGTTTTAATCGGTGATCAATACTCCATACAGTAAAGTGTAGAATCTCAGCATTTGAAACAATATCTTCATGTTTGAAGCCAGAGTCCTAACAGAATAGTTTTACAAATTTTCATTAGGAGTTCAACACTTTTACACTTTCTTTGGTTTTGAATTTAAAATAAATATTGTTTGAAATTTTAATTTTCAATGAGTTTTAATGACTTTTCAACACAACTCATAGCAGTAGGCTTTAGGCTCAAAAGTTTTAATGTGGGTCATTAGACTACAGAGTGAATATTACAGTTCAATGTTACACCACCTAAATTTGTAAAATCTTAAGATTACAGTGTTGATACATGTATAAGGCACTAAAGATGGCAAATACAAATTATTGCTGATGTGCTTTTTTTACAAAAAAATTTTTGAAAAGTTGATGTATATACATTTTATTAACGGAAGTTTAAAGCAAAGTCTTACAAACTAAGTAAGGTGGGGTATACAAACATCTTACAAAAAGAATTTGGAGCGTCTGCTTTAAATCCGTTGGTCTTTTAGTAAGTATTTTCCTGTTGATTTTGTCATTCATCATGTCTTTAGTAAAACCTAAAACAGTAATGTGGTTAGTAGGCTACACATAATAATAACAGTGTTTGCGTTGACCAACAAACATACAACATGAATACTTACTTACTTACTTACTTGAATACTTGGTTGCTTCGTCACTGACCGGAAACCCGGATAGACTGCGTCATACTAAAATAATCACAATTAGGATGGCGCGAGTTAGAAAAGTGGCACGTCTAATTCTTTGACTGAGTATATAGGCCTACTCATAAGTTTTGCCCGCACTAAGGTTTTAAAGCTTGTGATGTCCTTGTTTCTGGACGTCTTCGGGTAAGCTGTTGAAGAGTCTGATTCCACTGACTGGGAAGCTCTTCAGGGTCTTGGACAGTCTGCACTGAGGGACATCAAGGTTTCCGCACTCCTGGTGTTATGCTGGTGGACGTCTTGTCTTCTACCGCACATAGAGATGTTCTGGCATTATGTGAATCAGGGAGTTGTAGACATATTGCCCATAGACAGTCAAGATGTTAAGACGTTTAAAGAGAGGTCTATGGGAAAAATCACCTCCCCTGATTACAGAGCATGTTATCACCCTCAGAGCCTCCTTCTGAGCAGCAACAATCTGCTACAAGAGGGAGTATGACCCCAGAGTAGGATGCCATACACAATGTGGCTGTGGAACAGCGAGTAGTACACTGTGACAAGGTATGGTTCGATGACCACATCACGTAGTTTTCTAAGGAGGAATACAACTCTTGACAGCTTGGTACAGATCTGGGTTATATGGTGATCCCAGTTTAATTTCTGGTCAAGCCAGAAACCAAGCAGCTTTACCGCATGTTATCCTCATCAGCAATTTGTCTTCCGAGAGTGCAGATCAGGAGTTGAGTCTTGTCCTCATTTAGTTTTAACTTATTTGAATCGAACCACTCCATTGTCTCTCGAGCAAGGTGTCTGCCTCACTCTTTATCCGCTCGATACATTTCCTTCCGTCACTAGGGTCGTGTCATCTGCAAACAGCAAAACACTCGCCAGCTCCAGGTCGTTAATCAGAATCAGAAGAGGAGCGGTCCAAGTACAGAACCCTGAGGGACGCCGTGGACAATCTCCTTACTGGCAGAACATGCTCCCTCCAGGGACACAACTTGTCTTCTATCTTCTAAGTAGCTGGAGATGGTTTGGAGTGATACCTTCTACCCTCAGAAGATTTCAGCTTGGAAAGCAGTATGTCATGAGGCACACAATCAAATGCCCGACTCAAGTCACAGAGTGTGAGGGCCAATGAGTTTCCAGATTCAAAGGTTTCAGTTATCCTAGAAGCCAGGGATAGAACAGCAGTAGTTGTAGAGCGCTCTCTTCTGAAGCCATGTTGGGCGTCACTGAGTAGGTTGTTTGACTCAAAGTAGCTGCAGAGTTGGTTCTTGACTGTAGTCTCTATTACCTTGGATAATACCGGTAATATTGAGATAGGCCTGTAGTTTGTTATCTCTTCGGCATTTCCTTTCTTGTAGACTGGAACTGTTCGTCCTATCTTGAGGGAGTTTGGGAAGACACCATCTCTGAGGCAGCAGTTTATGGCCGATGAAAGAGGAGGGGCGATTTCATTTATAACAAATTTCAGGACGTTGCAAGACACCCCATATATGTCAGGGCTATTTGAGTTCTTAAGGTTATTTACAATTTTGCAAATTTCTTCCGGGGTGACTTCCTTCCAATTTTGAAGACCAGGGCCTCTTACATCACTCAGCACACTAAAGTTTGCAGTGGGTAGACTATTAACAATTTCCTTTTACGGAGTCAAGGAAAAGTTATTAAAGTCATCAGGGCTAGCAGGGCAGCTTACTTTGGGCCTTTTAGGTCGATGTTGATTTATTATACTCCAGGCAGCTTTACATTTGTTTGAGGACCGCTCGATGACATTTACATTAAAGGCCTTTTTTGCCTCCTTTACTTTGTTTCTATATAGCCTATTTGTTTTAGGTATAACAAAACCGCCTTTCCCTTTCATCCGGTGACACAGTAGACTTGACTCGGTCGTTGATGAACTTGACGAGGTTTTTAAGTCTGCAGAGCGAAGGAGTATACCAGGATACATGTATGTATATATTAAAAAAGATAAAACCACTAGTACCTGCAAAATATATAACAATTTAAAAGTAAACTAAATTTATGACGTTATCAAAATAGTTTTTTGATCCATAAACTCGCCTAAACTGTAGAAAGAACCGTTGACTAAATAAGATTTTAATTTGTTTTTGAAACTTTTTGAGCCCGTTAATAATTTGATTTCTTCTGGAAGTGATTGGAACAACTTTATACCGGCATGAGAAGGTAGTTTTGAACAAACAAAGGCGTGTGGGTTTGATCTGAAATCGTTCCTATGTCGCGTGTCATAATTATGTACGTCAATGCCTTGTTGTAGAGCTCACTTATTTACGGTAAACATTAAAGTTTCATAATGTAATTTTAGGCCAAACCCTAAGCTCACAGCCTTGTAATGCCCATAATAATAGGGCATGTTACATTTGCAATCTACAATCAAGCCCTCATCCAGATACTCACACCAAACGTACTGTATCCCAAGTACAGAAGAAATTCATTTATCCAGACTAATTGAGGCAGAAAACAATCTGGATTGTAAAAATACAGACACAGTAAAAGTTTTGAATACAATTATTTAATGCAAATTCACTAAAAACAAAACCTTAATATCATGGTTATATTTGCGATGACTGCCCTCTAAGCCTACTAGACCCAAAATATTTGCAGCTATATACACGCATTCCAAATTGTCTGTAAACCTGCCAACTAACCTCAAAGCCATTTTCATACATTTTGGTTTGGCTCAGCAATATAGCGAAGAAATGTACATATTAAGTAATAAATTGTAAGTGTTAAAATAAGCCCCATCTTTATTTATTGGTACGACAGAAATAAAGAAGCCTACCTGACAACCTAATAAACTAAAGGAAAACTCACCAAAACTTCATTCTAGGCTTCCGTTATCATACCACGTCAGAGAACTAACATTAAAATTATCTCGTGAGTAAAATGATGGAGGAGGCCTGATTAGGGTGGGCGACTACTGGGGAGTTTGGGGGTCATAGAATATCCCTTCGGGAAAAAGGGGGCCCGGGCCCCCCCTGGGAAAAATTGTAAAATAGGCTTACTCAAAACGTGTTTTTAAGCACTTTCCAATATATTGTCCCTGTGATGATTACTCCGTTTAGAAAATGACACATTAAGTAAAATTAAAATTAAAAAGAAAACAAAAGCTAATACTTATATAAATTTAACTTGCAGGCCTTTGTTGTAAATAAAAAAGGCTAGCATCTTTGGACAACACAAATGAAAAGTTATTTATTTCAATATAGCTCAAATATGTTTCATCAATTGATGATAACACATTGTTAAGGCTACTCAGTTAGATAGAGATACAGTACATCCATAATAAACAATATACAACACACTGGTCAAAATTTCACTTGCACAACGCTGACTTGAAGCGCACACACGGACCATGACGAAAAAAATTTGTTGTTTATAACATAACTTCTCTACTAGGTCATTGCTCCGTCTAGCAGCGGACATCGGGCAGACCCCGTCTAGTAGCTATGGGTCTCCCTTGGGGCTTGGAACCACGCGCAGCAGGCCACCACATGCACACTCCTCCACGCTGTTTTACATCTCTCACGCCCGCACTATCAGTGTACAGGCCTGTTCACTGAGTATGCCACACCACAGAATGGCCTAATCGTCCGACGATTTTAGTGTTTGTTCTCAGACGTGGAAGCCTAGAATGTAGAAATGACTCCAGCCGCTAAAGCCTACGCATTGAGACTCACCAAAACTGATGAATAAGTCTTCATTTTCCTTAATGTATGCTTTTGTAGAAAATGGCTTCTTAATGTATCTAATATTGACTAGACATCTGTATCCAAGGCAAATATTTCTGAGTAAAAACATAATAAATAAAATGACACTGAACAATCTAAGCTATTTTCTTAGAGTTGGTCTACCCTAAAAATAGTCTAAAACATTTTAGAAATAAACAAGGTCCAGGCAGATTCGTTTCAGTAAATTAAATTACTTGATAGAACTTAAACTGGACCATACTGTGGTAAAGGTAGACTTAAGTTTCAATAACAGCAATAATAAATAAATAATATTGTGCTCGTGTTTACGTTTGTGTGAAGTTTTTTTATTTCGTTGTTGGTTTCTTGTAACTTGAAACTTTGGAATACAGAGAGCAACAGGGTTTATGTTGACACTAATAACCGAAGCTCATTAAGTACAAATACCTCTCTTCGAATGTAGAATTAAGTGGAAAACACATTTTTCAAATAGTTTCAATGTTTCATGCTGTAAAAGTATTATCCCTTCTAACCAACTGTGAGTGTATTCATGGACACGTTAAATTGCCATTAATATTTATTAAACATTAAATCAAAATAATTGTATCCAAATAATGTATAGGAAGCATTTGCACCTTTTTAACATAAATTATAAAGTAAAAATATAAACCCGACCATCGTGCGGGAAGGGGTGGGTCATCGATTTGTATGTTGAAAATTCATAACTGAGTAAAACAAAATTATTCATGAACATACAACCTAAAGTCAACATGAAATCAAATACAATTTACTTTAATTTCCAAACCTGTTCAAGTTAATCTGAATGAGTTTAACAACTTAGAGATGAATTAAATCTTGACAGGCACGGAGCCAGGGGGGAGCTTGAGACTGTAGCCTTTTCGGATTTTTGAACATATTTTAGGAGCCGGGTGTTTATATTACACAGTAATATGATAAAGTGGGGGGAGGGAATTTAGGCAGAGCAATACTGTGCGTTGTTCAATATAGGTACGCGTACGTAGCGTCGAACGTCTACCTAGATCTTGTTTCGGTGTTTTACGCAAAACAAAGTTATTAATGATCTGTTGGACAGAAGAATAACCGAAAAACAAAACAATAGACTGTATTCCTAATTTCCTAACCTATTGATACTAAAATTGAATAAAATCAGTAAACTAATTCATAGGGCCCAAAACCTTTATTTTTGAAATAATAACGATGGTACGGAATGTAAAGTTTGATAAAATTGCAGCCGAAATAGAGAAAAAAGAATTAGAGGTAAGTAACATTGATTCCATTGTTCAACCTGGAGTAAAACTCGCCTAGCTGTTGTTAGTCTAGCCTACCTTTTAAAAAATCTGTGCATTTTGACATAGCACAAGTTAATTATATGATTTTACGTTTATAATGAGATGATACTTTACTGTGGTACTTTGATTTGAGACACCTACCACTCCTAGAGAGTTTTTTAAGGTGAATATGAGATGAATGGTGAGTGTGATGCCATTGTGAAAAAGTTGATACTGCAGCGCCTGGAGTTGAACCCAGGCCGATTTAATAGGAAGCACGCACTATATTGAGTTAAGGTCAACCCCATTTTAAACAAGCATTTTGGTCGTACCAAGCTGAGTTTGAAGAACATGACCATACATGGTGTATCAGCGAGGCTTCGTAACCTCACCGCTTAGTAACAATATGAGAATGAATAAACAATTTTTTATATGTATAAGGGTCTTCTCCAGATCAGATTTAGCTCATGAGAAGACAGAAATGAGAAATGAGAGAAATGAGAACTCTTTATTCCTTCAAGCGTAATTACACAATTGGAAGCGTCATAATAGTTTTTTTACATAAAACTTGGTATAAAATAGCAAGCATACAACAAAAGAAGAAGAAAATACTTATAAATAGCAGTCAGTACTGTACATGCATTTCATAGTAAAAATAACTACTTACAACATCTTTAAGCAAAAAAATTCTTGGATTCTGTACAAGGGGTGTTCTATGAGCATTTTCTGGAGGGAAAGCTTGAATCTTGGTAGTGGAGTGGACCTGGCGGACAGAGGTAAGTGGTTAAACAACTTTAAAGCTATGATCTTAGGGCTATTTTGGATTTTACTTAGCCTAACAAAGGGTACACTGATCAGCCCTTTACTCCTGGTGTTGTGCGAGTGTATGTCACTCCTGAGTTCGGCGTATCCTGCTCCTCCTTTACTCCGACTAAAACTTGAAAGATGAAGCAACTGCAGACCGTCATCAGTGACTGTGCAATGAAGATCGGCCTACAGTGCTCTCTATCCACCGCACCAGTAATGGTTCTTAGTGCCTTCTTTGGAGGATCAAGACACGCCGACACCAGCCGCACACCCCACAGTTTCAGACCATACAAAAAGACCCCCTGAAAAAAAGCAATGTATGCATTTCTTAGAAATTCCTGAGGTACACAGTCTTTGAGTTTTCTTAGGAGAAAAATAACTCTGGACAAACGACTACAGACATAATCTATGTGGTTATTCCATGTTAACTTAACATCCAGGTACAGACCCAACAGTTTTACACTTTCAACTTCAACATTTATCTGTTTTAGAGTGAAAACAATCGATTGAGTTTTTGTCTCATTTAGCAACAAATAGTTTGACCTAAACCAACTTGAGGCTTTCTGAAGGGATTGCTCCATAACAACCTGTAGCTCATCTAGACAAGTCACTATACTGGAATAATACAAATGTTAAATTAAATCATGTTGTTGCAGGCAGATGGAAATGTTACTGCAGCCATGTACACTCAGCTGCTGGCTATTTATCTCTACCAGAATGATTTGTAAGTAGCACATCCATCACCTGATCTTTCCTTGTAACTGCTCCATTCATCTTTATATCAGTGGTTCAAACAAAGAGATAACAACTGTAAAAATGAATCCTTTACCCATAAATCGAGCTCCAAATGCGCTAATTCCACAGTTTAAAAGGATCAATTTTATATTTTAGACTCACTCCACTCGGCCTGCATCCTCATATTTTGGGGGCATTCGTAACGGTTTTGCTGGTGTGATGCTAAATATCGGCTAAGTATAAGGTCAGATTTTCAGACGCCATCTTTTTTGGCCACCAAAAAGCTTCAAAGTTTCACACCAAGATCTTTAAAAAGAGTATGTAACTTAGTTGAAGGGGGTAGCATGTCGGAAATTGCCGAAACATTTCTTATTCGCTCAGGCACCAGAAAGCCACCTGTATAACCGGCTTTATAGTATATTAAAGTTTTGAATGTACACTCTAATTGTGCAGTAATTGTAATTTTGAAAGTCTGACACTTAAATAAAATTACTTTAAATATGGTTAAGCCTTATTTATTTTAGATAGTAGACTATTGGTTTTGACTAGGAAATACCATGAATTTAGGCAAACCCTAGGAAGTATACGTGAATTAGTTGAAGCTCTCCCGTGGCCAGCCTGGTTAAGTATCTACCTGTGACAGGTGCAACGCCAAGTTCCTGTGGAAGCGGGTGCCGAGCCAGTGCAAGGCAGAGTGTCCCGAGCTGGGTCAAGTGTGGAGTGTCGCCCGAGCGATGTGGAGACGAGACTTGCCGGCCGTGTACTCTGCTCTCTCCCTCACTCAGTGGTCCGACAACATCGCTCACATCATGAAGGCACTTCACGGTGGGTACACGTGGAACAACTATTTGGCTAATGTGTGAGAATGCTAAGGCTACATTTGATCCATGTGAATGGACTAATCCGAAATTGTAAAGAACAAATAAAATTCATACCTTTTACAATACCTTTACAATACCATCACTTGATCGGTGACCAGACCTAACTTCGCCACAAAAATAAAGACTTATTTCATTTGATTTCAGTCATAACTGGATAGATTGCGTCAAAATTGAATTACTAAAAAACTATTTACATTTAAGTAAATTCATTGAACGCTAAAATGAATTGTTACGTTCCTTACAAATAGCTTTAGGGTCGGGACTAGTGTAGCCAGATGGTAGAGCACAAGTACTCGCAAACCAAATTAAAACTTGTGTTAATTTGTTAATTAAAGAATAACAACCTAGCTAAGCTAAGCAAGCAAACTGGTAAATCAAGATTACATTTTTCAAACATGTGAACATGAACTACTATGAAGGGTCATCATCATTGGACTCTATGTTAAAAATTGTTAGTACTAGCATTTTCAAGATCTTGCTGTATTAAATATTAAGAGCTGAGTCTTAATATGTAAAATAAATCAAATTAAAATGTAAGCATGAGTTAAGAGTATAATAAATTGAAATTAAATAAATGTGAGACAACTAGAACTGCAAGAGCTGAGCAAATAAGTGTTGGAAGTAAATTACAATTAAAAGAACATAAAAACTGGCGTTAGGACTACGGTTGGGATTGGGACCTTCCTCAAGGGCAGCATCGTGAATGGAGACCCCCTCACGCAGGGATTCTCCTAGGCAACTCACCCCGATGAGCTATGCTAATAACCTTTAACTGTACTACTTACACAGCACAATCTTGACTATTAAGACAATCGCCAACATTGCTTTGATAACAAAGAAAAGGAAGCAGTTCTGCAGGTTATCATCACAACATTGTGACACTATGTTATAAGAAAGAATATGTTAGTAATTAAAACTGTAGGTAAAAGAGATTTTTTTCTAACTGACCTAAAATATTAAAACTATCAGAATTCTGACTATCGTTATAAAATATCTTAATACCTAAAGTAACTTTAAAAAAGTAAAAATTTGACAGTTATTTAAAAACACAATAGTTTTAAATCTCTTTTCTATATTTGAAGAGGTGGTTGAACGAGATACAGTTAATCGACATGTTAAATCTAGTAACACTTAAAAATGTTTCTAGTGAACTCTAAACAATCTATTCCATGATAAAAAATAAATGCACTTGAGGCAGAAGAGGCTATTTGGTTGGTTCATCTGTAAAATGAGGTGAATATAAATTATATTACACATAGATCTTAACTTGTATAAACCCTAAATAGCTAATTTATTACTAAAGAATTTTGAAGACAAAAAAGGCTAGACCAAATTGGGACTTGAACCCAGGTCTCCCGCTTGCCAGGCAGTTATGCTGACTACTACAGAATCCGGAACAATTTTATTACACATAGAAATTTAATAGTATAACTCAGTTAAAAATTCCAGCCTAAAAGATTTCTCCATGCTAGTCATAACTAGAGTACTCAAGTTTGACTCTATCTATTTATTTGTATACACCAATATTATTACTTGATTATTACTTATTACTGTGATATTATTTTTTGTATATACTATGTTAATTCTGACTGCGTCTCTGACGTATTGCGGTGACTTTGTCAATGCTGGAAATTTTGAACGACAATAAAACTATTATTTATTTATTTATCTAGTAAATCAGTGGATAAGTTCAACAGAACATCAAATATACATTTCTAGCCACTACACAAGTCAGATGCAGAAGGAGTTGTTTATACAATTCGACTGTTGCTTTTTTCTTTTGCCGACATTTGTTATCGATGACCAAAACCACTAATACTGCCTAGCATTGCTTTACACCTGGTTTCCGCTGTTTACAGAGGAGGTGGTGAAGCGAGCTACGCAACTGGTGTGTAGAGCTTACACCTCAGTCAGTCTCACCACGGCGGCAGCTCTCATCAACTCAACCCCTGAGGCTGTGTCCAACATGAAACAGTGGGAGGTAAGTTCCTTCTTTCTCAACTATGTAGACTCTTGCCTGTTAGGCTCATGATTCCAGCCTTTCAAGCTAAAGGAAAACCCAGGCCGACTCACAGCTGAGCGCTATAGCGCCACTGGCATTCGAGTGAAGCGAATTTCCTTGTTACCATAGGCTTTGCTCACAGCCTCAGCTTTGCCTGCTATATTGTCACGAGCATTAAGAGGCTTATTGCTCCACTCACTATCTAGCTTCGACCTCAGCTTTGCATTATTTATAACAAGCGGACCCGACAGACTTTGTCCTGTCAAAAAGATTTGTAATGTGGCAGTTTGTTTTTGTTTTTTTTTCTACCGTACATATGTTTTATAGAAATAGGGATATCAGCTGGCAACGAATGGCAATAAAAATCGACTATGTTTTAGTTAGAAAATGTTTGTATGGTAAAAAGAAAAGAGCTGTTGTAAGGGGGTTTCCGGCAATTATTCAACTTTTTCATGCCAACATTTTTTCAAAAAATTGGCCAAATTGGTCCAGGCGTTGTTGAGTTATGCGCTTAGCAACACATTTTGCGATTCATTTTTATATTATAGATTACGAGGCTGTGAGCTACACTCACAGCCTTGCTTCAGCTAAAAAAAATGATATGATGAACACATGGTTTGTCAATTTTATTGAATTCAGAAATATCTGGGTGTTGATGTATATATGTGTGTATGCATTTCACAGCCCTTAGAGGAAATGCATAACCTTTTGTACCATGCCATTGAATATTGAATGTTGTGTAGTTTTCTATGAAAAATTTTATTATTACTGGGCTAAAACTTAAAAGGTAACTGCATACAATTTGTTTAGTCCAATAACTTCAAAAATCTTAGAAAATCATGATAATATAAGTATGTTTTGACTGACTGAAATTACAATGTTTATTTATATTCCGTGGATATTCTGATAACTAAGTACTTGACAGAGTTTGTTTGGTTCGTAGGTGGAAGGGAATATGGTGTTCCCGCCCAAGCTCCCCCCGCCTGCCCTCATGCCCACCTCTAGCGAAGATCAACTCTCCAAACTCACCGACTTTGTCTCCTTCTTAGAGAACTAGTTGTGTGTTCTGTGTTTAAATGTAAGGTTTTGTGATTAAATAATTATTTAAGACATGTAAAAGAATTGTGTTATTTTTCTTGCAAACCTTTATTTGCCACGTAAAGGCTTGTGACGGTTACCGGAGGTCCCTGTTTACAAATCTGGTTTATTAAATTAACTAATAGTATGGCAGACTTGAAGAAATGTAAAAGTTCAACCAAGGAATTCATCTCTAACCAGTTTTCTCTAGCTTGATTATATCTAATAATTATAAAACAATCCTGGAATAATGCATGACAATGTATACGAGACAGAGCGTCCATACAAATTATGTATATACTTTAAAGGAAATGCCCAAAGGCTTTTATATTAGTTATAAAGAATAAAAGAGATACATATAAAGAAAATTTATTATACAAATTTCATCTTATTGTCAATACAATTTGCTTTAACAAAGAATACTGTCCAAAATTTAGTTGTTGTATAAATGATTCCTTATTATTGATATTGATGATTTTATCGAAACTAATTGAATTTGGATTAATGTTTTCTTATTTAAATTAAACTTTTGCCAGAAATCACTGAAAAATTTTGGAAGGTGACTTCAAAATGTTATATATTCAGTTTAAATCTATTTTTTGTGTAAAAAACACTATCTTCCATTCCTGGTAGTTAGAAAACCACGAAGGTGAATTCTCAAAAGCTTTTAAAAAGAGCGAAACCCACGGGTTTATAAATAGACGAGACACACGCCTGTCAGTGTTGACAGACAACCCAAAATAGGTGACAATGAAAATAAAAACAGCTGACTTTATCACATGTTGTGTCAAAATAAACTGTGCTAAGTGTTGCCAACTGCCAGACTTGGCAAGACGGAAGAACTCACGTGAGGCAGGTGAATCAGTGATGGTGGCGATGCCAACACTTGCCTTTGTGTACTTCGGCCGTTACAATGTGACAAGCTGTCATCCGAGAGAAATAGTTACACTTTCTTCTACGTCACCACTTTGACGAAACCAAGAGCCAAAATAAACGCCAGCGCCAAACTTGAATGAGTCTATTTTAAACTCTAGTTTATTGCTCTCTTCCTGTTCTTAAAATGAACATACCTTGAGTTTGTTTTTAACAGCTGAGAAATAGTTTAAAATAATTAATTTTTTAATAATTGCTATAATGAAAATAAGAGTTGGACAATTTGGATCAAGTAACTTCAATCAAGATTTCATATTACCATACTGATTTTTATTTTACTGTTCATTTTATAATTTAGACTTCTGAATGTTTTCATTGTTCAGAAAAAAAGAATATATCATGCCTTGCAAGAGGTCTGTAGGAATGAATATTTTACTTAAGTTCCAGAAAGTGTTGTATTGCATAAATGGACAAATGGAAAGATGATACTTTTACATTTATTTAATCTTGCAGTTTGTTCTTATCATAAACCAATAGATCTGTTCAGACATTAGTGCTAATCAAGATTAAAATACACTTTATCTGCCAACATTTTTAAACACTTTTAATGCCTTTTTGATTGAATTAAACTTTTATTATCTCCTTCAAATTTATAATGTTTGAACCACACAAAATAGAAAATTATTCACTGTTATTGGTATTACTTTTTAATCACCCTCTGTCCAATACAGTCCCTGCTGTTTTCTTGTTACTACTAGTTTTGATTTTGGAAATTGTTGCAACACCAAGTTAAAAAGTGCAGATAAAAGTGTAAACAAACCGTTGTTGCCTTCAAATTTGTGCAGGCAATATTGAAAACGTTAGGCTCACAGTGATTAGTATACGAAGGAGCTTGTGAGGGCTATTTTCTATAGAAACCACATTAGTTATATGTAATCAAATTGTATTGATTTATTTTACTATGTAAAGTCAGTGTACAATGTAAAAAAAAATGTCTTGGCTATGAAAATTATGGAATGATACAATTGTATTTGTATGAAATGGTAACGAATGAATAAAAAAAGAATGATTACAATATAGGTAAGCCAATAGTAAAAGAGCAAAATGTAATTGCGAAGGTAAACCTCATTGAATGGTAAACATAAACTGCCTTACTCAGTAAAAAGCCAATTATACTAAATGTTGTTTTAAATTATTCCTGAATGCCTTATTTCCGGTACTAAACCTTTGATTTTATTAGGTATAATAATTGTATTACAGTTCTTAATTTGTATAAAAGCTAAATAGCTAATAAATACAACAGTTTTTTATAGATAAGCTTTGTTTCAGCAAAGCTACTCCAAAACATGATGCCATAAGACAAGAAAAGTTATTGTAAAACTACATACAAACAATTTTAAACAAAACAATTTTTGCAAATAATTAAGCAATTGCATTAAGCATAGCTCCATTAATGCTGCAGTATTTTAAAGCAAACACGTAAAACTTCCTTTGCTAAATAAAATATTTATTATGACTTTTCACATTCTATGTTCTGATGAAAAAATAAAATTTTAATACACATAATAAATAGTTGATTGTTTGACGAAATTACAAGTTTTAGAGTTTATATTCAGCAGCCTCAATAGCTTTATCAATTTAGCAAGTTGTTTATCAATGTTAATAATAACCAGGCAAAAGCACTGCTGGCATGAGTAAATCGAATTTCTTTTGAAATTGTTACTCTAATTTCAATTTGCTGCGGTCCCATGCCTCACTTTAGCCTTCGGCCTCAGAGTTACGGAGTTATTTACTGGAACTTATACTACACATCATAAAAGTACAACATATTTTGAAATTTCAATAAAATCAGACTGCTCATTCCGCTGATATATCAAAAATTAACTTTTTTGGCTGCTATTTTGAAACAATTTGATAGATTTTCTTAAGTTTTGGTATATTATGTACAACAACAAAGTACACGTTTATTAGACGAAAGGTACTGTTTTATATTAGTATTAAAACCCCTTCTTTGGTGAACATTCCCTTCCCAAAAGCCCCTCTTTTGGTAGTCGATTTTGCTGGTTAATGAACTCGACCAACATATTCACTAAAGGAACATTTGTACCGAAGTGCGAATTTGATGAAAACTGGGCCAAAAATGGGACTTGTAAAGATGATACACATATACAATATACATATGTAAATACAGTTTTGAAAAAAAATCTCAAAACGTGTTCTAGGGGCCAGGATTGGTGCTCATCATTGAACTCAGGGGTATTTTCTTCTGTGTTCGCTGGTGCTCATTCATGGTCTCAGGCCTGGATTTTACCTTGCTAACGGCTTGAATATCGCATTTTTCCAAAGAAAATTTGATCATATTAAATTGTCTTTGTTGTTTGTAACAAAAGGCGAAATTAGAGCTCTGCCAGATAAGCTGTTTAAAATACAATTTTTTTGGCACATAGATCGAGTTGTCAAAAAGTTGTCTTGATGAAACTGTTTAGGATTCAAATGGTTTATTTAAAATGTTGAATTTATTTATTTATTTCAACGGCAAACACCAGTTATACAAAATTATGAACAGTTGAGTGTTGACAACAGTGAACAATATATTGAGACATTTAACGTTTGGCTTGTTCTGAAAGTTTCAAGTATAAACCAGCTGCGAGTAGGCTGAGGCGCCACCGCGAAGTACAGAAGTTGTTTGTGAATTACGAGCGCACCGGACCAAAGAACTGGACTCTATATACATGTCACCTGTCGTGTACAACAGAGGGAAGTACACGATGTGTAGTGTGACAGTTGGCACCACTCGCTGATGCTTGTAGGCGTACCAACAGCACAACGCTTGCTACTCACTGCTAACAACAACATATGTATAACAGTGGTGGCGACAAATCACCGCACAGGCAAAACTTCAAGGAACACGTAAACAAGGAGTTTCAATGTTACGGTAGTGTAGAATTAAGAGAAGCTGAAGTAGTCCAACATATAAAAGGTTAGATTTAAATCTATGTTAAAATTTGTGCAAATCAAAATGCAATAATTAAACACCCTTGGCAAAATGTTTTTGTGAAAAACAATTTCAGTTTTTCTAGTAGACTAGGGTGTTTTGTTCTTCAAATTTGTTTCTACTTAATAGCTCATCATCCCTTTAATTTTCTAATTTTTCTATATTAAAATGTTCAGTTTGAAAAAACATCAATGCTGTTAGTAGTATCTTTGATTACTTGATTCGTATTTTTACTCAACAGCGCACTGAATGCACCTTTACCTAGCCTAGTGGGAATATGGCTAAAGAATTTAAGGCTAATATAAAAATATATTAGGGTTGCGGTCAAGGAGAGGGATGAGAATGATACAGTAATGGATTTTTATACACTCTGAATCTAATTGTGTGGTAGTTTTTTGTTGTGCACTTCACTGCAAAGAATTTCGCTGCATTAAAAAATCTAATACCTTTAAATTTAAAGTGAAGGAACTAGGAAGCGTTAATATACGTGTTGGTTTGAAATCAGGCTGACTGACGTGATCGAAGTGAATTTCCTTTGCAGTTTGTTCTTCTAATCACTGTCTTGCTTCGGCCTTCGGTCCCAGATGTATACGGTATTTTACTACAACTTTAAGAACATTTAGAGAACATTATTATCATACATGGAAATTAATTTAAAACTGCATGTTACCGCGAAAATCACCCACTGCCAATTTGAAACGACTGAACAGATTTTCAGAGATGTTAATATATTAGTTGGGTACCGTAACTTTAAAATACAAATATTTATTTCAATTGTCATAAAAATAAAATTTTATTTTCGTGTTACTACACAAAAAATGCAGTAGGGCATTTTGGAAATGTTTATAATTTATTCTGAAAACGGGAGACGTTGCGACTGTACTAACAAATGCACAAAAGGTCAATTATAGGAACGGCGAAAAAATTATAATAATATAAGAAACTGTGTGTGACACGGGTCAATTTTGACTGACACGTGCAAAAAAATGGCACCACTCAAAATTAATTTGGAAAGTTAATAGACTACAATTTAAAGTGCCAGAAAGAGATTTGGACAGGCTAAATTCTGCAACCGATAATTTTCCTGACACTTGTTGAAGAACCAGTCTGGGGGGTTCATCAGTCGACTTCAATGTCGTACAATATAGCTGTAGTACTCTCGTACTCGCATACAACATACTGAAGAACACCGGTAATGTGTAAAGTGCACACGTTAACGTTTAGTAGATATTAATGAATGACATAAAAAGGATTTTGTTTTTGGAACACATATTGGGTTAGGGGTCATAATTGTTTTACTAAGATTAATCAAAATCGAAACAAAAATACACCTTTTTACTAAAAAAACATCCATTTAGGCGGTGGAAGAAGGATTTAAAAGGAACTTCCTGGAAACCGATTATGTTGGTCAATGAACTTAACCTAGACATTTACAAAAGTAACATTTTACCAAATTTCGTGAAATTCAGACAATAATATCGATCTGTAGAGGGGTCACAATGATCCAAAGGATAAGAGGCCAAAAAACCACTTCTGAGGAGACTTTTACCTCGTTACAGGAAATTTGCTAGGATTCACGGTATCGTTAGCGGTTACGCGTCGGCTATGTGTTTTATTCTTATTCAAAGCTGAATCTGAAATGAAACTGCCCGGCATTAGACATCATGAACCTGACCTCACCGCGCTGAAGAAGGATGCTGCTATCTGCTGCTCACTTCACGCACCTCTTGTTCCTAGAACTGTTAACAACAGTTTTATGTTGTTATCTCTTCAAGGACGCCATTTCTTGTGTCCCTTCTGTACTTTTCTCATCGCGCCTCTCACGCGATCACAACTGCTCCTCTTCATTGCCACTTGGTACCGGGTTTTCAACATACATATCGTTGTATGTATATATTGTATGTATATACATATGTATATACCGTTCAACAAGACAGAATATGCGTACACATCATCAAATGATATTTGGCGATATGATGGTTTTGGTGAAGATGGATTCAATTTAATCAAATTGTATTTTCAATCAACATTCTCTCTGAAAATTGAATGTACTATTAGAAAGATATGAGATGCCACCAAATAATCATCACTGATATATTAGAAGAGGTCTAGACTATTTTTGCAAGTTTTGTAATGTATGAGTTCTTTGTATTTTGGTTTATGTGAAGGTAATTTGCGTACGACGAGTGTTCTGACCATAAGTTGGATTGAACTGTCCAAAAATATTAACGAAGAAATAAATATTTGCCGTAGTCATAATAATCTACCTAGAAGAAAATAGGTAATTATTAAAAAATCCTGTTGAAAAAAACCCCAAAAGTTGTTTTCGTGTTAATTGTGGAATGATTAACCTCTTTGGCCTCCTCTGTAACCAATAGTAAAAAAGTTTGAAATCTCTGTTTCAATTTTCTTATGTTTATGTAATTTATCTCTTTTGCATATTTTCACCATCTTAACCTCAACAGTTATTTTAATTTTGATAAGCGTATACAATAAACAAAACTTAAAATTCCAATTAATATAGTAAATACTGTTGGGTGCCTGTAGACCTTGTTGAGAGATTTAAAGTCCCGATGTACATTTCGCGACGTTTGTCGCATCTTCTGGGGAGGTGGGTTACTGTTTACATAAGCACTATTTAAACTATACTTATAGTGTACTTTATAGTGTAAATAGTGTGTAAAAAGTGCTTATGTAAACAGTAACCCACCTCCCCCCCCGGAAGATGCGAAATGTACATCGGGACTTTTAAATCTCTCAACAAGGTCTACAGGCACCCAACAGGTATTTACTATATTAATTGATATAGGCCTTGAGACTGGATATAATAACATTTCAAATTCCAATTCGTCGTTTAGTACGGAGTACAACATTGATTTACAAAATATTATTGTTTCTTAAGAGGCGGCCGAGCGCGTCCAACTCTGAGCACCGCTATAGGCTAACTCGGAGATCAACTCCAAAACTAATGATCGTACTCAAGTTTTAAAAAAATCTCCCTTGAAAGCATATACCTATTGGGTCTGTTGCATATAACCACTAACACTCGACTTTAGTTGAGAAATAAAATTTTGGTTTTTAAATTTAAAAAGTGATTTATTATAAAAACATATAGTAGAACAAAACTGTGAAATAAATACTGTAATTCATTTTGCAAGAAAAATTTACTTTTTTATATAAATTTATATGCTGCAGCACTAATGGATCTACGCTTCCAGAGCAGTTTCACTTTCACTTTAGAACCTAACCTACTTAAACCATCGTTTGTGAATCTCCCCACACAGCCAAAACACCACCCCAATTCTCTCTCCGACCATACCAACTTAGAGTACGTCAAAAATAAATGTTTACCGCACCAAAAGTAAGTACCGCATGTGCTAAAACGAAAGTGCAGTAGTGTACGGATGCACAATCACCGGCCTAGAGCTGCAAGGTCCAGCTCCTCTCTCTATAGATTCACACCATTGTGTAGAGCAAGTCCGGACATTCCACCTCACAGATTCACACCAGTTCTCCTTGTAATCTGTGTTATTGCTTCTATGAATCTGTGGTCCGCAGAGTACCTTGTTGCGAGCAGGATGTAGAGGTACTGGGTATCAGGTGAAAGTAACCATCACCAAGGTACAATGGGTCACGGAGTATCCTATCAGGGGACTATTGAGTTAGGTATTAGTAAATCAAATTAAAATCGTCATCATAATGAAAATTCGAACCTTCATTTAATTGAGATCATGAAAAATGTACTACTCGATAACGTTCGATACTATCCAAATTATTCTTATTTTTTTTTCAAATGAAAACTTGTAGGACTTTTAATAAAAAGTTGCTTGACTCTTTTTGAATATCGCAATATTTTGGTCCAAAAGGGATCTGGCAAATATACAAAACACTTGAAGGAGTTGTAAAAATCGATGAAATGTGAGACATCAATGTTCACTCAATAAGAAATATAAAAAGTACATGGTTTTTATGCAAGCGATTTATGTACTGTTCAACGAGAAATGGAACAGGATTGATTTTATTAGAAGAAATCAAAACATGTGATGTCTATCTGTTGATGGTGAATTAAGAGACAAGGAATATCAGAATATGTTAACATGACTTTTGAGTAATAAATTCACTAGACAAATTATCTAGTATTTCGATTTAGGTTGATTATTGGGTTCATCTTATTTCATTATACTCTACTTAGACATGTAGAGGAGCTATCTTAACAAACAAACTATCTATCTATGTATTATTATATTTGTAAATCCCCTCTTGCCTTACAGTATAACTGTGTATAAAGTCATTTCAAACCAAATATTGTATTGTTGTACTCCTTGAATTAATTTATGACATATAATTGCACCAAAACTAATCCATATAGGGCGTATCGACATATTTCTCAAAAACAAATACGTTACATTTTGTTTGATTAAGAGGTAACTGGACCCGAAATTTCATTACTGAATACATGTGTTTAAAAAAATTATCACATTATCACATGTACCATCCATCTTTTAACACTTTAAGAGTTCTAGTCAAAGAGCTCAACACTATGAATGCGGACTCTAACGATTGACTGAAGGTGTAGAACGCTAAGTAACATTACCATAACAAATGGGAACAATAATATGAATGTAAGGCACGGGAAGTGACACAAGTCACTGTTACTGGACAGGTGTAACTGTTACAATGTAACTGTTACTTGTAACTTATGTAGAGTCTACAGCGTTACCTTCTGCACAGAGATAATTGATAACGGTCTTGTCATTGTAAACACGAACAGTGCATTTCAGTGCAGATCAACATTAGATTTTTAGGTTCCATTACAGAGTCTCCAAATTTTTTTAGGTTTTCAAAGCAGGATTCAAAGACGGTCAGGATCATGGAAGGTTAGCCACAACGGAGTGCTGAAATAGGCAAAGAAAAGTTGGGAACGATTTTTCATCTATTGTCCAAAGTATCATAGATTGTAAAATGTAGATAGTTTATAGCATGCTACAAGAGAACAGCCCTCCTCGGCACATTCGCCTCCAACATCTTCTGGCGAAACACTGATTTGCCGTAAAGGCGCTAGATCAGTTATCTGATTGTTCATTCGGTGTAGGTCCGTACAGTAGCTCTAATTGTCCGTAGTCATGCGCCAAATAACCTCGCCTCGGCAAACTAACCAGCAAAGAGCAAAACTAAGGAGGTACATTTCGGGTGCAGAAGCCCTTCAGCACCCCTGTAAGCCAGTAGAACTACTAGACGCCACGTTTAGGTCCCCTGGTTGACGTAACGGTATTAATGAATGAATATCGAACAGAACCTATCAAAGTAATTTTCGCAAAAATAGCGATCTATCCGAATTCAAGTTTAAAAGGTGCACATTCTTGTGCATCGCCTTTTTTGTTAATGAGAAAACTCTCTTCCTCTTCTAACTTCGGTTAAGGTAGGTTCTACTGCACTATGCAGGACAATGAGTTTACCATAAAACCATCATACTTAAGTTCTTGCCCGGGAACGATACTATAACTTTACCCAGATCCTGATCAATTACTTACTTTCTTTACGAGCACAGCTTAAACATAAACAAAGCACCTCTCGACAGCTCAGCGTTGATTGACAAATTGCTGTAGAAGCTCCGGTAAACCACCGATATTCAATTCTGCGAGACTGGTTTATGGACGGTATCTGCTGAAATCTTCGGCAAATCGCTTCGACCTCGGGTACCCTCTGTGTTTTACATTGTCAGAGACGCAGTGATAAGCGCTCCGGGCGCAGAGATAAGCGGTCTACTGCGCAGTCTCAAGGTCGATGGTGGATTTAGGTGACGTTGTAACCACTTTGTGAACATAAACAAGCCTACTGACTAGGTAGGCTGGGCATGTTTTTCACACCGTGGATTACTTGGGGAATATATTGCTAGAGGCATCGTTGGTACGAAGGTTCTATCATGGGCGAATAGAGTAGCAAAATAGATATTTTGCCTTGTGGAGACTACTAAATTGTAGACCGTGATGTAGGCCTACAGCTGTTGTATACTTGAATGAATAGCCGACCAGTCTTGACTTCAGACACCGACCACTCTGGAGTCTATTTTAAGGTGAAAAATATGGAATGAATGGTGAGTGTGATGAGTGTTTTGATGATTGGTAAGGTGTAGTGTTGTTACAAACTAGGGCCGACTGTTTCCCTGATCTGGTCATTAATTGATAGCCTAAAGAACAGTGGAAATGTACAAGCCAACGTGACTTCCGAACCACGGGGAGACAGTAATTGGCCAAGTATTGAAGTATTGACAGTATTTTAGCCAGGCCCGGATTAGCCATTATTTACGCCCTTGGCCAAAGTTCTAGATTACGCCCCCTTCTGTGTTTTGAGAGGTTTGAGGTGTGTGGATTTTTTGCCATATTTAACTGTACATAAGGCAGTTTGCACCGCGACTGGTGACCAAGACTAGAGACAGGAGACCGCGACCAACATGTGCCTCGGTGTCTTCTGTATGTCCCCTGTCTCTGTCGCATGCGCGAACTAGCGCCTGTTCAAAGCTAGATGACAAATACATAGATTGCGGTCACCTGTCTCTGGTCTCGGTCTTCGGTCGTGACGCGAACCACCGCCACTCGTTCTAGAGCCTATTTGGATCTATTTTAGCCATTTACTAATTTTTAATTAATTAAATTATATATTCCAAGAGATAAGCAGCTAACGGAATAGAAACACGGGTATCAATGAACTTACTTGAATAGATATAAGACGTTCGCTTTAAGGAGGGTGTGGAGGAAAATTTGGTATTGACAAGAACCTGGCGTTCAAGATGAACAAAATGTCCTCCAAAATTGTATGGTCAATGATTGTTAATCCTTGTTAAATATCGTGTTTTTCGCCGTTCATTTTACTCCTTAATTGTGGGGGTAGTGTGGATGGTGAACATTAATCTATGTTTAATCACATGTTAGTTTTGTTTTGTAACACAATTTTGTAAACATTCAATTAAGTAAACACAACTTTATTTCCGTTGAACTCATTATTTAATTAATTCGTTGAGTAAGTTTTGATACGTACACAATCCCACTGTCCCTCACCTCATCTTCGTTAATCTTCACCTTCCTCCCTGTCAGGTGTTCTTTCATCTCTAGTCACTGAGACAAGTCTCCCATGTCACATCATTCGTTGCAGATCTCTGGTCACCACTCCTCACCGCAAGTTCAAGTGTGCTCCCCGGAGATGATTGGTCCACCTGCTCCACCGTTGAGAACTTTGCCGTCACCCTGGCAAGGAGCCCTTACAGAGAAACTGTCATCCGGGCCAGATGACCTCCGGTTTTATCGAGGTTGATACTCCTCCGACTCCTCCTCCTCCTCGTTGCCGAGTCCGGGCTTGCCACCGGCTTAGCGGAGTTAAAATTAGGTTTTTGTTTATTTTATAGATGTGTAAAACCGTGAAAACCCACATCTCCTTGGCGGGGCGCGAAGCCCGGTAGCAATCCTCTGTGCAAACCCGACCTGCTTGTTGCCCGTTTCCACCGACCAAGGGACCTAATAGGGTGTTATCAACACTCTAATATGAAAGAGGGAAAAGAGAATGACTCGATTTTCACTTTTTCATACTTAGAGTGAACGCAGACCCGAGCGCGAAGCAAGACGGGTGACCACGGTGTAACCTCCCTTAACCAAGGGACCTAATCGGGTGTTATTAGCGGACGTTACAGCGCAGCCGGTCGAGGAGTGCTACCTTATTGATGTACAAATACATTCTGATTTGAGTTGCCATAGAAATTATACGTTGCCCTTTTAATGTTATCGTTAGTAATTTGTGGAATTTTAAAGTAACTATGGAAATAAAATGTTTAATCTATAATATAAAAATGAATCGCAAAATGTGTTGCTAAGCGCATAACTCAACAACGCCAGGACCAATTTGGCCAAATCTTTTTTTAAAATGTTCGTTGGAATTCAAGGATGGTTTTACGGCGGGAAAAATTCGAATAATTGCCGGAAAACCCTTAAAACAGCCCTTTTTCCCATACAAACGTGTTCTAACTAAAACGTAAACAATTTGAGCTTTATTGCTATTCGTTGCCAGCTGATATCCCTATTTAACAGACATAAAACATATGTACGGCTAAAGAAAAAAAAAACAACAACAAACTATCAATGTCGATTTGCCGTTGTACATTGTGTTGTTTTTCTGGGATTTTCTGTAACCTAATCTACTGAGTTTGCTTTTGTTAACTAATACATGAAACAAATTCGTATATCGTGTACTGTGCAGAGTGATTAATACGTAGGAACAAAAAACTACCACATTACAAATCTTCTTGACAGGACGAAGTCTGTCGGGTCCGCTAGTTGTTAAATAATTAATATGGAAGAGTCCTGGAAATCTAACCCTCTAGCCCTATATCCTATATATTTAAAATCAATGGTTAGGACATCGGTCGTGAAAGCTTAACCAGTGTCAATGTCAAGACTCAAGATTAGTGCCTGGACACTCATTACTCTCTTAACTAAGTACAGTGCAGCAATTTGTCGTTTTCCCCGCGACTGCGCCCCCGCAAGCTTGCGCCCTAGGCCATGGCCTAGGTTGGCCTTATAGGTAATCCGGGCCTGATTTTAGCTAAGAATGCATGAAAGCAAAGTGTCTTCGAGGTAAGATGGCTAAAATTGTATAGTACAATACTCGTAGTTTTAAAATGAAGCTAGAAAATAGAAAAAACTCTTCTTTGCATCTTAATATTAATTTTATGGGACCAAATGCCACAAAATTATATAGAGATAATTGGAAAAAGATGGGTATATACGTTAAATTTGAAGATTCCTCCATTTTGTCAATACCGAATTAGTTTCTAGATGAGTTTAGACAACCTAGAACCTTAAACGTTTTTGATTGGTTTGTCTTTGAAATTGAGGAATTTTTTAAATAATGAGCAAAAATGAATTATTTTGATGCAATAACACTGCCATTTTTCCTTGACGACCTTTTTAGACAAACCTCCATGCTAATCATGTCTTCCTGACCAATTGACATGTAAAAAACACAGTTCCGTGTCATAAATTTACAAATAAACATTCTCCAGGTTGACCAAAGAATTTCAAAGTTTCCTTCTCAGCAATAAACTCTCTTGAAGCTTCTAACGTGCGAGCTTGTGCGGTTAATTGCCAGGTGGTCTCGACGTGTCACTCAGCAGACCTCAGTGCTAAACACACCCGAGACTCATCGTTCTGACGCAAATGAGAGAATGCGATGATCAAGTATCGTATTTCATGTGACATTTAGCATGAATTACCGAACGATGAAAGTGACTGGGTGAGATTCAAGGGTGAATGTGTGCGGATTCCTGCGCATCCTGGCGCTCACGGTGGTGTATGGGAGTACTTTCGCAAGCGCAATGTCACGCGCCAAGGAGGATCGGAATGTGTGGCCATAGAGTAATGAGATGTCTGGCAGGACCAAGGACTGACTGACCTGTATCTGTGGGCATTCTTCAGTGGCTGACGGGGAAAATTGTGTTGAGAAAATGTCACCAGTTCTGTCCTGACTAACTTCAATAGCAAGGATCATGCAGTACAAGACCACAGCTATTGCAAGAGTAAGTTATTTTTAGCTAAAGTTGTAAACAAGGTTGTAACACAAAGATCAACAGGCCACCATAGTTGCAGAGCCAGAGGTCATAAGAGGTAGAACGCAGAGAAAAGCCACCATCAGCTGATGAGAAGAAGAATCTGTGGTGTGTGTGGGAGGTAACAGCTGATAACAGCGTGCACGACCTGACCTGCACGACCAGCTGATAAGCTATGTCGCAGCCGCCATCTTGATCTGTCATCTAGCATCTAGCCACTACTTTGTTGTGACGAGCACCCACATGTTGCGAGCAGAGGAGCGATATATCATTCGTAAAGTGATTGGATAATGTGTAGGTACGCTGAGAAAGTTAGGAGAATCTCGGAAATATCTCTGTAATTTTGTGTAAAACGGAAATTTGAAAATGTCTCTAAGCAAATGACGAATATAGATAACAATAACAATAATTTTGTGTAGCAAAACACAAAACAAATTACAATACAATGAAATTAAATTCATTTACTCACTCACACTTACATGGCCTGGATTTTATTAAAATGTAAAAGAAAATGTCGTAAGTCATGTTTAATTTTTAGGAAGGTGGTTGAAGAGCTTTACACCTACATATGGTAGCTTTTAATTTAGATGTTCTATTTGAAAAATTTGCAAGTGGTTCTTTCCTCTTGTGTTGTAATCATGAGTGATTTAGATTGAACCAAAGTTTGACAGTAAAATCACTTCCAACTTTGTAATAGATGAAACTAGTTACAAAATGTATAATTAATTAGACTGTAAGAGTATAATAATACTCTGATCATTCTGGACCAACTGAAATTGGTCTCGTTCTGGATAAACAACAATCCGAATAATCCAGAGCATACAGGAAAAAGGGATTCAATAAATAAATAAAAAGACATTTCAACGTTAACCCTGTTTTAGCTGAGATTACAAACACGAACATATAATATTATTGTAAATTCGTAGCTTATAGCTGTCAAAAGTGCTATTTTCTGCAAAGTAAAACCTTTCTGTATTTTTTCCAAAGGTCAATCCCGATAACAGGACATTTTGTAGACACAGATTTACGAGGTCCGGATAAACGGGAACCACATAAAATTCTATATAGTAATGAATTCTAAGTTTACATTAAGTCGACACAAAACATTATTTGTACACTGACTGAATAAATTGTTAAATTGTTATTAATTAATCTTTACCGGTAAATATACTTGCCGACGAATTGACATATAAATAAATGAAGAAGAACCTACAGTTTTGAAAAACTGGAAGATCCGTGTCAGTGATCTAGCGAGCCTTGAGGCAAAAACCAGTTCCGTCAAGTCGGCAGAGGTTTGAAGATAACATCTGAGGTAAAAACTGTGCTAAATGAGTGCAAACTCATCTTCAGATAAACTCGTTTGTAATCTTCAACTGTGCGCTAACAAGTAAAGGTCATATTGACAGATCTTCATTAGTTCTTCACAGTGCACAGCAGCGTTGTCGGGATCGTTTGAAATTAAGTGAAATATTTTCATCTCAAACTGATCGAAAGGTCAGTCGTTAAGTAATTATTGCGGAGTGTTAGCAGCATACTGTAAATCAGAGCGACGATTTATTCTCAGTTTGAGTGACTTCTTTAATGTTGAACTTTGGAATTTCTTTAGACAAGAACAGGTTGAGAATCGCACCCGGGTAGATTTTAGTAGTTGCTTTTTCAACAAGGAAAAGAAACACTAGTAGAATTATGTTCGGCTCGAAAACAAGCTTTGGCTACAAGGTTAGAGAAGATGTCGTCTATTATTCGTGACAAACTTATGCAGAATAGGAAAGACCTCGACTGCGTGCCGGTATCGGATTCCGATATAATATTTCAGCCTAACCTAAAAGAGTTGTACGCCATTAGTTAGCTCTCTCCATCTCATAGTAAAATATATCAAGTTAGTCTATTGTGGTGTTATCTGGGTTTCTCTTTCAATCTGATTAGAACATTCTGCGAACATTGGAATTTGCTTTTGTGACAAAGCATTACGTCAGTAGAATAGACCCAAAATGTGGAAAGACATGGGTTTCATAGTTTTAGAAATAGTGTGTCCCATGATTTCACCACCATGGTTTCTGTTAAATCAGGAAAGATATTTGGTTTTAAATAACAAAACTAGGCATGGTTTCTAAGTTACTTCGTATTATGGACTGAACGACACCTAAGCGGAGTTTTCGGCATTGCGCAAATAATTTGTCAACTACAAAACAGCTGTAACAGAAAAACTAGATTATCATACAATAATACACCCTCTGAATTAAAATACACGACCAATTTTCGTCCAATATTCGCCACAGCTCGGATTGGACGAGTCGTGTGAACGGGTCGTGTTGCGCAATCGCTCAAGAGTTGACCGGTCTCTGAGCATGCGCATTGTTCAGCTATCACTATTATCGTGAACAGCTGATAACATCTTGTCAGCTGAGTGTGACTCTCTGTCATCAGCTGACAGCCCTTTCACTCACAGCTGATACACTCTTTCAATATAGGCAATAATAGTTAAGTTAATTATACAAAAGCATCAGCTGAATGTCGATCAATAGCCAGCTATCAAAATTTACTACCAAAAATATTGAAATATTGTAATTAAGTTTTTTTTTTCAAAAATGTTTGTTTTATGTTTTAACCTTTATAACTTGAACTTGTGAACCCATCAGAATCACGAGCAGTCTCATGTTACATGAATTAACTTGTGTACTCAAGTAAAAAGTAAAAATGTATTAAGATTTATATCTATAAAAACAAGTTTTAGTTTTTCCCAGACTGTCCCAATTTATTATTCGTGTTTTACGCTGTAATTATATTAAGTTTTTTTTAAAATGGTAGAAATATATAAGTGTTAGTATAGGAAGTACTTAATGTTAGTCAGAGGGAAGGTAGGAGTAGCCTGGACATGAAAGAGAAGTAGCTCATTTTGAGATCTGAGAGGACGAAGTCAGTCTTGGCGCAAGGAAAAGCCAACTTTTCTTAAGACGTACTTGAACGTACTTCACGTTGATCCAATCAAGACTTTAAGTAAATAATAAGTATATTGCAACATACTTTAAAAAGCATAGAAGTAAACATGCCAAAACAAAATACATTTTAATTTTACATTACATTTCCAATAGTTTTTTAACTAGTCATTTACTTTCGCATTCGGCTTGACCACACCGTGTGCACGAGGCTTCAACTCGTGAGTGCTGGTCTCATGTCAGAGCGCATGCGCAGAACTGTGCTGGGTGACAGTTCACCAACCTTACACCATTGTTGTGCTGAACCCGGCTGATGTATCAACTGCTGACGCTGCTCCTGCCCTCCATTGTTCTCCATTTCGGGAGGAATCTCATTGTTTCACCCAGGAAAGTGTTTTGCTACAGAGAAAGTGTTTATGTAATGTTTTGCTCCTTGCGGGAGTAGTTTTTAGTCAAGGAGTTTTGTTGTTTTTAAAGTATCACAATAGATTCTTTAATATTCAATATTGAAAATATTCTTGTATATAACTGTAGCTTCTTTATTTTTAAACCTGCTGTTGATGTATAACATGTTATTGATAGACGGATTGTCTACCTAGAAAATTGCTCCTAAGCAAAAACTTATTGAAGATACATTAAACAAAGGATAAATTATGGGAGATTTCCATAGATTTTGTTAGCAAGAAGTGTTGGATGTTTTGGAATCTACGATTTGATTTCGACTTCAAGTGAGATCTGAAAGTACTTGAGATAGTATAGAAGAAATTAAAGTTAATACATTGTTCAGGAACATACCAAGAAACAAAATATTCGAAAATATATCTATTATAAGGCGTAGCAAACAATATCGATCAACGGAAAGCTGTGAATTTATACTACGTATTTCTTGTCCCATCGTCCACAATGAACCTCACACAAAAACTCAAAGAGCTGGAACAAACAAAACTTGCAAAGTCTAAAAAGTGCATTACATTTTTGTAGTGCCTCTTCACTCTCTGAACCAACCCTTCAAACAAAGTCATTCGATGCAATTAACCGTCGATTTTCAAATTACACGAATCAAAGCCAATGATTCACATTATATGATAATTGATTCCGATCCCAACCTTGGATGCAATCCATCAGTCTACATTGTCTGCTGAGTCAGCTGATCAGCGACCTTGCCCGGGGCCTGGGTCCGGTTATCTCTACAAACCAGTCCTCGCACCTAGAACCACAAAGCACATTTCTCATCGGTCTCGGGTCCTAATCAATTTGGGGATCAGGTTTGTCACACTGGATGAACCCTGAGGTCTTAGATGAGATAATGTAGGCGTAGTCGATCAACACTGGGTAGTTTGCTAGTCTGGAATACATGTGTCGAATTTCGAGTTTTGTGTGTTAGGATTCGAAAGTTTTGACATTTTGGCTACGTAGCCTCACAAAAGGTTTGTCTTGGGTATGCCCAAGAAGATAATTATCTATTAACTCTCGATGAAAGGTATATCATGTAGATTTTGCCGTGATATTGTAATCGTAGGATTTCTTAGTATGCCTAGAAAATCCTTGTGGATTTAGATTATAGAGGTGGGGTTACGGCTTCAATTACCCAAACCACCTTCTAATGGTCCCCAGCACCAGGGAGTCACGTCATTCTGCTCACTGTACAGCTACCGGATGGAAAAGAATAAAATATATATTATGTAAAATGGTAAGGGTCAGTAGCCAAAAGCAAAAAGGACACTTGATGCACTATCCGTAACACTTAAACCCAGCGGGAATGTAACATCTTCCCATTCAATGGGCCCCAGTCAATCCAAAAACCAGTAGTTTAAAGCTCTCAGATTCTGAAAGATCAGAGATTAACCAAGACGGCGGTGATAAACCTGGATACCGTACAAATAAAGACCCAGTGTCTGATTGCCTTGTTTGTCCAATCATATTAAGTAATAAGAAGGCAAACATACCAGCAAAAGTCCCAACTAAAATTTGTGAAGCCTCGTAATACTCTTTTGACAACAAACTGACCAACTTTTAAACATCAATAATGTTTGACCTCGGCTGAATTTTTCACATCATCTGAGACCATGAGCCCGTGAGTGCTTATAAGCAAGGCATGAAAAATATCAATGAAATTAAAACTGGAGGATCAATGTTTTTATTTATGAGCCGAAGTTAGAAATAGTCAGTCCTCTTTTCCACTCGCCTTCAAGGTAACTCAAGGCAAATTGTTGAAGTATTAAACAAAGGGTATCATTTAATTTGGCTGAACCAGAAAATGTTCTCCCTCTTCAAAAGTTCTTAAACGATTTTAATTCGTTTGATTTAAAAAATGCCATCCCTTTCCCATCCATCCATCGATGACAACCCGAAGATGAACTGTGTCCATGGCATTTGTTCTAAGTGTAACAGCTGATATTATTTATAGTTTAATCTCTGGGACAAAACACAACATAGATAATCAGTTGAAGCAATCAGCTGACGTAGGCGTTCTTCCTACTCTAACCACTATTGATGGTCGGAGGCAAATCAAAAGCTCCTAGATCAGCGACGGCAAAGATTCATTGAGCTTTCATGTCGATGCAAATAAGCCATTACAACTAACTATCGCAATTGTATTTATTGTTCGATGTGAGTAGTTGTTGTTGAGAGAGTTTGTCACTCTACAGGCTCTTTTCTCTTGTCACTGTGGACCTAGTTTGGTTTGAGTTTTGGATACACACGTGTTTATGAAATGTTTTCACTTTCATTCTGATTTGGAAAATACCTGTATCACACAAAGTACACAAAAGTGGGGTGCGAAAAGTGAAACATAAATATAGTAGAGACGTTTTACAATACTGATTACAACAGATAATCTAGTAACCAAAAAATTAGCTTTGAGTTTAACGTGTATTTTTCGGAAATATCTCTAAAGATTTGGATTATGACAAAAGCTGTTCCCCAAAATTATTCCCAGCATTAACTCATATTTTTAAGTACTTTAAGAGGTGGAGTTTTCTTCTTGGAGAATAGGTAATTTTGGGTAAACAAATGGTAGTTTTGAAGCAATTTAAGTGTATTGAACTTGTATTCAAACTATCATTCAACGTTTAGGGAATATGGAAAGGCCTAAAACCCCCGCCTCTGTTTACGGCCATACCTTAGAGTTCCTAAGAGTATGGTCTCTGAGATCAATCATATTGGTTCAATTGTATTCTTGGATGGTTCCCTTCAAAATCCCCCTCCCACAACCAAGCTTTTACCAAAATAAAAAAATTACACACATGGGCTTCAAAGTTTGGTTTGTACACCAAATGATCTACACGTATAATAAAAATGCAAGGCGTGTGACATCAAAGCGCAGGCGCGCGGGCAGGTCAGGTTATTTTTAATTAAAATCTAGTTAATTGGTGAATTTATCAACAGCCCGTGGTGCGAGGAGCTGGCGGCAAGCCAAGGGATAAGTGAACTGCCCACATCGGCTCCGGGAGCCAAATTTGGACACGACACCGCGTCGCAACACCGGGCACGCTTGATTGGGATTTGATTGAGTTTGTTTGGGTTCCTTTTGTGTGTTTGGTATTTTTTGCTATGTGTGCCAGTGGAACTACTTCTCTACCCACTGAGCTGTAGAGGCAATCAGGTGAGGGATATTTGCAAGGACGCTCACAGGATATTTCCCAAAGAGGGGGACTAACTGGGAGATATGCACATCCCGGTAACGACTACCGAACATTGGAATAAAAACTTTGACAGTTTTCCAGTGAACTAAATACTCGTGGCCCACCCGCGGATTATTATACCACGGTACAAACTACAATAATTAAGGAAATATAATACAATAAACATTAAGGTTTGTAATTTCAAAATGTTTTGCCCCCGAGAAAAAGTAAGGAGTTGTGTAACTTCCCATACGAATAGTGGCATACTGATCGCAATTTTGGTTGCCTTGTTATTAACCTAGAATCTACCTTACCTTCTTAGTTCCCCAAACAGCCGACAGACTGAGCGGCCTGTATCTCTTAAACTCCTGCTCGTCTTTAACATCCACACATTCATAGTTTTATTCGACAAATGAGTCTAATGTAAGAACATGACCAATATTGATTGAGATTCGTCGTGTTTGATATAATATGTAGAACTGTAGATCATCTTGTACTTGAATGCAGTTTTTACATTACATCTATCTAAGACAAATGTCTAAAATTTTAAAATAATGTACATCCAACATTATATTTTATGCCCTCAAAATGATTTAGTAAATGTATGTAATAACGTAATAATTTGTCAAAAAAAGAATTATCCATTTTTTGCGTACGTAGCTCACTGGGCTCTCGGCTTGCGGTGCTCGAGGTACATGGGTTCGATTCCCGGCGCAGGCACACAGGCGCAACAGAGTTGGTGTCATGCTCTCTAATCCATTTGCGTAAACCGTAAAAACACCAAAATAATATGAAATATGCCTGCATAGTGAAATTTTAGCTCAATTTATTCTTTTAACTAAAAATTGTACAATGACCAAAATGTGTTTAAAACTTAGTTAAAAATGTGAAGGTTCATAACATACTTCCTACCTACTATTTGATTATAAGTGGCTTTCAAAATGTTACTACTCGATTGTATAATAATCATGGATACTCGATTTACGGGCTGAATAAAAACCTTAAACTAATAAAGCTGAAAACCCCTCAACCTGAAAGTATCACTAACCATATAAACTAAATATACAAATAATTTCAGCCAATATAGTCTGTACAACTATTGCATTACAGTGGTTAGCAATTAACATGAATGCTAATACTTGGGCTAGAGGTCGGGACAACTACTGGACTGGGAGACACCGAACGGTTGTTCATGAACGGTTAGCCTTCCCAGACTGGAGTTAATTCCATCAAAAGAATGCCATTGGTTCGAAAATACTGAAATGCCAAAGTCATCCTTAACTCGTCTGAGAACAACTTTGGCCACTCAAGCATTTTCAGGATATATTTTCCTACGAACAATACAATAATCACTAAATCACTATTTGAGATGCCGACCACTCTCATGAGGGTATTTTAAAATATGTGGTGAAGGATGAGTGTGATGAGTGTTACAAATTTAGGCCGACTCTTCCTTAGAATGGAAATGAATATAAATACAATCAATACAATATTTATTTAACATTTAGACGATTTTGCGTAGCCATCTGTCAGTTTTCGCTCAGTTCAGGTTTGATGCCTGCAGTTGCACCACTTGTTTCTTTTGACAGCAACAGCTGAGCTAGTAATTCAATATAAATATACCGAGTGACCACAAAATATTGGTACAACTTTAAATCCATTTCAGTTATATTATTATTATACATATAACGTTATAGTTCAGCTCGTTGTACTGACCATATGACAAAGCTTTTGTCTTTTTCCATTATCGTCCAGTTTGTTGATCAACATTGTTGTTATAAACTCAAAACCAAAAATGTCGTCTGATCAAGAGAAGGCAGCTGGGATGGACGTAGTGGACCGATACTATGGCCGGGGCCGTTCTCCTGCTGACATCAAGGCTCGTGATTTTTGTGTAACGGTTTATAAAGGACCTAACAACATAAAACAAAAGTACATTCAGTTGCTGAACTGAGAGAAAGAATAAATGCATCCTTCCTCAGTTCCTCCAAGTCCTAAATCATATGTTGGAAAACACATATGGGTGGAACCGTATCACCGGCTGAATGTTGTCCGAGCCACCAATGGAGGTCATGTGGAAATCTTCTAAACAGCTGTTAAAACAAAACTTTAAGGTTATGACTAAATGGTACTACCAAAAAAGTGTGTGTGGGTTGGCATTAAATGTGTGTTATTTAGCATCACAGTTGTACTAATATTTTGTAGACACCCGGTAATATGTTATCTATTGGCTAAATGTTGACTGGCGTTGATGACGATAGAGTGCGGGAGAAACTCAGCGAGCAAGAATTTCATTGGAACTTCAATACGTAAATTCAGCAGGACCTCTTATATAAGGTCCTGAAATTCAGTGGTACAACGCTTTGGCTATGTTGCACAAGAACATGGACAACATCTCAAAAGTAACTAAAGAAAACTGCTTTCTTTCCTGGTCAAAGGGAATGCGTTAAGCAACTGTGATGCCATTATGTCAAGGAAGACATTTCGTATCGTACTTCATCAAGTGCTAAAGATAAATACGATGGTCGACTGAGTAGAGAAAATGTAGCACTGTACGTATAGTAAAAGAAAGTGAGAAGGTTGTACATAATCTATTTACATAAAATGCTCCAAGCTGCTGCCAGATTGGGTTGAATGCGGAAACTATTGTCACCGGGGAGTCCTAGTGGCTCCGTGGCCCAGTTCCCGGGCTGGCGCCAAGGCCTCGCCTCTGATTGGTCGAACAGACTAATTACCGGATCAGCTGTGAGGGGCGGGACCTGCTACCATTGGTCAGCTGACCGCCAGTCTCTACTCATCTGCGGCTGACAGAACGTCAACAGCGACGGTGCGTGACAGTCACGCTCGCTACGCACTATGCAGTACTGCAGTACGTACTGTAGTGTGCGACTAGCAAGGAGCAGAGAGTACTGCAGGAACGATTTGCCATTTTTCAGCAGGGTTCAAACCCTCCTTCAAGAGTATTTTTAAATCAAACGTACGTTTAAATTCAATTCCGTTAAACAGAAAATAAAAAAGAAATTGTGAATTGGCGAGCACTATGCAGTTATAGATCAGAAATAAAAATAGTTGAAACATATTAATAGATACAACGAACGCGCCGAATTTGAATACTCATGGTAAGCTCTAGATCATAGCCTGTGTGTCTTTCAAAAATATTAGTGAAAGACCAGGAAGGCATTTGAAATACGACACACTCAAATATAATTTGATCGTATATTCATAAATCCATTTTAGCCTTAAACAGGGTGTCACAAAAATGTGAAGTGCGCTATGCAGAACCAGATTCTACATACAAAAGTACATCAAAACATCCTGTAACATTTATTTGATTTCGGCTTAGTTAAACTGTAATTTGCCGTTTTGTAAATTTTGAAAATAATAATAATTAATTCAAAAATTCATTGAGATATTTTTGTGAAACTTGTTATATAGACTACCTTAAATTGTTTTCTTAATAATATTTTCCAAAATACTGTGTACCTAACTTATCGAATTTCAAAATGGCGGTCATTCAAACATTTCAAAATCAAATTCCAATTTAGTTCCATTTGATTTTAAAATGTTTAAATGGCCACCATTTTGAAATTTGATAAATTAGATAACAACTTTTTGGAAAATGGGTTTAAGAAAACAATTAATAGGTGTTTGGTCCGAAGATGGAAACATCGTTTCTGAAAGGCCTCACCCAGCAAATAAAAAATGTATTAGATTGTTTGTGTTCAAACTTGCATTTATTAAAAAGCTTTGTTGCGACTGCGTCAAATCAAAACAAAACTTCTCGAAATCATCTCTTACCAATAAACCACACGGACAAGTAACAAATACAGGTCAAATAGAGGGTTGTTTCCTAATAATGCAGAGCTCTGAAGATCTCCAGAAGATTGCCAGAATATCTACACCGCTTGACTCTTGGACATTTGAACCTTGTTGATCTTGAAGAAAGGGCTGCGCCTAGCTTTCAAAATAAGGAGACACTTTCTATCAATGAAATCAAATGAACTCGACCTGCACGCGACACGGTTGTTTAGTGTCTAAAGCACCTACTATTTAGCACAGCCCCGTAGTCTACTGTCGACACGCAACTAGCGGGTTTTCATTTGTCGCACAGGGAGGAGATTTAGGAAGCACGATTCCGCCGTCCCGCTACTTTTACCACGTACTCGCGGATCTAATTAGCTTTTTTTATGAGCTTGGACCCGGCTGATTGCGCGTGCGTGCGCCGAGCGCATGCTCGTGGCGTGCACTGGCCAGCTTTGTCAACTGCTGCACTTTTCAATCAACCGTGAGTCAAGGATCTAGATGTAGACAAAAATGCAAATTTGACAAGAATCTTTTGTATATGGACTTGCAGGGAATAAATGAGGAATTATTGAGTGAAATTATGTTCTGTTGAAGAGTAAATGCTATACTCCGTTATTTATGTACGTTAACTGTGACCTAACGCAGACTCTTCCATCCTGGACAGTCATCTCACGACATGATTTCAGCCACCTTAGCACACATTAAGCAAACACACCTAACAGCAAAATGGGCCTTGATGTCACCTACACTGTAACAAGCAGCAACTAACATACTGTAAGTGTTTCATCATTTGGTGTTCTGTAAGAGTCAAAATGACTGGAAACCCCAAAAAGTCTACTTCGCAAAACTCTGGCATATAGCACCAGAGACATAACAAAGTGATTCAGTTTTCGTTTCCTCTCTCAGGAGGTAACTCTATCTCCATTGTGATGAAGAGGCTGGCACTACTCCTGAGGCAGCTTTACTAGACTCCGCTTTAGAAAGCGTGTGCAAATCCTCATTCCTCTCAAATTCTAAATCTTTGAATATTTATGATGGTTTCCGATCCTAGACTCTGAACACGACCGGAAAAGAATGTGTTGTCTCTAGACATTCTTTTCGGCTATCTGATGAATGATAAGACTTGTCTTTGTTCCCAAGAGGAACTTTACACGCCACCGAAGTGGTTTTGATTTCAAAAGCTGGCTAAAAACCCATTTGTTGTTGACAAGTTAGCACCATGTTTTTGTTTTTTGGAATGGGAGGATATGCTGCTGTATAAAACTCGTCTTTCAAATTAAAACGAGTTGTTAAATGTTTCTCAATGAAATTTCTGGATAAAATAATGATAATGTAAATCAAACGATTAATAACACCGAGAAATTTCAAATTTACATTTTGGTCCTGAAACAACACCAAACTACAAATATAAATATTGGATTGTTTGATTTACATCTTAAGTATTTTAAAATTCCAATAAGAAGCTGTTTTCTGAGATATTTTCTGGATAACCTTACATGGACCAATGAAAACAGCAGAACAGTTCTAGAACGTGTCTCGTGTGGATGCTGTTAGATATGTTAGGCAATTCGTCCTAGAAAGGGTTTTAGGTATTTTTAGATATCGATCAATACTAGTAGCAAGGAAAACCGTCAAACCTGATACAAAAGCCATTAAACCTCTTAGGGGATCGCTTCTGAGCACTTTTAGACAGATTCATCCATGACTCTAACAGTAATCTTCATTCCTGTTTAGATATTTTAAGTGGGCTTTCACACAACCCTATCGCCTTATTTGTGATAAAACTGAACTCTCAATGATTTACCCTCTGATTCTCCGACGCAAGCCTGGTTCCCACCAAAAGCGAGGAACCAACTCGTTTCCAACACTTCCTGAGAGGAGTTACCACTAGAAAGCCACCTTGCAGCGTCCCATGTTCCCAAACCCCATAAGTCACCGAGCAGCCCCTAACAAATCAAACTAAACGATTCCCAGCCAATCTAACCCGATTACAGATCCGGTTTCACCTGGATTAGCGAATCCCAACATATCATCCGGTAAATCCGTTTAGTCACGAACATCCGAGTGAAATTAGCTTACCGATTGACCCTCGCAAGGGTACAAAAGAGAGGTCAAAACATTCCGGTGCGGTGTGTTATGGTGAGAAGAGGCTGAGTTACTTAGTGGTGTATAGTCACGAGAATGGGCTCTAGAGGTCGGTATTAGCGCCCATTTCCATACTGAGGGCAAATTGTCCTGGTGATCGGTGATGCGAACATTGCTACTTGATACTGTCTGCAGCACCGCGATGAAAGCTATGCAGTTAGTGAGCTGGTTGGAAAGTGTTGTTGAATCAAGAATATGTTTTGAAGTACTTTGCGTCACTCACCACGACCCAAAATGGGGCACCCTTCAACGACGCAGATGGCCTTTCACTGCGGATGAGGTCTCGAGAAAGCGCGTGAGGTCTCCGGATATCAACAACCATTAGTGTGTCTTTGAGACTCTAACTAGTGGCCTAGTGCTCGGCGAATTTAGAGTGTTTTGGGCATATGGGGTACGTAGTGGGGCGAAATTGATCTCCAATTCCAAAATTTGAGGAAATATTTTCTACAACGACCCAAATACAAAAGTGCAAATGGATTACAAAGGTATCCTAGTTTCGAGAGAAAGGTTATTAACACAAATTACAAGGAATTGCAAATCTCATGGGCCATTATCAACAATAAATTCGAACTCCAAATTGCCATCGTGTCGACTCGCTTTTTTGCATCGGTTGGAGCTGAAGGACTCAGTCTACAGGGTCAATCAGCAAGCCCCACACTGTCACTGCCGGGTCAAATGATGTCAACGTGGCTCCTAAAGTGCTCGAGGGTCGGGAACATTTCCTCTTCTCTGAAAACAGCAAAAGTCACCCCAATCTTCAAAAAGGGTGACCCTTATCGTCAAAATTACCGCCCAATTTCAATTCTACCTACCTTTAGCAAAATCTTTGAGAAGGTATTTTTTACAAAATTGCAAACTTTTGGAAAGGCACAGAATACTATCATCAAACCAATTTGGATTCCGAAACGGAAATCCACAATAGACGCAGTCACTCGTCTAATCGAAATGGTAGTAGAAGGTATCAGTCGGAGCCATACACTAAGTGTATTTCTCGACTTATCCAAAGCGTTCGCGATCACGGAAACCTTCTTCACAAGCTGACGGGGTACGAGGAGGCCACTCGCTTGTCAAATCGTCTCCGGATTGGACTATATCATAGTACACATCACTCAGTCTTTCAGTTTCTCTGTTTTTCATTAGTGTCATTGAGCTCAACAGCACAATCCAGCACTTCAACGAGCTCAATAAAACCAACCCAAACAAATCTTCTTTCATCCCTGTTTTCAGATCATACTCCAAGACTGGATCTAGTGGGACAGTTGATTTTCACGTAGGTTGCTCTGTTGAGACAGTGTTACTGATGACCATATTATGGAGTAGTACGGAGTAGCACTGTGGGGAGGCTGCAAAGTGAAAACTTTCCAGATTCTCGGAACAATGCTTTCGTAGTTTTGTTGTAGTTATCCGCTGATATCCACTTACGTAACCAGGAAGGAGAACTACCGTCCGGTAGTGTGGTGTTTTATGTTCGCGACGCAGAAGCATTCTATAATATAAACGAGTTTATGGCACACGACTGGGGCACCGCGTTAGAGTTGGTCTTTGGGAATTGGGTGAATGCATATGAATGGGACGGTAGAGGGCTGAAATTCAGCAGCAAACGTGTTTTAAGGGATAACACAAAATCTGGTTTAAAATGCCAAATTTCACTTACGATTTATTTTTGACAACATTTTCTTCAAAATACTCAGAGGAAACATCACAATCCTATAACATAATCCCGTAGAGTATCTTGAAGAAATGTTCAAAATAAATTGTACGTGAAATGTGGCGTTTTAACCTGATTTGTGTCATCTTTAAATTAATATAACAAAAAAGAACAATTTGACATTTTAAACTTTTCACAAAATGTCAAATTTATTAAAAAAGAACAAGTCGAGGAAAAAAATATTTTCTTTGCGTCGTTGAATTTGTGTTGAAAGTCCCTTTTTTGAGGTGTCACAAGGAAGAGGTTTGTATTTTTAAAATGGGGGCCCTCCACCCCGGATTTTGCTAGGGGTGGGTGATGGAAAGTACGGAAAAGCAACCATCAGAATCTTATAAAAACATTCCCAAATGGTTTAAAAAATATTTCCTTTTTCAAAAGGAGGGGGGCGCAAACTTGTATATTTTGCTTATGCGTCAATAGAGGTGGCTATGTGTGGTGTTCATTGGTAGGGAGTTAACGCCTCCACAAATTTATAAATCTCATCAATGTCTTCATTGATACTTTGATCATGTCGAATATTGTACAGACCACAGAATCATCGGCATAGAACACGTCAACCAACTTTCACTTCCCAGTTTTTAAATAGTTACACAAACAACTAACGTACCGTTACACTTACCATCAAAAAATCAAATTTTATCCTAAGCTTTTCAAGATTTTACAATAAACCAAATTATAATAAAGTTTACAAGAAAAAAAATCACGAACATTTTAATTAATTATTCCAAATGAGTGCAAAGTTTCCAAAGGCAACTGATACAGTGAAAGTGTTTAATGTAAATATAAGCGTCAGTATATAAAGAAAACCATGTGTAAAATTTAATTTGTTAGCATAACTAGTGAATTGTTAATGCAGTCTTAAACTTTTATTTCGGCCAAAGATAAAAATTTGAAAAATAATCAGTGGTCCTTCAAGAAACCCATAACACCATTTGTGTTCAAAATAGTTTAAAAATGGGGTAACTCTTTGTTCAACTGGTGTAGCACTTTGACGAAGGTGTCCATTAATTTTCTTTTCGAATGTAGCAAATTTAGCTTGTCCCCTACACCCTTCTTAAAAATTACATACAGATTAATAAATACCACGGGTACGCGAGGTAAAAAAGTCAAAAGTACGTAATTAAAAATGTTTCACAAGAAGGCCAAGTATTCAGCTTGCATCATGCTAGTAACTACCGGCCTATTTCGCTCCTACCTAGATTTTCAAACTGCAAACTTTACTCGAGCAGACATAACAGTAACTCTGGCGTGCGCGGCCGGCTCTAGATCACCTAGATTGCGCCCAGGGGTGACTTGTGTTTTAATTACCCCGCTAAATTACCAATAAACACTGTCTCGTTTAGAAGAAATCGCCTCGGAATGTCCATTAAATAATCTCGAGTTTAAATTAAAAGCTGGGATTTATAATATTTACCTCCCGCTTAGCGGCGCACTTACGGTCTTGTAAATCAAGTCGCATGTCGTCTGCGGTGTATATTTATCGTAAACGATAAGTTTTGTCATATCTGTATCTTTACGAGGCTTTTGATGGACGGAGGCGCGTCGGCTTCTCTGATGCGGTGAAGGGAAGGATTATGAGAGCGATATCACCGGTTTCAGACTGAGATGTTGTGTTTTAATACTTGGTATGAGACAATGTTTATGAAGTTTTTAATTTCATAGGGTAGTTTTGTTTGTTGAGCGTAATCACAATTATCAGTGTGATCAAGATTTCGAAATGAGTGAAGTTGGCACGATTGTTGTTGGTTTGAGGTTAAGAATTAAGAACTGTGAAACCACTAGTTTTTAAATCAACCAATTGCACCATACCTACAAGCAAGTAATCTCGTTTAAACTTTTCGTAGGAGAAGGAAAATTAGATACTTATTTTTAGATTATCTAATTTTATATGGTTTAATTACACGTATTTTGAAGACAATACGTTTTGAAGGAATATTTTGAGAACACTTTCAAGTTTTATGAGTCTTTGTATAATAAAATAGTCATACTTTTGCAGTAGTTTCATTATTCTGTGAGAACTAGTGTGCTAACAATGTTTTAAAACTGTCTTTGCAAGTTGGAATGTTTTGGCAAAACGTAGGCGTGTAGAACTTCTCGGGATTCGGCTTTGTGTTTCATAAGAACAGGTCTGATTAAAGTTTATTAAGTGAACGCGCTACTATCCTTCTATTTGTAAATTTCAACCACATATATTGTACATATTCTGAACAACTCTTGAAACACCTGGTGACTCTGCATCTTTAAACGGCTCAATACCGATACTCTTAAGAATTCCAACAACGCAACTCATTCCAAACACATCAACTACCGACACTTTCAGTGAAATCCATCAGACAATAGCTGAGCCCGGCTCGGCTCAAGCGTCAATCAAGCCCGGCTCGCTGGATGACAGCCTGCTAACGAGCCAAACTGCCGGTGTCGCAATCTAGCGACTTTCCTCAACACTAGAATGAGCTGTCCTTACCTCGCGCAAAGTGAAAAGCTGCCGAGCACAATAGCTCTCACCAGACTGCGCTCTAATTTATAGCGCGATAATTAGAGATCAGATCAGCACGTGCTGATGTAATCTGCTGATAAGTGCTGATAGGATCAGCTGATTGCGAGTGCCGAGTGAGATACTCGCTCGCAGTCTGCAGGTGAACTTGAGGACGTTGATGATGCGTTAGTTATCAGATCGTCACGATGCATTTGGTAACAACTTTACGGCGGGAAACCCGAGGACTTTTTAGGAGAGAGGTGGGAAATTTGGAATTTGTCATACCGAAATCAGTGGGAATTTAATTAGTTGGTTGATAGTAAAGAAACAGACATCACAAAATGTAATGTAAAAAATGATTGACTTTTAGTAATGTTTTATTAAGGTTTGTAAACATGAATATCAAGTAATTACAGTTAAACTTTGATTGATAAGGGAATAAAGCAAACAAACTGTAGATGGAATTTTAGGAAAAACATGTGTGTTAGCCTTTCATTCAAAATTCTGTAGAGTCCCTCAGAATTAATCGGTGGAAGGGCTGATGATCGTAAATTTCAGGCATTTTAGAACGAGTTAAAAGTTGCTAAAGATTGCAAACCTATCTCGACCATACGACAAACTACACTTAAAGCTATAAAGTTAGCAGTTTTAAATTCATAAAAGTGATGTTTAAAAATCTTTTAAGAGGTTGCTGAGCCATGAAAACGTGAGGTTGCGTGAAGCCGTGGAAACTAACTCTGAGGGTGTTCCAACATACATTGGATTTTGTGATACATAAATTCATACAGTAGTTAAACGACACTTCAAATCGTAGATCCAAGTCTGTCAGTATTTTACAATATATTTCATAGACTACTCATAAGATGAAAAAAAATCAGCATCTGAACACTTGAGATATGGCGTTGTCAACAAGACAATTAAAAATAATAAATCCAAATTACAAATCTTTAGAAAAACTCATACTGTCTTAACCATTTTGGTTTGTTTCAAAGATGGGACTTGTAGAACAGAAAGTGCTGTACGATTTGTATTTATACAAATTAGCTGGACTCTAAAGAGCCAAAGAAGAAATATCAACCAAAATTATTGTAAAATTAGAAAAAAATGCTAACACTGTAAAGTTATAACAACAAGAGGCGCTGGTAGTTCAAGTGTTTACGTAGTACGTAAGTATAATTGATCAAAACAAGGTGAATATTTCAAAACAGTTCACCAATCAAATTACAAAAAAAAAACAAATTTTGTTCTATGTATTTGTCCGTACCAAATTCATGAATCGGTCATTACGTGTGGCACTACTACGGTACTCCCCAGCCATGATTCCCACGTGGAGCACACCTGTGCTCGTAAATACGTCACCGGAGAGCACTGCGCCTGCGCAGAGAGGAACCGCTAGGCGACGTGTGCACTGCGCATGCGCTGTACTTGACCTTGGACTCACCTTGCGTACAACTCGGGCGACGCTCGTATATCACACAGAGTAATTAGCTCGCAGATAGCTTGTCCGTGGGAGACGACCACTGGATCAACTAATGAACATAACTGGAACGAGCTTACATTCGTGTTACATGTACGAATAAATCTAAGTATATTTTCGTTTTCGGTTATTTTTTGCAAATATTACTTAGCAAGCGATATTTTTAAGATCCCAAACGTACTGTTATTTTTGGTTCGTTGGACTTGGACATATATCTTAATATAAATGTATTTTTGTTTTAGGTTTTTTTTGCAAATTTTACTTAGCAAATAATTGAACGAAGATGCATTTTATTTTCAAGTTGGTTATTTTTTACTTGGGTTATTTTTGGTTCGTTAGACATAATTATGTCTTGATATAAATTGAGATTAGCAATTAATCACAACTCAACGCAGGACATGCTAATGTTGATTGTAGGAAGTTATTAGGAAGTATTTTGAACATAAATTATCAGTAAAATGATACAAGTTGAGGTTAAACCTTTATTTATTGCCTTAAAATAAATATTTCGACCGACTACTACCCTCAAAACAATGGATTTCAAGCATTTATTTTATGGTTTATACAGCTTTTTACAGTCTATGTGAAGAAAATATTTTTGTTTTTACAATAAACTAATATTTTCATTAATCAATTGTATATGTGTGTGAAAACGATGGATTGTTTAAACAGAATAAACTAATTACTCAAAGTTACGAACAACGGTTCAAAACTGTCTAAATTTTGATAGTATTGAAAACGAACAGTTAAGTCTTGAAAGCTCCTGATTTATGCACGGCAGTATTTATCAGAATGCATATAGGCCTACATTATACATGGTCCTAAGGTTAAAATACACTTGTATTGCCTTAAAACTAAAATCATGAAACATAAATTTCAATTGAAAGGCAGTTTCACACAACAAGTAGGTAGCCTATAACCCTCACGATTATGAGTAACATGACACGGAACTAAGTATAACACAACGTGTCCAAGGATGTGCCTAAAGGGCACACACAATCGCTCCAGTACGGCTCACAGGATGTGCGCGGGCCGTGTAATAAGTGAGCCTTGGGCACACGTTGCTGAGGTAAGTTAACGATGTAGAGTTTTCATGATTTTAATATTGTATTTAGAAAAAATCTCTTTTCCTTCAGTTTGAATACTCCATTATTTCTGAAAAGTGTCAATGTTGTTACCTAGCGAACTGCTTCCGTGTTATCAAAGCAATGTTGGAGATTGTTTTGATTAGGTTATTACAAAATAATAGGTTAGGCTTAGCTCCTCTGGGTTCAGTTGCCTAGGAGAATGAAGTGTGGGCCGTGTAAATAGAGTGAGCCTTGCGGCAAGCAACATACTCACGCCAAGCTTTGCTGCAAGTTGTAAACTTTAGAATCAGCTGATTTGCGAACTTTGTTAGAATGTTTCATAAGAAGGCCATTGTGACGAAATCACGGTAGCTGTGATCCAATATTCGTAGGTGAATCCTAGCGAATTTCCTATAACGGAGTATCTCAGATAGTCTCAGTGATCATCTGATGATACCCGCATCAACTCTCACCATCGTTTAGACATATCAGACCATCACCTGCGTGGTTCGGAAGTCACGTTAAGCCGTTGGTCCTTGTATTTCCATTGGTCATTGGGCTATTAATTAATGACCCATTCTAAGGAAGAGTCGGCCTTAGTTTTTAATAAGACTACACCTCATAACTCATTACTACCACTCATCACACTCATCCTTCACCACATATTTGCCTTAAAATACCCTCATGAGAGTGGTCGTCATCTCAAATAATGATTTAATGATCGTTTACACCGGAAGAGCTCTTTGGGGAGGGGAGGGGTGTTTCCCCCCCGAAAATAGGGCTCAATGCTATACAAACTGTACTTATGGTCCGGGTTGGATTAAATGAACATTGGAGTTAACACCTATGGCACGTGACTCATGTGTATAAAAATCACCCAAATCTAATCAAGCCTAGACCAAGAAGGCGGTAGAAAATAGTTTTCCCCGTATACAGTAATCGAAATCGGATCATAAATACAGCATATAACTCCATTGGGGGACAAATTTATGTGATTGGTAAGGTGATTCGGTGGTTTCAAAAATATATCGTTACTTCGAAGGCTTTCAATAGCTTTCACAAGCAGACGACGACATTTGCCTTAGGTCTCTTGAAACATCTCACCAATAACATCAAAGCAGACTTTAGATAGTTAAATATATGTTAACCACTGTGATTTATGACAACTTTGAGCGCATTTCGTAACTCCAATCTTGGAATCTGGACCAATAGAAACGTCCCATTTGATTTGACACAATAATCACAGAGTCCTCGCAATCTTGATGCGATTCTGATTCCGAAGAATCAAATTTCTCCTCGCTGTCAACCACGGCCGTTTCTGGGTTAATAGCTAATTTAGTGAGGATTGAATATTAACCTATATACAAGTTACAAAATCGCGCGGTTTTGTCTCTTATTAATTAAGATTAAGCGGTAAATCAAAACTAACAGGAATGGCGTACGTGTTAGAATGAGCGAGTAAACACAAACGCCTTTCTTGTGTTTTGCAAGCTTATTGAAAGCTGGCCAGCTATGGAGCGAGAAGCGGGGGAATTTATGAGTTTAAATTAACTTACATACAGTATAATGAGAGAGCTGTCCCGGGGGGACGAGACGGAGAAATATATATTCCTCTGTGTTACAATTGCAGACAGCGCTCAATGTCATAATAGAAACAAATCGTAATAAATATTTAAAATTGTAAATGTCCAGAGTTATTTATGAAAGCTGTGTTATTTTGTTCTGTTGTAACTATACTGATGAGGAGTTAGTAGAGAAAGATTTATTTGATCTTGTTGCGGATACGGTTGCGTTATTATATCGCTCAAGGAAAGAAGTAATATAGAATACAGTTTATAAAAACAGTTTCATTATCTGAAAGAGTGCGCAGTAGGATACTAATAACACGTTTTCGATGGTTTATAAACTACGAAACATTTACAACTTTGTAGTTCCTTTGCATGGGTTAGCAGTGTTACAAATTGCAGGCAAAAGATGCATTTCTTTCAGTTTTCAATTTTTATAGACTGGAGAGTTTTAATTCCTAGTCGTTTCGAAATCCAGTTATATTTCAAATATACGGATTTTTCAAGAAAGGCATGTCTATGAACTATATTGACGTTTAATTATCGCCTTCATACAAATTGAAAGTTTGACAGCAACGCAGTTTAGGAAACTATGAAAGTTGTGCATTGTCACTTTGTTCAGCCTGGACATTACCTGTCGGCCATTTTGCTTTTTGTCCCTTAAGACCAATGTAAACACAAGCATTTGCATGAGATTTTAAATAATTTTACCATTAAAATCATGAAATTAAGATACAAAGATTCTTTAACTTTTGAATTTATGTCACAACTTTATAAATGAGAAAACGGAAATTCGGCTCAGCGGAGGCAATAAAACATTTAATGCACTTTAAAATAAAATAAAGTTTGGTTCATAAAAATCCGATGAAAACTGTAGGTGTGGGTGTCCCAAGAAAATGCATGCTTTTGCATTGGCTCTTATGGAACGAAATTCAAGGTCACAGCCACTATTGCGCACTCTTAAACACATAAAACTAGCAAAGACATGTAAGTACATACACAAAATATTAATCCTTTTGAATCCTTCAAATCTTTTTGACAAAAACTCATAGGGTAAAATCCTTGTACTCATTAAATCTTTTAATACTTTTTTGTTTAAAAACCAATAAACACACAAAACGCGAGCTTTCACAGTTTAAACTAGTTAAATTATTCAGAGAGACTACTGGAGTTGTAATTTGAAGAAAAGCCAGCCAAGTCAAAGCCAGATAAAAGCGACGTATGTTCACTTCACAGGCTGGTAAATTTAGAAGCTGTTTGGAAGGTGGTAAATTCGCTGTAATGGGCCAGACTACAGCTCAAGCCCTCGTAAAGATCCGGTAGTCTGCCGGCCATTTGCTTGTGGATGTTTATTAGGGATGAGCCTTTACAAGCCGTTACTGACATTGTTTTGAGCAGTTGACTCAAACACATGAGCTCTTTAGTTACGTTCTGGATTATTTTGCGTCCTACGGCTTGAGTAGAGTTGGTGATATTGATAACAATTCTTCGAGATTCAGAAGCGTTGGAGTTGTAGCTTTCGTATTCAGTATGACGGCTTCGAAGAATTTTTATAAACAATCCAGTGAGCACAAGAATTAAATATGGATAAAGAAATTTGAAATTTTCGACTAGTATTACAAAGATAGACACATCTTGCCCATCATAACAATTTAGGCTAGCTATTTACTGAAATACTCTGAGATAATATTTTTTATATGGATAAATTGGTATACATGGGCCATTTTAAAAGATAAAATTGATAGAATTTGTATTTCAGCTAAATTATATATATTCTCAAAATTCTTGACGATTTTTATTCAGCTAAATCCGTATTGTATGAACATTTTTCTCTACGCATCTCTTCGGAGTCCTAGGTTGGAATCACAATAAGTTATGAAACACGAATAGGCTCTACAATTTCGAGGAGGAGAGGTTTTACATCTTTTCGCCCACCCTTACGGAGTAAGGCATTGATATACAACTACACGTAGTTCAACTTTCAGTGGACTTCTATGGAGACATAGAATAAGCATAACAGTAATGCTTATTCTATGATGGAGGACAAATTTAAACTCTAACTCTCCTTAAATTTGTCAGACTATACACGTAGTTTTAATATTCCTGTTCATTTTCAGACGATTCACTGTCTTCAACAGATTTGAGCCCACTTTCTTAACATGAAGCATAAATGGAGGACGCACTGAGACGAGAGAGGTGAAGGATCTAGGACGGAAATGATGGGTAGAAGACAATCCTGGCGATAGCCACAACAACCGCATTCTCAGCTGTTTTTGTGTCATAAACTGCGAATTCTCAAGGTCGGATCCATCTCGCGACTTCTCGTAAACCGCGAGACCGCGGGAGATCACAGCCTTTATCACAGCAGAGTCCACGTCCACATTCCACCACTGGGCAACAGTACTACGTGCTAGAGAGTGTTGATCGTAATAGATTAAATAGTTATATCCATTTCAAAACTGTTTTTCAAGATGGTTATGTTTCAAGTAGGCCAATCTTACCTCTAGGTTGAGTCACCGAATTGGGCACAGACCCAGTTAGTTTTCGTTCAGCGCAACTTTGGTTGGGAATTATACTCGTAATTGCAAACAGTCCCAAACATTTTCTATCAAAAATTGACCATACACTAAAGTAAAAATAATTATCAAGTGTTATGTACAACTCTAACCTAATCTTAATTTTGGGTTTGACCTTATTGTCCAAGCCAACAAGTAGAAAGATATTTTATGAATAGATTCACGTCGTTCAGAACCAACACCTTTTGGTAAAAAAAAAACAAATAATCACATGTCCATATTTGAACTATGAATTTAGAAGGAGGAAACTTGTACAAGCATAATTATCAATACATTACAAGAAACTTGCACCAGTGACGAGAAAAAATCATCCTGATATCATCCTTGTATAAACACTTTTTCAAGACACATTTAATGACCTTGCAATGCCTTTAAATTTAGTTAGTTTGACTACATTTTTCGTTGGTGTATTTTGAGTGTTACAGTATTTTGTTTTAAAATATAAGCAGTAAAATTGGTAACGACTTACAAAAATTCAAAATATAATTTCAAAATACTAAAAGGAGAAATAGGAACCTACATTACAATTGCGTAAGAGGCTACACGAGAGAAGAAAAAGGCAAAGCTCCAAAAGTGAAAAGATAGTATCTAAACCGAAAAATTAACATATCACACCAACATAATTAAGATATCTCAACCCAGCACAAATACCATCTAAACAAGTTATTTTGGGCGCTTTAATAAATATTTTGATGCTAATTTGATTAGGGCTTGCTGATTGGCTCATTGTGTCTCCAGAATTTGCTTATCCTCGATCTGAATCGGTTGAAATTTAAGTAGGATACCTTTCCTGGCTAATGTTTAAGAATGTGTCTCATAATGTCAACTTTAGGGCGAAGTTTTCAAATAAAATTTTAATCCAGAGCGCGCGGCGTTGTGGTTTCTGTTGTAAAGTGTCGTGTTTACTGGGCGAGATCTCAGCTGGTATCTTTTCATCTCAGGGCTGCCACCATTACAGCTGTTGTTGGCTCAATTCACGGCAGATCTTATGAGACACTTTCTCTTCCTTGGAAGTCTTTTCTCTCGAGGTTGTTTCAACAAATGGAACAACTTTGTGCGTTGTTGGTTTGTGTCTCAGTGCTATAAAACAAACTTACTTGAGTGATTAACTAACTTAAGTAGGCAAAATAATTCGGGTTTTTGTACGAATATTCAAACAAAACTATAACAATCATCTGTTGTCTTAAAGAATTAATAAACAACGGAAAACAACAAGGAAAAACAGTTTAATATTCGGCCAACGAAATCTTCTGTGAAACTTTACACAAATGAAAATTCAAATATTCTGGACAATCGTTGCAGCTATTTGAAATAACTAAGCCCTACATACTTGTGGAACTTTAAAATGATGAATATATTGAGTTCAAAATAATCAATTAGTAATTTACGTTTACTTTTGATATTGTTTTGGAACCCATGGAGGCTAATCCGTAATAGTCTACTGGATTATTTTGACAGTAAACTAAAGTCTTAGGTTGCCGAAGCCAATTAAAACAAGTTTTACAAGCAGTTCGATTCTAAGCTCTTAAACCTCCTTTAGATCAACCACAAACCCGAAAACCCCTAATGTTTCTCAGTATTCTTCAACGAGTTGAAACCTTTGGACACTTCTACTCTACTTACACGAAGTACTGTATTTCAAAAGTTTCATGTTTATTTATTTATTTAACCTGTGAACATCCCAAAAACATTCCAAATACACCAAAATTACGTAACCCAGCAAGCGTTTGCACAGAAAATCGGAAATGACTGTATCAGCTGGGTACGAAAGACATGACATAGACCGAGTGGCAATTTCCCTGAGTGGTCTCGGCAAAACGCTCTCTAATAACGGGCCTTCCGAAGCCCGGTAGCCGAGGGATTCGGCCATTTAAATATATTACTGGGATGACTGTGATTCTTCAGCAATTTGGGCGTATTTAGAGCACGCGCAATCGAGACGATTGGAGTTTTTACCCAGCGCTCCGGGGAGGGTGAGTCATCGCTATATCGAAATTGTCAATGTATCGAAACTGTCGATGTATCGATGCTTGAATAGGGTTGTTGGATTGTTTTCGAATTTCCGTTGGACAAATGAGATATTCATGCCGTTAGCATGGTAAGACCCAGGCTCGGGACCATGAAATGAGCACCGATCCTGACCCCCAGAACACGTTATGAGAATTCTTTTCACACTTTATGTACATATGCATATATGTGTCACATCTTTATCAGGTAGCATTTTTGTCAGATTTTCACCAAAATTGGTACAAATGTTCCTTTTGTAAGTATTTTGGTAAAGTTTGTTAACTAGAAAAAGTGGAAACCAGAACCACCCTTTTGGGGGAACCCAAAAACCGGGGTTTATTGATCTAAAACCCATAAATTTCGTCCCTTTCTAATGACATTTGAAGAAAATATGTATATCTTTGTTATACATCAACATACTACAAATTATGATAATCCATAAAATCGTTTCAAAATCGCCAAAAATGTTTTGTGGCCGCTTTATCCGTGGAATGAGAAGTCCTACTTCGATGATATCTAAAATGGGTTATCGCTTCAAGATATGTATTAAAACTTGCAGTAAAAGAACAAGTAAGCCTGAGGCTAGCGCTGTAAGCGTAGCGAAACGACTGAATTCCGAAGAGAGACTGCAAACGGAGCGAGTAATAAATAGCAAAGGAAATTCGATTCACTCATGCAAGCGGCGCTTAAGCGCTTAGCTGCGTGTCAGCCTGGTTTATCACTGTAACGTAAACACAATTTTTTTCATTTAATAGTGGCGCAGAATGGGCATAATAACATGTTGATGTAGTGTCTAATTGATGACTGTAGTCTAGGGGCGTAAACAGCCTGTAACAATCAAAAAAATGTGTAACAATCCAACCCTGTAACAGTTTGTAAATAATCAATCCTGTCAAAATCCAACAATTTTTAACAATCCAACCCTGTGTCCATGTGGTGAACATGTAAATATATATCATAATTTGTTTATGATGTCAAGCAGATTATCTAGGGCGTATTACAGCGTAATGGCTATAGTTCCTAATAGTTACAAGTCAAAGAAAGTTTGTTTACAACTATTGACAACAACTTCCTTTTTATTTTTCCTTTTGAAAAGAAAGTTTATTTTAACTAATAAAATCCTTCAAATGAGCGATTTTATTTGCTTTATGTATACGGACATTTCATTGTTTGTCTTTAAGCCATTATTTGGGTAATGTATGGTTATTTCAGCTAAATGTTGTACAGTTTTTTGTAAAAAACTAGATGATTTAAATAAAAGTCACATTTATATTAGTTTTAAGAACTTTTACTGTAATTGGGTTTTACTTGTCGAAAAAGACTATAAATAAATAAATAATAGGCCTACTTATAAAATTGGGCTCTGTACAAGAGCAAAAAATATTTTCTAGTGTCAAAAGACATCATGTTCACATTATAAAATATATCATATGTTTTAAAAGGTGACCCTTACAAACGCTCTATTTGACAGTTAGGCCGCTTCAGCTGAAAGAAGGCCGGTTCTTTAGCCAGTTGCTACGTGTGTTGTGTTGTGTGTTTCTTGGGAGTCCTTCTCTGAAGTGTCCACTGAAGCGGAATATTAATACGCTTAAATAATAAACAAAATGAGACTTGAAATAAACAACGAAGCGTTAGATGGCTTATTGTTGTGGTCAACAACAACCAAGTTAAAAGCTGACGACATAGTATCAAGGCAACAATGTTGCTCTGGTAGTACTCAGAAGTAACTACATTTAAAACTTACACCACAGATAAACAAAACCTATAGTAACACATGCAAATGCATCCTAAATAGGTGAAATTACACAGTGATAGAAACAAGGACATTATTAATTACATCATTACCAGCTCTAGCAGTGATTCAATTAACGGCGGAATTATTGAAATAACTCGGTCTTGTTAGACTCAAATACTAATTGAAATATCTGAGATATCTTTAAGTGTGCGAAATAATATAGTATTTGGTGTCTCGGGCATAATTACAGTCGGGAACGCCAGTTTCTTTAATCATGGCAACGCATTAGAACTGACTTCTTTCTAGTTTCCTTAGGCTATAAACTAAAACTGAACAGCCACAATGTGCTTGTAGTTTAGAACTGACAAGATTATTGTCCATAATTGATCCAGAGTTTTATATTTATACTTTGGGTCATTTATGCTACTAATATAATTGAATGTGTTTGGTCTCAAAATAAAATATATCCCTTGAAGGTGATAGGCTTTGGGTTTTACAACAAATTATTTATTAAATGTTTGGGAACGTGACAAATATATGCAATGTTGTTTTGAATTAAAAGTTAACATTTTGTTCATTAAACCCCACTTTAATTTATTCAAACAAAGTTTCATCTTCAGCGCCTTTGTATCCTTGTGAAACACGTTAAGGGTTTTACAAAAAATAAAGGCTTATTAAAATAAATGATATCTTTATGTTACGAAACTACAAAAATGACTGCTTATGAACAATATATTTAATTAGGGTAAAGTGAAAGTTTGCTAGGTGATTAAAGGTACAGTTTGAACTTTGACAATAAATCATAGTTTTAAAAGTTTAGCAAAAATTTGTAGCCTAATGACGATCTTGAAAACTTAGATTGTTGACGATCGTTTGAGTCTTAATGTAAGGATGTTGTGATTTTCAGATAACTTTTGTTTGTTAAAATTAAATAAACTATAACTTGTTTTATTTACACTTAAGATATTTAACTTTAATACACTTTTAGCCCACGGGCAACACGAGGTCACACACACTTTCACACATTACTTATTTATGACAGATAATTTCGGAACTCAGGCTTAAAAAGAAGGTAATTTAATGTTAATAATTTAGTTCTTCCGTTTGACACTTTACACTGTCATGTTGTTAACATAATTATACTTACAGCTGTTACATTGTTAAAATTCAAAACAATCAAAACAAACTCGTTTAAACAGCTATTGCCCATGCCACAAACAGATCATTAAATGGGAGAAAAAAGATTATCAAACCATCCTTTACTTACCTAGGTGTAAAAGTGACTGAGCACGCAAAAAGTGTCTAAAGCAGCTGTTTTTAGAGCAAAATGACAAAAACAACAATTTTCTAAACGTGAACTTCTTTTACACCCTTTATCTCGATTCGAGCACGATTACAAAAGTTAAAATAAGCTTAGTTATAAAACATTTCTCCACATTGTACAGCATGGAAATGTTTGCAACACAGCAAGTGGATCTCCTCAATCGAGGTCAACAAGAAGATCACGATTTCATTTAGCAGATGATCTATTATTATCTAGACCTGGTTTCATTTGTCTGTTCAGTTTACATGGTTGACCTTGTCAAGTTTAGAAGAGGATGAGTTTAGGTCAAAATTTCTAAATCATAGTTCACTGGATATACCAAGCTTACTTATCAGTTTATGCAAATTTTCTGTTCCCAGATGTTGACTTTTAGGTCACACGTCAAGGCAGTTTTGTACACTTGTATGAACAAAATTAAAACGTATTAAAAAGTGATCTTAGGTTTGAATGGTATTTTGCCTATTTATCACGATTTTTATACTCAATATGCAAGTTAAGAGTAAAAGAATTACCCTTAAAATAAATGACATCTGAAAGGGTTAAACTGAATGAGATGATAAAATGTTAGATATTAAGGGGAATTCAGAAATTATTTTAAAATAACTGCAACATGCAAGCTTTTTGACAACAACATTGGGAAATGTACAAACTATTTAACTAGAAGCTAATTTCAAAGGCATGAAAATGAGACATAGTCGATGTTGTTTCACCGTTCAAGCGTTACTGTGAATCCTAGCGAATTTCTTATAACGGGGTCAAAGTGCAACACCGGACGTGCCCTTTTTGGACCCTTGTGACCACTACAGGTAGCGTTTTTGTCCGATTTTAACGAAATGTTGTACAAATGTTCCTTTTCTAAATATCTTGATTAAGATTGTTAACCATACCCTTTTGGGGTGGTGGGAGGAGAGGATTATGGGGCTTTAGTTTGTTAACCATTAAAATCGGTAGCCACCGAAGTGAACCTTTTGGAGAGGGGAGGGAGGAAAGGTCTTGACCCTCAAAAATGGGGCTTTATGTTTTAAAGGCTATATTTTTGTTCCGATATCGGTTAAATTTGGTGTCAACGTATATGACGTTTTACCCTTATGTGTACCAAACACGAACAAAATCCGTTCAACCAGGCCAAGACAGAGGATGAAAATCGTTTTCACCGCCAATTTAGTTTGACTTAATGCATTTAGGCGATTTTTGGTACACATTAAATAAATTTACCAGCTGATGGATAGGGACACACCTGTTTTTAAATTCAAAATATCGACAGAATTGCCACGATTGTCGCTGTAGGTGAAGCTCTTTACCTTTAAGTTGTGCACTCTCCTACTCTGATAGCCGCCCCACCGGCACCCCAAACCTGGTCGTAAACAGTCCGCAGAGTAGTGGCAGCTTTCTACCATCAGGTACGGGTCGGGTTATCTGTGTTTTGGGAGCGGTCTGTCAGAGATATCCTGTGCCAAACTGCTGTTGTCTGGTTCATAAAGCTTCTCTGCGGTCCGCTGCGTTTAGGGTTTCAAGGCCCGCATCTCATGTTTATTTGTCGTAAACGTGAGGAGGCTTTCAATTTTTATCACTTAAAGGGATTTAACGAGTTTAAATTTATTTTTTCGATATTTAGGAAATCAGCTGATTTTTTTGTCTGTGGTATTTCATTTCGTAAGCGGAGCAGAGTAGGATTGCTAGTGTTTGAAGAAAAATGTGTTGAACTCTTTGAAAGCACTTAACTTGAAAGATAAGTAATGAAAAATAATATATTACTAGACCTCATGAACAGAAAATATAAATATAGGAGTCTTAAAGGAAACCGAAGTCCACTTCTTCTGATAGAAACACAAAATGAAAATGAAAGAAAGTTTATTTCTGAAATTGCTTTACCATACAATTACATTAAATATACATGGAATATTTTGTGCACAACCAAACAACAATTGCTTACCAACAATTAATGCTTTACCAACAACAATTCATTTATAATTTACAAATTTTGACAAAATGTCTTGTGAAACTTGACTTAATGAGAGAATCCTCTTGCTTTCATGAAAAATATTTTGACCTACTAAAAGCAAAAGGGCACTTTGAAAGTCTTAAAGAACTCATTCATAAAACTGAGTTTTGTCGAACGATTTGATTTCATTACATTGAAAATAATAGAGGGATATTACCCCTACCGGAGTCTCGAGATACACTGAAAGTCGTGGCTTTCAGAGTGAATTGTTAAGTAAATATTTTAAACTATTTGCCAACGTATACTGGTTTGGTTTTCGTATTAAACTTGAAAAACAGAAAGTACATTGCAAAAGAATAGGGATAAAGTATACCTTAACATTTATCATAAGATTAATTTGACGTTTTTTTGAGAACTATTATTTTATAACTTTTGGAAATCATAGGGATGTTACAGTGTAAAGAAATAAGTTTCTAACAATAAAATACCTTTTAAACCTTTAAACAATGTTTTAATCCAGGGTGTTTTATTGTTATAAATTTATTTCTTTATTTTATAACTATTTATTACATAGCATTAACCATTACGATTATTGTAACGCCTTCCATGAACACTTGCGTGCCATATTTTATGGTAAATATATGCTCACACCAGCATCCCGACAAGTCAATACGACTCTATAAACCACCTCTTACACAACATATCGTAAAGAAGATGCTATCTGCGAAAGATGCAAAAAGTCAATTGAGTTTATCTACCAGATTCAGTATATCGAGAGTAATGTTACTATCGAACATATCGAGGTTACGTATCGAAAGGTCTCCACAGATACTGAGTTGAAAAACGATTCAATTACGATAATCTTGACTTACGCCGAGTGCATTTAGGAACAGACCTCGCCATTAATATAGCACCGAGGAACTCGCAAAAAGTGAGAAACATTTTGGAATTAATTTTGCAGGATTAAAAGAGATTCAATTATGATAATCTCGAGTTATGCGATGAATTTGGAAGCCAGAAGTCACCGAAGTTAGGAAGTTTCACAAGTTGTAAAGTAAACAGATGTATAAGCGGAAATTAATTTTAGGCCGTTAGCGGCTTGGAAACCGGTCCACCAGTCTGGAAGGCTGTTTGGGCGTCGTGACTGAATTTAAGCCCCTATATTGTGGGCTGAGGATGGGTTATGTTTAGAAATTCTGAACCATATGTTCTCAGAAGATACACTCAACCAATCAGCGATCGCTTCCAGTGTGGTTAAGTTGGTAAGAGTTTTCGATTTTTCAGAGCTGTAATGTTGAACCGTTGCCAGAATTGAAGATTTACTTGGCAAACATGAAGAATTAGAAGAAAGCAACCGATAAACTGCACTGGTTTACCATTAGTCAACGTCAAAACAAAGAAAGAATGAGAATAAGAAATGATCCATAATTATTTTCTTAAAATACAAACAAATTTGAATTGTTACGGAAAATGCTTTACTAAAAACATTAAAAAACAGCTGACGTCCCTGCAAAATAAATATCAACGTCTTTTCTTTAGGGAGTAAAAGATGAAAAACAATACTAAAATAAAAATGTAACCTTAGTAAATCCTCGTATATATTTAAACTTAGAATTTTCACACTTTGAAAGATCTTCTCTCACTGTTCCAGCGTGATTAAATGATTTACTGGAGGTGTGGTTGATGGTATGTTAAAATCTCTACTAAGCTATCTTGACTTTCTCGTAGTACGTGAAAATTGAAGGCAAACTAATAGTCTATAGTCAAATATTGATTGCGGAGACATAGAAACATTGCTACATTGCATAGCAAACGTCGATGCAAATCAATTTTTTATTTGCTAGTTCTTTCTATTTCTAAACTATTGGTAATCACAAATAACATGTTTTCAATACAACCAGAACATTCTTTACATTATTTTATAATAGCATCTTTACCAAGGCTGTAGGAAAATCCTATTTAAAACTGTGTGGTACAGAAATGAAAAACAATTCTAGTAATATATATAAGTGTTCAAGAAGGATGGTATTTTGAATTCACCTTCAAAGCTCAAAAAAATGACTGACCAACTGTGTGAAATAATACCCAATAATTTGTCACCAGTGGTGACTCGTCTGGTGACGGGGCATAGAAAGATAATGATTATATAAATTTATTTGCATCATAAAGAGTTCGTTGACCATCAAAAATATTGATCCTATGATCTTCTATTCTATATCAGCTATTTCTGGTTGTACAGTTAAAATTCCCAGCAAACTAAATGGTCATTTTTACAAAAAAAAACTAGATGAACCACCAAGGCCATATTTTGCTCAGCTGATACCATAAATCCCGTGCGCATGTGTAATGCACTGTGTACACCAAGCACGGAGCCATTAGTCCTGCGCAGGAATGCAGATGTTTGATATCCGCCATTACTCGGCAATTAAAACTCTGGATACATCACCAGCTGATTTATCAGATTACAACAATTAATCATCGCTCTCTGCATTGCGCAGCCGCTACGTGAGTACTGTGCAAGTCTGCGCGTGCGCGTGCGTCAGTGCGTCAGAGTTCTTTGTGTCACGTTGAGGAAATTTGAAAATTGTGGCTAGTAATTTGTATTAGTTAGTGTGAGGATTGTTCAAGAGACTCATGTATTTAAAATGTATATTAACATTTTCATCAATTTATATTTATGAATGCATTATGTATTTTAAACAACACTTTTCATATTTTTATCCTAACTACAAAGTAATAAGCGCAAGACAGCAAAATCTACCAGATCATAACACTTCTTTTTACACACATTTCCCAGAATACAATATGGCTAAATCATTTAATAAACTTCCAAACAAATTAAAAAAAGAAGCCAATTTGAAAAAATTCAAACGAAATTTGAAATTATTTTTGACAAGAAAAGTTTACTACTCTATTAATGAATATTTACGACGACATGAAGAGAGATGATTGGACTACTGAAGCCTAAATTTATTTGTTTTGTTTTTGCTATATTTTTATTATTTTCTGCCTTTTATTTAACTTATTTTTCCGTTTTTTTATTTATTTTTTTTTATTTTTTTAATACTGTTTTATACTTATATTGTTATTTAATGTTCTTTTTTTATATTTTTGTTATAGCCCATGCAAAGGCTTACCTTTGTCAGAGGTTAATAAAATATTTATATTTCTAAATACATCATAGATCTTAATTTGTATAAAAGCTAAATAGCTGATTTATTACTAAATACATTTGAAGACAAACATGTTTGGACCGAACCGGGATTTTAACCCGGGTCTCTCGCTTGCTGGGCAATTATGCTGACCACTACACTGTCCGGCTTAACTATTTATGCTTTAAATTTAGAGAAGTACATAATAAATACTAAAATACATCATATTCCGACGAAGAGTATTGTTGATACTTGCAATGTAATTTATTTCTTGGAAAATTGGTTCTTTTCTAAAATAAAATGAAATGGCTGGTTTACCGAGGGCTACTTTAATGTCAACAACAAGACAAATAAGTACCCTTGAAAAATTGTATTGCACAATTTCTTTAAACACATGTTTCTCAAGTTACTTACACTTATTACCTGATTGTTACTTTTCTTCTAGAATAACATTAACTAAACATACTCGTAGCTGTATTGCTTTGACAAGATTTACGTTGAGAGAAAAAGCCCGAACGAAACATGACAAACTGTTGAAAATGTACATTTACATGCATTTTATTAATTCCTACATAATTTCATGCAAACGTTTAGCACAAGATAGTTTTTTTTGAATGGGGAGGTAGCATAGTTAAACATCTATGTATTCACCCTGAGTGATTTCACGTCAACGTATTTCATTGTTACTTTATGTACGTATGAGACACTTTCCCAGCCATTACACTCTAGTATTGTTTACTAGTTATGAAATTGTGTTGAACAATTGGTTACCCCAACTTAAAACTAGTTCCGTTACAGTACATCTTTTAGGGTTTATGTCTTTATAAATCACCATTTAAAAGGTTGTGTCAGATGAGCAATCTGTACATCTCATTCTGTAGCTTCTACTTCATATTCCGGATTGGATCCCATCTACGAAATTCAAATTTCGAATTTAAATTCATCGACATTGGCTTTCGAAGTCAACTCTGCTTCCATTCAACTCTCCGGTGGCAATCATCTCCAAGCACTTGATCCCCGATGCAAAGTCCTCTGTCGATTGTACCGAGGGGATTTCTCCCAATTTAATTTAGCAAACGGTGTTCCTTGCAGATAAAGGTATGAGTTACTGCAGTGTTGGCGGTGTCCTGCTGCGAGGTCCGGGACATTAGTCTGCAGGTGACTCCTGCAGAGTTGCTGCATCCTGCAGATGCTTATCCGTCTGCGTTCTGCACACCGCATGTACCGAGTGGTCCTGCAAGTAGAAAGTGATAAGGAGTGTGATAACGTTGCTAAGTATTCGCGTTGATACAGTGTGTCCACAAAGTAGTGTTATACTCTCGGTGTCTTAGCATCTTTGGTTACACATGTATAAAGTATATACATCAGGCAAATATATTTTTCTAGATGTATTTGAATATAGAATATTATATACAATTGTATGGATTATACTCGATTAAATTTGTATCAAACAGGAATGTATGGTCAAAGAACTCGAGTTCTAAGAATGGTTCTAGACTTGGGCATAGAGAAGATTTAACCATTTGTGACGACTTTATAATTACTGGAAACATTGACAAACCCATCTTGCTCATTGAATTCAAAGAGTACTAAAAGTCTTTTTTAAGGCACTGTTCATAAAAATAACCTCTCTGTGTGCATTTGGTATTTGTTAGTTTCAAAGCCGACTGTTCTAAAATGTAGTCTTTCCCAAAAATAAAATAGACACCTCGCACTAAAAACTATTGCGCCATGAAGATTCACATATTTTATAGAGTTTACATAACTCGAATTTACAAGAGCTCTACAACGCAACCAGCGCAAGCAGCGTTTGAATATTACGGAAGAATCATATCTGGTAAACACACGCACAAAGACTGACCTTTCGTCCAACTTGAGCACACGGCCGACTTCAAAGTTGACCGCGAAGAATAATGTGTTACCAATTACAGACCTATTTCTCGCAATCTTACAACCTACTATTGTCACTTTGTAGAAACTTGGCTAATCACTCCTTGAACTATCCGTGGTTGCTCCAGTTACCGCTAGGGGTCGCAGATCTCGACCTTGACTATATGTGGAGTTGTCACTACTGTTTTTGTGTCTATTGTTGTGGGACCAGCTGGTAGTTGCGTGGCTGTCATACCCTGCTGTCCACTAGGCCGGGGGTCCGTCGTCACCTGGCTGCTTGATATGACTGGTGTTGTGCACGGAGCTGGCCTTCTAGGGCCACTAGAACTCAAGATTTATGAAATGAAAACAGCCTTAGTGGTGGTGAGGTAATGCTGAGGACTATGAAGTGGTCTCTTCCATTTATCCACAATTTATCATCAAAGACTAGATTTCCATAAAAAATGTTAGATCCTTTAAAACCTATAAATGTTTGTTATAACCTAGTTCATTTCAATGTTGCCTTTGAAAGTAAAACAGGTCATTCTCAAAGTGGAGTTGTCAGAGGGATAGTAGCCCAATATAGTGTCAATTTCTCGGTATATTAAGTTTCAGTTCACATCTTTATAATATTTGAAGCACGTTATGGGATGATTTGAAACTGCTTTAGTTTGTAGAAAGTTTAGCTTGTAACATCTTTCTTTTTTTATAAAACTATATACAGCAAACATATACAGTACATACAACAAATGGCTGTATTCAGTTCTAGGAAAGTGGTAACATTAATAGAATCCTAAACATTCCTATGACATAAAGAGAAAGCTTGTGGTCAGCATCACATTTTGTAATTTTGATGTTATGTTTTAGGTTACCTCTCTCTTAAAGACGAGCTCAGATATATTCTAGATCTCAAAACGTCGTTTTCTTCTTGTTATTTAACGATGGAAAATGTGCGGAATAATATTTCAAACCCAAGACACGTCGAACTTCAATTGTCAACAACTAACTAGAAAGTGCCTCTATCACTTTACCTTTACCATTTTAGGTACATTTGAAACATTTGTTTAAGCCTTAAGACAGAGTTCCAAAATAGTCTCAGAGACTCAACAGTCCTGACGATAAGAGCTAGTTCTTGTCCACATTTCAACCTCAACAAACGCATTACTCCAAAAGCACTCCTTCCTCAAGCAAGGGCTTCTTGCCCAGTAGCTCTCCATCCAGCAGCCAGGAACCAGCTTTAAGACAGCTGACACAAGATATTAATCACCCAATACGAGAAGCGGCCACAAAGAGTGATTAATAACCCACTCGGCCAGGAAACAGCATCCAGTGAGTAAAACAAAAAGCCAGTGAGTAGTGATAATATGTAACAAATGGAGGTGTCCCGGAGCGGGAGATGACCTTGGAGCTGGATTTCGGCCTCCATTAATCACGAGGGTGTGGATCGTGCGATATGGGTAATGTGCGGAACATCGTGCGGTGTGCGGCGTGCGGTGTGCGGCCGACCTTGCCGTATCAGCTGGTCAGTATACGGGTTAAAATGGACACAACTAAATACAGGTTTGTAAGAAAGAACTTAAGGAAATGAGACTGATATAATGCACCTTTCGATACGGATTGAGACTTATGACCGAACACAGAGGAAGTTCCACCAGGAATCACAGATCATATGGCTTATCAAAAGACAAAAATAGGTCAGACAAACAAATACCGAAAATGTTGACTCTAAACAAAATGGTGCCCAGGTGTTATGACGTATGAGTTAGAGAGATTTGATAAGACGTCGAAATTTTTAGACCAACCTCAAATGCCTCAAGGCCTTTGCCACAGATGTATACCGCCTCTGAACTCAAGTTTGCATCATAGTGTTCCTAAGATCAGCCTTTTTTTAAATAAAAGGTTTTGACTAAGAAGGTTAGAAAAAGTGTTGAAAATACCTAGATTGATTTTGTTGTCAAATGAAAAGGCTCAGTAGAATACTATACCAAAAAAAGTTCCCTGTAGGAAAAATTGCAAAGTATTAAAGTGTAAAGACCCTCTCGAACGTTGTCCGATTTAACCTTTTCCATTCCATTTACATGCTTGTTTATACACTGTAAGCCTGAAAAATATCTGTGTTTTGATACGTAGCACGGCGTAAGCTTTAATTTACCTCTTTCTTCGTAAATTAAACTACCTATTCTCTTCTACTACTGTCCTGCTCATACTTAACCCTTAAACATGGCCTTAAATATATCCGGTAGTGGTCAACTAATAGTCCACTGGTGCCAGTAACTCGCACAGTTCAAGTACTGGTGCCAGTACCTTGCATTGTATCAACGTTATTACATTTGCAATTCTAATAGGCATTGTTGTGCAGTTTATAATTCCCAAATCGTGGTCTTCTAATGCTAAGTGATGGTGCTTTCTTATGTACCGAGAAAGTAACTTTCACAACAATCTAAAACATTGGAATTATTGTGTATAACGATGCAGTACTGTATGCCGCCAGATTTGTTCACTTGACTGGAATCTTTGCAAGCCTTGCCAAAAAACTGCAGCAATCGTTAAACCTCGAACAGTATCCTAAGGAAGGAAACCACTGCGGGGTCTTTTATGGGAACAAACGACCTGGCGGTGAGCCTGTGGCATCTACAGGAGTCTGGAGAGATGCATCAAGGATCGACCATCTAACGTCAAGCTCGTCCTGGCCACCCTACCCCACAGACATGACCTGCCTGACGACCACCCCATCCATCTGGAGACTGCACTCGTGAACTAACTACATCGAGGAGTTAGCTGTTCAGGCACAACATCTCAGTCTAGACCTCAACCAGATGAAACGCAGATGTTTTTACAAAGCATGGCATGCCTGCATATTGAGGGGTAAATGGCAATTATCCAGGCAGCTTGTGGATGTGATTTGCAAAGCAGTATCTCAGCTCTTCAGACCACTCCTGCTCGCCTTCGCCGCGGACGTCCAGCCAGGCCCCTCACGAGCCCGGGTGGATGTACCCTTCACTCTTCACACGAGAGCTTCGCAGACGCCGTGAACGACCTTGTCTCAACAATTAAAAATTGCGTTACTTGCGAAAAAACAGTTTTTTTTAAGGTTCCATTTCTAGCTCCAAAACAAAATTGATTGGCCAACACAATAAAATACAAAACTCAATCAACACTCAAAATCGAAAATTTCAACTTTCAATCGAACATAGTATGTCGCTGAAGTTGCACCAAAATGCAAATGGCAACGAATAAGGGGACGAGCTTACTCTCATGTGTGAGGAACTCAGTCCCGATCTGCTGGTCATAACCGAGCACGGTTTTAATGACAGCAACATTGATCAATTTCATATTCCAAATTATCTCTTGGCCAACGCTCGCACCTCCGCCAAGGTGGAGGTAGCTCTGTTTGTAAAATTTCGCTCTCTTTCACCCCACAGACTGCCAGAACCCACGGACAAAACATTTGAAACAACGGGGTGAACGTTCAATCGAACAAATCTCAACTGACAATCATCGGATTGTACAGTCATAACGAAATGAACAAGATTTTTTTGAAAAATTCGAACAACTTTTGTCTGGTGACAACGAAGGTAACAACTTTTGTCATTATAGGGGATTATTACAATATAGACGTTTTAGGCGCAAGTAGTCCATTGACAAAACAATTGCTGACTTGTTGAGATCGTTTGACCTCAACTGGTCAATCAACTCCCAACAAGGGTGACCGACCACCATCAGCGACAGCAATCGATAACGTTGTCACAAGATAGTGCGCGGGTCTCTGTGATCAACACAGCCATTTCGGTTCATTACGGCCAGCAGGTCACCATTGGTGGTCATGAATTTAAACGGGATCCATTAAACAAAAAAACAATAAGAGCACGAGGCCCTCAAATATGTACTCTAAACTCTTTGCTTTCGCAAAGAGTTGGAATTTCTAAATTTTAAAGATCCCACGTTGATTTCCAAAAAAATTTGAAACTTTATTTTCTACTTGAACGTGAGCTGCCCTCTCAAAGAAACACAACAAAACCCAAATACCAAAAGTGCAAATGGATTACAAAAGGTATCCTAGTTTCGAGAAAGGTTATTATTTTCTCCGAAGTTAAAACACACGTTAAACGTAGAGTTCCATACATTTTTCAAAATTACAAAAGAATTTATAGGAAAGTGATTAGAGCTGCAAAAGCCTATGATGTCACAAAATCAATGCTCACGTCAAAAAAATATTTCAAAAAAACATGGGCCATTATCAACAATAGCTCACCCACCAACAAACAAATCGAACTCCAAATTGCCAGTGAACGTGTGCGACCCTCTCAGAGTTGCACACGAGCTCAACAGTTTTTTGCATCGGTTGGAGCTGACCAAGGACTCAGTCTACAGGGTCAGCCTCTCCCCATCCATACCAAGCCCCATGGCCTCCATGGCCTGGCTCAAGTCACTGAAGAGGAGATTGCCATAGTAATAAGGATCTTCAATCAAAAAAATCAAATGACTCAAATTGTGTCAACGTGGCTCCTAAAGCAATGCTCAAGGCACTTGCTGCGACCACTGAACATTTGATTAACATTTCTTTGCTCGGGAACATTTCCTCTTCTCTGAAAACAGCAAAAGTCACCCCAATCTTCAGAAAGGGTGACCTTATCGTGTCAAAATTACCGCCCAATTTCAATTCTACCTACCTTTGAAATCTTTGAGAAGGTTATTTTTACAAGAATCGCAAACTTTTTTGGAAAGGCACAGATACTATCATCAAACCAATTTGGTTCGAAACGGAAATCCACAATAGGCAGTCACTCGTCTAATCGAAATGGTAGTAGAGGTATCGAAAGTCGGAGCCATACACTAAGTGTATTTCTCGACTTATCCAAAGCGTTCGACTGTGTTGATCACGGAAACCTTCTTCACAAGCTGGATTACTACGGGGTACGAGGAGTGCCACTCGCTTGGCTCAAATCGTACCTTAGTGGCAGAAAACAATTTGTAGGTCTCTTGGACATACGATCAGAAGAAAAAAGTATTGACTATGGAGTCCGCAGAGTCCATACTTAGCCCTTATTATTTTTGATCTATGTCAACTTGTTGGTTCATCAGTACAACAAGGGCGCTTGTCCAGTACACCCAGATGACACGCTCTCTGTTTTCAAGCAAAATCAGTCATAGAATTGGAACCATTAGCATTCATGAGCTCAACAGCACAATCCAGCACTTCAACAGCTCAATCTCAAAACCAACCCAAACAAATCTTCTTCATCCAATTCCTGTTTACGTCAGACACACTCAGATCAATCAACTGTCATGCTGGATGAGACTGAGATTGAAGAAGTCTACACAACAAAATTCCTCGGGATACACCTCGATCGAGGTTTGACCTGGGATTTTCATGTAGACCGTCTGCTCCAAAATTTCCTCAGGCATTTATGTTTTTGAGACAATATCCAAATATTGCCCAACTCAGGTACTGATGACATATTATGGAGTAGTCTTTCCACACTTACTCTCCTACGGAGTGCTGTGGGAGGCTGCAAAAGAAAACTTTTCCAGAATTTTAATTCTTCAAAACAAGCAGTCAGAACAATAGAAAGCTGCAATGGAGAGAGTCGTGCAGGCCAGCCTTCAAAAATTTGAAACGTTGACATTACCCTGCCTCTACATTTTGGAAACTTGCCTTTTTTTTTCAGACAAAATGCGTGACCCATAGGGGAGTGATATCCACTCTTGTGTATCCAGGGAGCAGGAGAACTACCGAACTGGGAGACCAGGACGGTAGCTCATGAACGTTGCCTTCACAGGCAGGGTTCAACTAGTCAACAGACTCCCAAATTCGATTAAAGTGCACAATGCCAAAGGCATTCAAAACTCGCTTGAAAAAAATTTTGGTCGCAAGCATTCTATAATATAAACGAGTTTATGGCACACGACTGGGGCACCGCGAAACAGACCACGGACCAAGGGGCTAGAGTGGATCAAATTCAGTGGTGGAATTGGGTGAATGCAAATACTGTATGTTTGAATGGGATTTCGATGTGTGTGAATGCAAAAATTTTAGATACTTAACAATATGACGGTTGCATAACATGTATGTTTGCTTGTGTATTTATTTATTTATTTATTCTAACCTTCGTATTGTGTATTGGAATTAAATTTATGATTTATGGTTGGTTGGTATGCGCAAAGATGTTCACTTGTTAGACGTAGCCTTTATTAATTTAGTGTTTAGTTTAAAACTCCTAAGGGTAATTAATTTTAAATGCAACTCGTATTTATGGCATGTAAATGTGCTATCTAGTTAGCAAAAGAAAAACGGGTAAGCTAAAAAAATACGGGTCAAATTAAAAGGAAAAAAAGATCGGTCACAATGATAAAAGCACTAAGATTTAGAGGTTGACGATGAGTATCATATAAAAACGAATACATTTTGAAACTTTACTATTTTAACTATGGAACTATGACTATGGAAATGATAAAGTACAGTTTATAAGGAACAAGTAGCCATTACGACTGTTGTCATTTTTAGTCATTAAACACTTTAACGGCACTCACCACTCTAACTACACAAGAAGTCAAATAACCACATCGCAGTTACACCAATTAAGTACTCATTCACCCGTAATACTCTCAAAACACCGGAGAATAACGCAAAAACACGTACGTTTTACTGAAACATCTTAAACAGCTCTGATTTGACTGGTCAACTATAAATCCCAACAATTAACCCTGTTTAAGCAACAGGAATGCACCAAGGTGAAATAAATCTGAGGGAGGAACAGACAGACCACTTAGCATTGCGAAATGTTCCCACAAGGCAGATATGCGAGACGTCTGAATAATTGGTATGATTACATGGCCAAGAATCCCGCAGGGTGACACTCTTTGCAGTCGGAGGGGTTCATGTCACTTTGAGCAAAAAGTATTTTAGTAATGTTTCTCTAAAACTGGTGTTTTTGACAAATTTAGGAGGTCCAGTAATTAGGGGATCAAGATTAGATTAGATTAGATTGGATGGGGAAATTTTGTGGTTCAGGACCACGCGCACGTCAACCCTTTGGTTTATTGTGCTGGCTCCCTTTTCTCCTAATTACGCAGCCCCACCCCCGTTTGCTTACAAAGCTCGAGGATCGCGCTACCCAATTCTGATGGATGTACCTCCTGCCACTCCCGAGACCCTAGAAGACCCCTTCTCCTGGCCTCCAGGGACTCGCATTCAATAAGAATGTGTTTTGCGGATTCAGGAGTACGCTCACATAGCCTACATCTGGTATCTCCTGTGTAGAGACCCATTTTTCCTAGGTGATTTCTGAAGTGCCCATGCCCTGTGATATAAGCTATTACCAGTCTGATGTTCTGGCGACTAAGACTGGTCAGATAATTAGGGGATCAAACTTCACCAAGTAATTTTTTAAGTAAAAATAAACAATAGTATATTTCATCACTAAGTCCTAAAGTGACACTTTTTGACACGAGGTCAAGTTAAAAATGACCGAGGGTCAAAAAGACACTTTCGGGCCGAGTGATGAACGATATTTTTTGTCATGATGCAAGTAATAATTAGAAATAAATGCCAAGAAATGTTTTAATATTATAAACAATTAATGAAGTAAACATTGTTTTTGAGCTCAACAGTTTGAATTATAATGTTTTGAAGAAACAGCTGTTGCACTGATTTACTATACGTCAGTGCAGTTAAATAGCAAAACAATCAAAACAAACTCATTGAAACAGCTGATGTCCATGCCACAAAAAGATCATTAAATGATCCTTTTCTTTCTAGGGAGGAAAAGATCATCAAAACAATACTTTATTTGCCTGGGTGTAAAGTGAAACTTTAGCACTGTCAATACATGTGTCTAAAGCAGCTGTTTTCAGAGCAGAATGACAAAAAAAGTCTAATAACACTAGTCCTATCTTGCTTAGTTTCCGTCTGTCTGTGTTATTCACTTCCCAGTTTTTATCTCCGAGGTGGATTAAGTAATAAGTTTAAAGCTTTGCAAACTTGTTGATGTAGTTAAAACCAACCAATATTTAAAAGTAAATTTGAGTTATTATCCCTCATGATTTCAAAATGGCTACCATACCAAGTTTTCAAAGCTTAATAACTCAAAACTATTCAACTTTGTAGTATAATACAGTATAATAAAACGTGGAAAATGTTTTTACAACAACTTTAAGGCCAAGTTGGTTGAGCTGTAATAAATAATAACGGAGATGAATAAGTTTTCCTGAGCGCAAGCCTTTATTTACATTCCATAAAAATATGTAAATAAAGGAGTGCGTTCAGAAAAACTTAAATTTCTCTGATATTACTTGTTTCCAAACATCCAACTTGATCCTTATATATTCTTTAATAACATTTGCCACGCTTTGTTATATCTTTACTTTTAATATAAAGTGTAAGCTTTTTCGAGTTAAGCTTAGAAAACTTAATATTAAAAATAACCTTCAATGACTTCCGAATTAAGGTTACAGTCTAAATTAATGAATAGATACTAGAAGACACCCTTGGTATAACACACTTTACATACAGAAATTTTATACTAAGAGTTTTTCTTTTATCTATTTATTACATCAAATAACTTTGAGATGATTCTTGGAGTTATGCTTTAGTAAGCATAGTTATGTTTTTAAGGACAGGACAAAGTCAGTCAGCTAATTTATTATATTGCAGGGACCTCTTCAATGAGTTTGTTTTAAATCCAGTGACGAATAGTAAACCAGTGTAATAGGTGATTCTTCTAAATAATATAACCCAGACTTCTTGTTTCAAAACATTGTTAATTTAACTTTCTTTTAAATATCAATATAAACTTATATAGAGCACACTTCCATCATTCGTATTTAGAAAGTGTGCAAAATAAATACGATGTTTTGATTTGTGTGGTTGCTACTTCAATAACATTCCTCAACAGTAGTCTGATGATGCCCCAAAACTTTTAAAAGATTTCAGTTTAGCCATTCAAGCAACGCTATTTTCAAAGAGCTATAAGTACTCAACAAAGAACTATACTGTTCGCGCTAAAAATAAACAAACCACTACAACCAGCGATAAACAACCCCATTTCCTTCAGGACCTCTTAATCCCAGACAACTTCATTACACGAATCTTATCTCTGCTGCAACGTGCATTTTTCTTAAAACCAATTTAATGCACCAAAATCCGGCCCCGCCCACATTTTATCAGACGCCTCTAATTTAGTAGCCAGTTTAGTGTTGGTAGCCGCCGAGGAGAGTTACTACGAGATCCACCTTGGATAATTCTCTATTTGCAGTTAAAAAGCGTTTATAACCTTTAAATAAGCGGCGAAACAAATTCCCTGATTACACGTAACGCTTTTATATAGTGTGACGGCTGTCCGGATGGGATTGGAGTGCTTATCGCCGAACTGCAGATCGTGTCATAAACAAGCCTTGCGTCAAGGTCGGGACGCGAATGCCTAAATCTTCTCCAGTTTATGGGCGCTGTGGTCATTTTTTGTAAATATTTTGAATTGCCTTTTACCTCGGTCGTTAAATCAATTTGAGCGCTCGTAAAACTACCTAAAGAGGTTTTAGTGTTTGTTTTCGTGTTAGGGGTTTTGTTTGCTTTTGGATGGACTGTTATAAGTTGAATAATAATGTTGTTTTATCGCCTCAAAATGTCTAATTAATCACACTTAATTTTGGTAGTAAAGTTAGAATCAAACTAACTATGCGCTAAGAGTATCCAACTATAGTAACCACTGAGGTAATAAGTAAACGTAGTCATTTTTAATGCATTTACATTGAAATCTCTTTAAAAACCTTCATAGAGAAAAACCCCTGTTCGTTAAAAAGTTGACCGTTTCAATAATTTTCACCGTTTGAAAATAATCTTAAATTATGTTCACAATTTACGAGGACGTTCATCGATCTATGGGTTTGAAACCTCTGAAGAAGAATGAGCAACTCAAAGCGAACACGTATACTCGTATTTCAAGAATAAATATTGAATTCTACAAGAAACTACGCGTAAAGTTGCTTAATTGAAATGGTTAAGAAACAAATTCATCCAGTATGTTGAATTAGATTGAAAATTCAGTGAAATATTCAACATCTGATACCTTTGATTCCTTTATTGCCATGTGATCGTGTGATCATACAGAAAGCAAAGCTGAGCCCCGAGGGCTGTAAGCGTAGTGAAGGCTTCGTAACGCCTGTGGTGATAAATTGCAAAGGAAATTCGCCTCACTCACGACAGCGGCACTTTAGCACTTAGCTGCGTGTTTCTCCTGCTGCAGAACCGATAGTCATCATTGGAAACTTGCTTTGCTGCTTGGTTATTTTGGAATATAAGTAAGCAACTTTAGTCGATACGTTATACATAAAAAGAACAAATAATGATTTTTGAGCTAAACAACAAACTTACAGAATTACACCACAAAAACCCATCAATATATGTTACGAATTTAATTTTGAAACAAACACAGAGAACACAAAACCCAAAGAGAAAGTGCAAAACGTACAAACCCCAGACTGCTTCAAGCAGCTGTTCTTTATTCATAGAAACAGCTGTTGTGGGGATTCAAACTCATTGCGCGAATCAATCGGTCTCCATCTGCATAATGCATTCAACTCCTGCGGCCTGCGTGGACTTCCTTACTTCACTCCAAGCGTTTAACTCTAATGTCGGTACACTGGGGTAATTAAAATCAAATTTCGAACAGAGTTTCACCACTGCTTGCTTTATCGTGGCCAAATCGGAAATCACCGGGGTTTAATAATAGCTCGGAGTTCAGGTCGAAACTTTGAATCGCCTTTTTGATTTATGGTTTAACTGATTTGAGTTTCGTATAGCAAACCTGGTGCTACAAATATTAGTTATAGTAGATTTGTTGATTTATACAGTCACAAAATAGCTTGTTTAGTTTACAGCTTGCTTTATTAATATTCTTAAATTACGTGATTAATATGTATTGTATTGAGATTGCTCCAAAGTAGTTTGTCAAAAGACGTAGTAAAATTTATTATATAAAAATTGTGTTTTGCAATATTGCAGTCAAGAAAAGACAATTTAGTTTATATTTAGGGTTTATTTTCACGACAGACATACCATTAGCTATTTGTCATCTAGTAAGAAACTAATAATAAATTTATTTTAACATTCAAAAGCGTTTTGCTCAACCCAAGGGAAAATCAAAGCTAGGAACACCAACAATAAAAGTTACAATTGAGTCCACCAACACGTAACCTTACAAATTGCAACCTATCCCACACTTCAGCTCTGAAGAAGAAGAACATTGTTTATTCAAATACGTCAAATATATAATAAATAACAATAAATATATAATAAGTGTAGAAATAAAATAAAAAGGAAAATAATAACAGAAAATTACAAAAAAAAATAAAATAAAAATGTAAAGTGTAAAAAATAAAATATTTGAAGTAGATAAATTAAAGTGTTGTATAAAAGCGGAGGTTTCAAATATAAATACGTAGGTTTTATAACGATAAATAAAAATTATTTCTTGTCATAGGTAGTCTAAAAACTCTTCAATTTTATAAATAGGCTTATCCTTCAGCCAATTTTTCAAAATCTTACGTGTAAACCCATCTGCTTTTAATTCTTGCGGGAGAACGTCAAATTGTTTACACGCAACGTATGATGTTTTTTTGGAATCATGTCAGTCTATGGGGAGATGAAAGTTGCTAATCTACTGCTCTAGTTAAAATTTGCCGAGAGCATTCTCACACGTGTCTCTTTGTTCGCCGCAGGTTTGGAATAATCTGTGTCTGAAATAGCCAAGGATTTACAGAGAGAAGAGAGGAGACACAACTGCATTTCTCTGGCAGGACTCGGCCTGTATACTATAAATAGTGTCGCGGAAATAGACGCGTCAGCGGGCCAACGCTCTGTACGTCACCGGGCTTGAGGTAGGTCTGGAGCTGCACGACATTCCAGTTACACTTTTAAACGACCATTATCTTGTGATGTACTTTTCTTACGTAAATTATTTGATACACTTTATAAAACAACATATGGAAGTTAGAGTCGGCGGGGTTCAACTAATTGAAAAAAAACCTGATACTAACAATAAGCCAAACAAATTTAGGCATGAGTATGTTCGGTTTATAGTGCAGCTATGTATTGTTTCAGTTACTACTTTTTGTATAGCACCAGCTAGCTAAAACACTCAGGCTACTTAAACATACAAACGTAGTTTGCCAGTGATTAGAACGTGCTCTTTAAGATTGTTATTTTTCATTCTTTTAAAGAGCAGGAATCTCTTCTAGTTGGGGCCGTTTAGATGAAGAGACTTCAAATAGGCTAGTTTACCACACACGGCTCCAATACATTAATACTTCTATAGGTCACCTAAAATTGGCATTATTTTGTGAGGAGCTTTCTCCTTTACCTCATCAAATTCCCACTATCTTTAAAAGAAGACTAAATTTTAGCGGCCATAAACCTATATTTTAAATGTACAGGCATATTTATTGAATACGTATTCCTTAAATTTGAACTGCGTGAAGTTTATCAACAAACGTCGTTACAGTTTGAAATCTTCCTATGTATTGACAAAGTTTACAAACTGGTATTTTCTGGTGACAGGCACGACGGGCCACTTTCTTTTCAAATCTTAGAGACTTATCTCATATAGCCCAGATGTTAAATTCTACTGGGTTAAAAAATGTTTAAATTTAGTCTTAAACTTCACAATGTGTAACTGGACGTGAGGAGTTTAACCTCAACTTATGTTCACAGACTTTTAACCACTCAAACCAACCACGTATGTTACGTGACGAGCCGACATAGAGGCAGGTGGCGGAAGACACTCTACACTCTATACTGTATATTGTGCCGAGGGCTCTCTGCTAAAGGAATGAATAATGTAGAAGATAGCAACAGTCTCGTGACCAGAGCACAATGAGCGCAAACTGATAATGGATTACAATAGCAAGTGGGAATACTACAATACAGCCGTACAATGGGGTATCAACGATCCGCACGGCGACGTCTGTATTATTGAGTAACAGCTGCAGCTACGTGTATATCCGTGTACGTCATCAGAATCGAGAAATTAACTCTAAAACGTACACATATTATATTTGATAAGAAACGTAAGAATAATCTGTGATTGTTAAAAATGGAGCGCCGAGTGGTATCACACTTTTATCACGATAAGTGCCGGTACAACTTTCACAGCCAGTGTGTTTGCGACAATATTTTGCAGAATTAGATCAACTAGCAACGTTGAATTGTAAGAGGAGGCTAGAAAGAAACCTTTTTTAGCATATTAGTGAAGGACGAAAAAAGAAATATTTTAAATATTGTTGAGTGTCTATTGTGGCGTAATAGATAGATCCCCACAACCTTTTCTGCTGGAACGTTCATTGAAAGGTTTCTCTAAAAAGGCAGAACCTGTAAGCTCTAGTACAATAAAAATACTTTCTTTGATTAGGCTTTAAAAAGCAAATCAAGCAAATATTTAATAGTTCTGTAGGTTTTAATTAAGAAGTTAAGCAGATCTTGGAGCAACCTACACCGTTACGTGGGTTACGTGGATTATAGTGTCTCTAGAATCTTTTAGAAGACTAATGAATTATGTGTAGCTTATTTGGAACACAAACAAATTGAAGAAACCCTTTTGAGTTTTAAACTTGATTGAAGGTCTTAATTTCATGAGATAACTTCTGACAAAAATGTGGTATCAAAAGGTTCCGCGTGGGACGAACCTCAGCCCCTTCCGATGGTAGTGAATACCCCTTTATTACACATGGTGGATGGTAGTTGATAATTTATGTATTCCAAAACGCGTTAAAGCATAACTGCGAGACGGCAGAACCTAACGACGTACAATAGGGCTAGAGAGGAACAATTCGAATGAAAGAGAGAGAGCGAATGAACAAAATGTATGTTTGAATGGGACCTCGATGTCAGAATGCATGGAAAATTTTAGTGAAAAAGAAATGACGATTGTATAACATGTTATTTTGTTTCCGCAATAAAATATGTATTTATTTTATTTATTTACGTAACTATGTTCTAAATGCATTAGCAGTAGACACCCGTCAGAAAAGTTTCTCAACCATTTGCTACGAATGCTTTTAAATAAACTTAAACATTGCAAGAAAACCTAACAAAATAGATAGAAGTGACACGGAGACAACGAGAAACGTTACACACTTACAACACCTCTTCTAAAAAACAACGTGCTGTGTCTAAAACAAACACGTTTAAATTTCTCCATCCGCACGACAAGTTTACGATAAGTACCCCCGATCTACTTATAATACCTACACACAGGCCAAACTACGCGATCCAAACGACAATGTGTGAAATGAATTCTTCTCTCTCCACAGCAATAATTAACCCAGTGGTCTGGCACCGCACCAGTGGACACTTTGTACCTCTTAGTGGCCAGATTTACCGGTCAATTGACTCACAACAACAACGCGACCATATTTACCGCAGCCGGGGATATTTAGTGAGTTCTTATCCTGGTTTATTGACGCAGAGACGCGCTGTGGGTCCCGGCCAAGAGATAAAGCTCACGGGATTAGGCGGAGGCATTCTTGGCTCCGCGTGGAATGGCCCATTCATAAATCCAAGCAGGTGATTGGTCCTTGTAACCCTTGGCCTATTTTAATCAGCGTGTTTTCTGCGTCTTTAGTTGGCAAAATTGATGGGTACATCGGGTTTGAGTCGTAGTAGGATTACGACATTTTGCAGTTATTACGTCTATACCTAGACTCAATGGAAGTTGTTTTTGAAATAGGAGATTGAACATAATATCCTCTTTTAATTTGTTCACGTATATAGATTCGGTAGGTTGCTTATGGTTTCACGCTCCAAATTGTAAAAAAGGCAACTTCCACCCTGTAGAGTAATTTTTAATACGCCCTATTTTATAAAAACGATCTTACGCCCACTAGTTTTAATTTTTATTGATAGGGTTTCTTTTGTAGTTTAGTTTTGAAAGTTTTAAGGAATACATTGTTGACAAAAATAATATAATTTAGAAATTGGGTATGCGATTATTTGGTCAGCTATAAGCCTTGAAAGAGTGAAATCAGTTTGGTGCCCGACTCCACAACTACTGATAGTATTCTATTTTTTTGTCGTTTAAAGTGCTCTTCAATTTAAGTGATTAGCAAACTTAAATATGTTGTTTATTGAAGTTTTGAATGAACAACCTTCAAAAAAGGTTAGTAAAATATAGGTAACATTTTGCATTCCTCCTTACATCGAAATTGCGTTTAAACATACAATATAAGGTTAACTAGATTAACCCAAGTTCTCATTCATTGAATTTTTCCACAGAAGCTCCATAACTATTTTTCAAATCATTCGATTTTCCAATTTTAAGACAAGAACTCGTCTCTACTGTAGAATGATTTCTAAATTAACACTGGTCTTATACGAGTTTCTTTTAAACTCCTTGAGCATTGTGGCATCCATCGAATTGGACAGCTTGATAATGAACCGAACTCCTGTCTGTGAAGGCAAAAATCCATAAACTACCGTTCTGCGTCTTCTAGTTCGGCAGTTGTTCTTGCCAGTTTCACAATGTACGTCGCAACCTCTCATAGCGTCACATTTTATTTAAAAATGAAAGACCTTACAAAATGTAGAGGCAAGGGAGCGTCAACAATTTAAGATGATTTTAAACTGGTCTGAACGACCTTCTCCATTTGAGTTTTAAAAACGCAAAATAATCTGTAAAAGTAAAATTCTAAAAGTGAATGTTCGAACGATTAAAAACAACAAGTTCATATGCCTAATGTACCTATATATTCATACGCCATAAAGAAGAAACGCCCCTCAGCCTCACCGACGTGTTCCGCAACATTTCACCCAAGAAACACTGTTTACAGTATCACACAGGTCGCGATCTCTTCCTCTATGGCTGCTAATCGGCCAGCTGTTCCTCTATGTTTGGCTACTCTGTGGAGCACATTAGTGCACAGAACACACAATGACTCCGTTATAACGACTGCTGAGTCCATATCATTCACTAAATGATTCTGGATGAGTCCGTCTAATGTGACTCCTCTGGGAGTGAGATTCCCACACACCTCGCGTATGTATGTGCGATATTATGTGCCGGGCAGGGATTTAGTTCAAGAATGGAAGATTAGTGAGGGTCTGGAGTCAGTGAACTTGCTGGAGGGGCTCATGTGATTATAATCGCTGCTATGTTTTGGAGTTTTTGAAATTTATTCTGACGGAGGGACGGGCTAAGTCAAAATTTATTTGAAAATATTGACGATGAGGTCAGTTGTGGCGTTGAATGTTCTGCCATAAGAACGGCAGGATGTTGGCGTTTAAGAGGTTATAAGATGACACAAGAATACAATCTTTATCCTAATAGAACCCTCATAAAGGTAATTCAGATGTCCTAATCTCAAAGACACTAAAGTAGTATTCCAAAATGATTATGGTTTGAGATGAACACCTACTTACGGACTACCGCAAGAGTCAGAAGAAATCCTTTAATACTCGTATATATTAGAGGATAAGTCAAGTGGTATATCGAAATGAATGTCAACGTTAAAAATATAATATCGAAAAGTCACGCGAATGTCAGTTTCATTGGTGATACATTCAAACTTACACCACGACCTTCTTTAAGGGTGACCTTTTTGAAATTGAGTTTGATGAATCTTAGATATACTACTTAGATAACTTAGACTTATTAAACAATATGTTCTGCAGAAAACCACAAGAAAGATTAAAACATTTAGAAATAAACGTAGGTCCCATAAAGTAGAAGACAATACCACAGACCTAACCTGAAAGGAGTAAGGGAGATGACAAGCCTTTGATTTTAAAGCTTTCAAACTTTAAACGCACATAAATATATTTAAAGTCCTTAATATATTTTAGTTTTGCGAACCTTACAGCACTTAACTTGCCTATCAAATACCTTCATTTGGATATGATTCATGACCATTGAAGAATTTTATACCGACTCTTTGCAGGGCATCCCCTGGGCAGTTAAATAGTCTCAACCTGTATAAAAATATCGTAGTTATAATTTTCCTAGATTCTTTGATTAACAAGTTATTTAACACCCTGACGTGTCTTTTAATTAAAGATAGGAGAGAGTGAACGCCCTGGAGGAATGAATGACGCGTATTTGCGTCACCGGCGACTGAGACTGAAGTGGACACAAACAAGTGAAGGCAATGTCTGACATCTGAACCCTCATACCTGACTGAGCACTTCTAGACTGTCTATAAGTGATCAGAGTGCGTTGATCTCTTATCGTACACCATTCGTGCCAGCGGGAGGGAGAAACAAGAGCGTCAGGCTTTCCTACCTGGGGGAAAAAAATAAAACATGATTGAGTAAGATATGTGACACTTTTGATAACCGAAGAGTAAATAACCGAGTTTATCATATTAGAGAATTGTCGATCTCAGCTGGTAACAGCCAAAACTGATCTTACTGCGATAGAATTTAAAAGTTCCATCAGAACGTGTTAATTAGGATTATTGTGAAAGAGAATAGTATTTCTGACGTTGCTTTGTGACAGTTTCATTTTTTTCATATAACGTGCCTACAGTCGTAAATCATCCTATGTAGAGGGGAAAAACGTGCGAGATTCAATACAACTATTAATGGGGCTGGTATATACATTTTTTCTTAGTTAGATATTATGTCGACCTTTTCCGGAGAACGATATAAAACACTTTTCATTAGTGCTCTGTTAACCTACAGATTTGTTACGAAACATGCTTTATTTCCAGTGGGAAGACCCATTGATGATCCGTACCTCTTCTTATACACTTTTATGGCAGTGCCCATTCCTAGAAGGTATTATTTATGTATTACAAAGGTTTAATAATTTAGTACCCACTCGGAAAATAAATCGTTTGCAATCTCTAAAATCTGGAGATAAAATTAGTAATTGTGTTAAAAATGTAAGGTTCTATCGAAAGTATACAGTTTTAACGAAGGTAATATTACCACAGTTAGGTTGGCTTTATACTACGAATTTGTTTTATAACTCTGTATACACTCTTAGTTCATATTTCATCCACATAGACCAAACTAAATTGTCAAAACACCTAACTAATGCACAGCAATAACTTAAAACAAACTAACTTAAATCCACCAAACCATACCAAACCAAAATTTTCAAATTTCAACCATAACCCAACGTTAAAACCAATAACTGTCCCCATGTAATGTTATGCACTCCTGACCTGTATTCAGCCTGAAGCCAGACTGCAATTCCGTCAACGACCTCAATCCTAAGAGATATGTCCGGGCTCACCCAAAGTTTCACAAAGAACTGCACTGCCATTGAGTTTTATCACCCGTGTCCGACCGCGGTCATGCATTATCAGATCCCCCACATCACGGTGCATTGCCAAAGTAATGAATCTGATTCAGATGGTCCGGCGAAATTGATTTTTGGCGATAAAATCTCGCTCGTGGCGGTAGAAAACTGCTCCGTGCAATGTGAGGTTAATGTGACTGCATTCGTCAAGGTTAGGTAAGGTGCTTGTGGATAATGTTGAACATTTGTAAAATCCTTAAAGAAAATACTACCAGATTTCATAGCTAGTTTTGATACAAGCTCATGGATTAAATAGACACTTAGGGCGGGTGACGAATGGTATTTTTTGTTGTTATGTACATAATACTAAGAAATATATCTATTTTTTTGTGTTGAAAAATTCAGCTCGTGTTTTACAAACAATAGTTGTAGACGTTGAAATGTTTACTTTACTGGAAGAAACAGCTGTTAATCTGGGATCGTTTCGTTAGTTCATTTGATAAGTTATCATTTAGTATTGGCGTTGGATCGACTATTTCTGTGTACTAAGATAAAGCAATACATTCTAAACACAATTATCATCGATAGAGTAGCTTTTACTTACAACAGTCGACCACTTTTCAACAGTTCAATAAGTCATTCAACCGAAACAAAACCTACAAACAGCAGCTAACGCAAGTAGATCCTCGCATTTAAAAGGACAAACATTTTATTCTCAGGAAATCAAAGAGCAATTTAAAACAGCATGTAATTAAAGTGTCAAAACAGCTGGTTTTAACAGCAAATCAACAAAAAGTGCCTTTCAACTCCCAGTATAAAAACAACCTATGCGACGCCAACAAGAAAGTTCAAATTCACACCACGTACAACGTTATTCAATTTTCCCACCGAGACAAATCGAGCAATACTTCATTAATTACTTTAGTATTCAGCGCAACAGTTTAATAATAAAATTTGTATGTAAAAACTGTCATCAGAGTGCAAGAGTAATAAAGATGTGAGGTGTAAATCTAAACTGTCTAGTCGCTTTCCAACCCGTTCTGTCGGGACAATCATACTCTGTTTATACAACAACAAAATAAACAGAGTCGTATGTAAATAATATTGTGAGGAGTACAGCTGTCTTCGGTATGCGGGTAAACTGGCTGTAAACCGTAAAACCAGCTGTCAGAAGAAAGATCAAGGGACAGTTTGGTTTTGGCGAAAAGAACGTTGAGAAACGGTAGTTAAACGTGGCAACTTGAAATGTACATACCGCGTAGCTCTTGTTTTTGACAGTTGAAAGTTTGGGTAATTTGTCGAAATTATTGCTAATTTATTGGTGACATGAGATACAGAAAGAACACAGCCAGTCATGTACGTATCACGGCGGAAAAAATGAAAAAATGAGTTGTAAGGAGTGTAATGAGTGTAAGGATTGCTTAAAACTTTGTATTACGCACTGGTCGACTCCCGTTTGTAATACGGATAAATTTGCTGGGAAAGAGCGTTTAAATACCTTATAGACAAACTAAGAGTAGTAAAAATTATTTTATAATTATTAGTGCAAAATTTACCAACAAATAATGCCATAATAAATAGCGTTACTGTGAGTTTTAACTTTTAAAAGAATGGTCATTAGCCGAATTTTAACATTGTATTTAAAAACAGTTTAAGATTGTGAAAATACACTTTTAAGTACCCTTCACAGTGATCATTACGGGTGTAAAAACGACGATGCAATGTGAACAAATTATAAGTTCGTGAGTGGCTATAAAACCTACTAAACCTCGTGTCAACTCTGAAAAGGTAAGTTTAAAAGGTAAAGTTTGTCTTGTTTAACGAGGCGACGTTAGGACTACAAAGTCCTCTCTACCACTCAACCTTGACCTTTACCTTACGTTGCCATAAAGTCACATTAAAAATGTAAGTGGTGACTGCAGGGATCGAACCCGCGCCAGCGAAGTGATCAGCTCCGGAGTCGCGCAGGATTCCAACCCGCCAAGGGTCAGCTACAAGCGTCTTTTAGTAACTGTGCAAGGGGATGCAATCCAAAAATAACGGTTCCATGTCAGAATTGTCTGTATGTATCGTAATTTGTACGTGATGTTAAACATATTACCCTATTTAGGGCGAGTTGGAGCCACATTTTTGAAAGCCCACTTTTAAATGGGGTTTCAAAGCTCAAAAGTATTGTAATTTCAGATTGTTTCAAAGTGGAACTTTCTCGAAATAAAAATAAAACTTCAAACATCGGTTTCCAATTTACCATACAAAATATGTGGATATATGGTTTAAAAGTTAAAAGTCACAAGGACACTATTTGAAACGGTGGCGATTATTGGAATGCAGCTGTTATGTTCACATGTTTAAAGATTTTAGTTTTGTTTTCTTTAGAGTGCTTTACTGTTTTGTGCAAAGCGCCATAAGTTGACAGCGAAGAACTTCCCCACTTTCAGATTTCTCCACCACTGTTCCCTTTCTCATCACATACATTATACTGTGTGTTCAGACTCAACCACCTCTCCATGTAGGGGCCAAGCTCTTGCAAAGTGTTTCCTATAATCTCCGTTATTTTCTCTCTCCCCTGGCAATACTATCAATAACACATTTACACCATAATGCCGAGATTTATATACACCATCTCCTATATGCTTAGGCGACCTCGATTGAACTTCGTAATGTCGGCCGGTCAAAGTACTTTGTGGTGTATTTCGCCCAAAAAGAAATATGTTTTCGTATTTAAAAGAGTTGTTGTTGCTGATAAAAATCAAGCTATCAAGTATAACAGTTGAATACAGAGATTGATTTTAAGACATTTAATTAATATAGCCCGATTATTATCCTCCGGTAGAGTTTAAAAACTTAAACTCGTAAAAATTTAGTTTGAGATACGTTTGGGACTTTTTTAAATATAATAAATACGACAAAACGTGTATAGCTGTTATAGTAAAACATATTCCCTAGCTTCTATTATATAAGCAAGAAAGCGAGGAAACCGGCAGAGTTTCCCCTTTGGATTACTGACCCTTTGTACCCGGACTTCGATATTGTTACTGTGCGTCTCAGATAGTTTTGGTTAGAAAGTAGCTCCATAAAGTCGTCAGTTCAAAACAGATAAAACACATCTCTATCCACACAAAGATTGTAGTACAAATCTGTGACACATGAAAATTAGTTGTTGTGTGCAATAAAAACAACTGGATAGCAACTGAACTCTAGTTTTACTCATGAAATTCTACCCGTTCATCCAATTTAATACGAACCACCCAGCATATCTATTTCTAGTGAATTTAAGATAAAACCTCCCAAAGTTGGCAGATTCAACAAAATCAACTTATCAAAGTTAGAAAGTTTCGTAACGGATTGATTTCATCCGGATTTAATTAATTATTTATATTCCTAACTAGCAAATATTTTAACTTTTAGCCATCCCCGAAGAATTAACAACAACGCCTTTAACCTTCTCTCCATAGCGACAAGTTGTATGAATGTTTTTTAACCACAATGATTAAACATTCGACCAAAATTAAAGGCAATGCTATACGATTAGGCTACTACAAGGAACAAAACACCTTTTCAACCAGTTCATTGAGACCTTGCTCGTAGTGTTGAACTCTCAATAATAATATAATCAATTTCAATATTGCCAATAATGTACGAGGATTTACAGGCCTACATTATTTCAAATACTAATCTAACACCCAACAGACTTTTGTCAGAGATGTTACTAGAACGATAAATTATAATCACAAAAACACAAATCTACCAAAAGACTCCAAAAGCGAATGCAGGAAACACACCGGAGGTGAAAGAAACGATAAATCCAGTGAAAGAAGGAGGGGGAGGGGTAACTAGAAAACCACGAGCGAAATAAATCACGCCTAATAAAGTCCTAAATAATAAACTTAATGAGAGCGCTCATAAAAAGGGCAGACACACTATACTTGATGAATGCGCTTGCTAATTAAAAGTGTGTATAGCTGAAGAGCTGGTTCAGCCTACGTCTCCATCGCCCAAACTGGTTCCGTAATTATTTCTTCCTATTTGTCCAGTGGCGGGTTCGGTGTGGGCCCAAACCGTAAATTTCACGCCCGCGGACCCACAAACAAGAGGTACTTTCTCTGTATGTACCGGAATCAGAGGCGTATTTACAAATTTGCCGCCCCGTGGGCTACGCCACGATTTGCCGCCCGTCAAACCAGAGACTAATGAAATGAGATAAACATAATAATTAACTGCATCTGAATAGGCTCAAGATAATTTGGTGAGTAAATTGCTTGTTATAAAATTGTGTGTATTTATTTATTGTCTCTATACTGGCGTAAAATGGTAACAGCTTGTGCTTATTTACTGCTGTTTGTCTAACCTTGTTAAATTCTGCTTTGATAGTCAACAGCTTGGTGAAAACTCGTATTAAAATATGTTTTGTCTCTCTTTTGGTTAAAAAGGTCAAACATGTTACACATATACTCCTGGACAAAATTAACCCATCGATTTATTTTTCTCTCATAATACAAACTGCTTTCATTTAGAAATTGGTAATTTTTAAGCCCAATAAGTATTTACTTTAACTAATAAGCAAAAGAAAAATGTGATACTAAGTTATACTGTAAAAAAATATATGGAACTAATCTTAGTTTACCAACTGTTTGAAATTTCACCAATGATGCGTTAATTTTGCCCAGGAGTGTATTTTGCCATTGGTTGCTGCTCATTTTAAGCAACTATTTTACAGTCTGATTAGTCTGCTGGTTAAACCCACAAATTGCTAGATATAAATAAAACGGATATTTTTACTTGTTTTTAATGTTTGATCCTCCTAATCACCCAAAACAAACTGCTCAGAATATTGTTTTGTACTTTCAGTAAGTTCAATTTGACACCAGGTCACTATAATAGTTTCTGTTTCCCTATACTCTCAAAGCTTTTAGGGTTGATGCCGACAAAGTTCGGGAATTTTTACAATTGAAATTCTTCGTGGAAATTCTTCATATATGAGAATCACTAACGTAGTGGTGAAAATAACTTTAGCTCGAGAGGCAAAATGGCATTGCAGCTGCATCGGGCACACACAAAGCCATTTGTTGAGAGATCAGTCCAGTTTAATCAATTCCAGACATCTACAGTCATTACTTGGGGCTCCAAATCGTTATTTACTGCTAATACTTCTTTTTAAATGGAACAACAAGATTAAATTTGAAAGGGTTCACATCGGTTATCTTAAACAGATTAAGTCATAAATTTATTTTGACTTCAAGTTCATATTCCACGTTAGCATAGAATAATACTTTAGCAGGGAATAATAACTTGAGGTCGATTTATGTAAGGGAATAACTAGCTTTAAACATGCAATACGTATTCGTCATGAATTTCAGACACATTATTAGCGAATTTTCTTTGGAAATAGAGCTATTCATTTCTCTTGCCAAAGAGAAGGAAACTCCCAGAAAGGTGCGGTTTACAGTTTTTACTCTCCCAACACCACCTGAGTCAAATGGCAAAACTTTATATAGTATATATGCATATACAAATGTGCAATTCTCTAGGCTAAGTTCCTTAACCAGCTAGATCGGATCATACGTTTCAAAATGGTGGCCATTTAAAGTTTTGTTTTACCTATAAAGTTGTAGCTTTACCATTAATGAATACAAGGTTTCTCCTGTATAATAGACTTTACCTTCTTAATCGATCGAAACATTCGAAACATTGTTCTAGAACCGACTGTTTCAAAGGTATTTTAAATAAATTATTTAGTTGGAATTTCTTCTTTTTGGCATTCAGAGCACTGGGCAAAAATTCAATGTTGTCAATCATGGTAATTATCACTGAGTATTTAATAGACAACGATTCACATAAATCAGCTCGTCTATATTCCACTTGCCTATGTTTCCTAGGATACAGAAAGTAAGCATTTTTCTTATTTCAAAACAAATACATCTATTAACAGATGTTGTTTGTATACGAGTATAACGCCATAGAGCAACAAAGGCAAATATTAAAAATAAAGAAATTGTAAAAAACTACTAATACTGAATAAAATAGTTTCGTCTAATTTAAAATAGATTAATAAAAGCTCTTTTGTTTTATCTCTTTGTAAGTTCGCTAAGATTCACCGTAGCTACGTGTCGGCTGTGTTTTTTATAAACTATATTTTTCATTTTAAAAATCAAATATGAATAGCCTACTTTTTATCGTACGCATATTGAATACGGGTTTTAAATATTTTCACAATACAAATCCATACCTTTTTAGTAGTATCTTCCATAACAGTGATTTTCGTCTTAAGACATTTTAAATGCATAGTTTTCTACATTTGGGCAGATTTTTTCATATAAACAAGTCAGTTTTCTATCTTCACTCTCAGTAAACGATACAGTTACTTAAGAACGAAATGTTGATTCCATGAATACCAACAATTATACAAATGCACACAACCATTTACCCTAAATTGAGAATACAAAGACGGCATCATCAAGCCGTATTTACACGAGTGGATGGAGTGGATCAGCGTTCTCACTATTATACGCTGACGACACTTCCGTGTTAGCGAGGCCGGCGTTACGTCTGTTGTTCCACTGTTTTGCATAATTTCGGTTCCTGTAAATCGCCGCCTCACGACTTGAGACGGATGAGATGAGGCAACTCAGGTCCAGAATTCGGCCAACAAATACATAGCATGGTAAGAAGAACGGGTCTTAATGGAGGGAATCAAAACAGGTGCTGGGAGTTCTTAGAATTTTGAAGTTAGATTAGATTAGATGGGGAAAATTAGTGGTTCAGGACCACGCGCACGTCAACCCTTTGGTTTATTGTGCTGGCTTCCTTTTCTCCTAATTACGCAGCCCAACCCCCGTTTGATTGCAATGCAAGTTGAAGTTACTGAAGTTCGTGGGAACCAGACTCATTACATAAACGGTCCGTTTTCTGACTTTATAAATCAGGAATATATCCGAGTGGTGCATTTTGACACAAACGTAAGGAAGTATCAAGAGTGGGTACGAAGATAGATGATAGAGGAAGGATTGTGGTAGTTCCTATATAGCTACATAACCCTGACTTAGCTGGCAGTTTAAACCTGACATAAAGCTTATTTCGTTCAACAATTATTTTAAAATCTAATACTTGTAAAACTTTTGAAAAGATAAAACTTTCATAATTTTCTTTATAGAAATAACTAAAAGCACCATCTAAACCCCTGTACTGAAAACAACAATGTACACAGGATTATGTGAAGGGTAAAGACAAGATTTAATAGTTATACGATTGAATGAACGTAAAGTAGACGAACTGGATTTTCAAACACGCATCACAAATAACTTAATTGGGAACATTCTCTTGAACATATTCCAAGAGCCACTCTATTACCATTTGCCTACTCATCTCACGGCTGGACCATTACTTTGGTAATATATTTGGATATTTTGTCCTGCAGTTGAATCCTTCCTTGTAAAATCTCTAAACCCGACCTTCGCCGCTGGAATGAACGTTGTTCTTGCACCTGAGACGCACCTTCTCGTCAAGCAACCACCCCCTCGGGAACCGTACCTCTTACCCTGGTTCATATCCAGTGACTATGGTCTCGCGAGATCTCGTGAGAGCTCGTGTTCAACTCGCGGACTGCAGATGCTCATCTATACCCTCAGCCTCGCGGCGAGTTTTAGCAATGATTTATAGATAGTATTCACACTGGGTTTGGTAACTGCTCCATTTAGTGGTTCACACCCTTCAGTGTTCTAGTTGGAATTGGGTCTCTGCAATGTTTACCTTGCGAAACCTTTTTTGTAATTTGAAAACCTCTGCACCAATTGTGTACTTTTGACAACTAATATTACAATAGACTATTTCCTCTGTTTACCAAATTTTCAAAAGCTTATCGGGTTGGAACATTTCTGCCTCTTCTGAAAGTGTGAAACTAAAAGGGTACACTTACCATTATACATGTTTGTATATAAAATTTATTCTCTCTTAAGGTCAACAAAAAATAATAACATGAATTTAAGAAAGTAACTAAAATAAATAGCCTGTGTACTTTTATACCTTTTACCATTGTAAATTGATGATTGTTTTGTTACACAGTGAATATACCACCAGCTGAAAGCTTTCTCGCTGAAGGCTTCTGTCTTTCCGCTCGTACAAGTCTCTCTGTCGTTCTCAGGGAGTTCTTGAGTTATACACGGTAATATACGTGACAAATTCTCTCTAATTACATTTAGCAAGTAACATTACTTTAGTAAGAAATGCATGTAATCGCTTAGTAATTTTAGTTGTGATTTTACGATTGATTGATTTTCTTCTTTAAGGTAAAGTTAGTCAATTTCAACGGTTCCCATTTATTTTCTGAGCTATAGAGGGACTAATTTCCTGTTTCAATTCAAATAATTTAATACTACCAACTAAAATTTAAATTGTAGAAAAATAAACAATATAAATTAAAACTAAAATATATTAAATACAAAATAAATAACCCTCTTGCAGCAATCAACCTTGAGAAAGATTTACTAGCACAATCACAAACCACCAATTGCAAAAAGAAATGGTCCAGTGAAACAAATCGAATTGCGCGGCACTAAATCAAAAACGGCAAAGAATCTGTAAGCTCTCAGTTCCAAACAAGTTCTAGAGAAGATTTATTCAGATGGCCAAGGCCGTCGATTGATTTAATGGAAGGCAGCTGTAGTGTAAGCGGATGAGCGCCGAAAAGTGATTTACGCAGAGGTCCAAGACACATTAGCACCTCCAGCGAGGTCGGAGGTTGAGGCAATGATTCACTGCTGGGACTCAATCCAAGTATTGATAGTGGCGAGCCGTCAGCTGATTTGAATAAGTCCTGTCTCGTTTGCGTCAGTTTCTAAATCCTTTCTGTGGAGGAGAAAACGAATGTTTTCGGGCGAAATTTATCAAAGCACTGCTTGAACCGGATGGATGGTTTGACGTGGGTGCTTGATTTTTATCATCCATGATGAATTTTACGAGGAGGCTGTGGATGCGTATTAATTCATACATAATCCGTGGATAAATCAACACAAATAAGGTGTCCAGTTAATTTTTTTTAAACGTATTTCTTACATAAGTTATGTACAGACATTTGAGTTTTGTCATAGGTTAAATTATTTATTGATAAAAGTTCACTATACAATGAAACACAAGAAAAGTGATCTCATAATATTTTATAAATTGAAGATAATCATTAAATCAAAGTAAAGTTATAATGTACGTTTATAAACGACGAGGTACTTAATAGAATGAAAGAAGACTTTAAATGGTCGTTTATCCATCTCAAAGACATATATTACTACGCATTTGAGTTAAAATAGAAGCTTTAGTCCCAAAGTAAGTTTTAATTCCATAGTTTCCTTAGTTAAGAAATATAGAAGCATTAGTTTTAAGAGTAGAAAACACTTCGCAATCTCATATTTTTCTATGAACGTTTTCTTAACCAAAAGGTATAGGTACCACAAGTGAATTGAGTTAAATAAAGTGTTTTCGATATTATTTACCCAATAGAACACGTGTTTACTAAAACCTTATCGTATCGTCATCCGTGAAAACGGGTATCGTATAAACAAACAACGTAAACACTACAAATCCTACAGCTTTCTCCTTAAAGACAGCGGTGTTATGGTGTAAATCCCTCAAGGCCAGTCACAGAGCAATTACCCGGGGTAAAGACGAGTCAATTAGCAAGCGACCACAGACTTAATTAGCAGAGTGGTGGTGATTACGCGCAATATCTGTCTGAGCGGACTTTACTGCCTGCCTAGCTCAGCTGATCCACGCGCCTCGGGCGCCACGCCGCAGAGTAGGTAGTAACGGCAGAAATTGGCGGGAAATGTTGATTTTTAGGTTAGGTTATGTCGATTGATTTTATTGAGCCTAAAAAGTAAGCGTAATACATGTATACAAGTAAAACCAGTGGATATTATTTGATTAGTCTTATACATCATACATTATCGTAATGTTGATTTTATACCAAAAGTACGTCTTGATCTGGTGTTATCAGAGTTGTTTGGAAGGAATTGTTGAAGTTGAATAGAGTGGGTTTGATAAAAATCAGTTCCTTAGATGTATATACATGATATTATTTGAAGACCACAGGAGAATAACTTGGTAAGTCACAATTTACAAATTTTGCAGGAGATCGTTTTTAAGGTTTAACATGTGAATAACTTAAAAAAGTGTTGAACAAAAATAAAAACAAATTTTTTTCCAAAAAACTTTAACTTGTTTCAAAATTTTTTTGTTATATAAAATATTTTAATTTTCATTTCGTTTAAATGATATATTTTTTTTTATGTATGCATGTCATTGGACTTATCAAGTTTTTCCCGTGAATTTGTTTTGAGCCCCCGGACTTAGCAAGTTTTTCCATTGGACAGCAGTCACGCTGGGACTATTTCCTCTGTATCGATAGACTTGCCATGCTCTTCCCCTGTACGTTTTTTTTCCAAAGGCTCGTATTTATGGAGCTGTCACGTTTTTCCCCTGTGCGGTTTTACCAACATAAAATAATCCAGCTGATCCATCGGAAAGCAGCAAAAACAAAACAAACCCAGAAATGGACTTGCCAAGTTCTTTCCCCGTGGTCTTCATTTGATGTCAACCAAAAGATAAAATTTATCCAAAGATGTTGTTTGACTGGCGGAAGGAAAAATTACCGATTTTAGATCTTTACTAATCAAATTATTGTCACATTTCTTATCTGCACTAGTAACAACAATTAAACCTTCAAAACTCTAACATCACAAGCTTACAAGTGAGCTGTAAATAAGCTACATTACATTGTGTTGGGCAGATCTCGACATTGGTTCTGCATTAGACCATGTCCGACCACGTCGAGACACTTTCAGTCGTAAAAATGTTAATCAAGTGCTTGTAAACGCCTTATCAATGTTGTCCAGGGAATCTCCAAACTGATAATACGGGCGTTTGCATAAATAGTTCTCCAAAATGATTCCATATCAATTCTATTCTTTATTGTCAACTAATACACGAAAGGGTCCTAAAGAGTAATAGAAAAGAGTTCTGGAATTATAGTAATTTACAATTAAAATACGCATATTAATTTGTTTATCTTCAAGCACCCTGCTAAAAGATGAAAATTAATTCATTTGGATAAAATGAACAAAATTTCCATAAACATTTGCATTATCGGCCGACCCGTGGCAGGTTGGTATCTCGCGTGATTGCGGAGCTCTACTTTTCGCTCGATCCTCGCAGTTACAACTAATAATTTGTTATGTGACTCTGCGGTAACGCTAGGTAAAGGTTAAGTAAGGTAGGGAGGACTTTGCCTTTTATCTTCACATTTTGTTATTGCCCTTGCTTACGCCAAAAATCTTATGCTTTGTAGGAACGACGCTTTCTTCAATACGTTAATAATTAACGTAATAATACAATACAATTATTGTATTAGAGTTTTGAGCTATGAAGACTGTTAAACAAACTACAATTGTTAGACTATGTTTCAAGACTAATTCGAGAGATATTTGATAAAAGAAATTACTCTTTAACCACCTCCTTATTCTTTTCAGAGTTACAGTTATCCAGAAGATTTCCTACGGAAAAATATAATTTGAAACATAATTGGACTATCTTAAAGCGTTTTTGGCTCTAAAAGTAAGCGGTTTTTTGAGGGAGGTTCGGTTCTTGGTTTATCTTTCGCTGCCTAATAGCCTATGGTTTACCTCTGCTCGTTTCTAACGACTTACTAGCATTAATTGAACATTTTAAACTGGAGTATAACTTTAGATTGAATGTTGGGTTAAAATAACGTCAACTTGAAAATACTTCTCGTGATATGTATAAGATATATAAACTCTTTGTTATTCCTCTATGTCCTGAGGAAAGATAGGAGGGGAGGGGAAGATGCAGCAAGTCCCAGCATCTGGTCTCGACACTTCTCCATTGTATGCAGATGTTGGAAAGTTAAATTAAGAAGTTGCCAGTTTGTTGTTACTGTATGTGTATTCTCTCGCCTCGCAGTCATGGATTCACACCTTCAGTCTAACGCCACCTGTGGGAACATAAATACACCTGAGTTAGTATGAGTTTGTGAACTTGGTAGTGCTTGTGGTAACAATTGAAATCAAATATGGATGGAAGTGTTTATGTTTTCCTTTAAATTGTTGCAAAACGAAGAGAGAATTTAGTTATACAATGCAACACAGTATTTTCTCTTTTTTGTACCTTACTAAGAGTTCTTGATAATAAGAAGAACCGCTGTTGCGTGCTCTACGATTGACAAGATGAATACTTTGGGACAGGAAACAGTGCTGTGGGAGGTTGCTCAAATGCAAACTCTTCCATAATATTCACATTACAAAAGAAAAAGTCCGAATTATCGCAAAAACGTAAAGAAGAGAGCTTGTTAAATGTGTTATACATTTTAGAAACATGTGTTTCAAATCAAAATGAAAACCATAGCACACTTTCATGGTAAGAAAAATACCAAAAACTAAGTTACAGAGTGATAATTTGCCCTCTCATGCAGTTCATTTTCTCTACAAGTTAGCGAACACGCTCAAAGGAGTCCTAATGCTAAAGGCATTTGACGCCTGAAAAAAACTCTGACCCAAGAGGGTTAGCAGCTCACACGACTTCACGGCTCATAATAGGGAATACACACATATAATGGGAATGTACTTATCAAGGAAACTGTAGAACTTTAAAGAGGCGATGTGACAGTATAAAACTGATTTTTAAGAGGGCAAGTAAATAAGGTAAGAAATACCAGCGTTGATACTTTGATACTTTGATTTGAGACACCGACCACTCCTAGAGGGTATTTTAAGGTGAATATGGGTTGAAGGGTGAGTGTGTTGAGTGTTATTGATGGTTGGAGTAACAAAAGCACACATAAAGTGACAAGAAACTAATGATAATAGTTTGAAAAAAAGTTGAAAGAATTCAATATTATTAATAATTATATTGTAGATTGTTGAGTGTTGAAACTGTCAGTGTGCGGCGAAGTGTTGTTGTCATGGTCGAGTGACTGTTGTATGATAGGATGAAGACATAAGCAGAGCAGGGTGGACAGAGGTGTCGCGCTCTAGCGGTGCTCGTGCCAGTACTCATGTAGTGTGCACACGCCCGTGTCCATCCTTAGTGTTACAGAACAGAGAACAGAACCTCTGCAGAGATCCACTGGGGTAGGTGGTTGCGTCAAATCCATTATCAAGCGCGGTTGCCACTGAGAGGAGTGCAGTGTGGTCCGCGGTAGGAGCGGGATAATGGGAGTGTGCACAATATGGCAACAGCGCTCGTTGGTAGACTTCATGATTTAATTAGTTTTTTTATAACGAGATACCTTTTTTGTTCGTGGCTAAAATTACTAGACATCTTCACTACACAACTACGAAGCTTCAAATACAAAGGGCTCATGGAGAAAGTGGTCTCGAATGGAACGAAGTTCATCTCTTTCAGCAGAGCTACAAGATTTTTAAAGCGTGTGACATCCCGCGATACAAATTAAATGACCGTTGTGTTTGTGTAAATAGTGTATATATTTTTAATATAATGAACAATAGTGTATTATAAGTGGAGAAGGTACACCCGATGATGGGACACCCCAGTCCCAAAATGTACATCTGTACGAAAAATCTACAGTAGGATCTAAAGGCTCCAAAAGGTAACTTGTAAAAACTCAAGGTCCTACAACTGGGAAAATTAAATAGTTTAATTTTTAGAGCGTTATAGGCTAAAAGAGTGGATCACGCACCTGAGTGAAGTACCATGGAACTAAGACAATAAATCTGGATGACGAACACGAAATCCAGAATTACGCTTTCAATACTTGTTATCAGCCAATTCCAGATAGACTGTATCAAAACTGAAACAACTGGTTTGGCTATGATCATCCTCCCTAAGTTGAAGTAATCCCTAAGATACTTGGGAATTCCCTCATTTGTGGGCATGATGGTGTTCAGACTGAATTGGCCAATCACTGTCGGATATCAGTTGTGATAAGGAGAGGTCTGCAGCGATCTCTAGAGCCTGATGGTCAGTAGCCTCACCGCCTTCTTTTGTTATATTAGAAACTCAGTAAGGTTTGTGGCATGGCCCAAACAGGCACAATATAATCTACTTGGAATACTATATGCCTCGGGTTTTTTAACATAGGGAGTATTTGGCATGTGTAAAAAGACCTAGTATTAACATCTCTGAATTTTTGGGACATTCGTCTCCCCTTTCCGTTACTTCAACTCCTTTCTTCTATATACTTCGTTGCAAAGGTCAAGTTCTTTTGTATCAACGACTGTATATGTAATACGATACGAAAAGCTAACACCGATTGCATTAAACAAGCTAAGCAACAACACTACGGCAACACTACTAGCTTAATCACTCTAACAAGAGTGAAGAGCTGATTTTCATAAATTCCCTACTAAATTAGCTACACACTCGCACATATAACATACACAAGCTGTGACATCCTACCCGCTGTCTGCAGACAGGCCGAGAGCGCGAACACGGTAGCGCGCAGTAGTTGCTAATTCCACCTCTAAGATTACGCCTAGACAGGCGGTAGCGAATAACTCGGAATTAATCTGCCGATGTAGCATTATAAATCTGGTCTCTGAGAAACGATACAGGTGTACAGGATCTTCGCTTGTCGGCGTATTTCAGATTTGAGATTTGCATATCTGCAACCGGAGAGTGCGGAGAGCTTCTGTAGTGGAGTGGGCTCTGGTTTCTTGTCTTGCTTTCTATATCTGATGTTCCGCAGAGTCTATGAAGCAAGTTGCGGCTGAGTTTATGGGGGTTTTATCAACTGGTACAGCTAGGTGACTGGCCTCCCACTGAGGGAAAGTGGAGCTGAGTACAGTAAAGGTTTGCTGCTTCAAAATGTACCTTGTGTGGAATGAGTGGTTGGTGGTACGTTGGTTATGATTGGAAATGGCATTTTTTCTCAAATATAAAAGTTATTTTCTGAATGTAAAACATTTCACTGGTAAAAGCTACCATAAGTTGTAGTTGACATTTTTATTCCAAAACAATGATACTTAACCCAATCTTAAACGTAACTAGGTACAAACCAGGAACGTCACGTTGCCACAAGGGAATCGACTAGTAAACACCCCAAAGTTGTGTACCTGGCGGACAAAGTTATCGTGTGGATACGATAAAACAAAGACATACGATAAAAAAAGAAACTGACAAATGCTATACAAAGATATAGTTCCATAGGTATCTGAAAATCGAAAATCGTACCAATTTCACGTTCAATAATTCTCTAAGCTATATGACAAAGGTTGACGTTGTTACATCCATAAAGACTTCAAATTATGAATTTACAGAAAACGTTCAAAACCAAAATAAATTTATAAACAATCTAGAAGGAAGTGTTATTTTTTAAGAACGATTGGCTCAAGTGACGTCATATTTTGTAGGTTAATATTTAAATAAATATTATCTTAATTGAAACAGCTAATTATAGAACGGCTTGAACCGTCGTAACTGGTTTGAAAATGGCAAATTTAATTTTTCATAATTTTACTAAAAACATTATGCATTATACACATGCCTCTCAAGCCGAGTAGCACTGAGCAATCGATTTGCCCGGCATGACAGACGACGCGCATGCCCGGGACTCCGGATGGATCGGTCTCCGTGGGAACCTCTAGAGTGCGAAAACATGTTACAGATTGTTGCCGTAAAGAGTAATTAAACTCGCGACTGCTGCACTACATGTAATTGCTTCGTCGCTCGGCTTCCTGGACTACTTCCAAACCCCAGACCGAGACCTGACGATGCCTCGAGTTTTTCTGCTTCGAGAGAAACTATTTAGGAATTTTCTCACAGCTCGGAGATCCAGGAGATATACAACTGTCGATTAACATGATCGTAACACGAGGTTGGTTTATTTCTGAAGTATTTATGGAATACTTGAGAAAGAAGTTGCCGGGTGATATTTTTTAGATTCCCAGGGGGATTTTCTTGGTAAGAGTTGTTATTTTGAAGGATTTGGTTCAAACAAAAGGATTGGCCATTGCTAGTACCCAATTATTTATGCGTATTTGCGTTCAGTTAAGCTACATTATTTTAGAACTTAACTTTAGGGTGTAGTATTGTTGATAATATTGTTGCTACTTCAGGTATCTCAGCTAAAATAAATGTAAATATTTCGTACAATATTCCAATACTGTAGTTCATACACTGAATGAAGTATTAATGCCACTTCTTATAAGCCGGACTGAATACAAGTTAAGTGTATAAGCTAAGTATCGCTAAGTAATAACTTATTACTAATTAAATTTGAAGACAAAAATCTTTGGACCGAACCGGGACTTGAACCCGGGTCTCCCGCTTGCCGGGCGGTTATGCTCACCACTACACCATCCGGCCCAACTATTTCTGCCTTCAAATAAGTATTTAAATCTGAATGTTTATCCGAAACATGTGACGTCAAATAGTGACTTTTAATCAACAAGCTAGAAATATTACAAACAGAATTTAAATACTGTGTCAAATGACTTATTATTAAATATAATATAAGATTGGTATCTTATTAGATGGACGCCTTCTTTAGGTTAGGTTTCAGACGTTTTCATAACGATTTTTAGTCTAAGGAGTCCGTAAGGCTCTCGTTTTGGCTGGGGTTGTTCATACTCCAAGTTCCAGTAGATAACTACTATCATAGTCTAACGGACTCTATAGTCTCTAGTCTGTGCTACTATACTCCAAAAAATATAGTAAGCCCGGCGTGACGAGGAAAGTCTAGAAACCCCAATACTCTTTAATAACGTTGAAGATAGCTCAAAATGTGTTTTTTGCGTCTGAATTTCCGAATTTTCTCAGGGGCGACTCGTGAACTCCCATCATTCTTGCTTAGAGTATTCCATACCCCAGCCCTCAGTATATTATCTCCTTGACATCACCCCTGCTACGCACTGTCTTGCCGAAGGGCCGGGACACTCTGGCTATGACTCCCTCTGTGTTTTGACCATCACAGAGCGAATACCGCAATTTGAGCAAGTTTGTGGTGTGGTGTGCACGCGGTGGTGCGGTGTGAAGTGTGTGTCGATGATTGCCACATCTGGGTCGGAGGTTAATTCCTCGTCCACGTCTCCCATAACTTTCCGTCTCTTGTAAACAGCGTAATTGCCGCCATTGAGTATTGGCACTCCCCGGCCCCGCCACAGCCCCAATTACCTTACCTTAGCTGCCTTACCTACTCCACAGCGTTACTGTGAGCTTGATTGTTTCCTTGTGCAGGGCTTTGCTGTCTTGTAAGCGAGCTTTGGGCATCAATTTAATAGTTTGTTGAAATTTGGCCTAACACTGCTGCAAAAGCCACGTTTAATAACTATGTTTGTAAAACTGAAAATCATTAAATTCTGAAATATTATTTTTGAAATGGACAAATACGGAAGGAAAATATAAATACTATAAATACCTCGTTGCCAGTAGGTCCTATAGGTTCAACACATCTATTGCATGATGCATTCAAGAAGACACTTGAACTTGGGCAACTTATGCCCGAAATGCATCGTGCAATAGATTCAACACATCTTTAGGACCTACAGGCAATGAGGTATTTATAGCACTTAAAGAGGTCCTAAACTGGGATGTATAAATTATTTGAAAATATAAAACTTTGATATACGAGCACATGAAACGGACCCGTGGTGGGTTGGAAACGTGACTCCAGAGCTCATCTCACCACTAGCGCGGGTTCGATCCTCGCAGTCATCACTTACATTTGTAATGTGACTATACGGAAGCACTAGGTAAAGGTCAAAATTGAAAAGTAAAGAGGACTTTGTAGTTCTAACTTCATCTCGTTAAACAAGACAAACAATTATTTTCGAGTGAACAATTCGACGAACGTACTACATTTTTTGATATCAAAGTATTAGTTTCAAGTCTGATCTGGACAGGATCTGAAACCCACTTGGTATTCATCAATGTTAAGTTTTAACTGTCTTTGAGCGTGTTCAAGCGTGCGCTGAGAGAGAATTTTGAAAGGTTGGTGTAATGGATTAAAGCATTCTTCCATGCAGTAGGCATTGTGTAGTTTCCAAAATGTTACTTACACAAGTTCGAGTATTTTTCAGTTTTAGGGCCAGCTAATTTAGAGGTAGCTCCAATACCACCTACACTCGATGCTGGGTTGTTTTTGCACTGAGTCTATTTGTATTGGAGGCTCAACATATTTTGCATTTTTATATTTGGCCAATTTTTATTGTTTAAGTTTTTTTACAAAGCAGTTACATTTTATCCCTCCTAGCTAATGCTAATTGGGGGGTAAAGCAAAAACAAGGTTAAAAAAGTATATCATGCATATATAAACATATAATTTTCTATTACACAAATATATTATATAATGCAAAAAGAGTTAGATGGAATTTAGATAAAAACCATGTATATATTGCAAATTGGAAGAGTAAAATACCTAAATACTATCTTTTAACATTCATAATAATAAATAGATCTATAACAATAAATAACTTAAAACAATAAATAACAATAAACAACCCATAATTTTATTTAGTGAAACGAACCACCTTGCAGGAAAAATTTATTTCCTAGTTAGAAAGATCACTGAGAGTACCTTTATGAAAAGGATTTTAAAACGCACTATCCATAACCTTTCCCAAAATCCAAGTACGCAGTTGCATAATGAAAAACAATTCGCAATGACAAAAAATCAATATTAAATCACTTTTAATTGTACCTTAAGGCCTTTCAAAGGTACAGCCATATTTCATTAATTAATTAATTTTCCGTTTTTGAGATTTGGTATTACTTTTCATTATACGCAACCAATATTGAACAAGTTCGTCCCACGCAATTTCAATTTATCTTCGTTATAATTATTATCCCTCCTTATAACTACTAGCATTTCCCAAGCCTTTCCTCTGAGTGATCAGTAATATAATATCTGAACTGAGTCATGTTACCCAAGGCTCAGCAAAGGTCACTTATTGATAATCCATCCTAATGTGTAATCTGAATGTACTACTGGAAGACACGAAGTGGCAATCCAGCAGCAGCCCACTTAGAGCCAAGGTGAACTGAACGGTACTTGACCGTCAAGTAATCAAGTACGAGTCAAGTACAATTATGTAGACTGCTCAAGCAAATCATTTTATCAATTATGACATTTGTTGCTGCCGGACTCTTCGTAATGGTTTGGTCGTGATAGCTCTCAAGGAAGTCTACTGGCTCGTCTATTCGCTTGTTCACTTGCTTGCCTACTGGCATGTTGACTTGCATGTCTCCTGGCTGGATCACTAGCTCGTGTACTGGTAATCAGTCAATGGATCGGCTAAACAAGATAAACGGAATAAATTCAAGTTATTTTTGACACAAAGCAGTACAGTAAGCGTGAACTAGTCGATCCTTAAAAATCGGTTAAAAAGTAACTCCTTCAAACCATTTCTAAACCCGGTTTCAAGGGCGCAACTAACATTGTGTAGACCTGGCGAATGATAACTGACAAGTGACGAATATTTATTTATTTATCAAACGTCCAGAATTAGCGAAGATACTCGTATTTATTGACTTGCATTCCCACGTAGCCTACTAATGGTTTTTTTCATAAAATCTCTTCAACATCATTAAGGTCATTAATTGTATAAAACTTAGTATTAGGCTCAGAACTTATTAGAACAATAAATTAGGATACTGCTAAACTGTGGCCCTAATTTAAACATATGATTTTGACATAGCTTAGTGTGAAATTCTAATTTTATTTAATCCACACTATGTAATGGGGTTCACGTCCCAAGACTACAAATTCAACAGTAGAAATCGATAAAGACGCCAATTGGGCTAGGAATCATTGATTTCTTAAACATTGTCAGCAACGGCATGTAAGCCTAGCCGAGGGTACTTGAGTTACATTGCACCTTTGTTTACATACCCTTGGCTCTAGTTTATACACTCGCACAACCTTGGACTTATGACACATTGAAACCACATGTTCCTGCGTTGTTTAGTCTGATCTATTGTTTATTTTATAGCTCATAATGACAGGCAATAGTCGATATCAATTGTGCGTGCCGACGAACGTACTAACCGTGATTGTACGGTATCGATTATTATATCGATTATTAACCTAGTTGGGTGCACGAGGTCTATTAGTGGTGATCATTGTACTTTACTCCCCCGATAGCGTATATATAACAATCAGTCAGACAGTCTCACCGATTCTCGCGTATTCTCGCGTTCGGCGTGATATATCCGTTATTTATCGGCTATAACGTGTTAACTGCGATCTCAAGGACGGTCGACCCACGCTTCCGATAACGAGAATTCGATTAGTATCGATGGTTGTAATTTTCTTGTTAGGGCCGATGATTTGTGGCGAGTATTGCTGCGGTATCGAATGATGGATCGGATGTTAATGGACGGCGAGATATGTGAGACGGTTGAAGGAATGACGGGTAAATCAAGGGAAACGTACAAGGAAACGGGCAGACACCAAAATTTAATAGAATAGCCAAGTAGTCTTATATAACATTTTTCATTTCTTGACAATTGGGCTTGGCTAGTTTAAGTGATATTCTTTTATTTGTGCCTATAGTCTAAGATCCCACATTCGACCCCTATCTGTTGTTTGAATGGTACTAAAGTTAAACAAGTGCTAATACAAAGAATTATCAAAACACATGGTTTGCCTAGTTAAATCCAGTCGAGAATGCATTAGTATCAAATCACTCAATTGACTACACTTTGGTCGACAATTTGCCTATACGAGGCTCAGTGATTCAACCTATCCTCAAAACTCAATACATATGACTTTTCCTCTTTACTCGCACACTCGTACTGAAATTTTAACGTTCTGTAAAAAGTACATGTAAACGCTAATAGATAGTGGTTCGGTGCCCTTTAGAGAAATACATGTACACGAGAACTGAAAATGGTAACGCATAAAAAACTCACAGACCCATATTTTCTTTCAAATTTAAGTCTCTTCAAATAACAGATGAGGGGAGATACGCTTAAGTGGGTTGATAAATATTAAAACAATCGTTATGCTTATAGATAGTGAAATTATAATTTTTCAAAGAAGTCTTTTCCAATAAATTAAAATATAACAATCGGAAATTCGTAGAGTTTGTTCTAGATTTTATACGTGTGGGAATGTCTGTTGTATAGAGGACAGAGGCCTGATCGCCATTTGTACTAACGTTGAAAATTAAAAAGCAAACATTAAAATTTTAGCATGCTAGAACTATATTTTTGTTATAATACAGATCTTGTTGTATAAACGCTAAATAGCTAATTTATTACTAAATAAATTTGAAGACAAAAATATTTGGACCGAACCGGGTCTCCCGCTTGCCGGGCGGTTATGCTAAACACCCGGCAAGCGGGAGACCCGGGTTCAAATCCCGGTTCGGTCCAAATTTTTGTTGTCTTCTAATTTATTTAGTAATAAATTAGCTCTTTAGCGTTTATACAAATTAAGATCCATAATAAGTCATATGACACAGTATTTAAATTATGTTTGTAATATTGCTAGCTTGTTGATTTAAAGTCACTATTTGACAGTCACATGTTTCGGATAAACATTCAGATTTAAGTACTTATTTGAGGACAAGAATAGTTGGGCCGGATGGTGTAGTGGTTTAGCATAACCGCCCGACAAGCGGGAGACCCGGGTTCAAATCCCGGTTCGGTCCAAATATTTTTGTCTTCAAACTTATTTTGTTATAATACAAAAATAGGTCATGGCATACTTTCGCAACACAGATTTACAACTCGATATTGGAAAATAAAAATAAAAATATCACAAAACATACTAATGAAGGAGCCTATACAAAAAAGGTAAGGTATGTATGCCGACAAATCTTTATGGTATAAAAGCAGTAAATAAGAGGCCATGACTACCTCCTTAAATTCCGAAACCTTGTACCAAGCCCTTTTCTAGTTTATATTATAGGAAAACTAACGTTCAATAAATTGTGCTAATAAAAATAAACCCGCTGTGCAATCGTAACTTGTACTAATTAACTGTATTTAGATGTGCCGAGGTTCACAAATCAATAAATTGTCTGATAATCACCTGTTAAACGATCTATTGGACATTTATTACAAGCAGTTAGCGTACATTTTTACGTTTATATTGATTTATCTAAAAACAAAGTTGAGCAATTTTATTGACTTTTGTTTGAACTAATGATCTGGTACAATACTATAATAAATTATTTGTTATAAAGGAAAGAACGGACTTTTTCAGCCACTTTACTCTAACGTTTCGGGTATTAGACTTTTCAGAGGTAGGGACTAACCTAGGACTATTCCAACCAATATTAGTCTAGGTTAGTCTGTAGTCCTCTGAAGACGGGTGAGTTTTTCTGAAACTAGTGGCTGAAAAGTCCGTTCTTTCCTTGACTTAACTCCGATACTATTATGAACTTTCAAACTAACAAATTCTTTGTGTTTGTATCATACCCTACCTTTGATTTCAGCTTTTAGTGTTCTGTTATTGCAATTTATTACCTATCTTGAGGGACACTGGTTTAAATCGGCAAATTGCCTTTTTAAACTGGACAATGAGTTAAAATAAATAATCAACTAAGTTCTCGAATTAATAGTATTTCACCCCTTCGTCCTAAGGTGACAAAAATACACTAGCGGCCCAAGTGATAACGATATTTTTTGTCACGATGCAAATATTAAGGAGACATAAATGTCAATAAATGGTTTAATGTATCGACTCCGGTATATGTTATATATTATACAGAAACAATGCTAGATTAAAAGTAAATAATAGCGGTGGAGATCAATTTAATTGCGTAGAAAAACGGACTTTTCCGGCCACTTCTTTGAACCGTTGAACGAGTCTTCTTCCTGAAGTGGCCGGAAAAGTCTGTTTCTAATTAAAATAAAGAAAAGATTTCTCTCTAAGGAGAAAAACATCATAAAACACTTACTACTTTATTTACCTGGGTGTGAAAGTGACACTTTAGCACGTCAATTCATGCACCTAAAGCAGCTTTTTTTATAGCAAAATGACAAAAAGGTGTTTTTTACTAGTATGTTCTTTCTCTGAAATACGCCTAATAATTAACTCGTTTACCTGTTCAAAATAAAATTTTTATCGATATGTTTACATATATATTTTATATCTGTACGAAACAGTAAAATAATCTCATCTTGTAGATTACCAGATTATTTTCCTTTTTGTGATTTATTCCAACCAGACCGTATATGAGCTTAAATTAAACAATATTAATTCAAGGTACATACGGAGGCTCTAGCCTTACGTTCTTAAATAATAGTTCTCAAATTTAATTGTACTTAACACATTCTAAACCAGCCTAGAACTCAATATTTCATACCCAAAACTTTATATTTACTGGTTTTAAATGTAACAAGTTTTAACCAACAGTTCCTAAATTAAATCTAGTTCTAAATGAAAAAATACAAGCAAAATTAAAAACTTAAATCTTTTAGTCAAGTTGTAAAAATAACAACTTGAACAGCGCCAACAGCGAAACAGCCAGTAGATAAATCAGTTTATAGATTTTATATTTTATTACATGAAGCTGACAAGAGCTCTATTTCTGCATATAAAACGCACATCTCAGCAGTAATAAAGACACAACTGGTACTAGCAGGATCTGCAGGATCTGCAGGATCGCACCCTGTACATCAGTCAAGGTGATCGCTCACTTCTCCTCCGGGCTCGTAACAATAAATCAGCTGATTGAGAAACATGCCAGCTGCAAACTGCACAGATCTGCGCCTCTTGACAACGTTCCATTTCCTGGTAGCTGCCTTGCAGGTCAAAGTGTCTACAGAGAGGAAAAAGGACGATTTTATTAACGTACTAGTGTTAGTGTAATGATTTGTTCGTGTTTTAAACAAATGTGCTTGCTCCCTAGTCTATGTTTTAGTTCGAACCCTGAGAGGCACAATCAATATTTTTTGTTCAAACTTTAGGGGGCACAATAAATTTTTTAGCTCAAACCCTGAGGAGTACAATACACCTTTTTAGTTCGAACTTTGAGGGGCACAATAGATCTTTTTAGGACGGATCATATAGATCACAACATAGATCTTGTTGGTAGGATTATATGGAGCACAATGGATTTTAAAGCAGGATTATAGGACACAATATATCTCTTTAGGTTGGAGTGTAAATGACACGTTTTAGATCAAATATATATAGCCTTTAAAGTATTAGACATTGGCTAACTGTACATTTGGAACAATCCCTGGTACCAAGTTAACCTGCCACTTTTAATTTGTTAGTCAGCATGAATTTTGGCACTATTCTTTGCGCACGTAAACAAACTAGAACAAACTGCACGTTTGAAATGCAAACGCACGGTTGATAGAGCGAAAACTCTACATAGGCAAGTTAAGAACTGCACACTTTTCTCCTAAAAATAGCCGAGAATTGCATGGGACAGCTAACATTTTGTAACTAATAAATAAGATATATAACACATTTCATGTATTCTTCAAAAGTTCAAGTACCCCGTCCTAGGTTTCTTTTTTCGCGGTTAGGGTCGTTTGTTAGACAATTTAGATAAGAAACCAGAAGTCTTTAATTACAAAATCATCGATATTTGATTTGACGTTAACATATGAGACTTAAAATTATAGCTAAAACAATATAGACTTTCATGCAAGAAAGTCATAATATCTACAACTTTCGATGGCGAAAAGGCTAATGTACATTTACAGCTTCTAAAATAGATCCACAGAAATACACACGAATTAAATTGTGACTATAATTAGGAGACATGTAATGCTTTGCAGTATTAACACTATCGTAACTGCTTTCTTCTTGCATTGAGTTAAATTCGTTGAAACATGCTTTACTATAGATTCGTTTATTGAGTTCTAGACGATGGATATTCAGTAAACACAGTTTATTACTCCCCTAGACCGCATAACACGTCTAGAACGTCGTGTTCACATTAGCCTACATTATTACACTTTTCTCAGAGAAATGTTGTCAGTCAGCGACAACGGACTTGTAGTTTTATGTTACTGCTAACACTTGTTCCTGCCCACGGCTTGTGAGCGGTCCAAGACTCGTTGGACGGATATTGCAGAGTAGACATCAGTCCACATCATGCAGGTTAGAGTTCAGGTGTTATGGTGAAAACTGACCGCTTTTGCCTAAACTGGCGGGGAATGTGGGGTTACAATGCAGATCAGCTGTGTGTGCAGGTTACTTTATGACTCATTAGAAGGGAGATACAGATACAACTTTACATGGACGGATCACTTTATTTAAATGTTATTTAAAAAATACCTGCTGTGTCTTTCACCTGAGCAGGTAGTTTTGGAAAATAAGACCTTTTTCATATACATAATTATTTGTTGGGAAGGATTAAAAAAACACGGTGAATTTAATGGAATAAGTCGAGGAATAAGTTCATTTTGCAATGAGGTGTAATGTCTGTTTGACTCTTCCGTGTAATGGACCCTTCCATTTATTTATTTATTTTGTATTGCCAACAATGTTTTGATTTTTATTTAATATTAACTGAACCAACAGTGCTATTCACACAAAACATCTGTTTACTAAAGCTATTTAATATTTAGCAGTTTGATAAATAGGCATATGGCAAAATGTGCAACAATAAATAATATACGAATTCGGTAATATTTTAATTTACCGTGTTATTATCTTCATTTTTAAGAACATCAAGAACAACGTTAAAAACATTCCACAAAAATTACGAAGCTTAAGAAAAAGATGAATTAAATCTGAAACGCCGTTCTCGAGTTATATCATTTCCAACAAAAAACTTGATTGAATTAAGATATTAGGATTCAAGATGTGTACATAAAAACCACAAAAATGATTTGATAGGCTTACACCAAATAAACACCGCTTATTTTACAAGATGAATGATGGTCTGAAGAGAGTTTTGTGAACTAAATAAAAATAAAAAGGCGCTGCCGAGGACGTTATATGACCGAGGGTCAAAATACACTTTTAGGAATAGAGATGACTGATGAACGATATTCTTTTGTAATGATGCAATTAATAATGAGAAAAAGTCTATTTATGTTTTAAAGTTACAAAGAAACTTAAATGAACATGGTTTTGAACTCAGCGATCTGAATTCTTCTGTTTTGAAGAAACAGCTGTTACACTGATTTACTCAAGTCAGTGTTAAACTTCCAAACTCGTTCCGTGATGGCCATGACAAAAAAAGATCATCAAAGTAATCCTTTATTTACCTGAGTTTAAAAGTGACACTTTAGCACGCCAGTACATGTGTCTAAAGCATCTATTGTTAGAGCAAAATGACAAACAATTAGTTTCACAAGTTTTCTGTTCTGAAAATGGGTCAATTTCCCAACCTATGGTATTTATTTATTTATTCACGGCAAGCAGCCAATTTACAAGAAATATTTGTTGGACAATGAGTGATTTGATTAAAAAGGTATTAAAACCTAACGTCCATACGGCTATTTCTAGAACTATGTTTCAACAAGGACAATTCTTCTGGAAAGATAAAATTCAAAACATAATTCAGAAGACTTATAGCTACTGATGGTTGTAGTTTGAGTTTCATGTTCTACGCTTGGCATATGACTTTTCTCAAACAATCTTTATTACCTTCCCATCCTTCTTCTGTCACTTCTCTTGCTTCCTCTTCCGCTTATTCCTTGTTAAACATTACGCATAAGCCTCAACCGATGAACGAATCCACCATGAGAAAATAACTCACGTTCTGAACTGCTCTAAAATAAACCACCTCGCAACGTGTTAGAAAAGCATCCAGGGAAAAGCGTGCAGTATCGTCGGCATATCAAAGACTTAGACAAGAGTTACGAGACGGAATAATAACGAAGAATAAAGCTTATCATGTCGGCGTGGGCGAGAAAACCTTGGCTCGGTAGTGAACATGTAACCGGGCCTGATTGTTATATATAGACCATCAGTCTAGGGTAAATACCTGGCTATAATTATAGATAATATACGTCGAGCAAATCAGACCTAACTAGGAGGTGAACTGTGTATATCACGAGGTATGGGACGAAATGGAGGTCAGAGGGTAGTGCGCGCCTACTTCAGGAGGAGCGCCGTCATTTTGAAACGGCGTTTACAGGTTGATGTGGGTGAAAATACTTAAAAATTGTTTCACATGGTTTGAGAAAACCACTTGGGTCCATAAGGATTTTAAAGGCTAACAAAATTATGTTCTTTATTAATTTATACAAAACAGCCAACACAGTTAAAATAACTGCGTTCAAATTGTGTTTTTAATATCAATAACCATGTAAATTTTAATGTCAATTATTGATAGCAGATGGTTCTTACACAAAAAGCTGTAGGCATTGTGTGAAACAGGTTTCAAACACTTTGCTGAAGACTAGCAGCATTGAGATGGGGCGATAATTTTAAATGGAAAAGGAGTCACCCTTTTAAAAGTGGTTCTGACTTTTGCAATTTTGGGAGAGGATGATGGAAATGTAAACAGATAAGTTGATCGACCAAACGCTCAAATAATTCTAGACAATTTGGAAGTACTTAGCATCAGTATTCATCACCGTTATTTATAATAAGTTTTTCCTGTACCATATCTTATACTTTACTCATATTTATTCTAACGCAGTTTTCTGGTCTCTACACGTGTCTCCACATGTTCACCAACAGCCTTCATCACTAACACTATATTAGCTGCTTGTTCACAATCGTTCACCCTGCCCCCCGTTGTTACCCATAACCACCCCTACCAATAAACACGCATCCTTCAAAAAGAAGTACCAAAAATAAAGTACCAACCTAGTAGGGGTGAATTGGAAGAACTAGCCCTCCTCTCCACATCATTCAATATCATGTTTGTTTTATTCAGTTTCTATTCTATGTAAAAAAGGTATCTACCGTTAACGTTAATAAATAAATAAATCAGTGTTTTATCGGGTTGCTAAATTGGTCTCATCCTCCATAAATTTTAGTAAAATCTTCCCAATTCAGTTAAGGCTCTGTCACTTCATCCCGTTCTTCTTCTATGTCTCTCACAAATCATTCTATGATAACGCCAAGTACTATCACCTCTATTGTTCACAATGATTCTCAGATTGTGCGGAAACGCTCAACATTCCCGACCTCCCGCGACTCCGCTATTGGTCAAGGCCTCTCAGTTCCCAGACGAGGGTGCAGTGGAGCGCGTGCGCATGCGCGGGGAGGGTGCGCAGTGCACAATGAAGCGAGATAAGATGCGCAGTGCACAACCTTGAGGAAACGGGTCACAGTGGATCGATGGCTGTGATTAGGGAACCTAGAGTTGTGCAATGGATCAATTACGTGTCAGTGTCGGACTCGGGTGAGGTAAGCAGGGGACAGTGGAGTTCTGCAACCCGAGCCGACATGCGAGCTGGACATGTCACGGAGTATGTGACTCACTAGAGTGTTCGTCGAGACGTGATTGCGAGATTTTAAATTGGGAGAAGATCAGGATGCGATAAACTTTGCATTACTTGTATGTGCGTGCACAACTGTCATTGATTTAAAAAAAACTCATCCTCAGTTGACCCCAGTTGAAAAGTAAAACAGGGGTACATACTCGGAGAGATCCTTATTGGATTTATACTCGTAGTTTTAAAGTTGATGAAAAGACAACCTGACCAGTAAAAAATTTTATAGTTGTTAAGACATTTCGGGAACAAAGTTCCCACCTACAGACCATTTCATCAACTAAAGGTTGTATTGAAAGGTCCAAATTTAAACCTTTTGAAAGCTTTTAGGTTTGTTTGTATCTTAATAATCACTTTTTTTGTTGGCCTACTTTAAAACTTTCAGTTGAAGTTATGGTCTGTAGATAAGAAAATTGTTCCCGAGAGGTCTTTGTCTTACTAACTATGAAAGCTTGTTTAGGATAATTTGTGGTTTCATCAATTTCAAAATTCTTGATGAGTTTAATAATCTAAAGAAAAAAGATTAAAATTGACACTGCCAAACTCGTTTATTCTTGAGTATGTGAAATATTTACATGGAAAACTCTACACTTTTTCAAACCGTACAAACTTAAACTAACTATTAAGAAATCCCTAATCTGAAGACCTCATTCTACCATCAACAGTCTCTGTATTCATCATGTATCAAACTGTATAATCGTAATAAACTACTAACTTGTTTAAAGCATATTCAACGTAACAGTATATTTAAAAACAGTGTACGGGTATTTCTATTAAACAAAGAGTATTATAATTAGCAATTAGTGTTTAATGATGAATTGTAAAATATATGTATTATTATGTATAAGTGGCGTTTGTAGACCAAAATATCACCTATCTCATCTACAGCATTACACAGTGCAGGCAATAAACTGTCGTATCCCGCTAAGGTTTTTGTACCTTGTAAAAACACACCCTATCAAGATGTAGGTCAATATATACAAGAGTTTCCAACCTGAGGTATTCCAAGGCTGGAGGTATCTGGATCAGAGAATTAGTTTGGTCGCTCGGTGTAAAATATCTCTATTCACCGTTAATTGCAAAGGCACGTAAATAAGGGCGGAGTATTACAGCAATCGGTGGTTATTTACACGGGAGATACATTTTCAAACTCTCCTCTTGGTCGTAGCCGATATTAAATACTGATTGGCTGGTTGATTAATTCGTTTAAGTCGTGGTTTGCTAGTTAGCAGACAATTATTATATGAGTAGTCGAGTATTTAGTTATGAATGGATAATATTTTTAGCGAGTATCCTCAGGATATAGAGTTAATTATTTTTAGCAACATAACGAAACGATTTAGAATCAAATGGGAAGAAGTCTTTAGCTTCATTAATCATATTGAGTGAAACTGTAATACTTTGTATAACATTATGTATAACCACTCCACGCAATTTTTGTCAGATTGTCTTAAAATTGGGAATAAATGTTTCTGTAGAAAATCTCCACAATAAATTCAGTAACCAGGATAAATCGGTTTTCCGGAAGTCGTGAGGGGGCGTTTCCCTTAAACAAGGGGTTGGTGCTATAAAACTGTATTCATGATAAGATTTCAAAGGCATTTTAATATATATAAACTAATCCAGTTTTTGTTGGTAATGCCATAACTAAAGAACACCTTCAAATTTAATTCATATTTTGTTTTCTTACTTGTTGTAGAACTTTCCTACGGAAAACACTATGAATATCACCCAGACTACTGGAAAAATACGAAACACGTAGAAGATTTGATTTTGCTCATTTTACTACTAAATGCCTATTTAGTTAACAAAGCATATAGCTGATACATATCAAATTACTTAAATAAACATATGTTTTTTGACATGACACACCCTGTCGGGTCAGCTAGACTGCTTTAAACATTTTTGATACCGTACTTAATATGGTACCAAAGGTCAACAAAATACGTTCCCATGTTAATGATAATACAGGACTATTACAAATGATGTTCCTGATTTTGATTAAAAAATTATCATTGCTCTTAGACAATTTTTACTGGTACCATTGGAAAGAAAAACTCAAAAAGTTTTATTTACACTGGTTTGGGTACGTATTTGCTGTTTGTTAAGTGAACGGTTGTAGGTGTTGTGTAATGCTTGAATTTTAAGACAATAAAGCTTGTTAAGTGCTGGAATATCACATTGACCAATATTTTATTAGTGTCCAACCACTTTTTAGTGCCAGGTTTAATGAAAATCCTCTTAGTAACCACTCTATTCACTAGTAGTAATAAAATTTTAAAACAAATGGCCGCATTAGTAAAAATATGTTACTAATGGCTGCCTGGGACTGGATTCGGACCATCATTCAAACCTCCGCGCCCAATCCAGTCCCAGGCAGCCATTTGTAACATCTTTTTACTAATGCGGCCATTTGTTTTAAAATTCAATTACTACTAGTGAATAGAGTGGTTACTAAGAGGATTTTCATTAAACCTGGCACTAAAAAGTGGTTGGGCACTAATAAAATATTGGTTAATGTGATAATCCAGCACTTAACAAGCTTTATTGTCTTCAAATTTAAGCATTACATAACACCTACAACAGTTGACTTAAAAAACAGCAAATACGTACTTAAACCAGTGTAAATAAAACTTTTTGAGTTTTTCTTTCCAATGGTACCAACTAAAATAGTCTAAGAGCAATTTTACTAAGTAAAATTTATAATCAAAATCAGGAACATCATTTGTAATAACCCTGTATAACACTGTTCCATGTTTGTATTGTACGTTCAGCCAGGCCATCGAAATGATGACAAATCTGTAGTACTCGTAACGCATAATGTGTAATTTAGCGATTGCAACAAGCATATTTTCTTTTTGGGGTTATGTCAGATTTAAAACTAGCTATGCCAAAATCGTAGGACTTCTAAATAAAACAATAATAAAAAATGTCAAAGATGGGATATTTAACCCATAATAATAATACTGTTTAAAAGAACCGGATAAGCTCAAACTGTTTTTAAGATTTACAATTTTAATAATACAGCTTGACAAAGTTTATATCCTCTAAAAGCCAAAGCTCAAGAACCTAAAACATCTGCAGGAGAGATTTCAACTGTCGTCAGCTGGGCAATTGCATGTGGGGTCACATGGGGTCCTTACCTCAGCATGTAGAATATGGTGAATGTCCTCACATATGAATTGCTAATACATCGTTAAACTGTTGGAACCCTTCACTTCTTCTTCTTCTTCTCTCTGGGAGCATCTGCTCGTTATATGCGCACTCCCACTCCTCATAACTCGTAATTGGTCAGAGAGCCCACCTATGAGTCTCTACGCTCGAGATTTGAATAGGGGTTTTGTTTCAAGTTGCAACATGTACAGGGTGTCACAAAAATGTGTAACGCGCTATACAGAACCGGATTCTAAAAAAAAGTAAGTAAGAAAATGCAAAGTAAAATTTTTAATTTCGGCTTAGTTTAGCCGTAATCCGGCATTTTGCATTTTTTTTTAAATAGCTAATAGTTCAAAAGTCCTTTGGGATATTATTGTGAAATTTGGGTTAAAAATTAATTGTTTTCCTAATAACATTTTCCAAAAGTATTTTCTATCTAACTTAGCAAATTTTAAAATGACGGTAATTTCTAAATTTCAAAGTCAAATTCCAATTTGATTCCATTTGACTCCATGGCAGCCATTTTAAAATTTTGATAAGTTAGATGAAAAATAATGTTACTAGGAAAACCAATAAGGTTTGTTCCAAGCTACACATCTCAAAAGGTTTCTGAATTATGAGTTATTTTCAAAAGTTTACAAAAAGGTAGATTACGGCTAATCTAATCTGAAATAAAAAATGTTACTAGACATTTCCGAATTAATTTTTTATGTATAATTCGGTTGTGCATAACGCGCTATACATTTTCTTGACACCCTGTAGGCAAACACCTACAAATAACAAATTCTAAATTGACACTTTAATTATCACTTTCTCGTCAATAATCAATTAATTTTGTAAGGCAGCCGGGGTCTAACAGAACTAGCGGGGAGATTTGTGTACAAACTATATAAAAAAAGGTACACTCGCAGATACCTATGGTAAGAGAACAGAGTAGGCGGTTCCAGTGCCTCCCCAGAGACTTGACTAAGAAAACGCGGGTATCAAGGTTCAAATATATCTCGGACTAAATTTATTAATCTAGCCGCCTAAGTGTTTCCAAAAAAGAGTATCATAAGTATTAACATAAAACAACAGAATGTTCGAGTACCATAGACCTTTTACTAAAACATAAGTATTTTCTCTTTATCCCGAGTATTTCCGTCAACGAGTGCAAACCGAACGGTTCTCCACAAAACCAGTATTCGCCACCAGAGAAAGGCTAGTTAAGGCGTAAGTTGTGACTGGTTTGAACGCGTTGGTGTCAATTAGGTGTTTTCGTTCCACATCTACTAATTTCAATCTCTCACTCTTCTTTAGTGTTATTTCGATTTCGCTTAAGTCAATGACAAATTATGTGAAGTCGTGGTCGATTGACGTGATCTTCAAGTCTTTCTAGACTTTGCAGACCAATTTATGCTTTTTCTTTGCTTTAAATATCTCCGTCTTGTTTGTTAAGCTCTGTAAAATATCTCTTTCTGTGAATTCCAAACTTGTTGTTAATTATAGTATTGCTCATCGTCAGAAGACAGCTGATGAAGTAGCTCTTTCTTAAATTTTTGCGAAGTAAGTTATGTTACTATACACTTTATGTTTTGTAGAAATATTCACAATGCGGTTTATTCCAAAAGAAGGATATTCAGATCTCTTAGCCATGAAATAGATTTTTATCGTAAACCATGTTGTGCTCTTGATCTACAAATAAATTAAACATAAGTACACTTAAAACTAACATGTCAACATAAGTTACAATGGCGGTCAAACGAAAATTTATACAGGTCAAACGAAGTATTTATACAAACTCGGTTATAAATACTGTCTTGTTTGTTTGTTTTTGAATGGTGTAACATAACTATAAAATCCCTGCAAGTTACTGACTCTAGTTGTATATTTTATCCATAAAGTGAGAATAAAATAAGCCATTTTGTTGTTATGAAATTCTCAGTTATGCCCGAACACATAAAAGCAGCACTTCAAACGCTACGGATCATTCATGCATGTTGAATAAGTCACAAACCCATCGCTGCTTTATGACATACAACACATAACCTGGTTTGTTAAGTGTTTGAAATCACGTATTTTATTGACTCAAATCTGAATCATGCGGTTATCGAGATTTCAGATCATATAAAATTAAAGGTGCATTCTGTAATTTTACTAGCCATAAACACTCTCCACTCCATAAAGCTGCTCCAGCTGACGTAACCTGGCACGGACGACGGTCAATGCATCAATCTAGATACCATCGCGCGCATCCTGCCGCAAATTGCTGACAACCCTCACACAATCTGGGCAAGGGGAAGGGGGTAGGTGTCATGCGCGCGCAGCACCTCTCACACGTGGTGGTTCACAGCTGACCATATTCGGTGATGTGGTTGAAGGGGTGCCTTCGGGTGATGATTGGTGCAGATTCTGATCATGCGCGTGTAGTTTGTGTGTAGGAATTAAATTATGATTGGGTTATGTTTTCAAACTTCACTTTAATCGGTAAACTTTAAATGTTGATAAATACTCAAATCAAATCAAATCAACTTTATTCATCATTAGTCATTTTACATAAAATAGGCTTCGTCAATAAATATTAGATTAACATTATTACAATTACTTAAAACAAAGCTATGTACAACAAATATTTACAATGAAATTGAGCATAATCCTAACATCGTAATAAATGTATAATAATAACAGAAAAAGAATTAGATAATATAATAATTCGATGCTACGGAAAAAATAATAAATACAGGTTACTTAAAAAAGGAAATAAACTCTATCACAGAATAAAAACAACTTTTTGTACATAAATCTTTAAAAGTCTTATCAAAAACCTTAATGTTAGTTTCCTCCCTCAGGTCAGCGCTTAAACAATTGAAAAGTGTGATTCCCGTATAAAAAGGGTCGTATTCGAAAAAAGAGGTTTTGTGTTTTGGAAATCTGAGGAAAAGGTGTCTTGTGTCGTATACTTGATGAGAATTATTTGATCGAATAGGTTTAAATTTCGCCTAACGAAACGCTAAGTTTCATATATGTACAACGAAGGTAAACAGAGTAATTTGAACTTTTTGAAAATTAGCTCTATCAATAATTTTCATGGCATATTTTTGAAGTTTAAAAACGGAGTTTGCTCTCGGAGAATTCCCCCATTGAGTAATATTGTAGTTGGTAATAGAGTGGATATAGCCGTAATAAACTGAAATAAGAATATCATTGTCGACGATTTGGCGCAAGTTTCTCTACAAAAATACAGCTGACCTGAGTTTGGGTGTAATATTTGTCACATGATCCTGCCAGCTCAATTTACTATCTATACTTAAAAAAATTAAGAATCTATGCCTAAAAATTTAACACTATTAACTAAAGGGACTAAAGTACTGTGAAGGCTTACTTTAAAATTTACATTTTGGTCAAAATCACTAATTCTACTATAAGGGTTGTTTTAAAACGCACACTTCTAGTTGTTTTTAAATAATCTAAATGTTACCGATTCAAATCTTTTCCAAGTGTTAACGTATGACGCAGGTTTCGTTGTTAAGTTTATAGACAGGAAAAGCCACACACATTCACTCGGTTAGGTTATTTTAACACTGAAGCACTTCCTGGTTAAGGAGCATACAACAGGGCTGAAGAAACGATTGAAGAATTAACTCCTATTAATTTTATCATAAATAAATTTTTAATATTCAAACCTCACCTTATCGGGGATTGCAGGAGTGAACCATAGGCCTACCATTCAGCTCAATATTTATTGATTTATCTCTACGTTGTTTTGTCTTTATGTTTTGAGCTACCTTCTTGATTTCTCTCTTTGTCTGATTCTGACAAACAAATCATAAGGGAAAAATGCGCCTATTTGTATTTTTGTTATTATTGTACAAAAATTAACAGAAATTTTATTATTTACAAGAAATAAAATTTGTTTTTCTCAATTGTTCCAAATGTAAATATTTAATTTTCAAAATAATGTAAATAATCTAATAAATCAGTACAAAAATACGAATGAGTTCTGTTCAAAATGGTTTATTTTAACTTTTAAGATAATTACTAAGCTTATTTAATAAGCTTTCACCCTTGTTATTTAGGCCTACTTGTTTGTTTATTATTTCTTGTTTTTGTCTTTACTTTTTAGCTAGGCCTATGTATTGTTCTGACTTTTTACTATTGCGATGTTATGTTGTTTTATTTTTAATTATTGCAAAAGGGCATTTCATTATTGTTAGGCCTACTATTCATAACACAAAAAAATTGTTAGTGCCGAAAGTATTTTATTTTAGTTTTACAATTGATAACAAGTAAAAATAAAACATTTTTTTGTTGCCAAAAACCACCAACAACCTACTCAAAAAAGAAACCCGGTCGTAGTATTAGTGATTTTCTGAAGTCTCATCTATTGATGTTAGATATACGTAAGTTTTATGAGTGTAAGATTAGTAAATTTTATTGTTTGTTATTAGTTTAAGTAAAGTACAACAAGTAATACTGGCATGCTAGTACGGGTGTCAAAGGTAGATTAAACTTAACATTGAATTTAGTTAATTGTTCACCAATGTTCATTGTACTACGTATGTACTGTATAGTTTTGTTAAGAGTGCGCTGTAGTAGCGTTGACCTTGAGTTTCATGCCGTAAGAACAATTTAAAACATTCATTTTCTTTGGAAACCTTTAGCTTACAGTTTTCATCGTATTTTTATGAAATATATGGTGTATTAAATGTTTTAGTGGCTCCGCTAAGCCGAATTTCCATTCTCACTCATAAATCCATGACATAAATCCAAAAGTTGAAGACATTGTGTACTTAAATTTATTGTTTTTACTAATAAATTAGGAGAATTTTCGAAAAAAAAAAGTGGTCAGCGAAGTCACTGCCACACGTCGTAATATTTCTAATTTCTTTCGTAATATTTCAAAAAGATCTGATGAAAATTGTTGACATGAGTTGTCTCAAGAAAATGCTTGTTATTACATTGCTTGTTCTAGAAGTGGTCGTTGTCTCAAACCAACGTATCGGAGTAAATATATGTTATAAATATTGTGTTATTACTTTGTTGATTTTGTGGTTATACAGTTCATAATCAACTGTGGGAGGCTGTTGGTATGGATGTAGATTCTGGAGCTTCACCCACAATAGTTATTGCTGTAAACTATTGATATTAAGTTTATTATTAATGAATGTTATTCGGAAACAGAGGTATTCATTTCCATCGCTAAAAAGGACGAAACGCAGAACCAAACCGTTCCCAGTTTTGAGCTTTTCAGCCAAATAGCAAAACGTTTTACTGTACGAGTTATATATAACTCGTATATAACTGTGTGTGTGTTTCTCATTTTCTGTGTTTTGTGTAATATTTTAGGTTACTTTTAGTAATACTTAGTTTCCTTCAACACTGTATTACTTGTTCATGTTCTCCACACTATATAGTCTACATTGCCACAACAACGCAGCAATATTTGCAACAGATTTTATTCCATGAAACTCGTTACATATACTTGAACAGCTCATACGTCAACAATAAATTCATTCTAAACAGACGATAAACGGCGGGAAAGCTATTAGAGTATTTTTAACGTTAGAATGCGCTAGTTTATATAGTGTGCTGTTTATCAAAGATTGACAGTCACCTATAAACATGAGTATTGATGTGATTCGTACGCCTGCAAGGTTTATGGGCGAGTAAGCAATACCATTCTTGGAGTACAGGTGGTTTTAGATTTAGTTACGGCAACTATGCTGACATATATATTGTTAGTTATAGAAATTCAAACACACTATGGAGTTAAAATGTATACAAATTCAACTGGATTATTTGGTAGACTTGATGTTAAGATTAGAATGTATAAGTGCTACGGTTTAAAATATCCCTAGTGCCCCAAGGCTCGGTTTTAGGGCAATTCTGTTTTCTTTACTCGCTGACTGATAATTAGGGATTTGGTGGCATAATTCTAATGAATGAGGATATGCACGGAAAACCCGTATGTTTTAATGAGACCTCAACGTAAGAACGAATGAAAATATAAAATAATACATTTTTGTGAACTTTCTTATACAACGCACCATCCATCTAGTGTAGTAGAATTAGGTTGTTAGGGTTGTTGGGTTCCATAAGTAAACTATTTCGGACGATTGTTGTTCTTGTTTTCTTGAATTTTATTATTTAAAAATTATTACAACATGTTAAAGTCAGACAAAACCAGCTGTTTCTACCGTTCTGTGACTCAAACACATGTCAAAAAGTCAATTTCGGTTTCCAGTAAATAATTACGTTTTAAGTTGTAAAATCAACATCGCTAACAAAAAAACAAAATTTTACTTTTTTGTGTCAATAACCTACGTACTTCAACCACATACCGATGGGCACAAGTAAAGTCAGCTGATGTACTGTAACTGTCCTGCGCCTGACGTTAGCAGTCTAACACCTGATTGCACATTGTTCATATGTCTGTCTGTCTGTCTATATGTATGTACGGCTGTCTATACAACTGTGAGAACAATCTGTGTCTAGGAGTGCTACGCCTACATTACATATAGACACTGTGTAGAGTGCCGTCGATATCTCATGAGGTAACTGCCAGGCCTTCGTCCCATGTGCGAATAGTGTTTTAAATCATCTGAGGAATGTCACGTTGGAGACGGGATTCGTTGATAGTCACATTGTATTACATTTTACTTAGGGGAGCTTTTAAAGCGTACGCAAACGCGGACGATACTATAGAGCATTGCATTAAGTCTTCTTCGCCAACACACGACTGTAGAGGAAGCATTTTATAATCGGAATGAACTCTCGTGGTGTTCTTGGCCTTGTTGCAATTAAAGCATTGTTTAAGTAAAAATTAGAATTAAACTTGTACCGGTTTGAACTGGGCTGTTTGGGTGATACGCAATGTCAATCAATGGATACTACAAATAGGCTTAAGTAAAAAAATGTATATATTTATATACAACTATCAAACTTTATTTCTCCTACTAGCGTTGTAGGGAAGCTTGTAACGTACGTATTTTCTCCTATCCTAAGAAACCGTGCCACATTAAATTTTTCCGGAATAACCCGTCGAGCTGGGTAAATGCTTCAGGGGTCGAGGTGGAGGTTGGATAGGATATATATTATGGTATGTATTTTACAAGTTAATTGACCAACGTTATCTCAGAGATGCAGGCTTAGTTTCATTGCATACTATGTGTATGTCAGTCTAACTGCCACAAGAGTCTCATCACCGTTGAGTTGGATGTACAGAGAGAGAAGACAGATAATATTTTGCTTTATGCTAACGCAAACTTGTCTAGATAGACAATTCTACCAAAAACCAGTTAGAATAATCTTAAAGCTACAATGAAGTGGGTCATGCAGATTAGCATTCAAAACATTGCCTATATATTTGGACATGGATGGAGTATTTCAGCTAGGAAACCATACCATAGTGGATTGCTAATGTTACCCCGGTCATTCAACATATTCTTATTTCATCTGTTCTTAAGAAAGCTATTACTAGTACGCATTGCTACATACTCTTACGGTGTAAGATAACATACTCCATTATCTATTGCGCTATCCTCGAAAGTACGTGGGCAAGAAACATTGTGCAGCACACTCTACACCTGCACCTAAGCCCATGAAACACCATCAACAAACCTATAAAATGTAGGCCTCCCATCTGAGGAAGAAAGTGGCCGCAAAGGTTAAGCAGATTCATGAGCGGCGATGGCGATGGCGGTGGCGGTGGGAGGAATGAGCGAAGAGAGCTCATGGCGAGGTGTCGCTCATTTGTCGTAACGAGCGACATTAGCACGCCCAGTCACAGAGTAACAAGGTTTTAAGACGATCATCACCGCGCGTAACAACCAGAGGGCGCTGTAGTGCGGCTCGTTAGTGGCGGCCAGGGGCGGCAGCAGACGCTGAGGAAGATAAGGAGTTGTAGGAAACGTTGGCGGATAAATCATCTGGAAAACGGCGTCAAAGATTAAAAGAAAATCAAATCGTTTATCGCCAATAAAATACGATGTACATAGGCACACGTCAAAATGTATATATACATTATTCAATACAAAAGTGGTACTAGGTTTATCCAGCTATACTCAGTCAAAAATGAACCAACTGAGAAAAATAATCTTGCCGAAGGTAAAGAGGTGTAAATATTGCAAACAAACGGTGGTTTGAGTTTTAGTCCAAAGTGGAGCAAACTTACGCGTGAGTACTCGAACTTTTCTGTGTGTTTTTGAAGAAACAAAGCGAGTTTAAGAGACCATCGAAATGTAAAAAAGTAAAGGTAAAGTTTGTTTTGTTTAACGAGGTGAAGCTAGGACTACAAAGTCCTCTCTACCACTCAACCTCGACTTTACCTAGCGTCACTGTATTAGTCACATTACAAATTGTAAGTGGCGACTGTGGGGATCGAACCCGCTTCACCGGAGTGATGAACTCCGGAGTCGCGCGCGATACCAATCCGCCCCGGATCCGCTTGTAGTGTGGTTCTACTGATGATGTTGTATAAAAAGGATCTTGGATTGGCTAGCTATATATTGTACAATCAAATTGCTGACTTACAACAATAAATAACTTACAAATACATAAATAAATATATACAGTAACAATAATTATAGAAAGACCAATTCACTCAAATTTAAAACCTGTATATTTGTTATGCTTCTTTAAGAATACCAAATTTCAAACATGTTCAAAAAACTGAAAGCGAAAAGCTCAGACTACATCAATACCCATAGAAAGGATATAACTTTTGTGTGCAAAAAAGACTGAAATTTTGCTTTTAAAATAATTTTTGTTTAGAATAGTGCACTATCCAGATAGGTGTAAATTTAAACACTTCGCTTCTTTTTCAACAACAACCTGGTTAAATTCCTCTAAAACGCTCTCATATGTGAAAAACCCACAACTCTAATTCAATTATTTGAATTGATCAGAAAAACCACCATAATAACTGGATCCAGGATACAGCATTTATTGGTGAAATGTCAAGTAACGAAAAAGATAATCATCCTTGAAGAGAATACACAGTGAGGGGATATTAAATGTTAAATAAGCAATCAAGCAAGTGGTTCCGGGGAATGCGGACGAAGAAGAAGTGGTGAACGCGTGCGCGACTGCGCATGCGTACAGACGATGCGCAACGCGCATGACAGGCGGTGCAACACGCCGGCTTTTTGTGGACGGACAGCAGTAAATAGTTGCATGGCGAGTCAGTCAGTAAGTTGCTTAATTGAATGAGTAGACGTACTTTTATAACTATTTAAGTGTTGGATTGACTCAAGAGGTTTTCTTTTTGTTAACTGCTTGGCCACGCTTATCGTTAAATTAAATTTTGGATTATATAAGTTAGTAGTTGTTAACAAAGAACTTCAGGACCTTGATGGGTTGTATTTTTACATAACATTTTACATATGTAAAAATGACCTCTTCCAGACTAACAACCACCCTTATAGTACCCCTATAACTGTCACCGTTTAGAAACTAGCAGAATCTTCAGAATGGACATATTCAAACATATATCAGAATCAGAATCAGAATAGTTTATTTCCATTGATCTGTTTTACAGAAATAGGACACGTCATATACAATAACAATTATTTCACTTCCTAAGTAATATTAAATGGCAGATTATTGTTGTAATAAAAATAAGTCATTAACTATTAAATTCTATATTAATTTGAATGTCTAAAAATTCTTTAATTTGGTAAAAAGGGTTGTTTAGCAACCAATTGTACAATTTGACTTTAAAATGATTAAAACCAATGTTCCTAGCCTCCTCAAGTAGCTTATTGAAAAATTTATACAATTTAACTTGAACGAAGTTCCTGTTGAGATTAATCTATGTGGAATTATGTCCATCCTACCTCTACCTCGCGTGTTATAATCATGAATTTCTTGCCTCAAAGGAAAAAGGTTTAGATTCGCTTTAGTATACAACAGTACATGAAAAATATAAAGATTAACAACAGTGGGAATTTTCAGCTCAATAAAAAGGGGCCTGCAGTGAGCAAGAAGCTCCGCACTCCTGCCAAGTTACGTATAGCTTTCTTTTGCAAGATAAGTATACTTGACACCAACGAAGAGTGACCCCACATAAGCAGACCATATGAAATATGTGACTGGAATAGTCCAAAATAAGCCAGTCTCAAATAGTCTACACTAACAAAGTTTTTAATTTCCAAAGCAGATAGTTAACTCTTGAAATTCTTTTGCAAACTGTTTCAATGTGAATAGACCAATTTAGTTTAGAATCAATGTGTATTCCTAAAAGCTTAACAGATTCAAATTCGATTTCTGGTATAGATTCAAACACAGCTTGCAGTCATTGGATTGCTACAGATTTCTCACGATGAATGTAGAAGTTTGATTTGGTTTTGAACGTAGAATCCTTTTATGAAAATTTGAACAACTGGCGTCTGATACGACAAAATGTGTGCAATTTCGTAATCATTGGGTGATTTCAATATAAGTTCTTATAGATGTAGAGGGGCCCACGAGCAAGAATTTTGAGGACACGTCTTTCGGTCTAAAATGACTAGTCAACACGCCAACGAGAGTGACCGACCACTCTGCAACAGCCGTAGACAACGTTGTCAGACAAACATGACTGACATTGGGTATTCGTAATAAACATTGCCGTTTCGGACCACTACGGTCAGCAGGTCACCATTAGGTTCATGAGCCAAAACGGGATCCAATTACCAAAAAGCACAATTAGAGAAAAAGGTCTGAAAATATCACGCTCCTTAACTACATTCTTTCAAAGGAGACGTGGAGTGTTCTAAATTTTATTCATCTCTGATAACTTGTCCCTTAGAACACGTTTAATTAAATTTGGCGCTTCAGAAGCTCAAAAGAATTTCCAAAAGTATCCTAGTTTCGAGAGAAAACGAATACGATCACTTTGATTAATTAAAACTTCCAAATATGTTGAATGAATGGGAGCTTACAGAGTTCGGAGGCAGATCGGTATTGGTATCGGGCGGTGAAAACGCTCGTTCAAAACAGAGAACGACACATGCTGTGAACCTCGTTACGATTACCGAAAATGGTTACATATTCTCGTTATTTTTTGGAACCAAGTTCTTAAATTTCTAATAACTATTCTGATATTTCTTGTAATTATCGTTATCACATAATATCACCCGTCCATTTCAGGGCTAGGAGGATAAAAACACGACTGAGCATTGTAAAAATCTAACTTTACGTCTTTTTTTGAAAATATAACTTGCAAATAAACTTCATAGTTTTCACTAATCATCTCCAACACTTCAAAACAATGAAAGTGTCCCTAGTTGAGAGGAAGATGCGCGCATGCGCGAACATTCTCGACGTAATGGGCGTCTAATGGCAGGCCCTTGTAGTGCGCACATTAAAATGTGATCTGGGACGTACCGAGGGCATTGCGTCATCAATAAGTAGCAAACCATTGAGACTGATTCCACTCGGAGAAAGTACACACATGATTATTTGTAGATAATGTACGAGGAGTCGTAGAGAGGATTGCGCAATGCGATTGGTTTATGCTTGTGGTAGGTCTTGGTGGGTCGATCATCAACCTACAAAGTGATTTCATGATTTGTGGAGGAACAATTTGTTTAAACTGTGTCATTTTGGTTGAATTAAATTTCATGCCTAAATAGTTACTGTAGATAAAATTATATTCGGAAAGCACTATCGGAAACTGTCGTGCTTTGTCTGCTCAGGAGCTTAGCTATTATAGTTTCGTTACCATTTTCTAGTAGTACTGATTCTGAACTCGAAAGCTCATTTTCATGATGAACTAGCATGAGTCAAGTATATTTAAAATGTGTACAAGCCAAAACATCAAAAAACCTTTTGTTGACGATACTCAAAATATTTAAAACTTGGGCTTAGAGTAATATTAATTAATTGAAACATGTAAGGACCAACGGCTTAACTTTGATGGTCTGAGATATGTTCAACGATGGTAAGTTGATGCGGTATCATCAGATGATCAATGAGATCTGAGCCGCTTTAGACCAATATCATCCTTGACCTCCATGAAATTAGTTTTTGAATACGAAGTTTTGTCCCCAATAAGAATAATGAAAACCAATATTGAGCTTTAAAGGTATTTTATCACTGATAAGATTCTTTTTCTCTATGCAGGATGTTACAATATTCGTGATGGATACTTGGATACTGTTCCTGATCCCGAATAAAACCGATATATTGTACTCATAAATTCTGTGTTCTATGGTTAACAGAAAATGTGCCGCAAAATACTGTACAGACTTAACAAAATATTGAGCCAAAAGTGGGTATAAACTGCAGATTCAAAAGACTAAATTAGGACTAACATAAATTTAATACTGTAAAAATTACATGTTCAAAAAAATAACAAGATACAACAGATGTTCAGCTACTGTTTTGACGTTATAGAGTCCGACCGCTGAATCTTATAATTTAATAAGGGTTCCTATCATCAAACTAAATAAAACCCTTAGTTGAACAGTTGCAACACACTTTTTCAACAGTTCGTTCCACAAAGAGCCAGCGTTATCGGCTATAGTATAAACACTCATCATTACACCCATACTTTTATCTCTATGTACCACAAGTTATCCACTACTCTATGCATGAGTTATGTCTCTGATTACACTCCTCTATGCTGAATGTAGCCACATGCGCCGCGATGATGCGCACACAGTATTTACGAGAAGTGTTATTTATGAATCTCAGCTTTCAGGGCTATAAATTTCTGCAGCTTTCAAAGTATTTATGGAAGTATAAAACACGATTACTTCTCCTACTCGAGATTTTTACTTTCCCTCGTCTTCCTTTTAAGGTATTATCGCAGCTGAGCATTCAAGTGAAATATACGGCATGAAGCTGAGTCTTATTCGGCGGGTCACTTCACGATAATGCCGGTTATCATACAGTATTTGAAAGGTTTATGTAAAAAAACTTATCTGATGAAAACTGCTTTGCCGATCAAAAGGCGCCTAATATTAAAATTTTAAATGTTAGTTTATTTATTTTAAATTTGTTTCATTTTCAAACTATTGTGGTAAAAGATTGGAAACTTTAAGCAAATCTTTGTTGTTTCCTGTTAATTTCCTTGTTGTTACCGCTTTCCCTGTGGTTTCTTCGGCGTCACCCCTTCAACTACTGTAATGTAGTGGTAATGACATGACTGTTTAGACTTTTGAGCCATTTCTGCAAGCTTAAAATTTATGCATCCATGTTTCATCTTCAATTTAAGACAAATGATTACTATAACGCAGTTTTTCGAGAAAATTTCTCTTTTAAAATTTAGGAATTTTGCAAGCACTACACTCTATTTTTGTTACCTAATCTCACTTCTCTTCCTTTAAGTACTATTATAACTCTTACACTACAAGAAAAAGTCATCTTTCGTTGTCTATTTCATTTTACAGAACTACCACTTTTGGCAAACCTTTAATCGTTACAGCTTGTAGATTGTGGAATAAACTTCCTGAAAGAGAGTTGGGGCGGAGATCAGAACTTGGCTCTTGCCGGATTCTCAAGGCTGGTAGTGGCTGTTGTCATGGTGCACGTGGTTGGGGCGAACTTTTCATCGAGTGCGAAGGTCAACAGTTTCGCCCTTTAGTATTTATATCTCACTAGTTCTAAGTCATTGTTCATAAGAAAAAGTATTTGATTTTTAGTTTCCGTTGTAAATATTGCACTGCTTTTATCTTTGTACTGTGATTAAGTGGAAGAGATGACTTTATGGTTCTAACTTTGACACTGTCCTATTGAATTTTACCCATCCACGTTTTGAATATGGTACATAATGCATAGGATGAATAGTTCATTATTGATTTTGCAGTTCATATATCATTTAAGTGTTTTATATGCAAGCGATACCGTCACCTCTGGAGATAAATCAGAAGCAGTGTTGCAAACTGCCACAAAGCAAAGTTTATGACCAACAGCACCTCAGGGTCAGGAACAGAAGGTTTGACATAATTACGAGTAATATGTCATAAAGATAGTCGCTCGGAGGCGGAACGAACTGATAGTTACAGAGCGTCACAGAAAGGAATTTGTCAAGTGTGCATTGAATAGTCTGAGAGCATTGTCAGTTCAAGAATTCCTCTTTCATTGAAGGAATTTATTATAAGAAATTACCTTCCCAGCTGGTACCTTCACCTTCAAATTCACTTTCCGGCATGAGGGGCGTTCGTTTTACTCGTGGCTACGTTTCGGCTTCTGGGCTCTTTGGATTATTTGCTTGACTTAGGGAAATGAGGGTCGACCAGCAGTAAAGCGAGCGTTTGAATTATTTTATCCGCCTTACTAAAATAGGTACCTCAGAAAATGAAATCTTAATTTCTGAAAACTTTTTGTTTTTTTAGTTTTTAGGTGAAGACAAACCGATAAGCATTCCAAATTTCAAGTCTTCCTCAGCTGTAAGTGAAAGTAATGTATCACTGTTAATCAATTCAAGTACATTTCATTTGAGATAGGTTATATTTAAAATTAAATTCAAAAATTTTTTTATTTTGCAACAATAATACATAGCCTTACACTTGGCAATATCATCTCAATCAACAATACATAAATAATAATAAACTTGCAAAATAAATAAGGACCCTCTAGAAAAACAATGTTAGGGTCGCCATTACGTCTTTCAGAAAAAGTACAACTAGCAATAATGATGAATGAGTTATATGATTAATAGGTGTAATAAATCTTCATTGATGACACGTGACAAGTATTTCTTGAGGACGAAATAATTTCTCAAACGTCTTTCCATAATCCAGAAGACGTTATTTCGAAAAAATAAACGAAAAATATGTGTATGCAATCATTGGTAATTTGATTATACAATTACCAATCGGCATTCCCGCCAATAACTCTCAGACGCGTAGGCTACACTCGCACTAAAACCACTTCTCATGCTCATGCCTCTGCCTCCATCGGCAATTCAGCGGTGACAGATTGAACCGTTCCATTCTCTTAATCAAAAGCCGCACATCACACCGCAATTCAGCCGGTAATCCATCCGAGTGAAAAGAAAGCCTCGAGAGAGAAATGACACCAGTAAACAAAAGAGAAAAAGCGCCATCATTATCTTGTAATACCCGGCAATAAATCCGGTGGTGTCATTAGCAAGTAGTAACTAAGAAGTCGCCTCAATAGTGGCGGATGACTCGACACTGCCGTGGGAACTGAAGGGATCCCTTAGCGGCCATGACTGGCGCTGTTTCAGCGCTCATAATTTGCCTAAGTGTCAAAATTGCTGTTTGCCCCCGCGCAGGCTTTCTCCGCTCATCAGCCAGAGCTGTAAAAATAGCTCCGGTTCAATTATAACGACATTACTGCACGCTGCGTGCGCTTTCTCCGATGTGGGAACTAGAGACGTGTAATGCACATTGCACACGCGTGCTCCGAGCTCGTTACAGCTATTGTCTCCCTCACGACAGTGGTGCCATCTACCGGCGTCACGTGTCGTGAGTAACGTTGTTAACTGACCGGTGTCACTCTGCGCTTCAGCCGCCGTATCGGTGAATGGATGTTGTGGTAGGTTCAGCAGCAGCAGGCGGGATCACGTTCACGCAGAACCTCCACTGAATATATAAATCAGAAGCCCTCTTCAAATATTGCTACTTATAAATGTACGTGTATAAAGACTTTTACGTTTTAAATTTATCTTTTCTCACGTGAAGCTACTTCAGTTCCTAAAATAAACGCCTTTAAATTTTATTAGGTTGATGCGTGTGCTCGAGATCTTGGTGTTGACATTTTAATTTATAAGAACACACTAACAAACTTAAATTAAACCAGGCCGACACGCAGCTCAGTACAAAGGCCCCGCTAGCGAGAGTGAAGCGAATTTCTGGTGCAATTTGCTTTTCTGATTTGTTAATGGTAACGGTAATGCTCACAGCCTCGCTTCGAACTTCGGCCTCAGCGTAGAACCCTGTATTGTAATGGGTGTTACGAGGCTGTTCGTCCGCTCACAGCTTCGCTTTAGCCTTAGGCCTTAGACATACGTGGTCCATCATCGCGGGAACTATATACGCTGTCATGTATCGCTTCGGCCTTAGGCCCCGTCAGATTTACGTGTTGTTTTATTGCATGCTTTAATAAATATTACAAAGAGAAACAATCTGAATTACATTAAAATTTGACTACTTATTCCGGTGTTACAGCAAACAAATCTTCTTAGACCGCAATATAGGAACAACTGAAATTATTTTCATATTTTCCAGTAAATTGATGGATAACGTTAATACATACTTATTTCAAATTTAATATAAAATCTTCTTAGATAATTAAAAACAGATTTTAAAAAATTATCCCTCCTTTCTCATATTAGACTTATGCTTTATAATTTTGGAGGAAACCAAACTTGATCCAGATATTTACAAAAGGTACATTTGAAATACTTTTTATAGAGAGCTGTATAGATTTCACGCATAAATATACACATATATATACGTGCGTATACATAATTATGTGTATCAAGTGTTGAAAAACGCTCAACACGGTTTCTGAGGGTCACATTCTATGGTCCCGGGTCTGGGTCTTAAATGCCAACGGCATGAATATCTCATAACAAAAAGACAATTCGCTAATAATGAAAAATTGTTAAATAAATTTCTATGCAATCCTATGACTTCTGATTTACGATAAAAGTCAAACTAACTAAATACACCGTTAGAATATAATATGTCAAGCACTGCACAAGTTTAAAAAATTGCCGCATGCAAAAAGCAGCAGATGAAATCAATCTTGCTAGCAATTCATCTTCATAGGCGCGCTACTCTCAACACTTGAGCGTGGCGCATTCATCACCCGAGCTGGACAGCTGAGAGGGACGCCATCTCGCTAACTGATTACCAGCTGATTAAAACATTCCACCGGCCGATCAGCTGATCCAGTGATCGTGTAAGTGATCGGTATCCACTGCGGTGCGGAGCGTCTTGTGTACGCGCATCCATCATGGTGCGTGCGTGAGTTACGTGAACTGCAAACCCGGCGAAACAAACCAGCTGAAATCCTCGTATATAGTTTTGGTAATAGCTTTTAGCTTGCGGTTTAACTGCGTCGAAGTTTGAAGCAGTGAGTTCACGTGGTATGTTTTTTGTTGTTGATGGATTTGTAATAATTTAGGTCAGAAGTTCCAACGGAAACCCACCGAAGATAGAATCCACTTTAATGACGTAGAGAAGCCTGTGCTAGTATGCAGAACAATGTTATAAAAGCTGTTACCAATGAAACTGATTTTCAGTCTTTGAAGTACGCGAATTGTAAGTATTCTAATATAACAGAAGTTGCAAAAGCTTATAAAGTTAGAGAAAAGGTTTTAGAAGAGTGTAAATGAATATTGAATACAATATCTTTTTTTCCATAAGAAAACACACAAATGTTAAGGCAAAATTAATTATCGAATTATAATTTCTGCATTGGTTTCAAACGCGACAAGATACGACGACGAAAATTGCGGCATCGTGTTCGTCCTGTCAAGGCGGTTCCGAAAACCGGGAAACTCATTGCATTTAAGCTGACAAACTTAGATCCATAAGCTTTGTATACTTTTGAGATTTAATTAGAAATACTGTAATCAATAACTTCCCTTATTTCCCTTATAGGTTCTCTTATTTCGTTGCAAATCTTCATAGCGTTCCGAATAATTTACTAGTTTCTCACACTTACAAACTTAATTTCCTCTTATTCGTACAGTATCATTCCTCAAGCTACAGGTATAATAAACAACATCTTCACCACACAAGCACACCACCACCTACCTCCTCGACAGAACATTGCAATGCAGCAGGATTTCGCCACACCGGATTTCGGCGAACAAGCAGACATTGCCGGCGCCTCCCACAAACGTTACAACGCAACGGTTACTTGACGATAACAGTTCCGCCCACATCTGGCACCGGCGACCAATCTGTTCCGGGCTATCGGTTTCACTCAGCAAATCCAACCGATAACTGATTACACAATTAAACTTTATCGAAATTGAATCTCATTTTTGGTGAAAGCGGAATCACTACGGAATCGGACTCTTGTAATAAAATTAGCCGGAACAATGTGGGCAGATTCCGTCAGGTTTGGTCGAGTGTCGAGCGATGGTGCGTGAGATACACACACACACACACACGCACGTGTATTGAGTTGTTCAGGTGTTTGTGGATATGTAGCAGGGGTCGCGAGGTCGGCTGAGTTGATTCGGAAGATGGATGGGATAGGGTTGGGAATTTGGATCTTGTTACGATCGGGGGGAAAGTAATTTAATTTGGCACCGCTCTCTTGCCGACGCTGAGATAGTATAGGCCCGGGTTAGGACCTTTGATTTGTTTTGGTAAAGATTATCTCTTAATTATCAGTGTCTTTTAACAGTTAAATAAAAAGGTCAGTTATCCTTTTTGTTGAAGAATTCCGTCCGCAATACATATCAGCGAATGAAGATAATAATTTGCAAAAATATGTACAAGAGTATCTGTAATACAAAGTTTTTAGCTTTTAGAAATATAAACTTGTAGGGAATTTTAAAACATGAACAACACTAATAAAGTTATAACTTAAATGAACATAAAACGTCAGCAATCAACACACAGTATCTGTTTAATACCTTAAGACATTGAAACTATAAAGAGGAACGTATTTCAACGGGTATCCAAAAGCGACATTCTGCTATATTATTGAAAACTTAATAAGTGTAGATTTAAAACGGAAACAAAACTTCATTAATTCCATTGTGTAAAATCTAGTAAGTGCGCCCTAAAACATGCTCAATTCTTCCAGCAGCCCAACAACATAATTAATTCCCAAGTATCCAACAGCCTATTGCAACCAGCTCTAATGAGTATTGACGCAAGCGATCCACATTCTCTCGTGATTAAATTATCTGCACACAAGATATCCTAGCTTTTACCGTCACCACGTCCAATCTCCTCGGCCGATACATCAATAATGATTTGAAAACGGTAAAAAGCAGCGCCTATCACTATCAGCTCGCTCTTTCTGCCGCTGTTATCAGTTCCGCCGTTCCCTGGATAATAGGACGGGGACAAGGGTGCTGCTGTCACTGGGTATCTTGAGGTGATCAGCTGATTCACTGTTCACGTGACAGCTGTAATTAAACAGCTGTTGAAAGAAAGTACTAAATAAAACAGCTGACTTGTGAGATGAAAAAGGTGGTGGACTCTAAGTTAAATAGTAAATTAAAAGCGTTGTAAAATAAAATGAGAATATTGTAACAAGTTTTAAAATTTTATAAAATAATCGTCCCTGGCCTTTCGTTAGTTATTTAGTTGTTTAGTGTGTATCTACGGGGAGGAAGGTTTAAAATGAAAAAGATCGCTGCATGTTAGCGTTATCATTTCATCGCACAACTACCACTATTTCTGATTTATGTAAATAGCTTGTGTAATGGAAATTTTTAAAGTAAACTCGTATCATTTGCAGATGATAGTGCACTATTCTATAAAGCAGATACTGTACTACAACTTAAAGAGAATATGCAGGATGAAATTAAGATATTAAAATGTGGTTTACGCATTTTATTGTCATGGGCCCTAAAACAAAGTTTATAACTTTCAGTCCCAGGAACATATGAAAATTTGCATACGCTATTAAGAGGTAAACGAGTTAAAAGGTACTTTATCAAGGAGTAGAGGTATCAAGATATGCCTGCGTTCATGGCTCGGTGAGTCATGGTATATGGAGTACGTGTTGGCGGGTTCGATTTCCGGTGCAGGCAAATGGTTTTGACCTGCTTAAATAACCAATTGAAAAGCCCTAAGAAACTTTGTTGTAATCACATAATCAAATAACACATATTCTGTACGCTTAATTCTCATCCAATAATACCCCCATTAACAAACCAGAAACGAAACGAAACGTGTTCGCACCAAAACCAATATAACCAGCGCGAGTCAAAATTACCATAACACTCACATGCCGTGCTGAAACCGTCGACAAAGCGTGTAAACTGAAAATAATGGCCCAATTTTCGTGAGCCAAATTGAACGGTGTTGATTTGCGATCAGCTGTCGTGTGATTGGTCCTTGTTGTCATGCGCATGCGCAAGGACGAGTTATCTTTGAGGTAAATCTGCTGGCGGGTTTGTTAAGAAAGCTGTCGGACTTGGGTGGCCGTATCTGCCACTTCATTAGGTTCTACCTACGAGGCGCTGTTAGGTTAGGTGGGCTGTATGCGCACTTGTTGTACACCGTGCGCTATTAGCCTGGTGTCGCGCGAGTCTCTTTGTAGTTGGAATCAGCTGACAGGATGTAAGAATGAGTGACAAAATTTAAAAATATTTAAAACCTGAGCAATGTATTTTGTTAACGAAATAAAATATTTATTTATTTAAAATAGGATTGTTTTGTTTGGGGTTCACTGAATTTGGTACGTTTTATTTTGGGGTGGGTTTCAATGAGGGATAGACAGTTTTGTAATACGTAAAAATAGTTTCGATTCAAGTTTGAACATCGTCAATGTAGCTGGGAAGCTGTTTATTAGAACTCTGTTTCTATGCCAGCCCTCATCATCTCTTTTTGATAATTTTAAGTTGTATACTATGAGCGGACAGAACAAAGATGCCACGTATGGTTTCTTGCCGCATGGAACCGTGTGTGATAGGTTAAGCTGGAGGTGTTTTTTGGCAAAGTATTATCAACGTATTTACGTGTCATGAAACCTGAAACATATGAAACATATTATGAAATGAAACATATTTATTTCAACAAAAGTTACAAGACTATTACAATTGGTTTGCTTGAAATTTCAAACCACCTTCTCCTGTACTGGTGGTAGATACACTGAACTTGCACTTTAATTAGTCGCTACACTTCACTTGCACTATTTTGTTCACGAACAAACTGTGGTTAACTAAAATTAACTAAACATCTTGTTTTACATAAATATTATACAGATTTAGCATAAACTTGAACTTAAACTAAAAGTACTCTGTGTAAATTAGATAACAAAAAAAGATAATAACAAATAAATAGAAAAGCACATTGCCTATAATTGCACAATGGAAAGCTTCAAGAATATTATTCACGTCAGAATAGTTGATAACCTATACGGGTCATCCAAAGCTAATAGCCAAACTTTTTAGAGCTTGCAGAAAACCGCTATTCTCTTAGCTTCTTATGGACTTGGGCAGTCCGTTAAATAGTTTCGGTCCTAGAAAAAAGGATCTTTGGAAACATAGTTTGTTTATTTTGGCCTTCTGAATAGATTTGTAACACTCCTTTTTCGGTAGCCATGCTCGTATAATTCAGTCGTTCCACTGTATCCACAACTTTTATAGAACGTCTTTAAAACTTTGTAGGAATAGGTACTCGATTGGGAGTACATTAATTTGTCTATATAGTGGAAGTGAGGACTCACGTTTCCTTTTAAACAACATTATTCGAACAAATTGATTTTGAATTTGTCTTACTTTATTAATTAGGTTCTTAAAAGCTCCACCCCAACAAGTTACGCCGTATTCTAATCTGGAATGGATCAATGCATAGTACTGTCCATGGAAAATGCCCATTATAATTTGTTTTCTGGTAGCTTTAAAAGATGTATTTACCTTTTTGGTCTTTTTTTACCTGGCGAGATGTATAATACTTATTTCAATCCTGGAGTGCACAAGTACAAATCTAAATGCCAGTTCGTCACCTTAAACTCATCTGCACATACACAGACTGTAAACCCCTATGTTTCCTAAACAAATTAAGAAAACTGATATAACAATGCCTTGTCCAAACAGTAGACAAATACGACAACACAAAGGACAATAATCACTGTGATAAAAGCTTATCAGGGAATTACAGAGCGATCTGTGAGGATAAGTTAATCTTTGTTGATTTGTGGCCTTGTGGTGTGGAATTATTGAGGAGGATTTGCATTTAATGGGCGATCCTTGGCTGGCCATCAATAACTGCGGGGGAGGCCCGCATCGCTACGAACTGCTAACTGTTACTTGTCAACCGTTCCAACAAAGTAACAGATAGACTAGCGGTTGTGGTAAGTACGACTCAGCTGTCCCCGTGTGAAACATGATTGCATGAGTGCACTGAAAAAAGAAATGTTATTGTTCATGTAGTAATTAAGGAAGTTATACGGTGTATTAGTTTGGAATAATAGTAATCCACGGTTGGGCCCGGTAGTACCACGAGACTGGATGATGTATGAATCAGGACGAATGGTTTTCGCTGTGGACCCCACACCGTTTTGATGCCAGAGTTCATTACTTGGATTATTAGAGCAAATATTTTAACAGATGTTTGAAATATAAACGGAATTTTAATCAGAACGTAAGACTGACAAGGAGTTATTTTGTAACAATGGCATGATCGGGATATTCGTTAGTAAATGGGTACCCAACGGAATTTAGCTGATGAGTTTAAAAGGATTACGATAATTTTTAGACTGTATAAATAACGACTAGAAAGCCATGTAAGAACTAGTAGATAGTGAAATTGAAAATAGTTCGTTAGTCGTGTTTAAAAAAAATGGAAGTTAAAGTAACCAAATGTATTTAAAAAAATGCTGTCAAATCTGTAGAGGTATAAGCCGATAATTTAATTTAAAAAAATTAATATCGTGTTTTAAATTATCCTTAAAAGAAAAGAATCCATGTTCGTACCCAGAAAATACGTTCGAGGATATTCGAAAAGGGCTTGTTAAGTAAAGTCTAGTAAGGGCTTCATCAGAAAAATTTGGTTATTCTTAGTTGAAAAAGAACAATTTCAAAGCGTGCTATGATTTCAACACACATTTTTAGATTATCCTCTTTTAAGAAAGAGTGAATAATTTACCTTGAAACAACAATAATTTGCATCACCAATATCAACTCATTAATAATTCCACAGCCACTCAAACGCATAAATCAACATATTAATAAAAAGGAAGCGAGTGCAGTAAACGGCACCTTATCCATCCATCTGCCAGGCGGCCTATAAACCAGCTGATGACTGAGATGCCGACAGATAACACTGCTGATATACAGGTACAAGTGCTGCTGCGCTGCGGTGCTGAGCGGTATAAATATGCCTTGACACGGGCGAGTGTCAGCGCATGCGCAGCTCGCGTACCTGTCATCGGCTGCGCAGTAGCGATGCGCATCATAGTCTTCAACAGAACATTTTTAATTCAATTGGTAGAGGTTTTACGATTTTCCTTTTTAGACCTCCAAACTTAAAAATGCTGTTTACGCACTCGTTGCGAAACAGTACGATTTCCTTTTCTTTGTCTGAAGTTTGTTGTTGACGATATAAGGATTTCAGAAACTATTATTGCTGGCATTCTCCATCATTAGTGAGCAAAAGATCACTTAAGATCAGTACGATTCAGCAAAAAGAATCGTCCTCACGGCGGAGAAGGTTCTGAAGACATTTTGAGCACTTCTGAAGACAAAATTTGGATAAAATAAATGAATCTTTTATTGAGTGAAAGTTTCTATATGTTACGTACCTGTCTTTGTCTTTAATTTCTAACATTTTGCATTCACATTAAATTGCCTTCTAAATATATTATTTCCGTTCACACGATCCTAATTCATACAGAATTTGGTCAGTAGCCTGATTTTGCGCGGAGTCCCATCTAGTACCATAACCTCATTTGTTTGTCGAAAGTATCTGTGAAAAAGTTTGTTCCCGGTGAGTCTTGAAGTCTTAAACGTAGTAGGGTAACTTTTGATCGAAGTTGACGAGTTGAATTCTTGCCTGCAAGGGCAAACGTTCATGAGCTACCGTTCTGTGTCTCCCAGTTTGGTAGTTTTCTTTGTCCCTGGTATCGTAAGGGTGGATCACTTCCTTTTCCGACGTGACGTTTTGTCAAAAAAGTGTTCTGTAACTATATTTTAGGTAAGACGCGAGAATACATAACGCAATACTAATCTACGTTAGAATGAAAGCTAAAAACTTATAGTTAAAAATATTACGACGACAGCAATAATACAATTATATATTATAAGAGCATTCGTGTTTTGTCGGGAGCATACATCATTTCCTGATTTAACAGCTATTTGTTTTGAAATTAGACATTTTAAATTAGCATGGATATGCTTTAAGAACATTTCCAACGTTCACCTTGCCACCACACAAAGGGAAATTAAATCGATGAAAATATGAGCAACTGAACTCTCAAAATTGATTAAAACTGAAATATACTTTATTTTTATAATTTACCGGAACTAAATAGAGAATTATATATTTTAGTCGTTTCAGCATGAACTACACAGGTGGTCTAACACGTTGAATGTGTTTCGACATTCAACTTATTCATGAGAGATAAAACTACACGTTAACCAGTAGTAACCCTAGATCATAAACACACTGCCTTGACCGAACAGTAGCAGAGTTAAGAACGACCGAGATAGTTGATTCAGACAGTAAACAATTTGACCCGGCCACAGAAAATAAAGTTAGGTCTAACAAAGATGGACTTATTTGGTAGCAAGAAATGAATCGGGAAGTGTGCAAAGCATAAATAACCGGTAAACCAGGTGACCTGACCTAAGCTGACAGAGGCAGTGGTTTGGACAGCAGGCGGTTTAAATCTACCCAAGGCGCTGTAGATGCCTCAAGCTAGCTTTGGGCTTTATTTTTATAGTTTAGCTTTAAATTATAGGGGACTAAATAGCTCTATTACTTTCCAAGCGAATGTCTTAAGATAAAGAGTTCTCTATAAAAGAGAGGTTGCATCTAAAACGTTCTTCAAAGTCAAAATAATGCTTTGTTATTGAATGTAATAACTCGTATCTGATTAATTTTATGAACGATGAAAATCACACCAGATCAATCAGTAATGATGTACAAAATGCTCGGAACGTAAGGCATCAAGTTTAAAATCTTTTAAACCTCTTCTGAACAAATGTAAAGTAATAACTTAGACCAAACATTAAATTATTGGCTTCATTACCTTAAAATATTTAATATTTATTTTGAATGAAAAATTTTGAAATTCCTTGAGCATGGTGATTTTTGAGATGTGAAAGGTATATTGACAAAGACTTTAATAAAAATTGTTCTTTGAAGACTAATCACCATTTTTCAAAAGGGGTTCTTAATTTTCCCCATTTGGCCAAAAAAACAAGTTTTTGCAAGACCTGAACAAGCTAGAACCAGATCGAATTGAATTTAAACAGCATATTCAGTCTTTAGATAAGATCTTCAAGTTTTTAAAGATCTGTCACAATGTTTAGGAGAGTAAAAAAGCACTTTATTCTTCCGCTTAAGGGACAAACGGCATTGAAAATGAAACAACTAGACAACTGGCCTTTCAACTGTTGTAGCCTGTTAATCCAAACGCTTGCACAGGGTTAACGCGGGTAAGTTTTCCACCTTCCGAACCAATTTTAAGTAATAACACTAGATACGTTTTGAAACTAGAATAGCATCTTAAAAGAGCTCGTCATTTGATAAATATTATATTTCTACGTATATACAGTCCATATTTCTACAAATTGGATTCGAAAGAGCTGAATTGTTCCATTTTTAAGTCCACATTGTTGGCTAAGTAAGTTAAATATACGTTTCTTGGCTCCATGATGTACGAATGTACTCAGTTTTAGCGATTAATGTGTCTGCGTATTATTCTTAGCATCTGGTGTCGCCACACTGTTGCTGTAGCGGACCCTTCATGCTAGTAGACCCCAAAGCTAGTTTAGAGCTGCTATATCACCCAGTTGTACAGCTACAGTTCCAGTGGCGTATTTACAGACTGTTGTGGGCCTAACGTTGTAGGACAGGGCCACTTTTCACAGGGCTACTAAACAAGCGTCTGCAGCCGAGCTACAATTTAATTGCACCCAGTCTGATTCAATCAACCGGGCTTATAATTTTAGTGTGTCTCTTTTCTTGTAAACGACCACCTGCGTTTCTGTGAGTAACTGAACATGCAAGTTAGTAGATACCCTTGTCATACTGTCGCATCTTAGACTTATTTGTAGTGAATTTCTGTAGGAAATTGAGTTTTCTACCGTCGTATAAAACGAAACTTTGAAGAATAAAATGGAAATAAGTTTTGAGGTTCCCAACACTTTTCGAGTAAAATGGAAACACGTTGTTAAATGTGTATTCAAAACTCAAAAATGATAATTAAGTTATGACTGCTTCTTGTATGCTGTATATAAGACCGTTTCTAATTCGTTAAACATAACTAGTTATAGATTTTATAAACATTCAAAGTATATTTTAACTTTGACCCAGTAATAATATTAGACTTGGCCGTTATGCTAATTTAGCGGACCTCTACGCAGTTTGGTAAGCCCCATCCGGTGGTTCGATCCCCGCAATCACCAATAACAGTTTGTTAAGTGGTAACACTAGGTAAAGGTCGAGGTTGAGTGGTGGAAATGACGTTGTAGGCCTAGCTTTACCTAGTTAAACAAGACAAATTTACCTGTTTTCATAATACACACTAAAATAGGTTACGGTAGATCATATACGTATATTCCAGCGAAAACCTACTTATAAGATTAGATTTATTACTAAAACTATAATACTCCTCCTGCATTACAAAACTTAAAATACCTGTAGGCAAAGATTATGTTATATTAGGTAGATGGTGCCTAGATGGCTGAGGCAAGAAAATCAACATAGTTGCGGCAGCCCGATCACAGATAGCGCTGCAAGAGAATTCTTTTAACGTCTCAAGTAGAGCCACAAGTTCATTCATTCTCGAAAATCCAATTTCGTCACATTTAAGTCATCGACATCAAACAAACTCGAGCATGTGGAGCGGAAGGGGGAGTAAGACGGCGAGAGATGGCAGCGCTATCAGTGCTCGGGCTGCCGCAACTATGTTGTTTTCCTACCTCAGCCATTCTGCATCCATGCGCCATCTACCTACCGTAACATAATATTTGCTGTAGGTAAATACACGAAAACAACAAAGTGCACGTACAGTACAATTTACGCATTCAAAATAATAACATCTTCCACTATTAACGTACGTTAAGTAGACACACGTTTAACGACAGTGTCACTTCAAGAGAACACACTCATTAAATGTGTAATTGGTAGCAACGCAGCGTAGCGGGAATAAAGTGAACTCTTTGGTGTGTGTCGGCGCGAATTCGGCGTTTTACTGCCAATAAACAAATGTTCGCAGTACAGACGGGAGAGGAGGCCCCGAACAGTTAAACTCGTACTCACCTGGGTTCTGCTTGTGTTGTAAAACCATTAGTAAGAGCTTCTGGGCTGCCGGGCTTTCTTCTCATTGTGTAATGCTAGTTTGAAGCGTCTGTTCTTCTCTCAGTGCTTAGAAATTGTACGTTTTGTAGACAGGAGTAGAGTGGGGTTCTAGTTTCTTTTACCTATTTATAGTTATTTTTGATTGTTTACCACTTCAAAATTACCACATCTTGGATTTTGAATTGTGTTAAATATCTATAACTTGCTAGGAAACATTTGGTTCTAAGATTACGACAAATTTAGAATTTATAAATATCTCATCAACGTGGATTAAGTATTATTACCATAATAATAATATATTTGGTGTCGACAGTACAATGTATTGCGTAGCAAAACACAAAAATAAATGAAAATACAATAAAATTAAACATTCACACTCACACTATTTTTTTTTTTTAATTACAAACGGCAATCGCCAATATATACATGGTACAGTAGATGGTTTTACATGCAAAACTTACATGATTTCACACTCATTCCACATTCACACTTAACATCAGACCTGGCTTTAGGGGGAGGAATTAAAATGCGATTTAAGGAAATTTGTTGTCCGTAAGATCATCTATGAACTCATCCACCGAGTAATAAGCTTTGCTTAACAGCAACCGTTTTAAGCAAAGCTTATTACTCGGTGGATGAGTTCATAGATGATCTTAAACGTATGAGAATGGCTTTGATTAACGTGACTGAAAATGGCTCGTATAACGTAAAAGTTAACAAATCACGGTTATAAAACTATTGTTAAGGCATTTTAAGAATAGGTTAAAGCTTTTTCTTATCAGTTGAAACTTTCCAGCAAAACTGTCATTTGTATTGAAAGAAAGTAAGTTATACAAAATACCACGTTAAATAAAGTATCAATATTAAAATGGTGCAACATTTTTTTAAAGTTATTGAGTGCAATCAGGTGTAACAAAAAAAGTTTGCTGATTTATATGATAGAAAGCAAAGATGCATTTATTTATTTAGATAAACAAATACTCTCCAGTTCGAACTAGAATATGAGCAATGACGCCATATTCGTTCGCTTATGGGTACTCTCGCATTCATGAGGTGGATGTGTTCACCTTTTCTTGTAAATTTAACCGTACAATCTATAACTAAGTCAAAAGCAACCCGAGATATAAAAACCAATGATTTGTAACTTTGTTTCAGGAAATGCCAAAAGTTGACCGCACAGCTAAACCTGAGGCGTGATGATGAGAAAGTGTCAGCGGCGGGTTGAACCGAAGATTGACGACCCGTGAAGACAATCACCGACTTGTGCCGTGATTGTAATGATTGTCGGACAAGTGCTAACCATAACAATCACCTGATCTGATAGATTGTTGCAATCCTCCTCACTCCAGACATAATCCAGGTGTTTACAAGTTCAGACAAACTGTCCGGTGACTCAACGTGGCTGACGTAACCGTGGGGGAGTTCTTGGACTTGAGGTTGAAAATAGTTGGGCCAATCAGTTTCTTTAAGAGGATCGATCACACCAAAAAAAGTTGCTCAAAACATTCTCTCCCGTTTAGGACACTACTTTTTGGTTAGAGATAAGAAAAGTTGTTTTCCATGTTTTCAATTTTGTCTCTAGATTTGTATAACCTGGTTTTCAAAAACCTAACACCAATATTAGCAAAATAATGTTAAAATTGACCTAAAATAGGCTGTTTTAAAACGTCATTATTTTTTTCACAAGTAAGCTTTTGACTTTTTTACTTAAAGGATAATATAGAACCACTCATACATACCCTATCATATATACCCGCATTTGTACGTTTCGCTTCATAAACGGCGTCGGAAACAGGGGACTAAGAACCCAAGTTTTGCCACCTGTTCACACACACTGTTGAAGACACAGCTGTTTTTTTGGTCGAAACAAATAATTGTATATTTACTCCTAAAATATTTTGAAAATATTTTGTTTAAATAGTTATTTTTCTCGTGTTTAAATGGTTAATTTTGTGTTCTCCTTAAATTTGTGAAGTTTTTGGTATGAGGGACATATACACTAACTGTTTCGATAAGTGAAGAAGTTATATTTCAAAATTGCATGAAGACAAAGTGAGGTTGAATAATTTTGTGAAATAAAGTTTGTTTACATTTTAAACAAACAAATGTCCGAAATTCCATATGCTAGATATTTTATTTGGATTGATGGAGACTCACCCCCCGAGGTTTTCCAGGGCAACATGTGTTACACGGCAGAGAGGTCTTCAATATTGTTTGGCTGCCAAACTATCCAGAAATGGATCTTCTGGCGATTACATTACCATACTTGATGTAAATGCCATACGATAAATAAAATAAATAGTGAGCGAAGCAAAGTTGGAATATCACTCCAACTCCATTTCTCTTGACTAGCAAGTCCAGTTTAATATTTACCTAAGAAAAACCTCTCTTAAGAAAGATGATCTTAGACGGACCACAAGAACTACAAGACGATTCAAAAGGCAAAACGAAACCAGTCCATTGTATCAATCTCGTATCAGCTGATCCCCATTCCCGCGGAATGCTAATAATAAACATGATAGGGACTATTGTATGTAAATAATCTAGTTCTGTCATCTGACATCGCTTTCCCTGTTCCCTGCTCGTGGACATGGTCGGTTAGGTTTCTGGCCCACTGAGAGCATAACACTCCATTGTATAGTGTGCAGTAAATGATTCACTTCTCTGTGGTCAGGTGTGGTCTTGCCGGTGACGCAATGCGCTGGGGTATATCATTCATAGAAATAAGAAAGGTCCCTGAATAGGTCCTTGAGGGACTCGCGTTTGGCGATTGTTGACAACGTACAAACATTATTAATGCTCTTTGATTTTATGTAAATTGGTAGAATTCGTACAAACAAAAGAAATTGTTGTTGGCTCGTTTTAAAGAAATGCAATTTTCTATAATTATATTGTCCCTCACGTGTTTTTTTATAAACTTTGTTAAGCATACAAATTCTATTAGCACAAATCTCTATTGTCTTGGAGGTTTTGTTTTTTTATGATTGATATTTATTGAAAAGTGTGTATTTTAGAACCCATTTTGTTTGAAATAGAACAAGCTACTATAGCTCTCTGATATAATTGAAATTGATTTAAACAGTTGACGTTTTGCTAAAATGTACACATTAATTAAATAGGAACTTTAAAACGTTGCAGTATTATCCTTACACACTGAAAATGGCATGATGTATCCACAAGAAATATTGTTCAGGCATTTTTAATGTCGAGTTTGTTTTTGTAATGTTTTTTATAGTATACATTGTAAACCGAATGGGTTATTGGGATTGACTTGTAATTTTCTTTTGCGTGAAAGGCTACTCAATAGGGTTTCTAACGTACTCCCTATAATCGTATTAGGCCAAATTTAAGTTGTTACACTTTTTGAATCTTTAACCGCAATTTTATGAAAACGCGTTCGACAATTTTATTAATACCAAAAGTTGAAGTGCAAATACATTTGATATATTCACCAGTTTCGCGTACCTGTCCACCACGAATATTTTAATACTAGTTAATTAGTGAGATATATGGTAATCTTTTATGGATTCTCCACAAATAGTTGCTGTATTCTTAAATTTCGGGTGATTTACTGACTAACCAGGACAAACTGCCCAGCAGTGTTTAGTGACAACTCTGCACTACACTTTGATATTCGGTAGAAAACTTCTCCTTGTCGGGAAACAGCCGGTATTAAACCATGTTTACGAGAGAGTGTGCACAGTTTATAGTCGGAGAAATACTTAAAAGGCTGGTCTGCGAGTTCACACGCATAAGTGTAAATCAACCGTGATGGAAGTAAATACTGCAGTGACGAGTGAAAATAGAATCATTAAAGTGGGCTTAAGGAGTTGTGTCCTTGAACTTACGTCTGTTATTGGATTGTCCTTACTTAATGAAACCGGAGAGTACATAACAAACGGCAATAAATAAATCAGCAAATTTTCTTGTAAACAAATAAACAGCTGTATGACAAAACTACAATAATAAAAATAATAAATATAAAACGTAAATAAAAGCGAATAGAATGTCACACTGAATATAATAGTAATGATACAAAACAGTAATAAATAATACAAACATATAACAATAATATTAAATTTGGTAATTTTAAATCATTGTCTTAAATTGTTTGGTGCATTGAAAAAATTCAAATGCATAAAATAATTATGTATTGAATAGTTTGTTAGTTTTACTTTTCAAGTAGTACCTTAACTTAGTTACTTTGGTTCATATATGAAGCTTTTGTTACACATTTCATCCCTTCAGCTCAACTGACTGAGAATATAAGAAAGAAAAGATAATTGAAAATAAATTTGATAACCAATCTGGTTAAAACGTTGGTTGACCTGATTTTCTCAAATCACGGGAATCTAATTTGAAGTTGATTTCTTTCTGTAATAAGTCCATTAATTGGTTTTTAATAAGCCAGTTTTCTTTGGAGGGAAAAAATTTATATTACGCTAAAATCCCGCTAATATAAACGATTAAGTTTTTTTAAATTACTAACATTCAATGTATTTTTATCTAAAAGCTTCACCTTAAATAAGTGGGTCGGATGGTGTAATCGGTAGCATTCTCGCCTAGCAAATGAGAGATCCGGGTTCGAGTCTTGCTTCGGTCCACAAATTTTGTCTTCAGATTGTCTTGAGAAACCATTGATGCTATCGAAGTGCTACTATATATTTCCACGGTGTTTACGTGGTTTTAACGTGTACAGAGGTAGTCAAATCTGCCATCACCGCGGGGTGAAGCAGGACATGTGTAACCCTCGGTGCTGGATTTGGTGATTGAACTAGCCTTTTCCTTAAAACCCATAAATGTTCGTCTATAGAAAGACTCTATTGTCTGTGATTTAAGCTTGACCATAAAGCTGGAAGTTGATACGTGCCATTGAATAAATAAGAGGAGTCTTGAAAGTTTCAAAACAAAATCAGTACCACAGCACCGTTTAGCTATTTTCTCCATTGTTATAGATATATATTTAAATAAATAGTTTATTATGGAAACATATTAACATGTTATGCAATCGTCATTTTATTTTCACTAAAATTGTCCATGCATTCTGCTATCGGAGTCTCTTTCAAACATACATTTTGTTTATTCACTATCTCCCATTCTTTCCAATAATTATTCCACTCTAGACCTACTGTAAGTCGGTGGTTTCTGCGGTCTCCCAGTCATGTGCTATAAACTCGTCAGTACTGTACGCCTTTGTGACCAAGATTTTTTTAGACGAGCTTAGAACGCCTTCGGCATTTGGGCACTTTTGATCGAATTTGGCAACCGGTTGACTAGTTGAGCTCCTGCCTTATTTAAGGCAAATGTTCATGAACTATCGTTCTGTGTTTCCCAGTTCGGTAGTTCTCCCTGCCTCTTGGTTCGTAAGAGTGAATGTCACTTCCCCTTACGGGGTCACATTTTGATTTGAAAAAAAAGACAGGCAGTAAAGTAAACAATTTCAAATTTTGAAAAGCTGGCCTGCAAGACTCTCTTCTTTGAAGTTTGGTGATTGTCCGAATGGCTTTTTTTAAGAATGAATATTCTGGACAGTCACATTTTAACGGATATCCGATTAGAGCTTCATTCTTACGAAGCTTAACACACCGATATCCAACAGAGAAGCTGAATGTGCTCAGTAATGAATAAGAAAGTTGGCAGTAAAACAAGCGAGTGTCGGTATTTTGACGACGCATATCAAGCTGTGATGTTTCTGCTATAAAGATAACTGGCAATGTTCAACGGCAGACGTTTGGCAATAAAATAATCTTACCCAACAGACGAGTTGACTTGAAAGTCTGTTCTCTTTTTATATGTTTTATGCAAACGTGAGCATAATTCTACCGGATTGTGTAACGGCCTTGATGCAATTCGAAGTGGGTCGTCTTATTGGATTTGTGTCTTTTAATCTTATGTACTTTATGGAGACGTTTGGAAAATTAACGTTCTAAACCTCAGTGGAGAAGCTGGTTTGGACTTAATATCAAAATTATTGTAAAATAAATTGCTTCAGTGCTCCTTAGAGTTGTTTGTATTTACTGATAAGTGGAGGTGAAATAAAAGCAAATTTAGCAAATGAACGAAAATAATAACAATAACTGATTTGAGACAAAACTGTTAGTTTAGACTACAACAATGACAAATTAAAAGTATATTGACATTTTGAGAGGTGGCAACTTAAAACTTAAAATAATTACTAAAAACAATTTTTACCCGATATGCACGAAATTTAAAACACAAGTATGTTTTACCATTAAAGTATTTTAGGGAAAAGAAATCTCGTAGCCAAAAGTATCGTTTGGGGGAGGGTGTTTGTCACCTGTAATGGAGCATGTCAGAGTAAAATCACCCCAATACAACCTAAAGCATGGTCAGGCAGTTTATTTTATGCACAATTTTTCAGGGGCTTTAGATGGGGAGGGGTTGGTTTTAGTAGATTTATTTAATCACACAAATACGTCTTAAAACCTTTCAACACTTCTGGAGAACGATTTTCCACCCGATTTGTATTAGGAATAAAAGCTATTTTCTTATTGTTTTTATCAGATAATGTTGGCAAAAATCGCATAACCAGAAGTACAGTTTTTAGGAGGTTTTAGCGGGGTTGTATTAATTTGCCGCTTTTCATGGGGATATCAGAATAAAATCCTATTGTACAAGTATAATATATCAATATTTAAACCAGCAACGTCAGTCAAAACCTTTTCCATATTAAACACGTCAAATTTAAATTTTCCGTTAGAAAAAAAGCCTAAATTCAAGCCGCATTCAATAATCGTTCGAGAGTTTTCCAGGAGGTTCGAATAATAAACCCTTTATTTACCTAACCATACACAATGACAGTTCTTTGTCTGCGGGAAATGTCCACGTCTCTGGGAAATGGTCTAGAAATGCCAGCCACGACACCAAGCCCAGCTCACACGGAGAGATTAGCATAGCGAACACGGGCTCGGCGTGCGGCGCGGCGCGTCAAACACTCAGATAAATTGTGCGCAATTGATTCCGCTGCTAGGCCGGTGTAATTACATTGTGAGCGGTGCGCTCTATATACGCGCCGACGCATCCGCACTGCTTTGTGCTGCTAGGAGAATAGGGGAGGAATTCAGGATTAAAACATAGCTGGGCGTTACCGCACATGTGTTGCCGTGAATCCTATGTGGATTTTTATAACGGGGATAGTTCACGGAAATGCCCTTTTGTTGTGAAGGGAGGAGTGTTTCCCCTAAAATGTGATTTTATGCTATAAAACTGTATTTATAAACCAATTTTGAGTAAAATTAGTATCAACATTTGTGGCATGTACCTGTGACATGTGTATTAACAAAATCCGTTCAGGCCAACCAAGATGGCGGCAAAAAACGATATTTCACTGTCATCTTCCATTGGCTGAACAAATTTTGTTGACATTTGGTACACATGTCCCCTCCTCAAGAGGTCATATCCGGTGGACTGTTGTTGGTTAAAGAACTTAGCCTAGAAGTTTATAAAAGGAACATTTGTGCCAAATTTGCTGATATTCGGATAAAAATATGACCAGTAGAATGGATTTAACTACCTTCGGCTTCAGCTTTGCATCCTTTTTTATTACGGGCGTTACACTAATACTCAATCCGCTATCATAGCAAACAATCCCTTTTGCCGCCATTTTGAACCGGTTGACCAGATTTTCATAGATCTTGTTTACTGATGGCAAACATTGTAGCACGTTTATTTCAAATTTCATACAAATCAGATGATACCGTTTTTATTAGATCTATAAACCCGTTCTTTTGATGATAATTCCCCTCTAAAAGGGACTTAAGCTAGAAAAAATCGCTAAAACCCTAACCCCTCTGAAACTACCCAATAAACTGAAGCATTATCATGAAAGTAAAAGCACTGCAGCAAGCAACACGCCTGGGCCTAGCACCTGTACATTGAACAGTCATCACAGGGGCCATAACGCATGTGACATTGCCACTAAACACAGACATTACTGTCGCCAAGGACGCCACTAGCCACTGGTCAGCAAACAGCTGTTCACCCACAGATTATATGCATTACATTCGTGTTGTTTACGCACAAATCAGCTGTTGGTTTCTTTTCAAGGGCGGGTTTGAAAGTTGATCCGGATCAATGGTTTTTGTAAATATTTAATTGAATGAGTATTTTGGAGTAGTTAAGCCTTTCCTATAACACCTTTCCAATAATAAACGGCCTTTGAAAATAAACAGACCACATGCAATTAGCTGATACAATAATGCAACTTAATTCTTTTCCTTATCTAAAGAGATTCAATAATTCTTGGCTAATAAATAGCTTCCGATTTATACGAATGAAATCTGTTATTTCTGTTTTGAAACGACCTCTATAGGTGAACTAATTCCATATATTGAACTCGTCCTTCAGGCTTAGTGGGAGCCTTCGCCCTCAGACCCTCATTCAGCCTGCTGCCTCGTATTTTGGGGGCATTCGCAACTTTTTGCCGATATGATGCAAAATATCGGCTAAATACAAGGGCAAATTTTCAGAAGCCATCTTTTTTGGCCACCAACTTAGTCAGAGCCTTAAAACAAGAATGTTTTCACATTTTCCCGAGGGTTTCACACCAAGAGCTTCAAAAAGAGTATGTGGTTGAGGCGGGTAGCATGCCTATATACATTTATTTACTCGTTCATTCAGTCAGTCACCTGTACAACTGGCTACAATATTATATATAATTTAATTTAATCAATAAACAATCTATTGAATGTTAAACACATATACGAGTATATCTTACAATTACTAGTATGTCCTTTATTCTAGTTCGATAACAAATTAGACTCGATCGTAACTGATTTAACAGTTGGGATAATCAGATAAACTAGCCATTAAAGTGACAACGATAAAAGCTAACGGTATAATACGAAGACATTTTATACTGTTTAGGTAAACAAATACCATTATGCGATGAAACTGTCAACAATTTACCATATTAGTAAACAACTTAAACACGTTATAGAACAAGACATTGGTGGTTCTGCCGTAGAAGGTGATATCGAGTGATCAGACTTGCATAAAACTGTTAACATCTGTCTATTGCCTGTTAGGTGACATTTAGAATAGCTTTTATCATGATCTTTGTAAGGAATATAGGATTGTAGACTAAGATTGTCAAGTTACGATCTGAATGCAGCTGAAGATATTGCAATAGTCCCAATCTACCAAAGACTTTATGTACTAACGCTGGAAAAGCTTTTTTCTAGATTCATATCATATTTATTTCACATTGAAATTCACAAATAATTCTGTATTCAACAACATGAATTTACAGTAAATTCTTTACCCTTGCACCTAACCATATTTTTCCTTTCTTAAATACTTTTTAAAATGGTTCCATATACAAAAGAATACATTTTATTTCCCCATTCATAAGTTTCTCCACAAAAGAAATCACTGACAACCAAACGTAATGAAGATATTATACCAAACCAACGAAATGTCCAAACTCAGAATTGACTTCCAGGAGCCATAACTCAGGACAGCAGGAACAGCATCAACTCCAAAATAGGAGATGGACAAGATTCCTCAGCGAAAGCGGTACGTTAACATGGAACGGACATTCTACAAGATTCGTCCTGTGTAGCTCTAGCATATGACATCCATTAAATGTCCCATCTGACCTAATCAATACAGTCTTTATAGGCTCAGGGACATTCTTGAGGCTTGTCACTGTATACCAGGTTAACGCGTGGTGCTTCAACCAACCCAGCTGTGTGATCCCTTTTAAGTACGACTTAAACTGGCTAAAGTGTTTATAGTTTTTGTTATGTTAACTATGAAAACTAGTTATCACAACAAAATAATGGAAGAAAAGAAAAATTTATTGCTTTAGCAATATAAATATTGTATAAGCAAATAACATTAACGAATATAAATAAATCGTTGAATAAATACAATTTAAAAGGGTTGGTGAAAATATTGCACAGGGTTTCATTAAAAACCAACTCCACCACTATAATATGGTTAGTATGAGATTAAAAGTTTTAACTGGAACGTTGACATATTCCTTAAGGCCAATGAAAAATAGCCGCTTTTATTTTGGGGAAATCCACTTTTAATATGTAAAATACTTTTTGAGCCATGGAAAACGCCTTTAAAAATTAAATATCATACATCTGGCTTCAAATGTCCTTACATAACCGTTTTGAAATTAAGTAAAGTTCACGAAACATGTAAAAAATTCACCATAAGATAGTTTTTTTCACATCGAACCCAAAATGTAAAGTGTAATTTAATTCATACGAGTATTTATTGATGACAACCACCTTTTTACAAGGTATATAAATACAATCAGAAGGCATACATTGTTTCATACCAGCAATATTAAACAGGCTACATAAAGCTATTATGAGAAATAAATCGATTATGAGTATTATTATCACAAATAATGTAGAACTGTATAGAGACGTTATGTAGACCTCATGTAAATAGACTCTACCAGATTTCAAAGTAATGCTGTATGCTCTCCCACGCTCTTGAGATTGCTTTTTTATTTATGTAGGTTTATGTTTAACAACAGTGCAAGCAAACCTTTGTGTGTCTTGTAGACAAACGTAATTTTATGCTAATTCTAGTTGTAGGATGTAAATGACACAGGACGCGAAATGTCTGTATTAAGTGAAAACAAGACTTCGGTGAAATTTTAACCTTTGTAGTGGCGAAATAAGAACAAAACTGTTCCTGAACTACAAGATAGAAAACGGTTCATGTAAAACTAATTAAAAATATTCAAAAGTCTCAGCAAGGATGGTTTTGATTTTTGGGGCAACCAAGATTTATATTCGTTAAACGCCTGTTTGCTTTGCTGAAGCTTTTAACACGTAAGTCAACATGAATAAACTATTTCAAGACTGAAAAATTAATGAATTCAACAAATTAACAAAACACTCCCAGATTTCTTGATATTAAATTTCCAAACGATTTCTATAATTGATAACATGTACTGTGCAGTTTGTTAGGTATAGCACATATTTTATCACTGTTATCTATTTATTTTTTATTATTGTTACTGTTTAAATTTTTCTATTACTGTTAAACCACTGTAGATTTATCATTGTTTATTTTTGTTCTATAAATTTTATGTATCCTCCTTCACTCTTCAGTTATCACTTAATTATAGTAAGGTACAATTTATCTCTTATTGTCTCCATCAATATATATTATTTATTGCTTAATCTTTTGTAGTACCTGTAACCACCTGTATAGTAATTAATTATAAAGCATATATTACCCCGTACTTAATGTAATGTTATGGATCTTTGTATTTATTATGTTCTTTTTGTGTCACTCATTTTAGGTCCATTTTGTTACCCAAACCCCGAATATTAAATCAGAAAAAAAGATGTACAAAAAAATCATTTTACCACTCAAGTAGGGTTGGATTGGAAGAAACCAGTTTTCTTTTCTTCTTGGCAATTTATTTTATTTTTACTTTCCAACACTTTCAAAGTTATATTGTACTTGTTACTTAATTCTGTTATCTCTTTTTTCATGTTATTGTTATTTTTTTACTAACTTTCCAACTTTCATTTAAGAATTTATTTATATTATGTAAACATGTTTGTAACTGGCATTGCCGTTTAAATTAAATAAATAAATAAATAGCATAGCCGGTGGCCTTGAGATTTCCTGCTGGCCACTTATGGCCCTATAGCCCATCTCACCAGCCATGCTAAACCTGACGAACTGTAGTAGTCATCGCAATTTATAGTAGTTTAAATTCATTCTATTGTTGTGGTAGTTCTACTTGGCTGCAAACCATCGACTAGGGTGACATATTACATAAACTATTACTTTAAACATACATATTACACATATTACTTTAAACACTAGGACTATCCATTCTTTTGTGTATTTCTTACAAAAATGGTTATGTAACATTGTAATAATAGTAATATATAAACGAACACAGTTTATGAGCGATTCTCAATAGAATTTATGATTTGGATACAAAGAAAGTTTTACAGTTAACACTAGACAAACAACTTACCTGTACTTTAGTATCGATAGTACCACATGTTTCACAACCTCATCTTTGTGAATATATCACGTTTTTACTGTTACTAAAAGTTTATAGCTCAGTAGTATTTTGGACTGTAAAAGGAGAATATTCAAACAACAAAAGGCCTAGTCTTGAGTAATATCAACAAAATAACGGGGTACGTTTCGATGGTTTGAAAATTGGGATTAGTCCTGAATTTCATAGCCAATTAGTGACTGACGACAGAAAATAGGATGCACTGCTATTTAAAGAAATAGGAGTCGTACACACATTTTATATTGGGAGAATTCTTTCAATTTTACCAAAGTACTACACATTTCAGCTTTTCTCAATTTTTCAAGTGTATAGCTCTTCAAAGTGTCTCCAGTTCCATTACATAATTATATAAATACCGCAAATGAAAATGCACTCAAAGATAAACATCAGAACACACCGACCAATCAGAGTTGAACAAATGTTCTACCTCTCATACATCAATCACAGTTGACCAATCAGGGGCGAGTACTGCTCGTATCATTGCGCCGGTTGGCCAATCACATGCACGACACAGCATCAGCTGATGTTCCGACTAAAAGGTGAAATTCCCCGCAGATAAGAGCAACAGCTGATAGTCGTGACTATATTGTCCGTTATCTTTATGGGGATGGACGCTCCTAAAGCCGCGCAGGCGCACAGCGTGGAAAGGTTATAACAGTGCAGCGTTCCCGTATTTACTGAGGATATCTGTGTGGGTTGCAATATGCTCTCTGTGTGTTGGAGTGTGAAATACATCTGGGTTTTAAGCTTTATTTTTATTTATTTATTTATATACGGCATATATGCCTTTTTACAAGATAGGGTAAAAACGTAATAGTAAAACATTAAGCTGAAAAGAGAAGCATGATACATACAGAAGAAAAAGGTGTGTAAAGAGGTCCGTTTCTTCCAACCCACCCCGACTTGGATGGCACTATTTTTTTGTACTTCTTTTAGATGTTTGTAGTTTAATTGTCGGGGTGGTTATGGGTAACAATATATGGGGAACTAGTTAAATAATTGAAGAAATGACGTAGTGGTGCGATGCAATTGAATGAAAACTTATGAGATAAAAATTAGAATATGGACCATGAATATAACACATAATAATATATATCTAACAATATGTAATAACGTAGATAATAGTATATGGGGTAACGTAAATAAATATTTGATTAGTAACATGGATTAGTAAGCTTGTGTGGATTTATTTACTTATAACGATACGCATTGATAAACCGTGTCAAAGTTATGGTTACTTTTTGACGCAAATTCGTTGGTGAAATTTTGAAGGTTTTCACCTTTTTCCAACAGAAACGTTTCTTTACGATGCTTTACCTGACGGAAATTGTCTTAACTGTTATATTGGTTATATCGAGGAACTCGATCAACTTCAACTTCACCACTGCTCCACAGAACAATCTTCGAAGAAAACCCATCATAAGCAGGTGCCAAGTTGTTCAGTGCTCTCCCTCCTAGCTTGAAGATGCTGAAATTGAAGCTGAAACTTTAATAACAATAACAATACGTTTAATGTCAAAACGATAACGATAACAATTTTTTGACAATAATAAAATATACTATATACCACAAGTAAGACTTTGAATCGTAATTAAATAACTTTGGTTGGCCGACAAACCGTTCTACAGCCTGGTGGAGTTCTTCTCCTGGAAAGATCTAGAACATTCCTAAATATTGATGTATGTGACTCTATTTTTAGTCTTGATTATTATAAAATAAAGAATGCTGAATTATGAATTCTGATGTAAACTATTGGATTCCTACCATAAAAAAAATTTATGGATTGTAACATCATAAATAATGTTATACTGTTTACTGGTCAGAAATTGTGTAGAGCTTAAACTTTGCGTGGGGTTGGTGTTAACCAGATTATTTTCGTTATCCTAAGTGAATTTATTAGTGTGTTGCACTTTTGATTTAGATGAGGGGATCGAAGTTTTGCAGTTGTTCCTGTTTCAATTTAATATCTATAACCTATTTTAATCCTTCTCTTTTAAAATGAGAGTCTTTCGACAACATTGGTAGAAATCCTGTATTGTCTTAAGACTTAAATTAATAAAATATTTAAACTTAATATGAATCAAACTGTCCAATAAAATATTTTTTTCATCATTGGTAGACATGCTCAAGTCAGTATTCTAAACACTTCTAGAACCTTTTCAAGTAAAGACAAATTTATCACACTGCCAGATAAACGTAGCCAGATAACTAGATTTAAAACCTAGTTCATTACTAGCTTGTCATGGTATCTGAGTTGCTCAACAGCAGGAGCGAGTAGCTATGACCCCAGTGGGTCAGTAGAGGACCGTGTTACAGTGAAATTGACTTTCAAATCAAGGTTGGCAGCATCCACAGTTGCCCTGCGACCCTGAGTGGGCGGCAATTGATAGCTCCACTTACCCTGGCTATTGTGCGCTACACATGTACTGCATATAGTACGTACGGTACTCTGTGTACTGAGGTGCGTGAAGTTAGCCTCAGCGCGCGGCCGCACTGACCGCGCGTTGATGTTTCCTCAGCTAGCAATGGTTAAGATGCCGCTGCAGTAACTAAAGAAAATAAGTTTTACTGCTGGAAACATAAAAACATGAGTAGGAATTGCAAAATGTGCAACGAAGAGAAACAAATGAAAGAAATAAAAAAGCCAATCTTAAACGTCCACAAGAAAGAATCTGTACAATGTAATTAGTTCTTGTATTTAAAATAAATGTTCAGTATACAAAAAACAACAATTTCAACTGTATAAATAAAAACTTTGAACTTGATTTCATTCCTTCTTCTAGCTGCTCTCTTCATTTATACTTGATTCTTTGAAAATTCTTCCAAATTTAGGAGTGGTGTCAGTAACAATTTATTTTTCAAATTGTCCACGGTATATTTTTATACTTTTCTATGATAGCTTTATATTGGTTTTTATTGCAATTTAATTTTACCTTTATTATTGTCTGCTCAATTATATATAAACGAAAGAAGGTTTTCTACCTTTGATTGCTAAAATAGTTTATAAATGCTCTCTTGAATTTTCAAAATTCATAGTCCTTACCGCGTTTTTTAAGTTTTAAAATTTTAAAGTGATGATTTACCGAATACTGAAATTATACAAGTACACAATACACCAAAACTCATCGAGCATAAAAATATGTACAGATACAATTTCAAGACTTTCACAATTTGCCTTACCTATAACTGACTGAAGTTTAGCTTTTAAATCATAATTTCTATAGGATATTATTGTTCCAATTTAGTTGTTGATCATGTGTTACACAAAGACTACAGTGCCTTCATATGATTGCATTGTTATCAATAGTTTATAATATTTCTGTCTCCTTAGATTTTTATTCTTGAGTTGTGTTATAGTTATATTAAGCAGCGTTCCATTCCTTAATAACTAATGACTAAGTTCTACAATTTTATTTTGTACAGAAGTTTTTCGTGCTATTTTTTTTTATGATATTTTATGAGTGTAAAGATAAAACAATAGTGGTGAATTATTATTAGATACATATTTTTCCATTTTACTATGCACGGTGGTAATTAGATTACTCATCTTTGTTTAAACGTATTATCCTATTAAAATCATGCGTTACATAAATTGTGTGCATAATCTCTTTAGTAATAAAGGTTTAATTGTTTATATCTAAGTAAATACGTAATACCACAAATAGAAACGATTGCACTCATAATATTAAAATTACATAATAACTTTAACTAAGGATTATACAATGACCAACTATAATTTTACTTAAAACTCTTTTGTACATTAAAAGTACGTTTATGCCATAGCAACACAACACAAGAAATCATTGCAATTTTATAGGTTGTAAAATTAAACATAAATGGGTTTTAATACGAATTAACTCTAATGATGGGCATAATTTATATATTTATAAACCATTACCCAGCTATAAGTTAATGCAAATACTTTCAACTCAAATGAAATGACAACATTCCTTTACAGGTTTCATTAAGTACTTCCAAGCAACATTGTGGCGGTTACAAGTAAAAGCCTTTCAGAAAAAGCAATTCAAAACCACTTTCCAGAATGATTCGACAAACAGGAATTTATCTAAACCTTTCAAAATCATCACTCTAAAGACGCTACTTGACCCGTTCTCAGCCGGGTTCAGAGAGTTTCCTTAAATACACATTAAGATACGCAGTTCTGCGCAGTGGCAAAGTGACTCTGGTCCTGTAGCAGGTCCGTTCCGCCTAATTGGAGACAATATCTGGGCCGATTTCAGTTTTCAGAACACTCCGGAGATCTTTTACGGCCAATAAAGTAAATTCCATATCTAAACAACCGCTTTCGAGCGGTACCGGCCCACTTGTGCCGGTGGCCGAAAGCGGATTCAACCGGCGAAAGTGAGTCGGATGAGTTATGTGCCGGAAACCGGTACGAGCGCATACGCATACGCATACTGGCAGTGCACTGCGCATCCAACTCTGTGTGCACTGCGCATCTCCTATATAGACCGGGTTTGATCTAAGTAAGCCACACGCTAAGCACACACTCTGGTTGAGATGTATCAATTACGTCCTGTTCTTGAATAATATCGTGATTCTGTATCGTGGAAGTGACCCGGCAAGTCTTTGCTTATCGCTGGTTATATCTACAGCCTGGTTTTATGTAAGGATGCGCCGATATGTGTGTGCTTAGCCTGGATTTCCCACGGTATATTCACATATATGGTAATGTGGTTCACATTTGGATTTACATTTTGGCTGTTAGAAGAGATGTTATGTAATGCAGCTGTTTGATATATTAGTGTCAATTTATATTTATTTTATTGAGCGGGTACATGCAAGTTACGTCTTAATTTGTACGCCTATTTCATTAGGTCAAAATTTAACAGGTGAAAGTTAACAGTTTGCTACACTAGCAAAGTAAAGTTGTGTATGTTTAATACATATCTACCATTTTCGTTATAACTTCTTTTGAATTTTCTTTCGCTATGTTTGATCATCATGACACTAGATTCAAATAACGTACTTAGTCATGGGGTTTACTTATTCCAATTTTTGCTTTACGAAACTAAAATTTTAATGCCAACCAACCAAATTCATAAACGCTAATACCAATTATTTTGTTGTAATACTTACAAAATATTCCGAACGTAAATCTGAGCTTGGTACTTAGGTGTAACATTTACGACTACTTGTATTGACATTTTAGTTATTGCTAACGTAGCGTAAATCGTCTCAAGAAACAAAGGTTATAACTTCACATATTATAGTTTAAAGTTAATTGAATTGCTGCATATAAAATATCAAATAATATAAAAACATCCATTAAGCGTAGTTTTATGAGAAACTATGGACAATGTTAAGTGGTAGGGTTTATTGTTAAGTTGAACATAAAGTTGAGTTATTAAAACTCTTCATTTTAGCCCAAGGATTGGAAATTGACTAAATTTATACATTATATGATATACTCGTAATGTGTATACTTAGTCACAATTGAGTTTTATGGCAATTATTTTACAAATGACAATTTCAGTCAAAGCTTTGTTGCGTCTGTTCTAAATCGTTTGTCTTTGCTAGTGCAAAGGTTTTGTTAAGTTTGCTGGACAAATGACTTATTGGCTTACGAAACTAGTGGCAGGGACAGCTACTGAACTGTGAGACACAGAACGTTAGTTGAAAGTTTGCCGTCACAGGAGTTCAACTCATCAACATACAGAGAACCCTCGGAACATACAGGAATGACATCAGGACTAAAACGGGAAAACTCGAACACATTTCAGCGAGTGAACGAATTAAATGTTCGTTTAAATGAAACTTCAAAGTTATAGTATTTACAACCAACTTTACATTATAAAAATAACTTTTAATGATTGCATACAGTTTTACATGCAATACAATATATTATTGTGTGTCGAACACGGGATGCAATGTGTCGTCTGCACAATGCGCTCAGCTGAGCTTGGATTTATCAGCTGTGTCGGCTGCAATAGCTTACAACTGCGAGTCCCCGAGCTGCGCTTGTTAGAGAATGTAACTGGGTTTCAGGCAACGACAACTACTCTAGTCCGCAGCTAGTCTGTAGAATTGTCAGTTTTATGTAATCTGCGGGTCAACGAGGTGTGAGCGCTGACGTGTGAAGTTAGCTACAGTGTGTCAGAGGAGGATGAAGTTGCCGGTGGTTTGTGGTTTGGTGGCTCAAGCTCTGCAAACGATGGCTAATCTATGTGCAACCAAATTAGAAAATGTTTAGCTGGTATAATTATACAGACACCTTTCAACGTGTAAATTTTCTTATTGATGGTTATTCATTGGAATTTGAAAATGCTATAATATGCAATACTCAATTGAAGCCAGGGTTGTATTCTTTAACCCTTTCCAGTGTGATATAGCTGTTTTCAACTACTATTCAAACATTGTAAACACTCAATTGTTTTGAATCCATTTTAGAAATTTTCAAAGACGTTCAGGTTTCTTAGACTTTTTGCCAAAAAAAATACTATTTGGTGTATTAAGTCTTCAAGGTACCTAATGAGGCAATTTTCTACTTATTACGATTTTCATAACCAATGCCTATAATCCAGGGTGTGTAATTTACATAACCAAAATAGTTCAAATTGAATGCTACAATCCCATGATTATCATCTATATAACAACGTAAGTTGAGGTGGTGTAATTTCTAATGTGTTTAACGTTAAATTGTACATCATAACGCTGTAGTTAAAATAAAAGACAACAACACCAGTAACCAAATATTTCAACTAACAAAATCTCGTGTGCACAATCCACACAAGATATTGAGATTACACAATACAGTAATTTCTTTTAGGAAAGCAAACTACTTCCTTTACAGGTGAAGCTGTCCGAAAACCTAATTCCTCGGCGTACTTCCTTTCATAGATGCTAATTCCACCTAGGTAGGATATAAGGGGGAGAACATCTTGATAAAGGAACAGCGAGTCTACGTCACAACGGTATAATACACGCATAGGCTCGGCGGTTTATGGGAGCGCTGTATATAGTCTACACTCTACACCATCTGGACCATCCTTGTCTAGAGCGCATGCGCGAGGTCACAGTTCAGCGAGTCGAGGGTACTGGGTCACCATTCTCCAGTTGGATGTGTAAGTAATAATTTAATGAACAACTTACTTACATATATGTGTTGAGATTGTAAATGTTTAAATCTTCTATTCCGTCACTTTTCTTTTTGAAAACATAAAGTTCGATTTTAAATGTCTTAAATGTTGGTAGTGTCGTTTAAGTTTGTCAGAAAAATTACGTTGACACGATAACGCCGTCATGTATTAAATCAGTTGTGAATTTAGATTGTTAGCGTGGATAAGAAGAGAAGAGGGCGCGGTATAGAGCCCTGTGGGACCCATTCTATAGAGAAAAGGTTTAATATTTTATCCAACCTCTCAACAATCTTAATATGGAACAGTTTTAGATATTACTCCAGTTATCTGAAGGCAATGTGCGCGTTTTAGTGTTACAGTTTGTTTTTGTGATCAAGGCTGATACACGTTTTGTGCAAACTTAAAAAAAAACAAAAAAGATGCAAAATAAAAATATTATTTTTATATTAGTATTTTTATTGCTTCTACACTTTACTGAACATAATTATGGGTTACTGCACCGATTTAAATATACCAAATCGGTTAAATTTGTTCTCAGAAGGTGGAAGTGAAGACGTGATGGATGAGTATGTTTTTGAAGTGATAGAACACTAGTTATAGCTCCTAAACAATGGTGACCAAGATACATGCCTTGTAAGTCAAGGACCACGCTCGTGACGGCTTGATCAGTGACGTCAGGAGAGCTTTGCTGCTCTTCCACTTTCTCAAAAAGCTTCGAAAATGAGTTAGTTTCGAGTTAATCCATTTCCCTGCACACTAACTAACCTGTGGTCACCACGGGCCATCTTACCTAACCGTGGTATGCGTGAGCGGCGCGCATGAGCCAAAGTTCACAGTGTCGTGGGTACCGGGTCACCCCACACCACAGGCACCGCGTTATCCCGTATTAGACCAGATTTACGAATGCATTACGGGCTTTTTATCTATTATTAGGACCCCATAAACTCGGCAGTCACCGGCAACGAGAGAATCATGCGCACGACGTTGCAATCTACGACCATTCCGCACACATTTCCCACTGCGGAATCAATTTCCAGACGTGAATTATCGGCGAATTAATTGAACCCGGTTGTTGTGTCGTGCGTTCGGTTGCGCAATGCCGGCAATGTAATTAACCGCTGCTGAAGAAGCCTCCGCGGCACCAAATTTGATTAATGGGGGAAAGTAAATCAGGAACGCGATGGGACGGTAGTTTTTCACCGCCGGTGCGTTGATGAAGATGTTTCATCCGTGTAGCCTCTCACCCCGCGTAAATCATAGGTGAAATGGACACAAAACTGCCTTCGGCCGATGAATTTGTCATTGCGGCGATATTTACGACTGCGGGTTTCGGCGGGTTTGTGGTGTTTGTCCTCGCTAACGCGGCTTGACGTCGCGTTTGTTAGTGGGTAATGGTTTTCACCAACTGTCAAGACGTCTTCGCTCAACTGCCGTGTGTGAGTCAACAACCTGTTGTTGTTGGGTAGTAAAAGGATGAAGACACGTTTTCCTTGTGAGTAGTAAATATTTTATGAAAATAGTTATTTATTTGTCGAGATTTCTAAATATTTTATTTGAGTTGCATTACATCCACAGGGGTTTATGGCTTTAAAGTCATGAGTGCTTTAATAATTTTCTGTATTGTGCTAAATTAAATAGAGGTTTCTTAGGAAAATTATTCAACGGTTCTATAGTTTAACAGTTTATGTGGATATCTTTATATTTCCAGTCTACTTAGTTAATAATGTATTTCTTGTTACTTAAAACTTCACAATTTCCAATTTAAAACCCACACATTTTCAGAAATAAAAACATAACTAGTAAAAGTCCAAATAAGAAATTTTCTAAGGAACAGGTCGGGCTATGACTTGAACAATTTTAATGGTATATTTAACAAAACTAGCTTCTTGGCATCAACCATACTCAGAGTAGCCCGCCTATTTCTGCTCAACATTTAAGTTGGGAGATGATTTAAAACCGTTTAGTTATAAACGTAATTACTGGACCCTCTTTTTACAATAGATCTCCACATCACACATTCTACATGTACTGTTCTGCATGCAGCGACACCCTCACATTACGCTGAAGGCCGCTACGTCAGCAATGCCTCGTCACTCAGCACGACAAGCTTTCTCACTCACACATGAATGATGCTGACACTCGAGCATCAGCGTTACAGATAACAATTGATAAGAGATAATGGAGCAGCTCAAGGACTACGCAAGACCACTCCTTCCCAATACTGCGGTTAATATAGTTTGACTATATATAATGTATATTTAATTGATAAGATAATCATTAGAAACTATGGCATAGTTTAAGTTACAATGAGGAACAGCTCAGTTGATACTAAATTGTGCTGTATTTAATTCAACAGAGAATAAAAGTGAGACAACTTTGATAGGCTGTTATATTATATTCTATGTTATCGTCTATTTTCAAGTATTTATGCACAAACTTGTATTATTGTTGAAATTATTTTTCATTGTCAAATTATTTATTTCTGTAAACTTTATTACTACTGTTGTTATAAATAACATTTAGCCATAATGTATATGTTAAGCAAGTGTACTGTAAATTGGCGTTTGCCGTTTATGTATAAATAAATCAGCTCGTCAAAACTATTAGGATAATTGATCTTCCCGAAATTTTAAATGGCATCCCCTCCCTTGTGGCAACTCAAAAGAAAGAAGTTCAACGACGCAAAAACGTATTGTTATCTTTGCTGTTTTTTTTTGTACATGTTTAAAGATTGCTCGAAATCAGCTTTAAAATTCCACATTACATATACAATTTTGTTGTAAATGACAAGTTTTTCTTGAAAATCTTTTGAGAGAAACATCACAACCATAAAACATAATCCCATATTTAAAGAAATATTTGTCATACAAAATATTTATGTGATATTTAGTATTTTAACCAGATTTCTTGCAATCTTTATGTGGGTATTAAAAAAGAACGAGTAGAGATAAAGCTTTTCTTTGCATCGTTGAATTTTATTAAAATCCCCTTTCTTTTGAGATTCCAGAAAGGGGGGTGTTGTCATTAAAAAAATTTTAGGGGCCCTTCCCGCTGGTTTTGGGGTGGGGTGGGTGACGCAAAGTACGTCAAAACAAACTTCAGAATACCACAAAAACATTCCCCAAAGGGTTTTAAAAGTTTTCCTTTTCAAAACTAAGGTGAGGAGGAGAAATTTAAAACTCAACCTGTATGTGCATTTATGTTGTAGAAGTCCAAGTATTTAGCAAATTGACATGTTTCACTCTTCAAGACTAATGGTGCTCTATTTACCGAATCTTCCAAATATTCTGGAGTTAAAACCTCCTCAATATTTCACTTAAGGTTCGTTCCCTATAGTCATTATTAACAATTTGTTATGTGACCTTGCAGTAACGCTAGGTAAAGATCGAGATTGAGTAGGATAGAGAACTTTGTATCCCTAAGTCCACCTCGTTAAACAAGACAACTTTACTTTTTTATCCTAAGCCCGGAAAGCTATCTGCAAAACACCCCGATTACTCAAACAGCCCACACAACTTACTTGCACAACGCGGAACACAATTATCAACTGGCGAGAATGAAGAGGACAATGAACGTGGTGGTGGTGATGAGCGCGAAAACGGGGCCGAATTTGAAATGATTGTGGTAATGGTAGGGTCAGTTTGGAGCCCCGGGCAGCTCCCAGGCCCCGACCCACGCGAGCCTACAGTCCGCTCAACGTACGTTTGGACTCTGTATAGAGGTGCTATTGTTGGGTTGAAATGGAATAAACAATACATAAATTAAGCTTCAAGATTACACATCAAGAGTAAGGCGATGATTACTCAAAATGGTCTAGTTTTATTTGAGTTTTTATTGTTTTAGTAAATTATTATTAAAAATAAACTACAATATATTTTTAGTAACGAAAAAAGTAGTTTTTAGTAGTCTAAAAAACCACAATCGATTCATTAACAGTTAACGCAGGTAACTTAGTTTAAATTTAAAACTAGCTTAGAATTTTAACTACCATTTAAATGTTGTTTTATACACATGATTGTTCTAATTTGTTGTTTGCTAATTTTCTGTTTAAAAATTTGAGACCTAGGTAGCAATAGCGAAATGCATATACGCCTCATTTAGTCAAATTAAAATCAAACTCTTTCATTTATAAATTGACAATCATATATAAATTGTATTACAAACGTCATCTACGGACAAACGTCTAGTAATTGGTTAGTAGGAATAATTATAATATTTCCTTTAACTGTGTAGTTAGGGCTCCTGACGAGCGTGGATAGGATGGTTGTATCTAAAATCATGAATGCTTCATTATACTACTTTTTTTATTACAAAACTGTTATTACAAAAATGTTGTTAGTATTTTGGTTTTAAGTTTAAGAAGCTATATGACGTCATCACAGGTCAAGTCTAAAGGTACTTACAGTGTACATAATATGCATGACTGTTAGTTGTTGTACCAATGGGCAGGCCGTACTCCAGTCCTATCATTAAGAACCAGTTAAGTAGACAACTGGATTTGAAATGTACTGCAGTGTCATCACTGGGCCTCGTTATCTAATCTGCGGTTAGGTCACCCGCTCACGCGCAAAAAGCCGAAATCACGTCCGAGTAAAAAGTTGATGTCTTCATTTTCTAACACTAGATATCATGACAAGCTAAGGGTACTCTTGAGTTTGATAAGGGGCTAGTTACATAAAGCCATTTCAAATTGCTATTGGCTTAATATTCGATTTATTGGGTACTTATATGCATTATCAAAAATCAAAACTTTAAATGGTAATGATCTTGTGTTAAGAGAAGAGCTTGTATTTGAAGCCATAAAGACACCAGAAAGACTACCGTGACGTTGAAGAAAATAACTTCACAAAATAATTATTGACAATCTTTCTGGAAGAATCATATTGACTCATTGTGCAAAAAAGTACGGCCATTTACGCCATAAGAAGAATAAAAATAAGTGATTTACAATCGTACCCACTTACCATGCTTTGTACATCAAACTGGTAGTATGGAATCGTAGTTTAGGGACATACCAGCCTGATATATGGAAATATCAGAAACAAGCCATCAGGATTACAAATCTCCAACAAAGGCAACCTGCAGGGAACGCGTTAAAGAGTTAGGTTTTAACCGTAATAATCCTTATATAGTCTACGGACGTATAACGTACATGCAAAGTCGATCATCAGAAGAAATAACAAGGTTTTTGTCATGCGTGCATAAACTACAGTTCACCACCTTGTAGCCACTGAGCTACAGGTGCAGAAATCATGTGAGTGGTTCGGCTAATAAAAAATTAAATCATTAAATGTAAACGTATGCTTGATTAACAGATAAATTAACAGACCAAAGAAAAAAACACATGATTAGTCAAAAAGGAACCTGCTATTGCTTATGTTCAACGGGTAGGGGAGGTATAAGGGATACTTGAACATGCTTTGAGAGAGAGCAATTGACTGACCAAAGCAAAAGAAGCAAAAATGAATTCGGATTGGTCATCAACCAATGATTAATATACATATTCATGCCCAACCAATAGGGAAACAAGGCCTATATGATCATACAGGACAATATTCCTGATTGACTAAATTGACTGACAAAATAACCTTGAACCTGTCGAGTTGCGGTTGTTATTGTGTTATCTAATTTCTTGGAATCCAAGTCGAGTGTCGACTAACACACAGTCAACTAGCTAAAAGGTAAAAAGGTAAAGTTTGTCTTGGTTAACGAGGCGAAGTTAGGACTACAAAGTCCTGTCTACCAATCAACCTTTACCTAGCGTCACCGTACAGTCACATTACAAATTGTAAGTAGTGACTGCGGGGATCGAGCCCGCGCCACCGGAGTGATGAGCTCTGGATTCGCGTGCGATACCAATCCGCCACGTATCCGCTCCGCTAAGCTCAGACGGTAAAAAGGTGACACATTTCTACATATACCATAGGTGGTAAATAGGAGGTGGTAAATCTGAATCACATCTCAGCTATAGCCATGTTATTCAAGCTTGTTTTATGGCTTGTATTTTATTACTCCTAGATTGAAAACAGATCACAATGAATCACATTCCAACCGGCCACAACAATGAAATAGATACAAAACTGTACGAGGCTAGTTAGTTATATAAATTCTATTATACACTGATAACCATCCAGGATCGAGATAGCGAAGTTTACGCGTGCGTAGGTTGGTACAAGTGATGATTGTTGGCACAGATACAGTTGGCCAGCCTGGGGCTATCAGCTGATTTCCCCTCCACCACTCCACCCACACGGTATCGTTGTCATCAGCATCAGCTGTTTATTACAGTAACTATGGAGTTTCGTCATTTGCCCGCTCCGCTGCGCTTGTTTCAGACGACGTAATGCCGGGTTATGATATCCACTTTTCATTTAACAAGACTGGTCTCGTGGTTTATTGTTTCTTCAAGAATATTTTGTGAATTTATGTTCTAAGAAACTGGTTATTGAATGGCAGTGGTCCATGTACGAACATACACGTTAAACAAGTTCAAACTGGAGGTCAAGGTTTAAAAAATGTATGGTTATTTTATTACCATTATGATAATTTAAATTAAAAAACACAAAAACCAGATATCTCATTTGATCATTTGAAAGTATGATAAAACGCTTATTGTTTTGGTTCAAAAAATTTTAAGTACCATCGTTTTAAACTGGAGGAGATAGAAAAATATGCACGAAACAACCTTTTGTTAGCAGCGTGGTTCGGAAGTCACGTTGAGCCGTTGGTCCTTGTATTTCCATTGGACGTCATTGGGCTATTAATTAATGACCCATTCTAAGGAAGAGTCGGCCTTAGTTTGTAACAAGACTACACCTCATAACTCATTACTACCACTCATCACACTCATCCTTCACCACATATTTGCCTTTACCCTCATGAAGTGGTCGGCATCTCAAGCATAAAACAGTTGAAGATGTATGGTCGCTAATATTTGATAGTTTGATGTTTGAAAATACGGTAATTGCCAAGTACCTTTAAAAGTGAAGAAGATAGCAAAATATGCACAAATCAACCTATATTTTGTTAGCAGCATTTAACAGGAATGGAACCAACGTAAATCTTAAGACCCGACAACTCCGTTTCGTCAGACAGCATTCAATCAGCTGTTCATGTGAGTTCTGTGTAACTTTTATCTAATAATAATAAATTCTGATAGTGTTTACCTTCTGAGCTAGCCGCACACATTGTCTACCGTGTACATTATGGAGTGAGTTTCCAATCGTTTAATTCCCACATGATTACCGAGCGTAGAGGCTCAGCTCAGCTGATAAATATCTGCGGAAGATTTATCCGGCGCAACTTATCACATGATAATGAGACGATTTATCAAATTAGTTAGGAATCTATTAGCCGCAGTCACGACTATGATAGGAGTGCGCAGACGCACTGCGCAGCTACCACAGGCGCTGCGCAGGATAACATATGGGTGGGGATCAATCATAGCTCTAGGTGTTAGTCTGACCCACCTACATTTTGAAAACTTATTTGTCAATTGAAATAAATTAAAAGTAAAAGAAACACAAAACCATGGTGGACCTCAAGACGAGCCTAAAAATGAGTTTGTGTATATTCTTAAACACAAGTAATTAAGTTCTGCAAAGTGTTAGCTTAAATGGGATTTAAAGTAGAATTTAAAAAGTATTTAAATTAGTAATAGAGTATTTATTATATCATTTATTAGAATTTATTCACTAATATATTCCTCAAAATATCAACCCGATCACAAAAAAATTAAAAGATGTTCCTGGAAAATGACTATAAAATCATAGACTATATTGACCTAAGGAGATATATTAATATAGCCTACTATCAAATAGTTATGTAGCTATATACTATTTGAGTTTTGTTAGTAAAAAAAGAAAAGTTAAATAAAGTGCATGCTGTTTATTCATATTAATAAATAAATACATGAATTTGATTGAGAGATAGTCTGCAAATCTGCATATGAGTATAAATCCTCGTCTTTATACTTATATGCATTAAAGGTAAGTACTCGAGAAACAATTTCCCTGACTTAAACAATAATGCAATTGCAGAGCTATATAAGCTAGTTATCTTAGTTGAGCTTTATGTAACTTATTCATCAGAAAAGATACGAAGCCTATTTTAGTATTGTTTCTAATGGAACACATGAGGTTAACGGTCTATAAATTATGTACTGTACGTTGTTTAAAACCCCTTGAAATCTCTTAGAGTATCATTCAATCTAGATTTCTTGCACAGGAAAGCCATCTTATGAATGGGGCTCTTAAGAAATTTATCAAGTTTGCCAATAAATTTGCACACAATCACCATACTTGAGAACAAATGATAACTTCTATTTGTAATCTTCACCACCGTATCGATAAGGCTCAACTCTCATAATTGCTTCAGTTGAAAGTCGCCCTTACGTCAGCTGTTTGATTGTTTCCTGAACTGCGACAGTGCATTAGCGTCAATCTCGCTTGCCACACGCAGGGCAGTTTACACCCATGTAGCACACCTGGTTACACGGCAAAAGAGGCTTTATGTCTGAATTGATATCGCATTAGAGCCCACTCTCCCCACGGACGCATGGAAAGTGTGCTTAAGCGTGGAGCCCCAGGATGTGAGACTTCAGACTGTCTGTTGGATGGTCTGGGAACTGGACATCGGTTACGTATGGCAAAAGTAGTTTTGTGAACAGTAGACCTTACAATTTACTCCTTAGGTGTTTGAATAAGGTATTTTCGAAGTAAATATCCAATCAGGTAACAAGCTATTTTTGGAAGCTGATTTTAAGGGATATCACTTAAGAAAAATGTCAAAATTGTATATAAAACGACCGTATATCTAATATGTTTCAAAAGGTACGCAATCTTGAAATTTAAAACTAAATCTAATACTTCTGGCCATTCAATACACATGCTGAGGTTTACAAATAATATTAAAGTACCTTTGATTTAAGAGTTTTAGGGATCCTTTTAGTAGTCGCAGCTTTATATGTTTATGAACAACTTACCTACTGTAGGTAGGCCTTAAATTCTGGAAAAAAACAGTACACAATCTGCAAATTAATTAGAAAACAGTTTTCTTAAATCTGCGCAGTGTTTCCTCTTTTTCTTCCCCCCCCCACAATTGTCTTCGTACCTTCTTAAGCGTATGAAAGTTCATAAAAATCCCGGTTTATAGTCGACCCAAAACTGTGTTGCAACCACTTCGACAGAGAAAGTGCCGTGCAGTCGAATTAAAACAAAAACCTTGGCTAACGCTCAATTTCAGCCCTCCGAAGTCAAACGCTCAATTACCATATGATCACCTTGTATACTACAACACCTGACGTCACCGCCAACAAAACCAGCTGTAGCACCGATGTCACATGATCCATTCGAACTAGAGCAAGATCAGCTGTCACTGTCAGTGGTGGAACAGCTGATTGTAAATCTGTGGGTTTATCTGTGGCTCGGGAGGTGTTGTTATGGTGGTCCACAGCACATCTATCTGCCTTCCGTGGACAGGTCGGATTACGCACACTTTGATCCTTATCTCTGTATGTGCTGAAGAATATCATTCACCTGTGTGTTAGCTGTTTGTGTATTGCAGCTAGAGGTTTGTGGGCCATTAGGTGTAAGCTCTTTTCAATGATTTTCCGATGTCAGGATTTGTCTATTGGCGTTTTCTGTTTTATGGTTGGTTGTATATTGTTTCAGTTATTCTAGCGCATACATTCATTAGTTGTTATAAATATCAAAGGTGTTATAATACGCTTTACTACTAATTGCAACAGCTTTATAGTTTGCTATATTGTTCGATTTTACTGTATAAGCTTATACTGCTAAATTACTATGACAGTTTTTACTAGATGACGAGTCTATATATGTCTTTAATAATTCTAAAAAAGTGATTTACCCACATTTATAACAGTTGCTGTAGTAAATTTGTTTTAAGCCCGTATGTTAATGCGGGTCTAAACGAATTGGCCTCTTAGAATTGATAAACTAAACCAAATTTCGGTTTCAGGGCCAATTGGAAATTCTTTGTTTGAAAGCCCAGAAGGGCTCGATAGCTGAACGTTCCTTGATAACACAAGGATCTATATGACCTTCAGGCTACCAAACAAGGTATTTCTAGCAATTGATAAACTGTTGTAAGTATGCACAATGAGGTGAAAACAAAGTTTTGAGTAAAATCGTAAAATATTTGAATAGAGGAGACTTTCAATATGGCTAATTTACTCTTACAAGCAGTGGACAATTTGTTCTAATCTTCTGACGAATTCAAAACCAAAAATATAGCTCAAATTGTTAATTTTGAGTTTAACATTTTCAAATTTAAATAAATTTTACCCGTATGTATTGAATTAAAGGTGGTACATAAGCTATGACTCATTCAAAACCAAGATGTATAAATCAGGTTCTGTACATCATGATTAGATCACTTTCTAATTGAACAGAATCCCCGCAGATACTTACGACGGGTGAACCCCATCGCACCTTGGAAGCTCTCGGCCCTGGGGCCTGGTCGACCTCGGGTTCATGATACAACTATTGCTGATGGAGTGATGGATATAACTACTTGATGGAGTGATGGATTCTCAAGCACCTTCAAAGCGCCATCATCTCACTTTGATGACGGAACGAATCCTCTCTCATCACAAGAGTGATATCTGGGAAACGTGGCCGAATGACATAGAGTATTTTTGGCTTCATTGTGAGTTGAGGGGTTTGTGTATTATTGCCGCTAATTTGTTTATTCGTACGCGTTGTATTACTCTTCGTCACTTAGTTTTACTGTTGTTGGTATCAGCAGACCTGACTAGGCGAAGAGTGGAAGAATATTTATGTCAGAAGGAGTTCAAAATTGTAAATACAAAAATCACCTCTGCTTGTTTGAAAATATTTATGAAGTAGCAGAACTTTGTTTTCTTTCTTTCTTTAATAGATAGAGTTTCGATCGTTACTAGAGTTAATCACGACGATCTTGTGATAATTTCTTTACGAATGCTTAAAAATAAAACCCTATAAGAAACATTTAAATACAGGTGTATATATACTTTCAAGTTATTAAATACAGAAATCCACTTACAAAATATAAATTGGAATACTAATGCATAAAGCAACAATTAACCAAAAACTGTCAATTTTATTTTCAATCGATCCCCCCAAAAGGGTTTTATGGGTAATCATATTAATATTGTATAATTAAATAAATAAATAAATAACTTTATTTGTCATATACAAAATTGAATTGTGTGACAAAAAAAAAACAACAACAACAAACAAATCTAAATATAAAAAACAAATAAGGTAAACTCATCACCAAAATACTGTTCCCCTATAGTACTACTTGCTACGTGGGTGAAATGTTGTTGGAAAAATTAGTTGTATTCGAATCATCCATGAATTCACCAACGCTATAAAATGATTTTTGAATTAAAAATGTTTTTAGATTCGACTTAAAAGAGTTTATACTGTTTATAATTTTAAATAGTCTGGTAATTTGTTAAAAATTTAATTCCAATTTGGGACGGTAATTTATGAGATATTTTAGTCTATGATATCCCAACCTATATTGACTACTATTTCTAGTGTCATGGTTGTGGATATCATGGCCTGCCTACCAAATTACCATTTGTTATGGAAAAATAATTGTTTCATATATGTAAATACAAGGTAGGGTAAGAATACCTAATACTTTAAATATTTCTCTACAAGAATCCCTCAAACGTAATTTTGATACTATTCGCACAGCTTTCTTTTGCAGAATAAAAATTCTTAAGAGTTTATATTCTGAACAAGAACCCCACAATTATACCATAATTTATGTATGGTTGTATTAAACCAAAGTAAGCCATTCTAAGTATATGTGGCTTACAATGCTGGGAGAGGTATCTAAGAAGAACAATTCTAGAGGAAATCTTTTTGACTATATAATCAATATGGCTATCCCAAGATAGATTCTTATCAATGTAAACGCCAAGAAATTTTGTTGATTCAGCTTCTTCCAGCAAATGATTATCTATCATTACAGTTGGGCAGTAATCGGAAATTGGCCTGCCAAATTGAAAACTAATAAAACTTGACTTATTATAATTAGTTTTAAGATACACACTTTCAAAAAATTGAGTACAAATGTGTTCAAAAGCTTGAATTTCTAGATTTTCCGTTGAATTTGAAATAATATTAATTGTGGTATCGTCTGCATATTGAATTAGGTGTTGAGGTTCTACGCCATTTACATTATTAATATGAACCAAAAAGAGAACCGGCCCGAGAATGGATCCTTGAGGGACTCCATATTGTAAATGGGTAATTTTGGATAATTTATTTTCTATTTGAACCTGTTGAGATCTACCTTGCAAGTAAGAATTTAACCACTTATAAGGGAGTCCGCGAATTCCATAGGTGTGTAGTTTTTTCAATAAAATTGAATGATCCACACAGTCAAATGCTTTTGAAAGATCAAGAAAAATACTTAATGCTTTGTTTTTACTGTCCAAACCCATTACAACAGTCTCTAAAAGCTTATTAAGAGCACCTATAGTGCTGTAACCTTTCATAAAACCATATTGGCTTTAGAAATTATATTGTAATCCTCCATGAATGAGGTAATTCTTGTTAAGAAAAGTTTTTCGACTACTTTACTAATTGATGGCAACAGTGATATGGGACGGTAGTTAGATACTTCCGAAATATCCCCATTTTTATAAATAGGGACTACCTTAGCCAATTTCAAACAATTCGGAAAGATCCCCTCCTCAAAAGAAGCATTTACAACATAAGTCAATATTGCAGATAATTCAGAGGTATTACCAAACTCGCAAGGGATCTGTATTATTTTATAAACTCTATTGGACGATGTTAAACATGTTAAATGGACACATTTTATCCTTTTTAAATATGATATTAGGAATTCAACAGTAATATGGGGCTAATATTATTTTCAAAAGATAATGGTTTTTGTTGACGTGGAATGTATTGCGTCATAAGAGTTTATCCTTAACCTACCTTTCCTTTCCTAAGTCTGCAAGAAACCATCAACAGCACTGAACATACGTATGACGAAAACTTGTTTTTCGATAAATAGATCACTGGCCAGACGACTACGCAGCTTCTGTGGACCACGCATGCGCAGAAGTACAAGTGTGGGAACCACTGCGCAGGTCCGACACTCTGACTGTCTAATCACAGTTATTTGTCACTAATTATGTTCCTCTCTGTTTGTTCTGTGGACCCCACTTTAATAGTTTCACCATCTTCTCTAATGCAAGCTGAAATCTGTTAATTTGCTGTTAAAGTGGGAAGAGTTTGGTATTACAGGTTCTATTTGCGCTTTCGTTTGCATATTTTTTGCAAATTTTATTTTTAGCTATTTTACAGTACTTGGTTAGTTGGTTGCCAAAGTATTTGTGCTAATCTGAAATAAGCCGAGTGATTAGATAAATGAATTTCGAAAATTGGGACAAGAGTAGTCTAAGCCTGTGTCCAAAGCCCTCTCTAGACTAACAAAAACTTATATTTTTTGAAATGCCTACAGACTTGTATTTCACACGTACGTAAACGCAAATATACGTTGCGAAAACCATATAATATATTGAAGATTGTAATTTTTTTAAATGAGATATAGCTTGTTTTGACAAAACTCTCTCGGTAGAAAGTTTTTGCAAGTCTCAAACTCCACGCTGCAGCGGCACTACCCAATCACTTAATTGTACATAAAACATATTCCAGCAGCGTCCTCCGACGCGCAGTGAGTTATACCCATCTATAGACGTCGGGAGTGCAGCGCGTAAAGCGTCAAATAAAAAACCTCTCCATACAATCAGCGTAAAAAGCTGTCGCGTCGCAGCCAGCGCGGCCGGCGGGGAACGATGGAACTTGTGAATATTGATCGGATAAGCTGTGAGTCTCAGCTGACGGCAAAAAGCGCGGGAAAGACGGAAACATGGCGGGTAATTATCCAGCTGTCGCCGGAGATAAACAATCAGCGGTAATTTATGAACGGTCGGGCTCATTTACGTAATTTATTGTAAGAGTGATGTATTTACAGTGTAGAGTAGGAGGTGGTGTGTTTGATCTGAGCGAAGAGTGGGCGGAGGTGAGATGGTTCTTGGATTCACATGTCACCGAGGACTCTGCTCCGTATAGGTTAGGATGAAGAATGGTGCATTGTTTACATCAAGGGACAAGGTGAGGGTGTATTGTTTTGTAGAAAGGACGAGGCAGGAGATGCAACGGTCAGCTGGCGGATATGGCAGATCCAGGTCTGGTGACTCAAGAACTGCAAGGTGTCCAAGAATCCTACGCTACTACTAGTAGAGTCAAGGTAGTAGTGAGTTCATCCGGGACTATCCTACCCTGCGTGGTAGCTGAGTCAGTAGCACGCGAGAATGTGCATCCAAAGATAACAGGTTCTAGTTTTCCAACGAACGGTATTAAATTCGTCGTTAAGGAACCGCACAATTCTTCATAGTGGAGTGACTAACCAACCAACCAACACACACAAATTAGACATTATTAACGAATGTTTTGAGTTTTGTCGAACGTGTAGTATAAACTACTTGTTAGAAGGAATAAATTTAAAACATCAAATTAACAAACATTGTAAACTCTTTTTATAAATTAAAAATTTACAATATTGGTTTATTTGATGTTTTAAATTTATTCCTTTACATATCCAACATTAGAGCTCATCCTGAAAGATACATGTTAGAACGCTAAAAGAATTGCAACAACCCATTAGTACAACTACCATTGGTACAAATAATTTCGACTATACCTGACAAATATTTGGAAATAAGATAAGCTAGATAAAATAAAGACGATTTGGTATGTCCTAGAGGGTGGAAATCCAAATGTTGCGCTGATAAATATGTAATACATAGTTATTTGAAATCAACACATACGAACATCACGAACACTTTTCTTCTTCCTGATATAAAGAAAATGTATTACAAAAATTTCGTCTTATTGTCAATACAATTTGCTATTACAAAGAATACTGTCCAAAATTTAGTTGTTGTTGTATAAATGATTCCTTAATATTGATATTGATGATTTTATCGAAACTAATTGAATTTGGATTAATGTTTTCTTATTTAAATTAAACTTATGCCAAAAATCACTGAAAAATTTTGGAATTGTCCTGCGAGATCCGATGAATAAACCTATTACTTGAAAATGTCAAAAGTCTAAACCTGAAGAAAATACGAATTATTACAGAATGAATTTGGCGATAGGATGGTAAAGAAGGATTCATGATGGGATTTTTAGTTGACATCTCGTCTTCTGACTTAAATGTATAACTCACTTTTGAGAGAGAGTATTTATTACTGAATGTTACATCTTTTCTTTTAACATATTAAGTATCAAGATCATGGTAAACAAAAGTGATTTAGTGGAACAAGCTGTTCGTGCAGAGCGCAAATGAGCGGGTTGCCCAACACAGCGCTCACACGGGTAGAGCTCATTGGAGGGGGGGTCACGGTGAAGGGGAAGGGGGTTGTACCGACTTGGACTTCGTGTGCATCGGGGCAATTAAAACCTCAGTCAAGTACAATATGGGTCACCACGGTCACTCGGCAAGGCCATGGGTCCCTGTGCTGGTCCGCGAACGAACTTTGAGAGAGAAAGAGAAATATGTCTACAGCATGGATCTAGTGCTTTTGAGAATGATTTACAAGAATGATAGGCCTAACTTATAGTTAGTATTAACTAGTACTTATTACCATCTAATTTGAATCTCCGACGAAGTGTTCTAAGACTCACAAACGTAAAAACGAAGTACTTTACTAAAAACAGTTAACTAAACGGCTTGGCAGACACCTAAACGCAAACACTCGGAAATCTATTCAGTAATCTAAAACCCATTAGAAATGTTCACAGACAAGTTAAACATGATAAATAAAATTTACCACAATTTGGTATAATGGTATTCACTTCCTACAATTTCAATTCGTTCAAATTAAGATTTTTAAAACCTAGAAAGTTCTGTGTGGTACTGAATTCACTCAGAAAAAATATATCAGTAAATGGAATAAAAAATCTAGTTAGCCACTTTCATATTTGCCAATTAGTTTTCAGATTCAGTATCTTGTTTAGAAACAAGAGTTATGCTCAATACAATCCAACCAATATTTACATTTCGGAAATTCCCACCATTTTTCAGGCCCAAGACACTCTAAAACAGCTTTCGGTTTTAAGGAACTTATTTAACTATCAGATTCAAGGAACCCCAATGACTATTCAGGTTCAAGATATTGTAGCCAACATTCGGATGCAAGATACTATAACCGTCTTCAATGTAAAATACTTAAAACCAAAGTATAAATTTAAGACAACTTTGGTTCAACAACAATTTAGGTAAGACAACAATTTAAGTACAAGACACTCTGACCAACTTCAGATTTCAAATACTCTGGGCAACTTTAATATTCATGATACTTTCAACAAACTTCCAGATTCAAAATTTAGTATTGACATACGACGAATGTTAATATAAAATTTAAATTTTAGAATATACTCGTAAATGTGGAGACGACTACAATTTCACAACCAATCCACATTAAAACCATTTCCGGCCAGCCCCGATAAAATACATTTCACGCATCGCTAAGGAACCACCAGAAGATCAAGAAATCTACGCACACAACTGATTCAGAAACAGAGAGTAGGGCACTTAAGCTTTGTTCTGCAGTTGCACGCGAGTATCGATACTTCCAAGGGTTTTATAGACTTGTTCCAATCATATCGAAGGAGAAATGCGAGGGTTCTCACGACGCAGAGTATGCTACACCGTTAATGTTTATGCTAATGGTTGAATAGGCGTTAAATTGAAACTTCAACTGTGGATCTAATGGGCCTTATTTGTTTTATTGCCATGCACTTTACTACTGTCCGCTTTTGTAATGAGGAGTGGAAAGTAGCTGCTTGCATTGTTGGAAGATGGGTCTTTTGTCCCAACGAGGTGCTTGAACACTGTTATGTCTGTAAACCACGGTATGAAAGTGACCGTGGTTTAGAGAGAGGGTATATTAAATTATGTTTGTTTTAATTAAACAGATCAATGATTGCACCGTTATGTTTAATTTATGGTATATAATCTCAAAACATGTAACCTGTTAGGTTTATATAACTAGCAAGACAGCCAAAATAGAACGGAGAAAGCAAATCATAGGTGGCTCGGTGCTATTGTATTGAGAAGAAGGGACTACAGTATTAAGTTGTGTTGACTATAAGCCTAACCATGATACTGTAAAAGTCAATTATTGAAAGTATGAAATTATAAAGAAGCATTTGCCAAACATTAAAATGATTTTATTATGGTTAGGCCCCTGGCTAGATAGTATGTGGTGAAGACATGTTTGATGGATAATTATTTAGGAAAGAATTAATGAGTGGGATAGCCCCATAAATAGCCCTAGGCCTACATAATTAAAGCCAGACACAACAAAATGCTTAGGCGTTTGACACCAATGATCTTGTCTTTGGTAAATAGTTGTTGACCATTTCAATAATTGTCCTCTTTATTAGATCTCATTACTGATTCATCTATAATAAGTCATTTGACATAGTATTTAAATTATGTTTGTAATATTTCCAGCTTGTTGGTTTAAAGTCAGTATTTGACAGTCACATGTTTCGGATAAACGTTCAGGATAGTTGAGCCGGACGGTGTAGTGGTCAGCATAACCACCCGGCAAGTGGAAGACCTTGGTTTAAGTCCCAGTTCGGTCCAAACACTGTTGTCTTCAAATTTATTTAGTAATCAATATTGATTCATTAATACTGTCAAAGGCAAAGCAATTTGGCAGATTCTTCTCCAAACAAAACTTAATGCTCGTATTTCTCACAAAACTCCGATTAGTTTCCTTACACTATTAACTTTTAATAGCAAAAGGTTAACACTCCATAAACATCTCATCTGACTTTCTCTGCCTAAGTTTATTTAGCACTAACTTAAATCTATCAGGATCTGAAACCCGCCTGGGTGGGCCGCCATAACAATTAATCGACACTCTTGGCTTAATCCTCCTGTAATGGCTTTGTAACGGGGAAGCTCCAAACAAAGACTACCGGAGTTCGCACCATCGTCGCGCGGTTCCCACCAAATAAATTCACTTGACATTTATCACCTTTTTAATATTCAAGCCCAGCATGTGTTGTAAATGAAATGGCCTTAGTCATACAGCTTCCGAACGGCTAATATCTTTTTGATGCGTGATCGTAAATTTGTTACGGGTGTCTTTTGTGATGGGTCGTCGCTGCCAGCAGTGTGAAAGCTGATTGCTGTTTGGAGATAGTAGTTACGGGTGGTTTGATTACCTTTATGTTTGAACATTAATAAGGAACATAATAATAGTGAATATAAACTATTAAGCGGTTGTATTTTAATAAAGGCTAAACAAGTGGGAAGCAACAAAAACGCCTTAAAATTCAAAATTCAATTTTAGATTATGTACATTATTAGCGGATCTGTGGCGGGTTGGTATCGTACGCGACTCTGGATCTCATCCCTCATTAGCACGGGTTCGACACCTCACTTAGAATTTGTTAAGTGATTTTGCATCAAGTAAAGGTCGAGGACGAGTGGTATAGAGGACTATATAGTTCTTACTTCGTCTCGTTAAACAAGACAAACTTTATCTTAATTAACTTTTTTTAAGTCATCTTTATATAACATTACAAATCTGTATACGTAAAAAAGGTTCGTAGAATTGAAAGATGTGTACTTTACCTTATGCTAAAGCCTACATAGAGGAAAACCACACCTTTACGTCGTTACGACGTCTTAAGGCTTTACGGTTTGTACATGTTGTATTGTTTTCTAGGCTATTTTTCAAGATCTTATTTGTTTTGTTGTTAGGTTTTGCCCTACTGGTTAGTTTATGCTGATTATTTTAGGCTAGCTCATTTTCTAATGGTTTGTGTTGTATTAGCTTAGCTTTCGCCTAAAGACGGGGTCCTATTCCAGATTCCGAATTCTTGTTCACCAACGGTAGAAAAAGCCTGCAATAATATTTTAAACTTAAATTTTCTCTCATAGTTAACAACAAACATCAAAACCATACCGCTCAGATAGGTGTAGTTTGTGGGCTTTTACTAATTGTAACTTGCGGGAACAATAAAAGCTTTTTCCTTTTAAGAATTTTACTTCGTGCACGCTATTTTGTAGTCCAAGAAAGTATTAAACGAAGCATTAAAACTAACATAAGCTATTATAATAACTATACAGGGTGAGTTTTAAATTCTCCCATCGTTTTTTAAAACCCCTTTTGGAATGTATTTATAGTTAATAAGTTTTATAAGTTTGTTTCGACGTACTTTGCGTCACCCAACCCTAACCCAAAACCGGGGCGCCAAAAGATTTAAAATACAACCACCCTTTTTTGGCAAACGCAAAGTAGCCTACGTCAAAAAAAACTTCAGGACCAAAATAAACATGACCCAATGCATTTTTAAAAGTATTTCTTTTTTCAAAAGTTATGGTGGGGGAGGGACATTTAAAACTCACCCTGTATATTGAAGTGATTTAGAGAGGAAAACATTTGGATACATTAACGCAGTAGTCTGAAAATTATTATATTAAAAGCATAATAATTACGAAACAAATAAACTAAATATTTTATAATGAATCTAGAAAACGATCAATTCAAGAACATATTTTGGTTCATTATTAATGACAGAAAATCTGAAAGACAGCACTAAAGAGGAAACTAAAGTAAACATCATTTGTCATGTTTTACCAAGGTACTCCTAGAATATATGGGAGATAAACCTAACCATATGAGACATTCTACTAAAACTAACTATAAAATAAGCATAAAAGTACAGTTCAATGGCACAAGTAATAACAGATGATCCTTTCTCTTTCAAATAACTCAAAACATAGCATCCTTCCTGTTTAGGATCAATCATCTACACAATGGCACAGTAGTTGCAAAACGTTTATAGTTGTTTATTTAATAAACGGTCAAGGGCTTCTTTCATCTTGATGAAATATGATGATAGTTACGATTGCTCAATGGCAGATTATTTACTGTTTTTGGAAGATGATGAGATAGGCAGACGTAATATTTATTGAACGTATAATAATTTACATAAGAAGCATTTACAGATTTGTGTAGCAATTCAGAAGGAGCTTGTCTGTGATATCGAATCAAGTACGACTTTAAGAATTTCGAATAGTTATTATATTTATAAACAAGTAAAAGAAAAGAAAAAACGGGATTCGAATTTTCTGCCCTTGAAGTCCCTACAAGGGAATATTTTTGAGGAGATGAACAAAGCCACACACCTCAGATAATGTTGTTAGCAAAAAAGGAAAAAGCATATCATACAACTAACGAGGTAGACCGTTTCCTGTAAAATTCGTCATACTGTCAAAATATACGGGAAGAAGGAAAGTAAAAATCTCCCATTTTGCCTTAAAGTTAATAATGACAAAGTTTGAAGAAATTATTTTAAAACTTTGACTCCCCAGACTCCCCTCTGATAAATCTTCCAATGTTACCTCTTGTCATGATCTGCAAGCACATCAAGATCTCCATGTCAGCTAACCACCTCGTGAGCGTGCTTGGAGGCGCCGCCGCATCTGCCCTCCCTTATACAGGGGCCTGTTAGCGATAAATTGGCCGGGCAGGGCCCGTATAGGGGCCGCTCGTGCCCGCCCGGGGCCTCGAGCTGTGTCGTGCCCACGCTGACCCCCGGCCACCCGCTCTAGGAGGCGTGCCGGGTTAAGTGATATTTGGGCTGAATGGGACAAATTCATTAAAGAAGGGAGTTAAAAATGGTGAAAATGTATACAAAGCCATTTTGTTTATGGTCAATGAAGTCAAATTTGTAGGATTAACTTGTATAAGCAACCTCAACTAGTACTTCCCACAATATTGTGTAGATATACTGACTTCTTACAGTCCAGAGAGCTGTAACTACCTAAAAGGTTACGTTATATTTTAAAATTTTCCATTTAGTTTATACACTTTTTTAATTATTTTGTGTCAAATACGAGTTTACTCGTTTTAAGTACATGAAATAGGTTGATGGTTTCACTTCATCATCTGTAATGGTGTAGCGTGCAATAAACTAGTCTTTATATTAAGTGAATTAGATGTTCCTAGCGATTTGTGAGAGGAAACTCAAAGTATCAACATCAGGGCCTCTTAATAGATGTAAGCCCCGAGGTAATTAAATACAAGACAATAAAAAACATGATGTCGGACACATGATGTCAATTATCTGTAATTCTTTTCCAACACTGATGCACAATTTTCGAACCATGAGGACTTAGTTCCGGTCATGAAGATGAGTGTTACATCAGACAGGACCAAGGAGAATAGTAGATATTCCTCATGCTTCATTATTCCCCAACATGGATTTTCACACGGGCAGTTACTACGGTTAACATTGGTGAAATTTATATAATATGATAATTTGATTGATTTTTTAAAGTACATTTGATCGTTTTCATTGTTTCCAAAAATAAAACTACGTACGCAAAATGATATAATTTGTGGAATTTTGAGACTCACAAACACTTGCTTTAAAAAAAAGACTTATCAAGAAATTCTCCGAAATCATTTCTTGAAAAGTGACGAAAACCATTACAAATCCTTATGGGAAAAATCTTTGATAACTACAAGACGTGTTCACATGACACGAGCAGCACGCGCATGCGCCGCTCGACTTGGCGCGATAAATCCACACTTCCCGACTCTCACCGCATTGTTTGCACTTTCTTACAATTGTATGATTCATAGCACATGGCTCTATTAGCGACTAAAGGTTGCCCGCAGTTTAAATCACCCTGGTAATCACGAGCCTGCTAATTCATTGCTTATGTGTCCGTGCATATTGGCCAATCGGACGGGCGCATTGTTGCGGCTGCGGCGGGAAAGGGGGATCACGATTCCTCTAGGAATCCACACTCTAGGAGTCCATTGTTTCTTTCGCCACGGAGTGCACTCTTCATGCCGTTTCTGGGTATCTTGATTCATGTGCCGGAACGTGAGAGACGATGCTGACCCGCACACGGAAATGTGGCTTGGTTGCTGCACATCGGTGATTTGTTGGGTTTGGATGGTGTGAAGTGGTTGGAAGGGTTTGCTTTGTAGATTTACTTTGTAGATTACGCACTGTTACTGTTCGGGGTTATGAATAAAACACCAGTGCAGTCATATTTAAGTTGCAAAAAAAGCTTTCAAGGTAATGTTTGGGCTTAAGACATCTGACTTATGCAGGGGAATTTTCAGGTCCAATAATGTACTGTCGTTTCCCTCCAATATACTGTACCATCTTTGAGTCTACATGTTTTGTCTTCGATGATCAAATTTATTCCAGAATAGATATTTTTCGTACCATTTACCAAGAACCAACTTTCTCTAACCAACTGGGAATCCCACTACACTTCACATCCTTTTATCAGACACAAACCTTTTTACTCCTCAATTAACATATACAACCATATCCATTATAGTATAATAGGATGTTTGAATTTAATTTAGAAAAACTCTAAAAAGTTTGGTTGATGAAGAGTACTACAGTGTAAGTAGCGTTTTAAAGGATAAGACTATATTTTAGTTTTAACATGATGGAAACTGTATTCTGAAGGTCATTATAGTTTCTTATAATGACGTTTGTTATTAAAATTTACGAGTATTTGTTAACAACAATTTTGACTTTGATTTTGTTAAATCGTTATAGCTTTAAGGGGAGGGGACGCAGGTCTAGTATAAGAAAGGACTTATCAGTCCTTACTTCACCCGAAAGCCATTTTTCATTTTGTCTATACAGTGGAAGGAATACGACTCATATCTCTTGTTTCATAGTCATATTTCTTTCTATATTATGCGATATTTATCTGTGTTTCAACAAACAAAATAGTGGGAACTCCTCATTGTTCTCATGTCTTTCAAAATAGGAGACATTCAAATACAGGTAAATTCAACCAAAGGACAGAAATGCCAACTGGAAACCTGATAGGTTCAGTGAAAACTGAAACTAAAAGGCTGGAAAGTGCAATATTTTGAACTTGGTACTTAAATTTTATTTGTTTCAACAGATTGTACCATTTTACATGCATGAGCACAGAATAAAAATACATGCAGTAAATATAATCTAAAGTTCTGATTTGATATATTTTTGGCAGTGATAAGATACGTTAGTTGGTAACAAGTTAAACAATACGATACATTCTGTAAGTAATCGATAGTGTTGATGGATATAAATACAACCAATAATACACTCTTAGAGGAGTAACAGTGTTGATAAGAGTTGTTGATCGACTACTAAAGAAGCTTATGCAAAAAGTGAGCTTTTCACGACTTGAAAGGTGTTGTTATTCTTTTAAAAAAAATGCGTTGTAATCGATATTTAGCTGGGACCTTTGTTGTAGCCAACAAAAACTGCGTAATATTTGACAAATAAGAACATTTTTATTGTTCAAGTATTTTAAGCAAAATTTCGAATCATTTCGTAAATGGATCCTTAACGATATAATCCGACATTTGCCATCCAGAGACAATTAAAACACGTGATCCCAGTGGTATAGCTGAAGTTACCTTGTCCCGTGAGAAGAAAACAGGCAAGATACAGCATAATTATATTCACGTTTCTAATTAACCATACAACTATTTAGGTGAATAAGAAGTAAGCATTTTGTAAAAAAAACATAGAAACATGCTAAACGTTCTGTTTTATTCTCTCGAACCAAAGAACTAACATGAATCACAACCAGCAAGCACTCTTGCCGAAGATTACCCCCAGCACCTGCTATCAACAATCTCACTTACCAGCTGGTACAGTAAACAAATCAACCAACCACAGCCCCAGGCTCGCTGCGTTGCGTTATGTTTGCATTCAATGACGACCGATCGCTGTTCCGTTCCGTTATCACGAACTATCAACAATCTGATAATAAAGAGAAAGATAACGAGTGGTAGCCAGCTTCACGACCCGGACTCAAGGCCATCCGACACAATTAGAGAAGAAATTGATTGCTCGAGCGATTACGGTAAGCGCTCGATAAAACTGAACGATGTCCGATCGTTTTACTTCTGCGGTGTTGCAGAGCAGTGGGAGACATCACAGAAGGGAATACAAACTGTACCAGTTTATTAAAGATTGGTGCTTTTGTCACTAATACTGAAATGGGTTTTAAGTTTTAGCGATAACGATGAGCCTTCTTCAAATGTATAATACTCGTACTACTAACACTATACCAAGAAGTTCTTGGGTCAACGGGCTTAACAGCCCTAAGTTCACAACTTATTTAGTCATATTTTAGTTTAAAAGTACATTCGAGTACTGTATATTGAAATATCAATATAGGATCTCCAAAACCCCATAGGTTTAACAGCTCCCAAGCAGACCAATTGAAAACGAAATGATGTTTCATCATGATAGGTTCTCAAGGCTTAGCTCAATGTTACCAGTCCCAAACTAGTAATGGCGTTATTTAAACAGCCCCAACATTATTTTAAACTTGAAGTTGGTTTGCAAGCCACCTATATACAATGGTAAGAAGAAAGAAAGATTTAATTCCATGGCATACAAGAAGTTGGTATACAATTCAATATGACTAAAATAACAGATCATAAAGAGGATTTTGAGGAGAAACTACTAATATTATGACGCCAACAATAGCAAAACTTAACCATACTTAGAGACATGTAAGTATTATAGATCATAAAACCATAAGAACAAGAAAGGATACCGCAAAGATGTACCAAGAAATTAATATTCGACAAGCATAATTTAATCCAGCAGAGATATGAAATAAGCAGAAGAGTGGATAAATTTGTGCAGCTTTCTCCTGTGCGAGGCGAGTACGGTGATGTAGTAACCTCATGCTGGTGGTAAATATTCATGTGAGAAGAAGAACATTGTCGCATACAGTGTGAAAGGAGGGGGCGGCACCGCTTGAGCTATAGACTGTCATAGTCAGGCTGCGTATAGTGGGTACGGTGTATCTTGTCACCGTACATGTAAAGGTAGAGCTACTGACTTTCATAGTCTATCAATTCAGTCTTAACCGGCGGTTAAAATTAGGACGGAGCCAACCAATAGAAAAGCTTTTACTTTGTCTGTTTTGATTTTGCATTTTGGTGTTACAGTTTGTATTTAGCTATATTAGCATACTATGTACATGTTAAATTCATTAAAATGGCATAAAAGATCTTCAAATCATTCATTTAAGTACTTTGAACGTTGCGTAATGTAAACATTGCAGACTGTAAACAACTTAACCGGTGGTTAGTTAACCAGCTGCTAACCGGGCAATTGAAAAAACGGCCCTAAGTATATCTTGGCTCAGCTTTTCGTCTGGCTCTTGAGTTAGTCACAGGACAATTTAATGAAGAATTTTTATGAAGATTTAATGCAATTCTTTGTACGGTCTTTTATAACCACGCAATTTGTCCTGCAGGTTTTAGTTCTAGTGAGGAATTTTTAACCGTCACCGGACAATTTATTTACGCAGTCCCCGCGGCAGTCCCACAAGACTCAGTTGTTCGTCAGGCTATTTTCTTAATTTACTTAGAAGACTTTCAAAATTTCTAGGTGCTCTTTTGGATTCAGCTCACGAACTCCCTTAAAAAACAGAATCTACTATCTGCGAACCAATTTTAATTCCGAATTTGTAAACCAACGATAGACGTAGCCACTCGTCTAGTTGAGATTGAGAAGCACTTGGCTTTACCCACGTGACTATTACCGTATACGAGGAACGCCTCAGGCTTGTCCCAAGTCACATCTAAGTAATAGGAAACAGTTAAATAATAGGTGATTTGAACAATAGACCGCCGGAGAGGGATCTGAGTTATAGAGTACCTCAGGGCTCAATACTTAGTCCTCAAATATTTGCAATCTACGCCAATGAAGCAGATGACTCGAATCTCTGTTTCGACGCTAAGTAAATAACATTTAAACATTCTTGATTCTTACTTCTTGATTAATTGTTGGAAAACGTGATTAATTCATGGAGCTGAACAACTCAGTTAAGCGTTTTCCTTAATTTCAAACAAATCATCGTGAATTCATTTTTGTTTGCTTCAGATGACTTCTAGCAGCCATGTTGTCAGATAAGACTGAAGTCAAAGAAGACCATTTAGAATAATTCCTCTAAGTACACTTTAGGTGAGGGTTGTCGTGGGACTGTCATGTAGACAACTTTTGCTCCAAATTAGCTTTAGCCTAAATGTTTTGAGGGAGCTAACCAAGTACTGCCAAACTTAGGTGCATGGAATATTATGGAGCTATGTACCCACCCTTCCTATACACTTGAGTGTAGAAAGGATTCAACCTTTCCTCTTTGTTCATCCTAAAAAAAGTCAACAAAGAGTGTTGTACAGACCAGTATTCCAAAACTTGAAATTGTTGCCTTGCCGCTATATTTTGGAAACATGTACTTTTTTCAAGGAAACTTGAGATCTCGTAAGAAACATAGAGCTAAATTCTTATGTAAATCACTATCACTATTTGAGATGCCGACCACTCTCATGAAGGTATTTTAAGACAAATATGTGGTGAAGGATGAGTGTGATGAGTGGTAGTAATGAGTTATGAGATGTAGTCTTGTTACAAACTAAGGCCGACCCTTCCTTAGAATGGGTCATTAATTAATAGCCCAATGACCAATGGAAATACAAGGACCAACGGCTTAACGTGACTTCCGAATCACGCAGGTGATGGTCTGATATGTCTAAACGATGGTGGGAGTTGATGCAGGTATCATCAGATGATCACTGAGACTATCTGAACCGCTTAAGACCTATATCATCCTCAAAACCTGACCTCCATGAAGCTGGATTACAGGACCACGCCACGAGTCTTAGTCTAGAGACACATAGAACTACCGAACTGTGAGTCGCAAAACAGTAGTCCTTGAGTGTTTGCCTTCACAGGTTAAGCTCTTCAATAGACTGCCGAATTCAATAAAATATGCTCCAATCTCTAATGAATAAGCAAAATGTACGTTTGTCTGGGACTTTGGGGGCAAATATATGGCAAATCGTACATGACACAAGGGTTTTATTATTGCGTAACATGTAATGTTCTTAAATGTAATTCAGCATTTGTTTATTTATGTCATAAGTCATCAACTTCAAACTTGCGGAATTCAACAGACGACACTCCAACCCTTGATCTCAATCCACCTTGATCCCGTATGTGTGACGGGAGCGGAGGTGGCGCCGCGCGCGACAGATGGTCAGTACTACCATAGCTCCAGTTGTTTATGTGGCGGCCGGCCGCTAGATAGCACTAATAGCGCATTGTCGCACCCTGCCCTCGCAATTAATCAGCTTTATTAATTACTGCTACTAGAGCCGAGTAATGAGCTCCTAGCAGTCCAGCTCCCGCTGGGATCCCGGCTCAGTCTGTATTGCCTCCACGTGTCGCTCCCCACAGGGTGTAAAATATCCCCTGTGTTCGTTCAGGTTTCAAATAAAAGTGATGAAGGGGCTGTTGGGTAATTCCAGGCTGATTGCCGCCAGGAGTTTCATGAGTTGGTAAATATTCAGACTAGTTTAGCATTTTGATTACTCAGGCTAATAATGCTTAGATTCGTTCAGCAGCACTAGGCTTCCGACGTTTGAACTCCGAGTGCCTGGTTCGGTGTAAGCAGCTAGGAACTTGCCAACGATTTCAGCACTACGGAAAAGACTCAAAAAGAAGTAAAGATCTTGAGTTCAAACCATTAACCGTCTTTTATCATGGTCTAAAAATTAATATTACAGTTGGTGGGGGTTAGTTTTTAACAATGATTTCCAAATCACCTATTCGGAGGAAGGTGCGACATTTCTATACATGCCAATAGAAGCTTATTATTTGTACGATCATGTAAAACTAATCTCATGTCTGTAATAAAACGAGATGTCCAAAATTACCTTTTTAACTTACTTAACTTAAAGATACCAACCGTTGACCAGCAGATTGGAATGAGTCTTGTGACAGAATCGTGAAGTTCTTCAATCAAACAAACATAAAAACCCCCTATTGGCATGGCTCAAGGGGGACATAATTTAACATCAATTCAAGGCCTTCTTTTTGTAAAATAGAAATTTTCTTCCCCTTTCAAAACTTCTCTGATTCCACTTTTCAAAACTGCAAAATCGCAAACCTTGAGGTAAGTTAGCAAAAGCATTAAACAATCTCTCAAAAGTCTAACAGTAAAATGTCTTTGATCGTTCAATATGTTTAACCAGAAAAGAAACAAGGAACATACGAATTTAATTTGTGGGCAAGCAGTTGACTAGATAAAACAGACAAGAATTATTGATCCAAGATGAACAGCAACCAAAGAAAATGCGGGCTGTTTCTGCATCAAATAATAAGGAGACAACGAATATGAGTATTTTAAAATCTTTTCAAGTTATACTTTAACTTAAGACATACAGTGTTTTTAGAATGTGGTCCTGCTATAAATGGCCGTTTTATAGTCAGTTTCATATATGACTGGCTATGGTTAAACTGCACGATATTAATTTTTATTTCAATTACCAACAACTATCAAAGTCACCTCTTAGCTACCACTTCGAACAAACACTCTCCATTAAACCAGTGAAGGCGTAACTTTATAGTTTTCAATTTCCCTGAGCGCTATGAAAACAATGAATAAAGCGTCGTAAAAGCCAAGTACCCATTGGAAAGTAGATCAGGAGTAAATAAAAAGCCACAATTAACTGGTAGAACACAAACAGAGAGACATTTAATCAGCCGAGTCGTGGTTAAAACCTCCGTCAAGGTCTATCAAGATAGGCGACACTCGCCGCGGGCAGTGGACGGCGAACTGACCACTGGGATGGGGATAGAGCGGCGTTATAAGCAATCTTGTCCAGGATGTTGGACATGGGCGATGTTTTCTATAACTCGAGTGACATATTTTTTCCACCCAACTTTTGCTTATAAACGTTCACCACGGTCGTTTTCAGATTAACGATGGTGAAATGTAGTTAATAACTTAGGTTTACATGGAAACACCATCGGTGTGCTGTTAAACTTGGTGACAACAATTCATATAAATGTGACCAATTGCCTCTACTAGCTGGTATGCATGGGCCTTTGCATTGTCTTTTAGATCTAGATGGGTTCTGGATGCGCAATTTCGGCTGTCGACATTTTAGATTTGAAATGAGGGTTAACAGGCAGGACGCTAACATAGCTGACAGGACAGACCAGTTGTCATGAATCAAGTGTTAGGCTGTTGGATCTGTCTGCAGGTTCTTGGATGTTTGTCAAGACGATGTTTCTTAATGGTCAAGCCATTTAGGGAGGATCACTCTTTTACGACCCTCTTTTCCAAATGATAATGGCCTGGACAACACCAACCCACTTTGAACCCTGCTGAGTTAAATTTTATCAAAAGAATACAACAAAACTAAGCGTACATACTTTGTATCATCAACAATTCAAACTCCAACCAATAAACTTTACAATATATTACAAAATGCTAAACGTAAATCATTTTTATTCATCTAACTACACCAGAACTCCGTGAACATGTCTTCAAGTTGAATAGTTTCCAAGATACACTATTCATACATTGAAGAAACTCGTCGAACTGCAGTTTTTGAAACACTTGGGATGCAGATGTATGAAAGAAATGGGTTGAAAGTTGTTAGTTTGACAAAGCCAGCTGCTTGGTCGAGTGCCAAGCGGTTGAACTGTGACCCCGGCTGCTCATCGCCTAAACTCTTCTACACAAACCATATCTCTCCGCGCTTTACGACGCGCTCATCTTCCATTCCAGCTTTCTTCTGCTCTTGACGAACGAGTTTTCAAATCCATAAATCACACGAGAAAAGCTTTTAACGGAAAGTTTGGGTAACAGAATCTGCCACAATTATCTTTCTGTGCCATCGTCTTTGGGACGGGTTCGGTTTCTTTTATTTCTTAAATTAACAGTAATTGTTGGATGTGTTGAGATTGCTTGTGGATGAAGAGCACAGTACTTACTCTATAAGTAATTAATTCTCTTGCTCATACAGATGACTTAGATGATATGTTTGTACTGTATCTAAACTTGTAATATTTCAAACATTTTTTAATGTTGTGTGTTTGATGCGGAGCAACAGATTGATGGGAAATGGATTAAATAACAAACATCGAATTTGTTAGACAAAAGTTAGGTAAGGCTAGGTATACAAGGGACGTTTGACTATGGTGCTTTTCACATGAGGTTAAGAGAATCAACTACGTTTTGCGGTACAGGTCAAACAAAAAACAACACATAAACAACTCTATTCTCAACCCACTTTTCTAAATAAAATGGCGTTTGTGCATCAAAATGCACAAATAGCAACAAATAAGGTGGATGAAATTTCTCTCATATGCGAGGAACTTCATCCTGACTTGCTAGTTGTAACCGAACACGGTTTCAACAGCAGCAATATAGAAAACTTCCAAATTCAAAATTTCCAATTGGCAAACTTTTACTGCCGCAAATTCTCTAAAGGAGGAGGTGTAGCAATCTTCACAAAAAACAATTTCTCTTTTACCCAATACCAAATTGGTATACCTACAGATAAAGACTTCGAAGTAACAGGGGTAAAATTGCAGACCAATGACTCTCAAATTGAGGTAGTTGGTTTGTAGGCCTACAGGTCTCCCAACGGTAACGAAGATTCTTTTTTTTCAAAATTCGACCATCTTCTATCTGACATGACCAAAAGAAATAGGGATTTCATTGTCATGGGAGATTTCAACATCAACGTTTTAGATTATCAAAGTCCCATGACAAAAAGGCTAGCAGATTTGCTTAGGACGTTTGGCCTCAAATGGGCTGTTAACTCCCCAACGAGAGTGACAGCCCACTCAGCAACGGCAATCGACAACATCATTTCTAATATGTCAGATATTGAGGTTTCGGTGATCAACACAGGAATCGCGGATCATTATGGCCAACAGGCCACAATCAATGATCACGAGCCAACAAAGGATCAAATCAACAAGAAAACAATTAGAGACACGAGGCCCACAAACGTCGGGCTCCTAAATTTCCTACTCTCAAAGGAAAGTTGGAGCGTTCTAAATTTGTATGATCCTGTTGAGCTGCAGTTTCAAAACTTCGAATCCGTATTCAATTTTCATTTAAACGTGAGCTGCCCCTCAAAACAAATTCAGCAAAAGCCGAGGAAACAACGATGCAAATGGATCACCAAAGGGATCCTAGTTTCGAGAGAAAAATTGTTATTCTTCTCCGAAATTTTCAAGCATTCTCAAAATCAAAACTTCAAAATGTTTTTTCAAAATTACAAAAAAATATACAGGAAAGTCATTAAAGCTGCAAAAGCTTATGATGTCAACAAAGCTTTGCTCACGTCAAACAATTTCTCAAAAACCGCTTGGGCCATAATAAACAATAAAAAGTTAAATACTGACAAAAAAATTGAATTACACATTAACAACGAACTAGTCGGGGATTCGTCAAGAATTGCCGAGGAGTTCAATAAATTTTTCGCCTCGGTCGGAACTGACCACGGGCTTAGCCCAACTCAGCGTCAGTCATTCCCTTCATTAATACCGAGCCCAGCAACCTCCATGGTTCTGACTCCGGTCACCGAGGAGGAAATTGCTAGAGTGATAAGACATTTCCCATCCAAAAAGTCAAATGACGCGAACCTTGTCTCAACTTGGCTCCTCAAGCAATGCACAAAGCATTTGCTGAAGCCACTTGAACATCTCATCAATCTCTCTTTTCACTCCGGAACGTTTCCCTCCTCGCTTAAAATTGCAAAAGTCACCCCAATCTTCAAAAAGGGCGATCCCTTGTCCACTCAAAATTATCGCCCAATATCAATGCTGCCGGTCTTCAGCAAAGTTTTCGAGAAGCTCTTTCTCACCCGATGCGTTCAGTTTTTAGAAAAAAACCATCTGCTATCAGCCAACCAATTCGGGTTCCGAAGTGGTAAATCGACAATAGACTCGGTCGTGCGTCTAGTCGAGTTGATAGTAGAGGGAATCGAGGGTCAAAGGAATACGCTAAGTGTATTTCTTGATCTATCGAAAGCTTTTGACTGTGTTGATCATCGAATCCTCATCCGGAAAATGGAGTATTACGGGATTCGAGGAGTGCCCCTCAGATGGCTTGAATCGTTTCTCAGTGATCGCAAACAATTTGTAGGAATCTCAAATGTCAGATCGAGGGAGGAATGCCTGAAATATGGGGTCCCACAGGCTCCATACTCAGTCCATTGCTCTTTTGATTTACGTCAACGATGCCGCTTCATCGGTACAAAAGGGCAACTTGTCCAGTACGCAGATGACACGACTCTCTGTTTCAATGCGAATTCCATCAAGGATCTCGAAATCATTGCCTTCATCGAGCTCAACAGAACAATTCAACACTTCAATGAGCTCAATCTCAAAACAAATTCATCTAAATCAAACTTCATTAAGTTTTGTTTGCGCGAAAACGACTCAGAAAGTCCCACAGTCATGTTGGACGACTGTGAGATCGAAGAGGTCTACACAACAAAGTTCCTTGGAATACACCTTGATCGAGGGTTGACCTGGAGCGCTCACGTAGACCACGTTTGCTCAAAACTATCCTCAGGAATCTATGTTTTGAGGAAACTATCAGAGTATTGCCCGACCCAGGTACTGATGACGGCGTACTACGGAGTAATCTACCCACATATCTCTTACGGATTGACTTTGTGGGGAGGTTGCACAAACGCAAACTTTTCAAAAATGTTCATTCTTCAGAAAAAAGCTGTTCGAATAATCGCAAAATTGCGTAGAAGAGAGTCGTGTAGGGAAGCATTCAAAGATCTGAAACTGTTGACACTACCTTGCCTCTATATTTTGGAGACATGCCTTTTTTTCAACTCAAAATGTAATGCCATAAGAGGTAGTGACATACACTCTTATGATACTAGAGGCAGGGACAACTACCGAACTGGGAGACACAGAACGGTAGTTCATGAACGTTTGCTTTCTCAGGCAGGAGTTCATTTCGTCAACAGATTACCAAATTCGTTCAAAAATGGCCATATGCCCAAGGCATTCAAAGCTCGTCTGAAAGCTATTTTGATATCTCAAGCATTCTATAACACAGACGAGTTCTTGGCATTTAATTGGGAGACACTGCATTAACTAGGGTCTAGAGTGGTATGATTCGAATGAATGGGAGAGAGTGAATACAACAAATCTGTATGTTTGAATGTGTTTTCGATGTAAGAATGAGTGGACAATTTTAGCTATAAATCTGACGATGGCTATGCATTTATTGTAAATGTTCACGCAATAAAACATATTTATTTATTTATTATTTAGTATTCAACACAAAACCTATGCTCTATTCGCGTTAAGTTTGGGCGAACTTTCTTCAATTGACTTGTTATTAATTCAGTCATCTTAAGTACACTAAAACTGACAAACGGTAAAATCTCCTAATTATTAGTTTCCCAAAATAGCCAAGCACCTTAGTGAAATTTAACAAGTATTTTCGTAACTTCAATTCAAAAGTTTGAAATATCATTTTGCGGACGTTGGTGAACAAGAAGATTACATTGACGCCTTAATTTTGCTGTGCATGAATAGGGTGTTACTGTTGGTCAGCCTGATACATATTTGTGATTGGGCTCTCCACTACTCCAGCCAGCAAGCCAATTGAGACGGTTTTTGTCACCAAACCACGGACTTGTCACCAAAACTAAACTCTGTCACCAACCGTGGACTTGTTTAGCTTTTCAGTTTATTTCTTAACATATTCTGCTTTGTTTACTTTAGAATAGCTCATTTTCCATTGTTTTGTGTAAAGTTTTAGGTTACTTTTTTCCTAAAAACGGGATCAGATTGCCCATCAAAAAACACTGTGTTTTTCTAGTTCACTAATATTGGAAAACGACCGCAATAATCAATAATCAAACTGTGAAATCCTGTCATCGCCAACCAAAATTTCTAACAAAAAAGTTACATTTAAAAGTTATAACCCTTTTAAGACTATGACTGGGAACTTCGCATTCCTACCAATCGTAAACCATAAACATGTCCTTGACGTAGACAAAAAATACAACGTTTCCTACATTATACATATAACAAATACGTAAAAACATTGATCATTCCTCGATGAAGTTTCTGCGGCTTGTGTCACTGTGTGGGGAGTTTCAGTGAGTAATGAGCTACTCAAGGGGGCAGAGGTGAAGCCCAAAGCAACTTGATATGTTTGCCTCACCGCCCACTCCATTAGACACCTGTTTCCCCAGTCAATCGGATCCTGAGTTTGTTTTCACTCACTTTCTACATTGAATCAGCTTTTACAGATTCATATGTAAGATTTGGCGAATGTGGTGATCTGTCATTCGCGCCCACCGCGGCGCCTTGTCGGGAGTTTTGAGAAGGAAATATCAAGAAGGTGGTTAAATTGCTGTGCAGATTCATTTGTCAAAAAAATTAAATCTAACGCTAATTTGTTGTTGAAGTACTGTTACTTTGGGAACTTCCGGCGCGATATAGAAGAGAAAAGAAGAGAATAAATCTTGGTTTATGTATCTTGGTTCCTTGAAGAACATTAAACATTTAATGAGGTCGTTGTACAATGGATTGTGTTGAAACTTCATAATAATTATTTTGACACATACTAAATTTTAAAATGATAAAATCACCGGTACTGGTTACAAATGTTAAGAATTGTTTGATCCGTTTTAGAACTGTCTAAATACTTTTGTATGATTTCGCAAATCAAAGAATACGACTTTGTGAAAATCGAGGGTGTTTATTTCCTTAGGTAAGATTATCAAATACCATTATAAATACAGATAGTTTGAGACTTTCTGCTACTTGCGTTGAGCTTTAACTTCTTCCTTTTACAGGCTAGTACGATTTCATTTTGTGAACTTTAAGAGGCATAAAAGTGATTAAAAGAGTAACATGGTTGAACATGTAACTAAGAGTTTTATATGAACATTATCATATGGAATAGTGGTATAACACCTGACGCATTTGGTGGTTTGCAAATTGTTTAATGAATTGCTTACAGTACCAGTTTTAAATAGTTTGAGATTTAATTGTAGGGAAAAAAAAGATAAATAATAAAATAATTTCTTATCAACTAAAGGATCAACAAATGTCAGTAAGTTTGGCAGTAAACAAGTCTTGATTTTTTGAAAGATAAAGAACAAAATCCTACTCATATAATAGTGTCTGAATTATAGTTTTGCAGCTTTAATGTAAACTTATCTTCACGGACCAAAGGATTATGACAATCTACGATAAATATATCCTAAACTGTCTGTTCCACGTCAAAAGAGAAAAAAATTAAGAGCCTGCCTATGCACCTACAGATGCACAGCTACAACGAGAGAAACCCAGCAACTCTAAAAAGTTGCACCAGTTTACACCAGTAGACACCGTCTATCAAGGATACGAAATTATTCCTGTAAAATGCCCTCCGTGTCTTTAAGAGTAACTAAGTCAAGACGTCATCACGTATAAATTTGTGTAGAGTATGTTTTAATTGAATCTGTTTCAGGCCAGTCACAGACGAAGAAATAGGACGTTCAGGTTATTTAGGTCGATGTTGTCCACACGAGTTTATTTGGTCGAAATGGCCACAAAAAGATAAGCACAAAAATTCCCGGAAACCCCAATTTACGCTTGCATACTACTATCATTAAAAATTCACTTCCATCACGTCAGCTTTGTACCGGTCTGGAAGAGCGGATCTATAAACTGCAAATGAATAGGTTGACCGGCATGCGCATGTCATAGCACAGCCATGTCCGGCGCTGCACTAACACTGCAGTACAAGACACACATCTTATCTCAAGGTCGTATCTGCGCCACCTCACTTATCACTCGGCTGTTATCAGATGCAGACAAGGCGCTGCTCAACTCTAATGTCCCCATGTAACACCCGCTGACATCTCCGCCGCACTTGCGCATGATAGAGGCTCTCCACTCTTGTTCTTTTTGTTGGAGGTATAGCGCCGTGGGAAATCAGTTTCGTTGTGATGATAATAGGAGCAGAATTTTCGCAAAAAAAACGAAATACTGCAATTTTTATATACCTCATGTGTGTGTGTGTTTTAATAGTTTGTAGACCTTGAGAGCTTATAAGTCTTGGAGGTGCTTTGACGAGGCAAGATATTTTGCATCAAACTATCTAAGGCCAATAGGACTGAAGCGTAAGCTAAGATGGAAGCGAACCACAGGTTGGAAAGCGCTGATCCGAACCAAAGCTACCAGAAAGATTTCTAATTACCCCGGAGTATAATTAGACTCAGTAGCCAACTATATATTTTCCAAAGTTATATTGCCTAATTTAATTTTTGCCTAGAGTAAGGCTCTCCAGAAACCAGACAAAATTCCCAACTTAACCTACAGCTCGAGTCAAGGGGAAAGCTCGTGTTGCCAAAACATTAAATTAATCACATCACATCAATGGCCTTGGTCAGTACAACCAAATTTCCTCACTAACGTTTATGGTTGATAAACACATTTTGGTGGACAAAAAGGGGCGTCATGCTGACACTCTGAAATTATTGGTCCGTTCATAACAATTTTATAAGTATAATCCCATAACTAACAAATAAAACGTCTAATCACTGAGGTCAGCTGCCAAGAGCCTCGCGTCAACCCTGAGACATCCATCTGCAGCTCCCCACACGAGCAATAAACAGAGCTAAACACTGGTACAGAAATGATAAGGCCATTACAGTGAGTGATAAGAGTGACGGGCGGGGAAATTAGCAGGATTTATGCCGACAAGAATCCTTCTGTAGCTCCAAGGACGAGTGAAGATAACCTAAACAGTAGAGTTACAAGCGACCAATAGACCAATAGAGGAGAGCCGATCGTTACCCGGCATTCCTAAGCTATCTGTGTGCGGCGAGGCCTTGTGCGGTGTGCGGCTAATGGCAGAGGTGAGCTGCGGGGTGCGGCGTGCCAGATGCGGAAGGAAACCATAGGTTTTGCGGAAATTTGGGAGAATTTGGGGAAATGTGGTTTGCTGAGGAGTTTGCGAGGTTTTGGGGAAAAGCACAAGGTAGTACCTCGGAAGAAACAAATTCTTAGATCCGACATGTGGCAAAGATCACCATGCTTGGAATAAAAATTTGTTTTCTCCGGAACAGGTAAAATTAAAATTGAATATTTAATTATCTTTTTTATAAATTAATGCAGGAAACAGTGTCGGATAAAGCTTTGAAAAGATAACACTTAAAACATCGTAAAAATATAGACAAAATGCTGTTAGGTCCCCTCCCAGGCCTACGCCTAAGGACTCCTTAGAATAATTTCTGTACGTGAAACCATCCTTTAACTTGAGTACAGCTTTGAATACGTAACATAATATGGTGTGCACGAAAAAACTGTTGATTTTCATGTGCTATGTAGTAAAAGTTTACCATATCCTGTTGTTATTTTCCTAAATACAATTTCCATTTCTCCTTGAGATTTCCTCTCAGATTTGTTTTTTTTTAAATATGTACTGACTGGGACTCGTGGCATGGCCCTGTAATCACTCATCACACTCATATTTGCCTTAAAATACCCTCATGAGAGTGGCCGTTTTTCAAATAGTGATTTAGTAACTAATCAAAAACCTGTACAATATACCTAAAATAACCAATTAAAATGCGTGTACCTTACACCCTAAGCCTGAATGTTGACTCATACGTCTATCGTAGACTACACCTGAAGCACATCTGCACAGAAGGAAGCCCTAACCACTAACCAGGCCAGTGTTAAGTGAGTTTGGTTTCACGGTGGCCTCGCCTAAGGCTCCGAACTCTGGTCGAGTCTAGACCACTTCATGGGTTCGTATTTGTCTGGCGGGTGTCAAACTCTGACAGTATGTGTAATTGGAGCCCAAGGTACGGATTTGTTTTAATTATCTGCTTCTTTAAAGTTAATGGCTTCAATAATTGAGATAAGTAAGCGTGACGGAAATGTTAATCACGGTGGTCATGGGAGGGTTGCAAAATTTACAACAACTCGAGTATTTAAGTGGAGATAAGTAAACATTAAAATATTTTTAAAACAGTGCAATTCGCAGTTAAGTGCTAAGGAGCCACTGCCATGAGAAAAGCAAATTGCCTATCAATTTGTTTCTCTAATTTTCATACTCACAGTATCGCTTCAGCATATCGTGTTCTGATGTCTCAGGCGATAGGTCTTTGATCTCAGATTTACGTTTTTTATTGTTTTATTCAATATTATAATAGAGGAAAACTTATTTTAAATTTAATTGAAATTGGATTATTTATCCCGTTGTCATTGGTAAAAACTCGTGTTTCAGCCTCAATTTTAAAATGACTTAACGGTGTTTCATTATGGTTTTTAGTATATAAGTAACAATAATATTCTTGTTTATTTGAAATTTCAGTGAAATGTACTATCTTTATAAAATTCAAACGGTTTTGCTGAAATTTTCCCTTAAAAGATTGTTTAATGGTCATAACAGGAATGTTTGTACCAAATGTTATGGAAATCTGACATAAATGTAACCTGAAAAATAGCTTACACATAAATACATAATTATGTACAAATGTTTTGAAAAAAGAAGAGCAAATCTTTTAATTTAGGGCTCAGGATTGGTGCTCATTTCACAGTCTCGGGTCTGAGCCGGCACGAATAGCTCAATTTGTCTAAGGAAATTCGTTGAAAAATATAATGAAATCAGCATATCAACAGAATACCTGGAGGGATCCAAATCCCAGTCTTATTACAAACAAAATTAGCTTTATAAGACGTTTGAGTGTCTAATAGTGTATCACAAAACACACATTTGCTTTCAAAAACGAAAGTTATAAAACACTTTCTGGCTTGGGGATTTTGTACAATATTTTGCCAGTTAATTTGCTTGTTTTTGTTGTTAGTTATTTAATAACCCAACGACTTGGGACGACCTTCGGAAAAAACGCCAAAATTCACGAATATAATTGAAGTTAGGTATCCAATACTCCCCTACATGAACTGACTTGACTAAAGACAGACTAAGAGGAGAGTTGTATGCAGATTTCCATACTGCTGTTGGCCGGTCGCCACAGAGCGGCATAATGCTTGATCGCTCACACCAAGCTTGTCTTATTTACAAGCCTGTCAACATACACACACTTTTATTGAATCTCTTCTGTTCCACGGGACATAAAAACACTATATCGAACATATCGATTTATTGCGTTCACTAATCGACATACAATGATGCGTGTGTTCTCAATATCGATGCTTTAGGATACGAAATATTAAATTATTGGATTCGATATATCGATTTATTTTGAAGCTAAGAATGGAATGAACAGTTTGATTTATTAGTTTTTGTCGATATGGTATTGTTGGGGGTGGTTTATTCATTATAGAACGCTAATTTGCTTCATACCTTCATTTTTAATAAAAATAAAACAATTTTAAATTTGACAGAACCGGTTAATATAAAAATGATATTTTATATATGTTTATGATATTTTTGATTAAAATATAACATCATATACATCAATATATGATGTTATATTTTGATCTGAAGAGGGTTTTTGTTCGAGATCGAAAGATTTCAAATTCCAAATACAGTAGTTTTATTTGTATTGAAAAAGAAACCAATTAGCGTTCTATAATTGATCTATTAGCATAATTTATAAATATTTACATTTTTAGTTCAATGTAGTTTTGAGCAAATTTGTCAAAAAGTTTAATTTTATAAACGTAATTACATTTGTAAATGCCAAAAGTGCAATGAGAATGTGAGACTTGAGGCTGCAATACTAATCACTACCACACTCACACAAGATTTTGATTTTTTTAGGCTTGCTCATAGGCTACAAACCGTCAAAATGTACTGCGTTTAACTTTTAATTACAACTACAATTTCATAACTGAGGTCTAGTGATTAAATTTCACCTGTGTTCTCAATATTTCAGTTACTTGTTTGGTACTTAAAACCTTGTCTAACCCTTTTTCATGTTATTACGACAAATTGACTTCATAAAACTACGGAGATTAATGAACTTGTAGGCAAAATCATCTGTGATACATCGCAATCCCGATTATCGTTTGCATTGTTATATTTGATTCGAAATATCGATACATTGAGTTACGGTGAATTCAAAATTTGATTGAAAAGCTTTGCCATTCCTACTCATGAGTGTGTTATTCTTACCACCTGTCAGGTCGGTTTGATCCCACTAAGTCTTAGTTTGCTTTTAGAATAAATGATTTCACTCGATGTAAGCCTGTTTGGGCAAACAAATGTCTCTTTGAGAGATTATACTCTGCGTGTTTATGCGTCAATTGAATGGGTACTTGAAGCTGTATGACTGGTTGGATTATAAGCTTTAGTTTTGACGCATTTGTTGGCCTACTTCAAACGAAAGATGGTTTCGCAATATATCTAGTTTATTTAACGCTTGAGTGATTATGTGCAAAACAACATGTTTGGTTTGGTTAAATATATTTGACGTCATTTTGTTTTACTTTACTCTACGGTTTAAAAATTATTTTAAAATCCAAAATTAAGAGGTAAAGTACACATTTGTTTTACACAAATAAAAAAAAGTAAAGTTTGTCTTGTTTAACGAGGCGAAGTTAGGACTACAAAGTCCTCTCTACCACTCAACCTCGACCTTTACCTAGAGTCACCGTATTAGTCACATTACAAATGTAAGTGGTGGCCGCTGGGATCGAACCCGCGCCACCGGAGTGATGAGCTCCGGAGTCGCGTGCGATACCAATCCGCCACCGATCTACTTAAAGGTTATTACAATATTGGAATTATGTTTTCCAAACTATTTGTATGGTGTTTTATTGTACGGAACTTCTGAGAGAAACTGGTAAAGAGGTCATTCAAAAATCTTGAGGACAGTAAAAAAATCTAAGGAACCTCAATAGTTTTAATTTATATCATTTTGACCTTTTCAATGGGATGCTAACAACATGTCACATTTACCGTAATTGTACCTATATACTTACAAATTGCTCAAACCTTGGGGACCTACATTCTTTCAAGAGCCAATTAATATTTGCATCTTGCTATCAACTTTATATTTGTATGATGTATCAATCCTCTTTTCTTGTTCGAGTTTTAATACCATTCTATCATTTACAACTGCCAAGATTCTTACAACTACTGTACTCACTTCAAGTGTTAATTCTATCCCAATACTCTCAAGAGAGTAACAGACATCAGATGAAACTGAATATGCAAAAGACACAGATCTACTTTTACCCAGTACCTTATACCTATCTGGTGTCAATTCACTCACTAATGGGAAAGTCTTGATATACTCTGTGGTCTTGGATCATTTGCACTTCAAGCCCCAAGCCGCCAGCTCAGTCAGCTGTTCAATGTTTACCTCTTTGCAGTTTATGAAGTGTTTCCTGTTCTCTGTGGTGAGAGTGTAATTTATTGACGAGTGTTAAATTTAACTTAGCTAGTTAATGTTGAGTATGTGAGGCTAAATAGCACTTTCTAGTTGACAATAGATTGATGTCAATAGTCGAGAGGTTTGAAGGTTCAGTGTTTTCTTGAAGTGATTATCATTTAATAACAAACAAATTATTATCTATATCACTATTTGAGATGCCGACCACTCTCACGAGCTTATTTTCAGGCAAATATGCGTTGAAGGATGAGTGTGATGAGTGGTAGTAATGAGTTATGAGAGTAGTCTTGTTACAAACTAAGGCCGACTCTTCCTTAGAATGGGTCATTAATTAATAGCCCAATGACCAATGGAAATACAAGGGCCAACGGCTTAACGTGACTTTCGAACGACCCAGGTGATGGTCTGATATGTCTAAAACAAGACCTTTCTATCTATGATACTAGTTTAAAGTCATTTATTGTATTGTAATTTAGGACGTTATAAGTTATGGTAGGTAATTTCAGAGTCAGCGTATAACTTCACGAGTTGATCGGTGATTTAATATCGATTTGTTTGAAAGTTGAAAACGATTAAGCAAGGAAAATATATTGTTAAAATCACAATATACAAAGACTTTCCACAGGAATTGACAAAATTTGCTTTTTATTTAACAAAGCTACCAATTCTATAATGACCCAATTGAAACCTTCTAAGGTTTATTGAAGTAAAGATTTAATCGTTTATAGTAGCTCTCTTTTAGTACAATGGTATATGGCATTTTAAAATAATGGAATTTAAAATAACTTTTCTGAACAGTTTCAAAGTGTTCATCACCCAAAACATATTGTCTAAATTTTTTTACCGACTTTTTAACATGTAACTTTTTTAACGTGACCAAATTAATGTTATACCATTCTTCATGATCGCGGATAAAAATAATGTATGATAATTAGGTATTTTTTATCATGACATTTTATTATTCATTAATTGTAAGAATGTAATAAAAAGCACAAGATCCCCACTCGTTATATAGGCCTACAAGTTCCATATAATGGTAAACGTTAGGTTTGCTTTCCGAAACAAACACCTGTGATACATTGATTTGAGACACCGATCACTTCTAGAGGCTATTTTAAAGTGAATATGGGAAGAATGGGGAATGTGATGAGCGTTTTGATGGATTATGAGCCAACATTATGTATACAGGGGGAGTTTTAAATCCCTCCTCCTTAACTTTTGATGAAGGAAATATTTTTAAAAACCCTTTGCGGAATGTTTATGTAGGAATCTGAAAATTGTTTTGACGTACTGTGCCCATAATCCTGGGGGAAGCCCCAAATTTTTAAAATATAACCTCTCCTTTTGTGGGCCTTCAAAAGAAAGGAAATTTCAACACAAATCCAACAACGCAAAGCAAAGTATTTTATCTTGACTATAGTTTTTTGTTATACAAATTTAAAGATGACAAAAATCATTTTTAAAATGTCACATTTCACGTACAATTTATTTAAATGACAACATGCATCAACGTACTCTGGGAGAAATAACACAGCCCCAACCATAATCCCATAGAGTAGTTTGAAGAAAGTCTTGTCATTAAAACTAAATTGTATGTGAAATGCGGTATTTTAAACCTAGTTTTGTGTCATATTTAAATTGGTATAACAAAAAAAAACGAGTCGAAATAAAAAAAATGTTCTTTGCATCGTTGAATTTGTGTTGAAGTTCAATTTCTTTTGACTTGCCACAAGACGGGGGCTGTATTGAAAAAAATGTGCCCCCAGGATATTAAAGGGGGGTGACGCAAAGTACATAAAAACAGACTTCAGAATCCTATAAAAACATTCACCAAAGTGTTTTAAAAAATATGTCCTTTTTCAACAGCTATAAGGTAGTGGAACGGGGGAAAGATTTAAAACTCATCCTGTACAATAAAGACATACTAAAAATCTTCGAAATATGTTTCAACCAACCATCCAAAACCACAGAGCTACAGCAAGTGTGACGGAAATAAACAATTCAGGTTTTTGACAGCTGCGCACACGCACTAAGCTACAATTACAGCTGGGTTTTGAGTTGCGGCGCGGGGGAGGCCTCAGTAATTACTGGCTGTGAACACAGAGGTCGTTGCAAGATGAATATGTGTCCGACTTTATGCATTACTCCCGGCAAGGCTGACCGGGTCCAGTTCGGCACTCCCGATACCCCAAACAATTAGCCAAACTGCTGTAATGTTTTATTCAAATGTGCTCTGTCAGTGGGATTGGATGATGTGGTTGACGTCTTGGTTGATGGGATAATTTTTATTTGTCAGTAGGGTCGTTTTGGAAATAGTTTCGCAAACATGGTGTTGCTGAAGTTGATGTAACTTTCCCTTACTGGACACTTAAATTGCATTTGAAATTAGTAAGCACGTCAATATAATCCAGGTTCAAACGGGAGCTCAAACGTTATTACCGTTTTGTTTTTCTCATAGATTCAACTAGTTTTCCTCTGCGCAGACGCAAATATTGCATCTTTTGTGTTCTTAACTACGCAGTCGTAACTTAGAACATAATAGGAGTGTTTAGATAATATTTTGTAGTCTTTACCAGTGAGTAAAGTACATACATTTATGCATTCTCACATTGTTGTAATTCACCTCGCATTTCAATAATATTGTATCTTCGTTATTTTCATAAAAAGTCAACTCGAAATCATTGTGCAATAACATTAATATATTATTATGAACTTTTCCCAATTTGAAAATACGATAGCCTATAGGTAAGTTGTTTTGTTCTTACGAAACTACTGGAAACAAAACTGTTACAGGTTCTTTTCCGTAGTTCATTTGAGTAGGTCTTGAATTTCGGATAGGAAAAGTCTTGAAATGCCTATCTGAAATCAACAAGAGTTTAGTCTCCAACTAACCTATACCTTCCATCCGAAATAAAAGATACGGATTCGGGACGTAATATATTTTTTTCTTGGAGCTAGAAGCGCAGGTACAACAAATATAACCAAGCTCAACCCTTTAGCCAGCAGGAGGCAAAGCGAATCTAATCCTAACAAAATTACCACTCCTCTATGTACGTCCACATCCAAGATGCATCCGGCGCACAACACACTCTCTTGCTCAATGACCATTTCATAAACACAAGCAAGCCACAGGTGTTTTGCATGCTGGAAATCTCACACCTGTACACAGTAGTGCAAGTAGCGAGCAGTGGCCAACACCGTTATTTACTGGGCTTCCAGTGGTGATAATAAACATTCACTTCTCTCTGGCGAGTTGTTTATCTGATCTGTTGGGTCGGAGCGGATCCAATGGCTAGGTTACTGGTGTCTCGAGATCTAACTCATGTCTCTCACTGTAGATATTGCAGCTCTTGATGTTCGACCACTCTACTGGGTGGCTGGGTGAGCTTACAGGTTTTGTTAATTAACTCTTAATTAAGGGTGCTTTTTTGTATTGAGGGTTAGGGTTTCGCGGCTGGTGTCACAACTATATAATCTAGTTCTTCCGGTTCACACGGCGTCCAAACTTCGTAATTAGGTTGAGATATTTCGGCCTCGCTGTGGAGTACCATCTTCAGTGACTGATTGGCTAAAACTCCAACTCCTTCAGGATTTCTAAGAATAAGATCCTATTTTGTAGTTCTATTTTCTGAATTTAATGACTTGGCTAATGCAACTGTGTTTGTTAATGTTTTGCCCAATAAAATGATTTCTGATTTCTGATTTCTGATTTCTGATTCAGCCGATCAGTGACTGAAGAGGGTACTCCACAGCGAGGCCGAAATATCCTGAAGTTTGGACACGGTGTAAACCGGAAGAACTAGATTTGTCAAAATGAGCGTAATGTCATCTTAGTATGATCTGAAATTGAAATATTATTGGGCGTTTTCCATAGTTCCCTCATTTTTTAAATGTTTTGTGTTATATTTTAGGATACTTTTCACCTGAAGACGGTACCAAAAACGTCCGAAGCGTCGTTCACTAAGAAACCATGGAAAACGCCCGCAATGACACTTCAACCACAAAAATTCTACCATCGTCAAGAACAAAATTTAAAGAAAGAATATACTCTGCTCGTGGTAATGTGTATCAATTTCCTTCAGTAAAAATTGTGTTGCATAAACAATTATTGTTTACAACAAATTTTGAAAGGTAAAACTTCTACTGTAGTATTGGCAATCAATCAAGAGTACCATAAAAACTTGGCCATAACGACAGACTGCCGCGGACGAAAAACGTAATGATGTATAAGTTTGTGGTTAGAGAAACGCTTTAGTTATAAAAAGTACTAATTTAAGTTGAACACTTTCATGAAAGACTGACGTAATCTTTAGAGCTGCTTAAAGACTAAAAAGGCTGTGAGTTTATTGAATAAGAAGTGCCAGCTTCAAAGATAATAGCTCAATGTTAAAAAAAAAAAATTAATTGCTCTGTGAATCAGCACTTATGACAACATAGTCAATTCAAACGGTGGCTTCTTTTCTTATGATACTGTAGTCGCTACCCATTTACGCGACCCACATAGATCATATTAAACATCGTGAGCAACTGATCTGCGCATATTTAAACAGCCACAGAGTACAGCGCATCATTACCTACACAATCAGAGCGCTCTAAGTACAGCGCAGAGGAGTCACAAATCACAGCGCATGGGAGGGGAGACTCACCCTCACCTTCCTGGGGTTCATAAATCCCACCGACCACAGCGCTGTGCAGCGGAGAGAGTGCGAGTTGCAGTAATGAGCATTTATAGCGACAGATGAGGTGTTGGTGCATCATTAGTAGCCTAGGTGGAGCGGGAACACAGTACTTGAGAGGATTTACAAGCTATGAGAATCTAGGGCTTGTTGTGTGAACTTTGGAACACATATAGTCTTTGTTTTGTATGCCGCGGAACGCTTTCTCTTTGTCATTAAGAACGTATAGCATGTGTCAATCAAAGAACAACAATACTATAATAATAAATATTTTAGAAGAATATACAATTGTTTCAAATCAGGAATTTTTCACATCGGTAGCCACTTTATTCAACACTCACTGTACTTTTCGACCTGACAGAAATTAGATAATATAGTCAGGCAGCTGTTTTTTTAATTACTTCAAGGTCACTTAAACATTCTGTGGGTTTTCCGAACGTTTTCAGGTGACGAGGTAGAGAGCTGTATTTCATTTCATATAACCTTTGGCGAGTTTCGTACAGGTAAGTCTCTGTTCTAAAAAAGGTAACGGTTACTCTACAAAACAACTGTAGGTAACTGAAATATGTAAAAGCTTTGGAATGTCAAAGTTTTCTTTTCTTTGAACAAAAACAAGCAGTAGTCCGACCATTGGTACATGAATGAGCCGTTGAAAGTTTTGATAACTGAAATGATTCGGAGCATCCCAAAGTTCAATGTCAAACATTCTTCGAATAAAAGCAGAAACACATTCTTAAGACATATGACGAACTAAAATAATTTGTGTACATAATTACTTTCGAACAGCTGACGCAAATCACGTAGAGGCAACTCTTAAGCCAAACCAAGACGACAAATCACGTCTTCTCTAGACGAAAACAGCCTCGATCATTTCCTAACCAGTAAATTAGTCCAAAACATAAGTTATTCACACTATTCAGAGCAACTACAACACACCTGGCATATCAGAGATAAATCACAAGAAACATGCATTTTAAAATAGCGTCAAATGAGCGGACAAACAACAGCAGCGTATAATTAAATAGGAGCAGACCTGCTTTCTGCATGAGCTACGCCCGAAACCTATCGATCAAGATAAGATCCAGCCCAGTTTGAATATAAGTAATGTGTCACGATGTGTTGGCTCGCTGTTTTGGCCAATTTCGCCAACATTTTGACCCACTCATTGGCAGCTGGCCTCAAATTAAGCCAACAATTTGTCCAAACAAGAGGCCGAGATCTGGACAGATTAGCGGGGTCAATAGGGGTCGTCTCTATTCAAGTAGGCGGGCCCGTTACAGTCGGTTTGATCGGCGATTAAACGTAAACAGTGAGTCAGGTTATGGTTTGTAATTTGGAGGAACTGGTGCACTTAAACGTGATTAAATTGTTTGAGAGAAATGCTTTTAGTATACTGACTTCACAGAATATATACTATACTTGTATCAGCGTTAAGATCGTTAGAAAGATACCATTTTATAATACACATGATTTTTAAGATAGTACGTAGAAAGAGTTTCAAACAAATCCGTTGACATATTGGACCTCAAAACATAAATACAAAATTAAGGACCATTTCTATTCTGAATACAGCCAGATTGAGATAACCGAAATACTAATAGTATAGATTAATCAAATGCAATTTTCAATCTGTATATTTCATAAAGGCACAGAATATTTACTACAGAGATCAAACTTTGAAACATTGATGGAACTCGCAATATTGTTTGTTAAAACCCCATTTAAAACTAAATTGAGCTCAAAATACAAATATAAAATATTAGAATCGCTTTTCACTAAAAGAAAGCCCGTCATTATTAATTTAAATCAAATCCATGACGGAAATGTTATATACCAACCACATCATTGATCACAGTGAAAAACATCCAAGATATACCTGTATGCACAAAACCTGAAGTTACCAGCTCTCTCCCAACTATAAGTAATCGAAGCTAGATGATTGCGATAATCGATATTGGCCGTATCGATAGTGCAATGCAAATCAGCGTGGAAGCGAGAGTCGGTGTTATCTAGCCGTTATCAGCGCTCGTCGTCGCCCGGGGTGTCGTGGCTATCAACCTATATCAACACTTTCGAGTTATGCACGTGTAGATAATTGCTTCAGCATCGGCTCTTTTTATGTCCCACGAGTAAAAACCACCGATATCTTAATTATCCGGCGAGAATCGACTTTGATTAACCGACAAGTCGATGGAGGGAGGTCGCTCGGAGAACCACTGGCGGGTGGAGGAACGTCGCAATGGCTGTTTCTAACTGAAGTGGCTTTAGCTGCAAGTTTCAAAGACTTATGAGCCCAATGAGTGTTGATATATTCGGCCGCTCACCTAAGAGCTCTAAAGAGGTCACATTAGTGGCAAAAACAAGTGATTTAGGAGAGTTTGATACTGAGGAGTTATGGTATCCTAATGGGAATCTCACTAATGGTAGTTAAGCCAGCGTGGCTATATGAGTCTAGTAGCTTAATGCTACTACTGAGTTCGTAAATCATTTGATACGTTCTTTTTGTGGGTTTAATTTTAATTTAAGTCGAGCATAACTTAGTTAAAATAATTTGTAATTTTTCTCTGACAACTAATAAAATATTCTAATATTTCTATGTTTAAGCTTGAGCTTTAATGTTGACAGCATCTCTCACATAACACAATTTGATTTAAACACGTATCAGTGAATAAATACTGTTAAACACTATCTAGGAAAAGTATGTTTTAGTTAAAAATATAACCTCAGCTTCAGAAATATTGGACTGAACATGTTTACAACACAATTTGTTTAAATAACAAAGAAAATGTCTTACGATAGAACTAGTTTCATCGCCGATCCATTTTTAATCACACGAAAGACTCAAAATAGCAATGGGCGGAGTTATAATCAAGGTTGTTAAAGTTCTGTCAGCACTACAAAGTAGAGCCCTGAAGGCACAATGGTGTTTTGGATTCAATTATTGCAGTTGGGAAACTCAAGCTGTCTCGTGTACACGATGAGAACCATGAGCCGAATGATGCTGATGTTGAGTGAAGGCTCCCTCTGGGCTTGCAGACTGTAGAGCATGCCCGAGGGGTAAGTATGGCACAAGCTCCTGTCTCTGACCGTTGATGTGCTAAACCAAGACCACCCGGAACTGGATAACAAGAGTAGGAGCGATTATCTTTTCGGTTTACCTTGATCTGCCTGAACGGATCTAGTTTATTTTTGGTACACATGTTAGTTGCAGTGTCATCTATGTTTTTACTGAGTCAAATTAAAATTTTTTTTGGGAGGGGGGCGCTACCCGAAGCAAACAGCCTCGTAATACTCGTAATAATACAGAATGCAAAGCTCTTACCCGCGGCGTTATAGCGCTTAGCTGCGTGTCGGCCTAGTTATAATTTGCAACCGTAAGAAGGTTTGAATCCAGACTATATTTTCCTATATTATCAACAATGCAGACCACACTCACACTCACGCACGCGCACACTTCCTGCTACAAAGCCACATTTAACCCACAAGAAGACGCCTTCAATCAACTGAGGAAAAACCACCATCCAGTTATAATTTATACAATTAACACTACGCAGAAAACATCAAGTGAGCCGTGCTAAATGATTTATCCCTCATAATCAGAGGAATGCGAACAAAACACTCCGATTATCGAGGCACTCGACTAGTTGCGAAAAAATGATCGATATATTGAGTGGTAATGTGTAATGGGGCAGTAGAATGCGTCGAGTGTGACGTCGATAGCTCATCGACTGCATTCCGATCAATTAAATGAATCGATCAAGTGTTGCTGATTGTCGAAGTGATTGTTGTCTGAGGTGAAGAACACACCTGAGAGTGTTGTATGGAATACCGATCACAGAGACAATTAAAGAGATTATATTATTTAATGGGTTGTAATTTAGCAACATAATTGATACAGACAACTCTAAATACCTATAGGCTCTTAGTTAAGAGAAGTCTTAACTATAATTTGAGACGTTTTCAATTTAAGATTTTAGAATAGAACATATTATTTTACGTTTTAGCTAATGCTTAAGACCAATAAATAACATTATTTTTATGAAATAATAAAAGGTGCGTTTTAATAATTTTTGTAAATGTAAAAATAATTACCTGAACCATTGTTTGTTATAATATTACAAAAATATTTAAGTTACACACAAATTACTTAATTACATTGAGGGTGAATAACTTGTACAAACTGTAGGCATATTTCTAATCTCAAACCAAAACTTTACATTTCATTGGTGATTAAAAGAAACTTTTATCATTCTGCTTTGAAAACAGCTGCTTTAGATTAGACACATGTATTGACGTGCTAAAGTGTCACTTTTACACCCAGGTAAATGAAGTATTTTTTCGATGACTTTTCTCCCTAGGGATAAGATAAGATAACTTTATTGCCAGACAAAATAAACTGCATTAGGCATCACAAAATGCATAAAACTAGAATGACAAATAAAAAAAGAAAAGTAACAAAGGTTGAAGTAGAGACTATATAAGATTCATCTTCCCTTAATCATCCTATATTCATTCATACTGTAGAACGTGTTTTTCTCTCTAGGGAGAAAAAGATCATTTTAACGGCATCATCTGGTTTAACGAGTGTATTTGAATTTTAGTAAATCAGTGTAACAGCTGTTTCTTAAAACATTATAATTCAGACTGTTGAGTTCAAAACAATGTTTACTTAATTGTTTCTTTATAATATTAAAACAGTTTTTGACATTGATTTCTCATTATTATTTGCATCATCACAAAATTATCACTCGCCTAAAAGTGTCTTTTTGACTCTTGGCTGCACCTCGGACGTTAACTTGACCTCGTGTCAAAAAGTGTCACTTTAGGACTTAAAGATGAAAATATACTGTTAAGTTTTTCTTTTCCACTTATACTGGGTTGCATAACGAGTTTTATTTAATGTACGCTAATAACATGTGTTTCCTAAACAACATTTGACATCATTTAACATAGTTATGAGTGTAGATTAACACTATTTGAGTGTAGACCTCCGAAATGTTAATGTGTTCAAGAATTAAGAATCCTACGCAATGAAAATTTACAAACATGTTTGTAAGCATTAAAAGAGTTTTTCCAAAAGTTGAAATGAAGTAAGATAAGTTGAAGTTAGATAAATTTGTAGTCGTAAGGAAAATATTTACAAAACCTACAAACCAATCCAATAACATCAATAACATAATGTCAACAGCCAAATGCTAATTTAATCTTAGATCTAAAGTATATAATTTACTGAATATCCGGGAGTCAGATTATTCTTACTATCGCTAATGAGTTGGAATTTTAGAAAAGCGGTCCACTCATAAACGTCGTTTCTAGAGGTCAAATATTTGACCTCTTACACAGGAAAGAGAGTCTTATGGGAATCCTACGTTGGGAAGAGACCTTTGCATATTGGAATAGGGCAGAACTGGATTCAAAAATTGTCCATCCCTATTCAAGGCAATATTCTTTAACAGTCGTCTTAGTATTGGCATGACTTGCTGGGTTTTCTCAAACTCAAACAGAATCACCATCAAAATAGTTCAAACTGTACGACTTACATAAAAAATAAACTGAAGTTTATTATTTAAAAAAAAGTTTTTAGTTTAGTTTTTATTTAAAAATTGTTTAGTGCTTGTTTACTAAAAATATGATATGATTAAAAATCCTTTTGATTAAAATACGGTTGTTGGTTAAACGCTTGAGCTATGATTAAATGCAGTAAAGGTATGGTGATTTTCTTAAGTCTTTCAACGCTCTTAAGATTAAGAGTAAGCATTACTAGATTGATAGTCATTTTTGCGTCAGATTTTGGTAGAGCTACTTCGTTAAGAGTTTGGTCTAACTTTTAAATAGTTACATTACAGATTACTACTATCTTAGCACTAAATTGATTTCTGGCACCACTCTGTCGCAGGTTGCAGCCTACCAAGAATCACCCCCATGCGTTTTTCTTTAAAACTATGTTTACCAAAATTTGATTTATTTGTTTTTAGTTTTGAATTTAATTCTCCCCTCCAAGTAGTTCTTATTATTTAAATTCACTGAACCTCATTTTGGTTACAATACCTATTTGGTTCACCTACTTTACGCATTCTCACACTTATGCACCCGTCTAGTCTCTAGTATGAAGCCCAGCACAACTATGAGGTAAATTTTTGTTTTGTACGAAACTCAAAACAATATGCAGCGAATATGTATCCAGTTGGCATCTTGCGTAGCTCGGGGCCCCGAGTTTGGAACATTGTGGTAGGGCTGACAGAAGCTGCCCTAGTGTTTATCAGATCTGACAAGCGAGGCTGGGCCCGGCCCGGGGCCCCGGTGAGAGGGGCCCGCCCCCGCCCGGGCCCTGCTTGCAACAGTGTGCAATCTGGATCACCTGTTTCCAGCCAATAATCAAACCTTGAGTTGAGTAATTACGTAGTAACAAACTTGTAAATACTCAGGCCCAACGTCGTTAAATAATGTGTAGTTATAATGGATTTTGTACGATGCTACTGCTGAATGGGTGATCCCATTGTTCGATTTCCCCAATTTAATTGAAATCGGGCTTCTTAATGATGGTCTAATAAAAGCTCATTTTGGATGTCTAGATATTTTTCTTATTTGGAAAACCTCATTGGAGAACCATTTAAATTTATTTATATTCATGTTGTAAGGTCAAAATAAAAATGTCGGCATCAAGAAAGTTTGAATATTCTATATTTTAGTATGCTATTTTATATGAAACAAACATTATTGATCTTATACTGACTAAAGTATTGATTTAACGACTTTAAGGCACTTTAAATATTTAAAAACCTACATTTTAACTACAGTAATTTTAAAATGTATCTATGAAAAGCTCTGTTTAATGTCAAATAATATGTTGGAAAGCTAGCCAGTACAACGACTGTCTGGCTAATATACTACAATCACCTTTAAACCTAACTTCAATGAGGTAGCGAAAAGGATTCCTTGTGAGCGTATAAACCAAATCATTAGCAAACTAAACCCCCAAGCATAAAGTAAGTAGACCACCAACCCTACATTTTAAACACCACATTAACTCCAATAGCCGCGGACATAAACACAACAAAACCTTCAGTCGAGACCTTCACACGGAGAAACAAACAGTTCCACGCAGTATATCACAGCTCACGAGTACACAACGGTTCTTTCACAATAACCAACATTTATGCCAACATCCAACATAAAAAACGCTCTTAACAGTTGGTAAAGTGTAGGATTTGTGGGGCGCGTGCGCTCTAGTCGTGAAGGACAGATTAGACGCGCGAGTATTCCGTATCAGCTGTCACCGGCAAATTGAAACAGACGGTAACTCAGTGGAACAGGTTCATACAATAACCGTTGCACAGTAACAGGCCACTATTGTTTACAATAATAAACTAACGGTTATGGTTCCAGCGCTGACGATATGTGAACACCTTTCTCTCCACGCGCATGCGCTGTGGGGTGACGCATTGGCTGACCCCGGGAATGCGCTTGATGAGGATAAGGGAACAGGTGTTTCTGTCGTTTTGAGTAAATAACGTTGCTACATTGTGAGTTACATGAGTTGACTGCTAAAGGATGGTACTTTAGAGACTGTATCTTTTAAACAATTAAACCACTACAATATAATAATTTGGAACAGACACTGTAATCTACTAATCGAACTAGAATGGCAACAGAACCCTGAGTTCACCTCAATATGAAGACGGATTATAATCAAATCCAAAAAAAAGATTCAGGAAAATTGTTAAGAAATTATTAGTTCCAATCAACAGCGAACCACTAACGTAAACTTAACTCTTAGGCTTTCGCGGCCGGAGTCTCAACTGTAGTTCTTCCGGTGCATACCACGTCAACACATCACTATAATTTACTTGATATATTTTGGTCCCGCTGTGGAGTACCATCTTCAGTCACTGATTGGCTGATACCAATCTAAACTGTATTTTCAATCTTTAAGCCAGGTTCTTGAACGTCACAGGATATCTAAAAGCTAAAGGTAAAGTTTGTCTTGTGTAACGAGGTGAAGTTAAGAGCTGAAGAGTTTGAAGTTTAAGAGGTGAAGAGTAGGACTACAAATTCCTCTCTATCACCCAACCCCGACCTTTATCTTGCGTGTAATTAGTCACTTTACAAATGTAAGTGGTGACTGCGGGGATCGAACCCGCGCCAGCGGAGTGTTGAGCTCCGGAGTCGCGCACGTCTTTGGAATTGGGTCCGCCACGGGTCCGCTTACGAAGTAAATCACATGGAGAAACTGAATGAGAAAGTGTCAAACATTATATTTTCTTCCTTCAAAGCGAAAAGAGCTCTCTAGCTTAAGAAACAAAGCTTATAGATGTTGTATCTAATTTCCTAAACGAAAATGTATAGTTGTGGTATACATAAAAAAAATACACCTTAGAACCATATATTACAGAGGTAAATGCATGTTGTATCCTCGTAAATCTTATGTTTCTTTTTATCATCTGATGAAATGTAAGACAATCAATCAGTTGTTTTAAATTACGACTTTCAACATCTGAGACAAATCTGAGATCTCCCAAAAATGTCATTATCAATGTTGCAGAGATTCAAACCAGTGCGATACAATAGTCAGAAAACACCCTAGTACTGCCACTGCTGAGCTGGTACTGTACAGTTCATGACGAAGTTCTTGTCGGTTTCTTTAGACCCACAAGTAACGGGTTGAACACATGCAACTACTACTTACATCACATTCTGCTGAAATTGAAGAAGCGTTTCAGGTGTCTTTTAAAATGCTCCGTCAATGTTGAAAATTTGAACAATTTTGAACTCATATTGATCAGGAAATTATAATAGTTATGTATCTAGCACATTCTGGCATCAGTTAACCCTGAGATGTCTGGAAGCAGGTCTTGGTAGCCTCCGAGGGACCGCATTGTTGAGTGCAGTAAGCGAGGATCACGTTACTCCCTCAGCTTGTACAGCTGACACGAGTAAACAGTGGAAACACGCTTTACTCCCTTGTACTGGACACTCTACTGGCATCCGTCCACTGGCCGCAACCTTGCCAGTCAACTCTTTACGCGAACTCACATCAGAAAACAGGAAATATTTTGCAGCACGTTTGGTAAATTTTGACCAAAGTCAAGAACTCAAGCTCTTACCACGGGAAAACCATGCACTTGAAACCTCTCCAAAGAAATCTAAATAAAAAGAATGTTTCCTTTTCCCGAAACGTTTAAAATTATTGCAAGCCATGAATACTGTAAAGTCAATTGTACAGGTGACTGGTAACTGAAGGGGTGAATGTTTAGACAGTTCCCGGCATACTTCCCGGCCATATACTCTTTTTTAAGCTCTTGGTGTGAAAACATTCTTTTTTTAAGGGGCCACAACAAAGCTCTGACAAGGTGGCGGCCAAAAAAGATGGCGTCTGAATATGGCTTTATACTCAGTCGATATTTTACATCATAGCGGCAAAACAGTGGTGAAAGCCCCCAAAATACGAGGCCGCAGGCCGAATGTGGGTTCCAAAGGCCGAGTACAATTTTAAATTGGGTAAAAGGATGGGGTTCTGGGGAGGCGCAGCCGCCAAACGAGCCCGAAGGGCGAGTAAAATTTGAAATTGAGTAAGAGGATTTGGAAAATTAACGTCCCAGATTGACTAAAGGATTCCCATCGTTCTTGTGACCATTTTTCTTTTAATGTAATAAGACAACTTTCCCGTAATTTTATCATCTTTTAAAACTGTCTTTTGTTCATTTGATAAAACATTTGAAAACTCTTTTTCAGGTAAGTAAACTATGTTGGAACTGTGTACAGACTTTTTACATTTGTACCTTTTCTTTGCTTGATTACTTTACTTTGTGATATTGAACTATTACTTCGTCCGGAAGATGAAAACCCCGAAGTACAGTTATAGACAATTGCACAGATAAGAAATTCTTTGGGTTATAGAACTATGAAACCACTTCTTCTTTTTATTAGCCGCATTAAAAAAATCCAAATCTACAACACTAAATACTAAACGATATTGCTAAGTAATTTTCCTTTTCAGTACCATCTGAACTGTTCATTTGAAATCCCTTCCCGCCAAAAGTTGTCCCCTAACGGTAACACCACTCTACAATCACACCCACTTCCGTCCATCATCGTCACAACTAACCTAACACAATACCTGCGTACCTAATCCATTTACATATGACTCATCTTCTTCTGCAAGATGCAAGCTGCAATCTGCAAACAATGCAATGACAAGAACAATGCAAGCTTGCAGCCTGGCGCGGTGACGCTGAGGTAATAATAGTTTAGATATTCTGTTAGTCTCGTGTAAGGAATTATTAATTTATATTTTTAATTTGGTGCTATTAGAGAAAGTTGCTGGGACTTTTCACTCGCATCTGCGTTGGAATTAATTGAAACAAAAGCAATTGTTATGACAGGAAAATAAATAGAATTGAAGATTTGTTTTTATAACTCTACCCTGTCATTGATGGTGGCAAAGGAGGAAAACCTAAAGCCTTTTAGAACCATGCAGCTATTGAGGTAATGTATTTCATAGCAAACATAACCAATTTTACTTACTGGCTTAGAGTATATTTAGAAACAGACTTGTTTCGGTAGGATCACTAAATCACTATTTGAGATGCCGACCACTCTCATGAGGGTATTTTAAGGCAAATTTGTGGTGAGTGTGATGAGTGGTAGTAATGAGTTATGAGGTGTAGTCTTGTTACAAACTAAGGCCGACTCTTCCTTAGAATGGGCCATTAATTAATAGCCCAATGGCAAATGGAAATACAAGGACCAACGACTTAACGTGACTTCCGAACCACGCAGGTGATATGATATGTCTAAACGATGGTGGGAGTTGATGTGGGTATCATCAGATGATGACTGAGGCTATCTGAGCCACTGTAGACCTATATCATCCTCAAAACCTGACTTCCATGAAGCTAGATTACAGGATGACTTCCAAGCGGCTTTTCGTTCAAAAATAACATATCTGCTTTCTAAAGATGAACTTTTGATACAAATTGAGCGATTTATTTGAATGACAGTACATCAATAGACACCCAAAACATCACGAAGAGTCCAAACAAATTAGAACCAACAATCAGCCATCAAAATTAACACAAATAAATCAAAAGCCAAATCATTCTATTTCACAGGCTATACAGCCAATATCTGTAATGGGCGTATGTTACAGCGGGGGCTTTCTAAAAACTAGATCACCTCACAAAATGGACGCGTCTGGGTTTAAGAATAGCTTATATAAGATCAAGATTTTCCTCTGAGCGCAGTTCTTTTCAAAGATTATGTTATATCCCTTACAAAGCTAGAAACGCAAAACTACTACGACTTCCTCGGATTATAGAAATCTTAGAGTAAATAAACTCGACAACTTTACAGCGCCAGTACAGAAACGATAATTTTCATGTGTTCCACAGACACAACCGCGGGATATGTTAATTCCTACCATATTTAGACACAACAGCCGCTCGAACAAGTGAACATAAGCTTGTATCGCGATACAATATCCAGTGTTCAGTGTTTTCTCGTTTGTAAAATCCACCGTGTGACATGCGCGCGCGCTACCACTCACGCTTGTTATGCGCCTAGCCGCGCCGCGCACCGCGCTACAGCTCTAGATTGCCGGTTATTATTGTATTGCTTGCGCCAATTTATTAGATAAGGGATCGCCGTCAGGTTTGCAGCTAGCTTATCTTCCAGGAGGTTGCGCAACGTAATGATACCCTGGTCGCGGCTATGAGCAAATAGAACGATTTTCGCTATGCAGAAAACCTTTTAGAGGAGTATGTGCGGATCGGAAATTGCTCCGGAGCGGGTATTTGTTTCGTGAAATGTAGGCCTGTATGTTTAAATAAACGGAATGAAAGATATTTTAAATCAAAAATTGTATTGAACCAAAAAATTATTTATTAAAATACATTTCAAACCTTTGAATATAGAAAATAGGTATTACTTCCAATTTTTTATGTTTGGTATTGGAATGGGAGAATTTTAGTTTACTATTGTTTACGTGAGTAAGAAGTCCGTGACATTATTTAATTTGTCTCCATCTTCAGATAAAAAACAAAACAGATGGAACAGCAGGAACAAATTACCTATCCTAAAATAAACAGCCAGTATCCTTTGAAGCTATAAGCCACATGGTACACTAAGAAATCTAGTGCAAAACATTTAAGGCTTCTTGTCACTTTAAGACGGAACCAGATCTCTGCGTGGTTCAGAATTTCTTTCTCACAAAACGATGGAAAGTGTCTCGATGTTAGAGAGTACTCGATTTAGTCAACGTAAAATACAAACTTTTGAATCAGTATATGAATTTGGTGCAAACAACCAATGCGTAACTGGGGACAAACCCAAAAGAAACCTAAAAATACTGAAGTTCGTTTTTAACTATTGGACTATATACTCTATTATTTAAGTCATTTTTTAAAGACATCTTCGCTTATACTGCACTATGATGTTATGAAACGGAAATCAAACGCTGGAAGTTCCGAACAATAATTCAGGAAAGTTCATCCTAACCGGTTAATAAACAGTTAGTAAACAACCATTGTTTCCGTTGACGTGATATTGATGACAGATAATTTTAGTACTTTAATTAACAGTGGTTATTTAATTGATCAACTGTAAGAACTTATGGCTCATCAGTTTCATAATTAACTACAACGTTGTACAACATTTTATACTCTTCAGTAAAAATAATTCTCCTTTGATAAGTAAAAGGGGTTTCCTGAAGCCAACAATCTTCTGTTAAAAACCTGTTTCTATGGTCTCAGTTTGAGGTAGGCTATTTTACAGCTTAGCTTCAGCATAAGTTGGTTTTCGCTCGGTAGCTGTAAGATGATGGACTGAAATGGAGTAATTAAAAGCATATCCAGTATTTCAACTGATGTGAACACTCTAGTCCTCATTTCCTCTGGTGACCGCCGGTGGCAACGGCACTTAATGTCGTCCTTTATTACATTTCTAACATCCAACAAGTGTATTTCTCTTCTAAAAAGTCCGTCACTGCCCGTCACCGGCCGAGATTAAGACAGTTTAGCACGTTGAGTGTCAACTCTCTCACGGTTTCTTCACTGGTGCCTTTGGCGACAGTATCAGCGACTCTGTGCATGCGGCCGCTCTATTAGCCGTGCCGTGCTCACCTATGACCTCGCCGTGCACCACCACACACTCACACACTCACATGGATCTTAGTCAACCGAGCGATTTATCCACAACCTGGAAACCGGTGATATACTGGTAAGAACATCACTACCCATTTTGGAAAATCAATTGTATACAATTTTTGTTATTAGAAGTCGGATATTGCTGGTCTTGTAGTTGACAGCCAACAGCTACTTTTGCATATATGGGTAGTGAAGAATGGCGATGTTATTTCCCATAAAATGAATCTAGAACTTCATGAAAGCAGTATCTAAAAGTTTTGGATGGCAGGGTCAGGTAAACAAGGTAATGTATCAAATTTAAAATCAGTACTGATAGGCAGACCGTTAAGTTAGGAGATCAATAGGAAGAACAAGGCTAAGATCGAGAATCTAGCTAGCAAAAGGAATGGAGCGTTTAGGAGTGAAGGAAGAAGCAATGCAATAAAACTGAGGAAATGCATTTTGCTCTTTGAGTGGTCACAATTCTAGGTAATTGTAATAGTAGTCAATACAATAGTTTTATAGTCAAATAACAAACTATTGTAATTTGACGTGGTGATGGGAAGAGAAATACTACCAGAGTATCACAGGTGCGTTAAGTTTTCCCTAATATATCGGTACAGCCTATGACGTATTGTCGTTGTTGTTGGTTGGAGAGTTGGAAATTTACATTTTCAAGAGGAAAAAGGAGATTCAACCACGAGGAATTTTTTACAGAACTGTAATATTTTGATGGTTGGTAAGGCAACTTTTTGATGAAATTATCGTTCCAGATGTTGAACTTATAGAGTCATCAGTCACACCGATCGTTGAAGTCACCTTAGTCAGACTAAAACACAATCTCTAGCTTCTCCGTTTTAGCCTCAGGTTATTAACTCTACATTTTGATTATTTTTTCCGGAATCATAACCTCAACCCATAGATCCTTCCTCTGACTCATCTAAGCAGGAGCACACGTTCACAGCTCGCCATCAGATACACACCAGCGCGCGCATCTCGCTCAAACAAATCAGAGATCAGCTTTCATAATTCCCGGCAATGGGGCAAGCGGCCGTGTCCACGTCCATGATTTGGCAATATATGGCTAATTCGTGCTGAGCGTCGAGCATATGGACTGGCTGCTTTGTGTCGTAACAGTATTTTGCAATGATTTGCATTTCTCCGCACAACGAACGATGCATTTGCTTTCACCGCTGGTCGTGGTCTGGCGCGTCCGTAGCGCAAGTAATAAATACACCACACGGACGAAGAGGTTTCATAAGTTCGGTTCGGGTATCGATGTTTGAGCGCCTTTGTTGCAGTTGTGCATTCCTTCTTTCCCGCAAGCTTGTTGCAACATCTCAGAGTCAGTTTGTTGTATCAACACTGCCAACTTTATTAGCTCATGTGGATCTTCTCTGAAACGATCTTCTCTGGATCAGTCTCTGAAATGATTTCAAAACATTGATAGTATGAAATATGTGGGTCTCACTAAGGTACCATCGGATGGCTATCTTCGGATACAAGCCATCTACTGGCTGGGTATCAGTTTTCAACCGATGGCTTAGAAACAAACTGATAAACAAAGATTTGTATTGCCAAAAACATCAACTGCATAGACAAACGTCACAAGGTTGCATATAAAAAACACACATAAAACTGCACAATGTTACAGTGTAAAAAACAAACTAAACAAAGTTATTAAGTAACTCTAAAGTAAAACGTATCTATAAAGTCCTTTACACAATAATATTCCTTTTCAAATAAATACTCTTTTAACCTGTGTCTGAACCTTTTAGTTTTTAAGTTTTCTTAGTAAGTTTTTGGCAGTTCATTATATGTATTTGTACAGGAGTTCAAAACCTGTTTTTTATAGAATGAGATAAGGTGGGCCAGACCTACCAGTTCACCGGAATTGGAAAAACCTTGTAGAAAGAACAATTCTAGGAGGAAAAGTGAAAGAAACTATTGTTCTAATAGTTATCAAGATTAACAACTTTGTGTTTAACTTGATACATATGTTAATAATTGATAAGTAGTTTGCAGTTTAAAATGTATTAAACATTAATAATTCGTAACCAAAACAATATATCAATTAGTGTTGTTTTACAGTTGCAATTATTAAAAACATTAATAATGTAACCAAAACAATATATCGTTAATTATTGTTTTGTTTGGTTGGAATGTACAGAATTAAAACATTAATAATCCGTAACTGAACAATATATCAATTATTGTTTAACATATGCTGTATCAAGTTAAACACAAATAAGTTGTTTAATTCACTCATACAATAAACATGTAACAACCGTTTCCGTAAAGCTTATTAGTGTTAATATTTTTTTAACAGATTGGTTTAATGTGATTTGATTAAATAGAATTAACTGAACTTCACGATTATTAATTAAATTATTATAATAATTTATATATAATATTTTAATTAATAATCTAGTAGTTGGTTGAACAATGTTTTATTTACCCAAACAACAACAAACTAAATCACATTAAACAAAAACATCTGTTATTAAAAAATATTAACACAACACTTCTAATATCTGTTCATTAAGATTAATCAACTATTCATGCCTTTTAAAAGCTACAAACCTCTTAAATAAGTGTTATTGCAGACTGTGTATGATTACCGACTGATTTATGATACTCTTACTCAATAAGGATTTCTAAAATTAGTGTATAACAAAAACCCGTTAATTGGACAGATGGACGTGCTATTACGGTTTATTTAACTTTTAGTAAGGCCTGTAGTGGAATCTACAAGAAAAGAATAATTAAAAGAAGGTCCTTCAACTGAAAATATAAAATATGTTTGCAATTATTATAGCTTGGTTTGAATACACAAAAACTAACCAGTAAACACTATTGTTATAAGTTTGCGTGTAAAAATACGTCGAAAACCGAATTACTATTATTTTTCCTATTAGCGTAGATCTACTTGATATATTATAAAATAAATATTTGTGACAAAAATACTTCCAGCAACATTTAAATGATAATAAGAACTACTTACCTCTTCGCCAACCAAACACGTAAGATCATTCACTTCATTTCATACCCCCTTGTTCTCCGTGAAGCCATCAACTCAGCTGTATAATTGGGCCTGAACTACTAAAGTTTTATTATTAATAACTCACCTAGTTTACAACCTCACTAGACATGCTCCAGTGCGTTTAGGCCTCTAATCTGTATTAAACGTTGTCTTATCTTTGGCGGTGACTTGATTCTTGTTTTATCTCTAGGTGTTGTTAAGTTTCATACGGTAATTATGTTGATGTATGCTAGGTGTCATAATGATCCGTGTACAGTAAAGAGCTTGGAGCGTAAATATTACTTTGAGGTTAGTTTCAAAATAACTTAAGCGTCATAGAGTGTGTTGAGTGAGGTAGCAGGTGAGTTAAATGGGGCAGGTACCAAGAAAATTATGTTTTCTTGTTTAACGAGGCAAGTTAACTACAATGTCTTCTCCACCTAGCGTACGTTACCTAGCGTTAAGTATTAGTCACATTACACATTGTAAGTGGTGACTGCGGGGATCGAACCCGCGCCATCGGAGTGATGAGCTCCGGAGTTGCGCGCGATACCAATCCGCCATATTTATATATGTTCCTGCGTGGCACAGCCGTACGAGAGTTCATAGGTAAAACGATATGAGTTTTTTTTAGAGCTCTAAAGAACGAAAGCTGATGAAGACACTGACTTGTAATGCTCTGCATATCCAACAATTGAAAGTATATTCAATTAGAACTTTGATGGGATGGATATACCATTGGTTGTAAGAAAGATTGTCGGAATTTCAGTTGTATTCATTTATGCATGCATGGTATAAACAAATTTCATTTCATTTATTTGTAGTCTCCAAAAAATCACGATTTAGTCTCTTAAGATCCGTTAGAATACTTTATGAAAGAAACCCTCTCTTATGGGCTGATAAGAATTTCCATCAATTTTTAAAATTGGTACACCGTGTTGTAAGTTTATTTGATGTTTCAGTCTTGTAAATTTCCGTGTTTTGTTCGAGAATTATGATTGAGTTATCATTGATTTGACGCCCCTGGACGAATGAAGATTGACAACGTGTTGTATAGTATGAGATTAAACAACTTATTTGTGTTTAACTTTATACACATATGATTTTGATCAACAAGTTTTCAATATTTGATCTCTGTGTCTCTTCCATGTAAGGTCAGTTCCGTTTGGACGAACAAAGTAGACGTAAGCTCCTACACAGGCTTGAACAATTCCTTTAATCCATCTGGAGCCACCAGCAGAACTTCTGTTATATCTCTTATGGCTTGAAAGGAACTACTCGGATAGGTTCGACACCTAGGTAGCTTACTAAGAGGCAGTGGCTCGTTTGGCTGTCAGGTTTTGTAATTTTTTAACTATTGCAAAAGTTCAGTCTGATAAGCACATTCTAATGGTACGTTAAGTTTAAATCAAAGTTTTACTTTATGTGAAACTCTCTAGTTGGATGTTAGAAGAAACACGCCTGCAAGCACCATGAAGACTTTTCGATCTTATTGTAACTAAATGAAAAATAAATTTTCGTCGTCTCGACTTAACAATTGACTTTTAAAATGTTACTTTCCTACGCCCTTTGTTGCCATATTTTCAACACCATGAAGCCCCTGGCTTGAGCTTTAATTAGTTTGGCCAGTGACCCAGCTGATGTGGCTGCTGATAAGACATCTTCTCAGCACTGCACTCTGCACGACCGCCGCTCCTCTACCCTCCAGCACTGAGCTAATTAACTCCAACACTGCTGACCCACTTCCAGACTCAGCGTCAACACAACACACTCTGAGTATGAAGGATTACAACCAAGTTCAGTTCACATTGTTGTTAAAATGAAAATAACTATTCGACTGAACTATCAACTTGTATTTACTTGATTCCCACTACTTGATTACTGCTTTTAACTATGGGATCTCACTTGGCGCCCACCTGTTTCCGCTAAACCTACCCTCACTTAACCCTAACATCTTGTCGAAACGGCCACGTGAGCAAAGTGGTCACCACATACTGTGGTGATTCGCTTCAAATATTGACCAAAGAGTTAAAATTCACTCAGAAATGAGGAAACCCAAGCCTTCAATATGGAAAATATTTCTACTGTTCAAGTGAACCTTTGGTAAACTTAAAGGCGAGTTTTCACGCTGAAACTATAGCTTACGTAAATAAAGTGGAAATTTAACTTTTACGATGGCTTATCAGGCGTGAATTCACAGTTTTTGTTTTAAAAACAACCTATCCGATTCCTACTCTAAATCAGTCCGACTTCAACAACTAAGCGCTTAAGCGCCTCTGGTGTAAGGTGAAGTCAATTTCTTTTCCAGTTTGTTACTCAATCAAATTTTCTAATTGCGCCTGGCTTTGGCCTTCTGCGTCCTTAAGATGTTTGTGTCTTATTACACAGGCCGAAAGGCTTTTCGCCACGCTACAGCCTTGCTTTAGCCTTTGGCCTTAGCTTTGTACTATTTATTATTACGAGCGTTACTAGGCTGTGCTGATTCATATGACTTGACGAAAACACGAAGATAATATCCAATAAATACGTCCAAACTATTTTTAACAAATATCTCATACTATACATATGAATCGGTAAATATGAAATTTAAAACTTGCCGTTTCCACGTTAAACACTGTTTGTAAAACCAACATGTATTAAGTTTTTTTCTCAATAGAACTCGTATAAATCTTAAGTAGATCCGTTAGCTGAACAGCTTTGAAGTACCACCTGCCAAGTACTCAAGCAATACTGACTGCCTTTTTAGCAGTGTTTACCTTTGACTGTCATTAGTAGTGTTTGATTTAAAACGCACTCAAGGGTATTAAAGGTGTAAATCTTAAGACCTAGGCAGACTAAGCTAGAGCTAAGACAGGCAATCACCATTAAACGCATGGGTAGTTGACTACTTCCGTATCTTTATTGATTTCCCAGCCTCTACTAAAGGAGCGGAATCCCTAGTATGTTAACACTATGCGGAACATGTACATTTGAGAGTCAGTTAGGAGATGAAGAATGGACTACGAAAGCGCGCTGGGTTTTAAGTTCGTACTCTTTACGTTGTTGATGGTTTGGTTGATGGAAATAGTTTAAATACCTCAGAAGAGTTTTTTATACTTGAATATTTCATTTTATTATAATTATTGTATTAATATTTACTTACGCGCATAATATTGTTAATGGTAAATAGTGTTTGGATCTCTACATATTTATTTTGGAGACGCACACATACACGGACCAGATTGAAAAGAGACTTCAGTCCTAGTTTGATAAAATACCGTCTATACAGAATCACTATTCAAGGTTTGTCTGCACTGAGTATTCCAAATTTCAAGAATCATTTTTATATTCTTTTTACTTTTTATTTTTTCAACAATACTACATGCATTGACCTGTCCAAGAAGAACTTGACGGACAGGCCGGTTTTAACTATTTACATGCATTTGTACACTCGTATACCTATATAATTACAAATAATCTCCTACCGTGGCAGAGGTCGGTTTAATGTTGTACATTTTATGTTTATATATGATATATGAATAATAATGGTTATATATAATTAGATATACTTAAAGTTTGTTACATTTGTTTTATTTCCATACCAGGTATGAAAGGGGCTGGTGTACATAGTTTAAAACTATTTTGAAAACGTTTGAAAATATTTAGCCGATTTAAATTGGCGGGTGAAACTTTAGACAAACTATGATTACGGAATATTTTAATATAAGGGAAGTGTATCATTTCTGTTGGGCAGTTTAACAGTACTCGTACATTAAGTGCCATTTTCAAGATTTGTTAGGGACCTTTCCTATCCAGTTTTATTCCTTTGATCTGATTATTTTACAGTGTACAATAAGGTAGGGTAAATCGGGCTCATTGATCCTACTTAGGCTACAATTTATACCTGTAAATAAAATTCGATCGACCTTTTTTTAATTTCTAGAGATTGTTCCTATTATTTTCACTAACCTAATTGTCCACGAAAACCTCGATGACAAGCTGGCAGTTTATCCGCGACACGAAGATGACGTACGGCGACTGCGACTGCGGCCGGGTCGCAGATAAATCATCGCGGTCGCACAACAATGCGGCGGATGACGGATGATGATCGCACGTAGTCGAGAGACCGCGGGCTCTCCGATCCATCTTGCCACCCTGACGCCAATTACACGACAGTACAGTTCACACTGTACGAGAGCGTCTACTCGGCAGTGCAGACCCTGTAGCATGCTCTCCAGCTGACTGGACTGTAGCAATTATGATAATCTCGTCTATGTTCGCTAATGATCCATTTAAACTCGATCTGTCAAGCGGTTCGACTCGACTGCTGTGGATTAGGAGTTCTAGATTGTGGTTAATCAGCCAGCAAGTGCGGTTGCATTGTGGCGAATTTGTGATTTGTAAGCGTAGATGCAATGCACTTTTGGTGCAAATCATTTTGATATTTTCAACGCTTAGGACTTAGGTGCACTGTAACACCTTTATTGACTGCTGACAAATTTAATTGGGCAACTAAAGAGGTATCGATAGTTTGTGTCCTCTGTTTTTTCATTACGACGTAATTTTGTATTGTATCTCAATAAAGCAGTATTGTAACTAATGATAAATTGCTACTTACTGTCAACAACTGTAGTGTGCGTACTTCTGCCGTTTCGTCAACTTATTCATTGGCGGCTAGGTTTACGAGTATCAATTGTAGCACAAGCACGCCTTCTTTTGCGTCAGTGTTTAAAAATGATACATGACCGAAATATAAAATGTTTTTTAGTTTTAAAGTTACCTTTTTTCCCTTTCAGTGTTTAGTGTGTCAGTCTATTGGCTTTTGTTTACTGTTTTCTAATAAGTAAAATATGTATTGTAAAATACGTAAAATCGACACGTGCTATTTTAAAGCAAAATAAGTCATTATAAATTTGACATTCATACATTCTCATAAAACGGGGTTGAAAGAACCTCTAAATTGGGATCCTCATAAAAGTTTTCCATCCCAGACACTATATCTATGGCTATTTAGACCGACAATTTATGGATCTGAATGAATACTCAAGCTCGGACAATCAAAACGGTGATTGACAATTATCCAAAAAGCAAATTCCACAAAAAATGCAAGTTTCCTGATGCCTGAACGCAGCCAATTAGACTGACATCCAACATAACTGTAAAGCAGCAGCGGATGAAGCAACGTTTGTCGGACAAGCGCGTGGATTCCCACCGAAAGTTGACGGAAGGATCGTGACGCCGAAGATGGGCTTAACATTATAATTAGCTCGAGCTGAGTAAGTTCAAGGGCTACTAGATCACTTTGTTGCGGATGATACATAGATTGTCTCAGCCAACCTTGATATGGCTGCGGTCAGCTGTGTCTGTCTCACGACTGCCAGTCCAGTTATCCGGCTGAGAGGGGGTAGGAAAAGCGTTCTGGTGAAGAGACTTTTGTTGAAGCTATGTTGTTTTATCAGTCAGAGTCATAGTATGTTGTACTCTTGTCAGAAATGAGGCAGTTTGTAAGTAAATGTTTCTTTCGGCTAATGTTTTAGTGTCAAAACTAAGCATGGGTCAAATTATTTCTAGAGATGGTTTGTTGGGTGTTATTCTGCAGCGGTCTCTGATTACGTATGTCTATTAGAAATTCACAGGAGATTTGGGAGAAAATATTGTAAATTGACCCAGCAATCAAAAATATTCCTATATGGTAGCAAACATTTTCACATAATTTCGTAAGGATGGTTTGAATTGACACCACAACGCGATAAAGTATTAACACCTAAACTGGAAGGGCCATTACAACAACAACCGCTAATTCATTCAGAATGAAAGTTTATTGAAATTGTCCTAAGATTGGAAACGAGAACAGATTTTGCCGACCTTTTGGATTTGATGAGGAGTGTGACCAGTCTATTCGAGATTTTCCTTCGGATTTATAATGATAAGCGTCAAAATTTGTAGGCTTATTTGAAATATGATATAATTCGCAAAATTGAACTCCATTCTCGTCCTTTATCTTGCTTTTATGTTGAGAATAGGGATACAGTAGATTCACCAGCTCATGCATCCAAAACCACTTTTAAAGGAAACCCAATCTTGTGTAAGTACTGTGTTGTGTTATGTACCAGTTTTTCTGAATCAACACAAGTATTTATTTAGCCCATACTAGAACCACTATAAAATAACGCTCTCCGCCTAACCGGAGGTCACTTGGTCACATTTTCCAGTGCGCTAGCTTCAAGCATCTCAGCTAACACCCTGACAAGAACCCAACATGTCACGACGTGTAGGTCACTTATCTACAAGACCTCTCTTATCAGTCCACAGATTCTCTACATTCCAGCAGCCCTGACCACAGAGTACGGCCGTGTTCTTCCAATAACTGACATTGTTACAATTAAACCACCCGTTACTCTGGATATCGGCACACACTTAAGGCGAAAGTGGCGCGCTCTTATATGGCTTTACAAAGAAAGCATTTTAGCCTCTGTCTCAGCGGTCGGGATTGGATTTTAATGAGCGGCGTTTGTTGGCAACATTGAGCAGATGATGAGGATCATGACTTTCTATTTCATATGAGAAGAGCCGGATTAGAATTGAGTACTTTGCGCTGATGCTTTTGTTTGAGACAAAGGCAGGCAACTAATGGTAACTGATTAACGAAATAATCTAGAAGATAAAGCTGATTCACTATTCATGGCTAAGGAAGTAACTTTTCATGATGAAATGTTGTCTTCTACTTAGTTTGGTGTCAATCTGGTTCACACTATGGAGACTTTAGGCTTGTCCTTGGCACATCTTTATTATTTACTAGTCATCATTTTTACCGTGGAATTTTCTTCTTGATTTTCAGTGTTTTTTATGTAACCTTTAATCTAATTGTTTTGACAAAACTGTGACGAAATAACCAAACTGTTGTTCTACCGTATTTTATCAAGATCCTTTTGCGTGAAACCCGCCGTGTTACCGTGTCCAATGAGGGAAAGAGAACACGTTAAAGAAGGTGTCTTCGCGGCTCTTTGTCGAAGACCGGCTGCAATTATTTGCTGCTTCTGGTTTTTCACACGCATCACTGCTGCTTAGTGCTTACCAATGAGAGACGGCGGGCATCATCACAAAAGCCGTATTCTTCCTACTTCAAATATATTTGTATTATATAAACTACATAATATGATTCCATTTAAATTTTTTTTCCTAGATAAATCTAGGTTCTCACGTTGTTTTCATCTATGTTTTAAACTTATCAAACAAAATCAGAAGTCATAAAGACACCATTTGTTATATAAATCGTTAAAGTTTAAAGACAAAAATAGAGTGTCAAAAGCTTATTTCAACTAACCACAATGGGTGTACATAAGTAGCTTTCTCAAAAGAAAAAATTTCAAAGTTAAATTTAATTTATTTATTGTAAAATATATTACCTCCTTTTTAAGTAAGTTTAGTGGCTGTATCCAAATAATTCCTTTGATTATTTGGTTAAACCTCAACATCACTGTAAGCAATGTTCGTAAAAAAGTGTGCATTCAGACAAAGAAAAGGATAGACCCCATAGTTTTAATAATAACACTTTTAAACTACCCGCACTGCTTTAAGCCATATATACTTGCTTTAAACTAATTGCCAGAGTAGTAGTTTTTGAAAGTTCTTTATTTGCTTAAAATATCTTCATGAATCTTTTATTAAAATTTATTACTGTGCAGAATATACTGTAGGCTAATAAGCTGTGCTTGGTAGTAATTCAAATCTATTCCTTTAAACACTTTGCTCAAGACTAAAAGCCATAAAGGTATGTGTTTTAAGTAGTATGATCAACTAATAATTTAAATATATTAGAATTAGTTAATTATAAAAGTCATGAGTAGACTACTAAGTTGCCTCACGTGCACAAACGTTCTGTTTATGTGGGCACTCACCTATATATATGTAGATATTGATGGTTGTTGTGGCGGTAAACCATTCTGATTCTGATTTTAACTTGCCAATTTAACCTTTTAAAACGCAGCAGCTTGTGTATACAAACTCAGCAATGACAATACCTTCCGCACAGAGCTCTTCTACTGTAGTTCCCTCTACAAACCCAACAACTCAACAACATAATCATACCCAGCGCATGCGCAGTACACACGTCAGCTGTATAGTGCTGTGTTATCTCAACCTTGCCTCCAGATCACTGATAAGGTGTCGGGTTCCACAGTTATACAGACCGACACATTCTGTATAGTTCTACACTGCGCTTAAACACTCTGTTTACCGATCTCTGAGTGCAAACCCTTGACCCAGAGGTGAACTTTTCACTTTCCTAGCGCACAGAGTATAAGCTTTGTAGTGTTATGAAGGTCCCGTCAGAATCGAAAGTGCACCATACGTCTTTAGTTTTATGGTTTACATCTGTTGTTAGTTTTTAGACAGTTGTTTATTTGCATTTTCTATAAGCAAACTTAAATGTGATGTTAGGGCTATCCTCCTTAGGAAGGAAACTCAACTGTTATTCGGAACTGTTTTTCCATAATATAGTGATAGTTTAAAATTAAACTTGAACGTATTCATAGTATAAGTCCCCACATAGGTATTTCTACTCTAAGACCACATATTTTTGCCGATAGCGCCCTACTGCGCCCCAAAAATAATGTATGGGATAATTCTCGACAGTTCTTAACGATTTAAATATAACCTGGACTGGGTTTGACTAAGCAATCTGTGTTTTTTTTGAATTTCTTAGTCTAAGGTTTAATAAAAACCGAATATTATTTCAATAACAGATAAAGGTTAAAATATTTATACGGGATCTTAGACATATGGTTTAAGGGTTTACCTTCTGGAAAGCTCGTTGATGGGTTTAACACAGATAACCATTTTGTTTCAGAGAATCATTAAAACAAAAATTTTGTTTCAGAGCTATTATTAACCGAAGAGTGTTTGTTTGAAAGTGAATCCACAAGTCAAGATTCACCACCCCTGAAGACTGTGCGGTAGTGGTCTTAGCACCGAATCGACTACCGACTGTTGCTAGAGGCGGGGCTCGATCCTGCGAACTTCGGACCCACAGTCTCGTGCGTTACTGACTGCGCCACACTAAGCCAAAGGTTTCACAATTGTTATTTCATCTACGATTATTTGGACTTTTAACGTTATTAGACCTATACATTTTTATCTTTTTGATTAATGACCAGAACCTCTCCAAGAACGTTTTTAGACAACTCCAGATCCACTTTCCCACGTCAATCAATCTTAGAACAATGCTGCCCTCATCGCGAGTAAATCGAACCTGCAACAGTTCTTCACTTTCAAACTGCACTTCAGCAGGAAGTTCAGCGCAGAAAGAGAGAGTCTGATTGGGCCGCGATAGACATTGAAGCCCGTGTGGGAGTCAGCGCCTCACGCCAACAACAGGGTCCATTCATTCCTCATCAACGCAGAGGCAGGCTATCGCCCATCTGCAGCTAGTTATAGGAGTAATCGGCCCAGAGTCATCGGAAGATTCAATTCTCACGATCGGTTTGAAGGGTGACAACGCTCGCGGATTAATTGAAAACGTGGGGCGGCACGGATTTGCATAGAATCGCGGGGGAAAGTGCCGGGCGATGGAGCGAGCAGAGGAACACGCCCGCGCATGTAACGTGCGCTTCCCCGCGCAGCCTGAGGGGGGACGTAGGGAAGAGTTGATTCAAGGAGGGGTAAATTTGTGTATCCTACATTATTTAAATTGTAGAATTCACCAAAATTTAATTATACATTTGAAAACATTTAATTTACTTAATTGACCTTCTAGGTCCTTTAACCTCAAGTAAGTAAACAAACAGCAGGCGTCAATTTTAAATTTGATATATTTTATTTGGTTAGTTTGTTTCGTATTCAATCGAGTTTGTTTAGCGTTAATAAACTATGTGCATAAGCTTTGTTTTTACCGTAAATCTAAAATGGTATCATAAAAATACTTTTGGTGTGTACCTTTAGGTACCACACGATTGAATAACATTTAATTTCTTCTTCTATGTAATAATGCAATTAAATTTTGTAAATATTTCTAAAACATATGTTTATAAAGTACGAGTATAATGAAAAATATTTTCAACAGAACCGGTTCAAACTTAAGATACAGAGAAATGTGAATCTTCACATGATACCATATTTTGAAGTATGTCTTGAAAACATGTTTGCGAACTTCATTGTAAACTAGTACCTCGATTACAAACCTCAACATAAAATAAACCATAACCTACCGAAAATCCTAGCAACTAACCCCTAACGAATTATTTTTGGAGGTAATTTATCCAGAAAAGGTAATTTATTTAAAAATGCTGATAACACGGTAACTAACAAATATACCAAACCCAACAATATCAGTTCTGGCAGATAAGCCAATATAATGGTAAAAAGACTCACTTTTTCCGCCATCTTGGTTTTGTTTATCCGATATTGTTATTTTTAACGCATGATGGTAACAGTGACATAAATGTCGACATGGAGGTTGATAAAATCTAATCATAAATACAGTTTGACTTTCAGTTTTTTTTTTTCAGAAGAACACTCATTCCCCCAAAAAAGGGCATTTCAACAAAATCTAATTGGCCGATTAAACAACTCAACATGGAGATTTGCAAAATGCAACTTGTGTGCTAAATTTCAATCAGATTAAAAGTCGTGACTTGTGCTCCAATACATAACTTTATATAAAAAGGTTCTGCCAAATGACTCAGTAGGTATTGGAAATATCCAAACTGCTTTCCGATTTGTTTTTCTTCCACGTGTCGTTCTATATGGTAATTTAAATAAACAGCTCTAACTCCCCAATAAATAGAAAGCTCACTTATAAGTTCTACAGGAAGTATAAGTGGTACATAATCTTTTAAAACTCAAGTTTCCCCAGTTCGGCAAAATAACTAACCATACCAAAGTGAAAGATTTGCATAGAATCGCTCAGAGAAAGTATGACGCGCCGAGAGAAGCACACGCCCGCACGTATAATGCACGCTCCACAACCATTTGCCATACACAATTACACGAATAATTCCTTTGTTAGCTAATGCTGAATTATGAACGTGGCGAATCCCTGGCAGATAAGTGTTATTTGTTAGCACGCTGTTAGTTGTCTGAATGATGGCATTGTGTCGCAGCCTGGCGAGGAGGGGGCGAACTACGAGTAGATGCCGGTGTGGGTTCCACAAGGGAGCGTAGGAAATGGACATGCTCTGATTTTTGGGACTTGTAGAGTATGAAAATAAAAGTTTATTGTCCTGGGTGGGACTTGAGTTTTTGGCACAGAATTGTGGTCGTTGAAGACTATATGTGAATTAAGTCATGTTTCAAACCAATTTGACACAACACGTTTTCATAGCTTAGTTAATTTTGTTTAAAACTTAACACCAAGAACAATGACTAGTTCAGACAATCTAAAATTGCTAGGTTAAATTACGGACTATCCAACCTTTTGAAATTTTCGAAAGCAGATTCCTCAGATTCCAAAAGTTGGATTTAACAGGATGTCAATTGAAAATACCTATCTTCGGACCCCTGAAAAAGTAAAAAAACAAACAATATTGGAATATTTAAAAAGCACATTACGATGATCACTAATTATTTTAACTCCTTCGAAAAATAAAAAGAATTAAACTTATTGAACTACCCACGCTGCTGTACAAAATAGCTGTTAACAAACAAAAATCTTAACTCAAAATTATGAAAATAGTATCTTACTACAAGCTTAAGTACAAGGTATAACTTGGAATATTCTTGTTAGAATAATTCAACGTATTTTTTTGTTTGCCAGTCAAAAATATACGATGCTTGGAACCAATGCCAATTCATTATTTGGACTAATAACTTCATTATTTGAATGGTTTATTTAACATACTAAAGGTCAAAAGAGTTTAAATGGTTGAAATACTTTTTAAACGGAAATAGTTTTAAAACCCGTGAGTTTTCTAGAACATTTCCGGGTTGAAACAGTGCGCAACTTCGGAGCCCATCGTTTAGCTGGCGCGGGTTCGATCCCGCGAGTCACCAACTACATCTCTAAAGTGACTATGAGGTAACGCTAGGTAAAGGTCGAATTTGAGTATTAAAAGAACTTTTCAGTCCCAACTTTCCATCGTTAAACAAGAAAAGTTTTATATTTAACTGTAATTTTTTTAGTATGAAAAGAAAACCTACTTACACTGATAAACGCCTTGACCAAGTAAATCAAATAACCAACAAGTTGAATTATACGTTATAAATTTAAAAATAAGAGAGAACTCATTTACACCATAAAAAATCAATTGTTAGATGTTTCCTTTAAAAAATCCTTAAAGTCAGAATCAACTTAAGTATCACGTAAAATTCTAATAGTATTTGTACGCCTGTGCTGACTATTTTTGATTACTTAAATATGCTTTATACAGTATTATTAGGAAACACAAAACAAAGTCAAGGTGCTAAGTGTTTTTTTTTTGTAGAAGTGCATTAACACTTCCTTAGACTTTGATGACTGGCTAATTTCCCTCCTACACAAGTGTAATGTACTCCCACCATCCTTGACAATGAAGTGTATAGTCTGCACCACAAAACAAGGTCTCAATAACAAGACCTCGTGTGAATCACAGAGTTCTTCTCGAGAAGTACGATCTGTCAAGGTGTCAAACCACTATTTATTTTAGAGTATTGGATCTGTCCCAGCTGATTACTTTGTACCCGACGTCCTTGTCAATGTTATCAGGTTCTATTGTTGGTCTTGAGTTTCTGGAATGAAACTGTTCAAGTTATGCAAGTGTTTCCAGGAAGATTTTATACGTGGGACTGAGAGTAGATGCATTAAATCTTCATCTTTCGTTAATCTGGTTGATGGATGATAGGCTATTATAAAACTGTGTAGTGATATTTGTGTGGCATCAAGTAAGTAAAGAGGAATACCTAACAAAACCCCTTGTTGGTCCATCATTTATAGTTTTATGAAAGGTGTATCATTTTAAACAGACAGTTTGTTCTCTAGAACTTCATTCTTAAGGAATTTTACTTTAATTTAGGTTAAAGCAATTCTTAAGTTTGTTTTAAATAGAAACCTGCATACGAATGTCATCTCAGCCTAACCTATAGAGTCGAATTGTCAAATAATTAAATTGTAACAAAACGTTGATGTGATCATAGATTTTCTTGCAAACAACGTTACCACCAATTCATTCAACATCCCGGCAAAGCAGCACTTTATTAATCTCAAATAATAAAGTCAATTTGTTCAAGCTCAACAGATAACGCACCAATTACAGTTTTTCCTTCCACAATCCAGCCACAATCTCACCTCAAGCTCCATATCTACTAAACGAGAGCAATACTATTAACTGCAACCACATCTATCAATATTACACTATCCTCTATCGTGACAAACGTATCTAGGCTAAGATATACATTTAGCTTTTTTCCACATAAAAGCTCTGAATGTTGCCAGAGACATGCGAGACTACTTTTTGCCTCATCTTGATAAGTAAGCTGCCGGGATTGATACAAGAAAGATTTAAGTAGGCCATTGAGTCGAGAATCAATTAAAGCTCCTTCATGAGATAACCAGATCGCTATCAGAATGCTTGCATGTTTTCAATATCTTCTACAACTGTAGCTGCCGCTGCGGTAATCGTAGTAAATGGAACTACAAGTGGTTTGAAACCTTAGACGTGCTCGATTATATCTCTGTCTGTGTTGTTTCTTGTTCGAACTATTCAGTTGTATGGTATACCTGGAGCCAGTGGTTGTTGAAATGTATCTGTCTTTCAAAGGCAGTAAAAGTACTCAAGTCGAAACTATTTGAAAACCAAACCCTATATTCGTTGCAAGTGTAAAAACCCCATTTTTGTCATTCAGCTCCGAAAACAGCTGCTTTAGACACATGCATTGACAGTGCTAAAGTGTCACTTTTAACCCAGGTAAATAAAGGATCATTTAATGATCTTTTCGTGGCATGGACATGAGCTGGTCCAATAGTTTGGTTGAAATTGAATGATTTGTTTGATTATTGTTTATAGTCGATACGACTAAACTGTGAATGTCAATCTAAATCGCAGGTAATTTAACTTTAGATTGAGTGTGATGTGTCGATTTAATATCGAATCATAACACTGGCAATGGTAAATCAAATGAACAACTCTTTATATAAAACAATGAAAAATAAAAGCCGTAGCGTTTGACACCATAATTCTCTAAAATACTTTACAAAACTTTTTTAAATTAACTAACTAACCATTTTAACCATTCCTTCTACTTGCATCATAACAAAAAGTATCGTTCATCACTCGTCCCTAAAGTGTATTTTTGATCCTCGCTCATTTAACGTTAAACTTAGCTCGTATCAAAAAGTGTACTTAAGAACCTAGTGATTAAGTTTACTACTTTTTGACTACTGGTTTTGGCGCAAGCTTATATAATGAAATTCAAATCGTCGATAGCTTGAAAATATCAACGATATTTTTTATATTTTCTATCGATCCAACGGCTATATCGACTATATAGGCACTCTAACAGAACCTATAGTATCTAACTTTTGGGTTGGATAACACACTCGTATTTCCAGTTATTTTGGTAATAGCAAAACTTTTGTTGAGATATGTTTTAGACTTAAGGTAACACAATACACTCGAATAACTATTAAATTCGATACAGTTTCAAACTTCTCTTCTGAAGATTGACGATGATTGAGTTTGTGATGTTGAAATATATGGACGTTTTCCAACATGTTTTAGTAAACATAAAGAACACGATGTTTCGGGATGTTGAATCTGGTCCCGTCTTCAGGTGAAAACTAGCCTAAAACATAGCAGAGAACGAGCAATCGAAATCTCATTTCCACCTTAGAGTTTAAAAATTCACATAGTTACACATGCCACTGGTCAAAATTTAAAATTAAGAATTTAACAAATATTCTTAAAATTGTTTACACTGTTAGAGTATAATATATTTCTGTACAGCCGAACAAAACCTCCATAGAATAGATTCTACTGTAAAATATATCCTATAAAGCCATGGGTTATGTCCCTGAACCCCCCATGGCCACACCCCTGGTGCAATATAAGCCTCTATGGGTGCTCTACCGATGAGTACAGTACAGCCACCCAGCAATGAAGCTGTAACGACGAGCAGGAAGACAAGACAAAGTATAGAGGACCGGACAGTAGGTTACACAAGGCAGACGTAAAGCTAGTCCAATAACACGGCTAATGAAACGATTAAAGCCAATTGGCCATTGTGTGCTGCGAGCAGAGCTCTTCCATAAACTGTTTATGTGCGCTTACCTCACGTCTGCGTTGTTGATACAGCTGCCAACACTAATGCACTTTTCAACACACTTTTCCACCTTTTTTAAGTAATTGTTATTGGATGTTATAAGGAAAGAAAATGATAGCTGATTCTACTGATCAATAACATTTTTGTACGACATATTTTCGAATCGTACAAGAATTTTGTGAATATGCTCAATTTAAATAATTTAATAACAAATTTACTACGAGTATGTTGACCATATGATAAATATATGTAATTTTTCAATGAAAATCGCTAATGAATAGAAACCTGCTAAGTTTAGCGCAAATAATCCAAAATGTAAATTAATAAATACAAAATGTATGGCATAATTACATTATACATGGATCGCAATCGTCAGTTATTAGTAGCTAAAGTTTCCTACTCGCACTCATCTAGATCTCTTTCAGACATACAACATTTCCAATCACACGATTCATTCATTCGAATTTTCCCCACTTTAGCCCCATGGTTAGTCAGTCGTGTTTTGATGTGTTTTTCCAGTTGTGTGCCATAAGCTTGTCGGTTTGTTATCAAACCCCTTTCGAGACGATTTAAAATTTCTTAGGCATGGGGCACTTTCAATCGAATTCGGCAACCTTTGACGTGTTGACGAGTCTAAAAGGGCAAATGTTCATGAACTACCGTTTTGTGTCTCCCAATTCGGTAGTTCTCCCTGTCTCTAGTTTTGTATAAGTGTACATCCATACCTCTTACGAGATTGCATTTACTTTTGACAAAATTCATGTATTTGAGAGTTTTAAATTCAATAAATGTATCCAAAACTTATAGATTTTGGTCCTGTGATGCAATGAATTCTTTGCGGTCCTGTGGTTGGAAACAGAAGTGAATTTATTGAAAGTTCTTCCTGGAAGATATACTGGCTAAGTGGCAAACGCAAATTGTGCTTAAATCTGAGAAAATCACCAATTTGAAAGACGTACTACAACATACCTGTAGGACGTTATGTTTTACTTTGATTATTTCATTATTATGGATCTAAGTAGCCTGTTTATCCATCTAAATTTTATATCATTGATCTTTGTTGATCATTGATACCATTGATATCATTGATATCATGTTGATTGATATCATTGGTTGATTTTTGTGTGAAGTTAGTAGGATTCTGGTTCGAGAGATGCCAGATTGACTGAATCTCTTTTGAATTTTCACGATATGTTTTACTTTTGTGACATTTCTAGTTATAAGTACTTGATTTATGCTGTTGTTTTTCCATATTCAAAATAAGCCGAGGAATTAAGAACAGAGAAAGATTGATAGTGGAAAATATGATGGTTCGAGGAAACTGAGCCATTGGAGAATGAGAAATCACAACCAAGTTGTGAACACCCCGCAGTCATGTTATGTCCTGTAACAAAACTAACAAAACCAAATATGTTTCGTTAAATCTAAAAGCAAACGGTGCAAACAAGTCAAAAACACTGGATGGTCAGGGCATTCGGTAATTTAGCGTAACTCTAAAAAAATTAAACAAACATGTTCCTCAATAGTGCTTGCAGAAATTTTACTATTTCCGTTGTTTTAGTTGTTAGTTGTACTATTTTCACTCCTCGCACAAGCTACGGTTGTTCGCACGCAAATCGCTCTCACCAACACCAAATAGCCCAAGGTGTGAGCACTTGGGCAAATATTTAACCCCAAAAGAGACCTTTATAATCTGCGCGCGCCGGTCTGAAATTCGACAATGAGCCCTAACCAGGTTTGAGCGCTGGCACGGTCATTTTTGAATTAAGCGCGTTCAAGTCGTGAAGCGCTAACGGAGGGGCATTGTGCGGCCAAACATTGCCTAACGATTTAATAACACGGCCATAAGTGAATTACGGAGCGCGAAGATTACCGGTCAACCCAGAGAAATTGCGGGGTAAAATGTGTAATGGTTCAGAGGGCTTTGTTGCGGCAAAGCTGTAGAGTGTCATCTTGGACACGTGAAGCTGCAGGATTTACTTAATTGCCTTGAAATTTTACGATTTACTAAATTGTCTTAGAATCGTAGGGCTACTATCTTGAACTATCTTGGCTTTGGCACCACGCTTACAATTTCTGTATTTGAAAATATAATAGCGGAATACGGAGAACGGTTAAAAAATTAAGTAATGAAGAGCATGATGGTCTCTGTGGTGACTTCTTAGCACTTGCCTTAACAAATTCTCAAATATCGCAACTTCTCATGGCACGCTAATGGTTCTGTAAATTACTCTTCCTACAATCTTCAACAAGTGATTTATGTTACTAGGATGATTCCACACTTGTTCAACACCCTGTATATCTGCTAGTATGTTGGCCATCTCAGTTGTCCTGCTAGACACACATTTATCCCAGCACTTCGTATGTAGATTGACACTCACTTGTCGCCAAGTAGATGTGTGTTTGTGTGCAGTACTTGGGTTTCCAAACGTGCGGAAACATCTGTTCGTTCTATCGCTGCATAAAATCAGCTGACTTGCGACCGGATGGGAATAAGTTTACCTCAAGAATTGCTTTTCACCTGAAGGTTTCATGGTGAAGCTCCCTTTCCTTTTGTACTCTTAAGGTGGAATTCGGGGCTTTTTCGTTGTTTTTTAAAGGTGGAATATCATAGCTTTAAAGTCACGGTGAAAGTTAAATGACTATACAGGGTGAATTTTAAATGTCCCCCCACCTCAACTGTTGAAAAGAAAATATTTAAACCTCTTTAGGTAATGTTTTGTAGGATTCTGAAGTTTGTTTTGACGTACTTTCCGTCAAATAAAATACGGGGGGAGGGCCCCACATTTTTTAAATACAACCCCGCCCCTCGTGGTACATCTCAAAATAAAGGGCATTTTACACAAATGCAACGACGCAAAGAAATCTTTTATCTGGACTCGTGTTTTTGTTATACCAGTTTAAAGATGACACAAAATTAGGTTTAAAAATCCACATTTCACGTAGGAATTATTTTGAATGACAACATTTTCTTCAAAATACTCTATGGGACTATGTTATATATGGTTGTGATGTTTCCTTCAAAATATTTTGAAGAAAATTTTGTCATAATAAATTGTATGTGACATGTGCATTTCAAACCATTGTCTTCGTTAATTTGATGTGTCATCTTATAAATTGGTAACAAAAACCGAGTTAAGATAAAAAGTTTTCTTTGTGTCTTTGCGTCCCCCCCAGGATTTAGGTCGAGTTTGATTTTCCATCATATTTAAAGAGTGTTTGTGCTTTCCCACCTGGTTTTTAAAAATATACAAATACATAAATATATTTCTGATTTAGTACTACCCGAATTAAATAAAGGTATACAAACTGTACGAATTTGTGAGTATCCAAAACTAAAGATTATATTTAGATCAATTTATTAAGCAGACTTGTAAGTTCTTAATAGTAAATAATCATTGAGCAGCGTATAGTGACCTAACAATAAGATTCTTTTGTAAAAGTGATCTTTTAGTTCGGGGTGTTTTACGACACAAGAAGTTCAAACTGGATAGAAAACGCAAACTGTGTGGTTTGAACATGCTAATATGGCTATTAGAAGCCATAATTTACAAATTAACTTATAACTAGCAAAACCTAATTTAAAATGCATATGCTTTAAATTGAAATTAAACTACGTACATTACCGTTTTGTTTTGGAAAATCATTTAATAGGTTGTTACGTGGTTTTGAGACCATGCACATTTTTATGGAAGTAACAATCAACCCCTGAAAAAATTCACAGTAGTATCAAAGAGTAAAGTAGTAGCACTGATTGAGCTTGTACAGTAGTAGAAATGTCTGCTACTACAAGCTTAATGTAGTAGTCACTAGCCAGTCCTTCTAGAGGCAGCAAGCTAGCTACAAACTCAAGGAATTCCACGACATACAGAGCTCATAATATCTCGTACAATACAGGAATCACAGGCTAACCCTCTAAGTTACGCCGTCCTTGCTTCAGATTATGTAGATTATAACATAGGCTAGTGCAGGTGCGAACATTATCATACCAGTATTAATGTCGCATTCAATGGTGCATTACATCGCACATTTGCATATTATAACAATTAATATCAGTTTATTTAGGTGTGCATTGATCATTATTATAAACACCTCGACTAATTGAATGTATGTAGGCTAATTACACGTTGAGATGCCAAATGGACTGGGGAGAATGTTAATGGTTAATTGTGTCTTTGTGGTAAACAGTATTGATGTCGTGTAGTTTCTTAGGTTTCTGGAGTACCACGTTGAACAATTTGGTTGAGAGTTTAGCCGCGAAGAAGGTTCGTTGACACTGCTCTTCCTTAATTTCCTTGAGTTCAGGTAGATTCGACTTAAACACAATTCAAATTGTTCTAAAATTATTTCAGCCTGTTAAAATAATAACCAGGCCGACACGCAGCTAAGCGCTAAAACGCCGCTGGCATGAGTGAATAGAATTTCCTTTGTAATGTGTTACTTTAATTTGCTCCACTCACAACCTCGTTTCGGCCTTCGGCCTCAGATTTTTTTGTTCTATTTAAAGGTGGTACGAAGATGCGAGACTTACGATGTTTTTACTGAAGGTTATACTATATATCATGAAATGATAACACACTTTAAATTTAAACAAAATTGACCACTCATCCCGCTGTTATAGCTAAAAATCTTTGTTTGGCAGCCATTTTAAAACGACTCGATGGTTTTCATAAATTTTGATATATTGATCCAGTTTTAGTATCATTAAACTCCCTTTCTTGGTGAAAAGTCCTCCCTAAAGGGGTTTCCGGTAATCCGATTTTACTGGTTAACGAAATTGACCAAGATGTTTACTAAAGGAAAATTTGTACCAAATTCGGTGAAATTCGGAAAAATGCGAACTGTAGAGATGATACGCATATATACATATGTTTATAAAGTTTTAAAAGATTCTCAAAAGATATTTTGGGGATCAGGATTGGTGCTCATTTCATGGTTCCGTTATCATGTTGACGGCTTGAATATCTTATTTTCCAAAGGAAATTCAATGATAAGAATTTATTTTTGCCACTTTTTTCAACTTATTAGGGTAAATTTTAACAAGCACTTTAGTTCACTTTTATCTACCTGCGCTTTAAACAAGCCGTGTAAGATATTTTATACACAAAGTAAGAATAAACACGGACACACGGTTTAAGTATCTATTCCTTAATTTATATTAACCTTCAAAGATACGAACAGTTTCCCTGGGCGTTTTGTCTTAGTTTTTGTTTGACATCTAAAGCTATAAACTCCATTAACAAGCATAAAATATATCAACCAACTACTTCAGTTGTTTTGTTGTCTCTTGCAAAAACATGTATTACAGTCTGCCCTATAATTTTCAAATCAGCTGATTGTAGTAAATAAGCAGTATCAGCTGTTTAGGCAGATACTCTGTGGTTTAGGCCTCGCCTACGTGAGATATGGCAGCTTCTTGTCTACTACTCTGTCAGCGCACTGGGCCGGTTTGGCTGGGACCTTGGTCTGTTAGATTCGAGATATTTAGATTCGTGACCGACTGCCCCGTGTTTATGCATGATAAATACCTCAATATGTGACAGATAAGTCAAGAAAGCTTCGAACCAATGAATGTTTGGTACAAATTGTGGGTAATTTGTGATTTGAGCATTAACTATAGGAGTGAATTTAGTGTGGATTGGTGAGCCGCGAACTATGTTGTGAGTTAGTGCTTTTAATTGGTAAGAAAGGGTTATTTAAGTCAGTGTAACACAACTAATATTTCGGTAAAAATTATACACAAAAAGAAATGAAGACGTTAGAGGCATTTTGTTATAAGGTAGTTTACACCTTCTGACCTTCTATTTACATACGATTATGATTTGTTTGATATTAGTATAGAAAAACTAAACGGTTTGGCCATAAAACCAATATCTCTGGAAAAAACTCAACAAAAAGTGGCATGCTAAAGGTTAATGCAGTTTAAAAATTATTAAATTAATTGTTTGCTTAATATATACGTATAGGTATGTGTTTTATTTGCAAACATTACAACATCATAACTCTTAGGCTTTCGGTGTATACTAAGATCTAAGGTTTGAGATACCGCGTCACAGTTAAACATAATTATTGCTAGATACTGTGGAAATCATCTGTAGCTTGTTGACTGGCTGAGACTCAGCCAGTCAACAAGCTACTGAGGATGACTCTCCACAGAGCGAGGTCAAACGTCTAGCAACTCAGCCAGTCAACAAGCTACTGAGGATGACTCTCCACAGCGAGGTCGAAACGTCTAGCAGTAATTGTGTTTTAACTGTGACGCGGTGTAAACCGGAAGCCTTAGATCTTAGTGATTACAACATCAAATTTCATAAAAGTGTACTACCAAAAATAGGTCGTATGTCAAAAAATGAGTTTACTTGTAGAATTTCAAGTTAAATATCCCTCTTGTTGTGTGTGGGTGTATCCCACATTCTCTCTGCACCAGCCTCAGAAGCTTTTGAAGATCTGGTAAAAAAAGAACATAGTCTAATAAAATTGACAGTTGTCAAGAAACAAACGAAACAAGTGGCGCTCCTACAAGCACCAATCATGAACTGACAGTTGGCTGCTACAAAGTACTACCATTAACTTGGACTTCTAGAAGTAAATAGTTAAGTTCCTCACTGGCCATCTTATGAACTGGTCAAAACACAAGAAATCTAAAGTGAAGCTGTATTTGATCTATTTGATCCAACAAGCTTATCTATGATATTAGTATTTCGGTTAGGGTTGTCCGGAGTGTTGAGATCTCGGAATCTGGCTGGGGTAATTCAGAATTCTTTGAATAGAAATGGTCCTTAGTGTGTGGAGGGTGGGGAAACGAATAAAATTATATAGATTTTTTATTTTTATGGGGTTTTTGAGGTCCCCAATTCCCTATGTTATATTTCTTTTTAGTAAATATTTATTAGTAAATATCAACGGATTTGTTTGAAACTCGACACATAGTTGTATACCATTAACCCAAAGACCCTACTGATTTTGGGATTCAGGGGCACAATATATGGATTTGGGGTTAAAGAGGGGCAAGAAAAAAAAAAAAATAAAAATCAATGTGGGGTATCAAAAAAAGGGAATATTATGCTGATTTCAAAAATATATTGGTTGTCTACCAAATTGTTTGGGGTGGAAGGGCGTTAAAAGTGGGGTAAACAATTAAAAAACTTTTAAATGGCACGACATATAATTATATAAAAATAAGCCATGAGATAGGCCGGCAGGATGGCCGAGTTTTACAAAGTGGGCACCGAGGCCGTAGGCCGAGCGTAGGCCGTAGGCGAAGCCCCCAGCTGGCGCTGCTAGTCAATATTAAAATTACAAAATCCAGCACGGATAAAATTGGCTCAACCAACCAGAAAAAATGCTCGCCAAAACTGTTACGAATTGCAATTCCTCCGAAAGCGCTTAAATTATGCGTAAACGCGTTAACCTCTTTTGGCAAAACATTCCCAGGGTTTAACGCTTTCGCAGCTAACTCCTTGTTGGGCCAAAATACTCGGAACTAAAGGCTACTTTCTCGTAGGCTGTACCGCGTAGATGCGGAGTGACCTTTGACATGCGGGGCCTAGGGCATCGGCAATATGTGTTGTCATATGAACACGAATATCACCTACTCGTACATCATTCTATGTTGTTCTAAGATGTTAAAAGGAGTACAAAACACTACGTTGCGAGCTTTAGTGAGATATTACAAGGCATTTTATTGAAAGAATAATTATGGAAATCAGGAGCAAGTGTATTAAGCCCTAATATAATTAGATATTCTTGAACTAAATACAAAACTGTTTATCTTTTATTTTCGTGTTATTTTATTTTTATAGTAATTTTATTCAACCTAGGTGGCTTCCATAGAGCTTAACCAAATAACAGAGGTATACTTGTACTTAACTGCCAGTATTGCATTTTTCAATGTTCAACGTTATAAGTGATGTTAGTACTTCTTATTATAAGAGCTCTTTTATTCCACAGTAAATGGTTAACCTGTGCGTATTGAGATAAAACATTACACTCACTGATGTTTTCAAATAGACAGTAAAATAAAATACATTTTAACTGTGTTAAACATACAATTTCCGGTTTAATTAAAAAAAAAAGGTTTTGATGAAACCTGTCTCTTTTGCAAAATAGAAGTCCTTTGAAGACACTATAACTGAACTCAGCGAACTTTTCTACTCAGCGAATTCTCACAACATAAGTGGATCCTCATTCCTCAATCTCCAACGTAAAACTATTTAATTTTGTTATATTTTGGGACGCCAGACGACTTAGCAGGATATAGTTTTACATATCCTTAGATTGAAATAACGTTTACAGTTTTAATGGGTTGAAGGTTAGTATACAGTAAGACACAGTGTGTTTATAAATAAACAAACTTCTTTGAACATCTCAAACCTCTTGTTTTTTGCTTTAACATAAAGTAACGTAATTTATTCTACGCAAAGTTTAACATTATTTGCATACATTATTTTCATTTTGTTTTAAATATAATAATTAAATAAGAGAAAATAGTTTTGTACCAAACCTCACAGAAGTGTTTTAGTGGAAACACTATGCAATATAAATATATTTTCGAAGCTACATAGTTTTACACGAAGAGCTACGGAATCTGACGTTTCGGGGTCTGGAATCTGATTCTGTCTTCAATTGAAAACTAACCTTAACCATAACACTGAATAATAGAAGATAAGCTAGCCTAAAGTTAGAAGCGTAAACTGAAAAACACATGTTGTTTGGTTGTGATTGGTAAGTCAGATTACGCTAGCTCATGTTTTCTGTTATGTTTTAGGTTACTTTTTATTTGAAGATGGTATCAGATTCCAGGTCCTAAAACGTCGTACTCTTTTTCTTCACTAACGACGGGAAACGTCCGCCATACAATTTCAAACTCAGATACGTAACTTCCTCTTTCTCTGAGTTTTAAATCAGTTAAAAACTTGCGGTTATAAGTAATGTTAGCACTTGTGCTCCTTTTCACCCAACTTAGTTGCAAGTCCACGCTGCATTGTTGCATACCCAGGACAACACAAACAACTACCAGCTAGTACTGTATGCCCCTGCGATGAGGCTTGCGCTGTACCCCTGCCTGTGGGTGTGACTACCACTATCTCTACAAGGCCTGCAGTGATTACATCTTATCTTTATTGTTATTGTGACTCGCGCACGCGCACCACCACACTTTATGTAGATGTACTTCAATTAGACAAGGTCTAGACCCGATTTCATCACAAGTCCATTGTAAAGTCCACCTTCTATAATTAGAACAACCGTTGTGGTGATCATTGCCGTGATCTGGCTCGGATAGCCTTATTGGCTCCTTGTTTGTCTGGGGGGTCTATATTTTGTCTTATGCAGCTCGCTGGCGTGTATTAATTAAGAATAGAAGGGAATGTTGCCGGGGTTTCAAGATGTGTTGTTTCGGCCGAGTGTACAAAGCTCTTTATTGGATGCCTTTCAAAAGGTTGGACTTCATAAGTTCTAGCATCCTGTTTATGTTCAAATCACACAGGAACTTGAGGTGTAAGATTTTATGTTGATTTATTGACTGTTATTTTATACCTGAGTTTAAGGAGCTATAAAACTCCGTAGTTTAAGCATTATTATTTCATGGTTATACTTCGAAGTTTGTGGGGCTATAAGTTCCTAAATTTTTAGGTACGAGTATATCTTAATTATTTAAGTCTGAAAATGAAGAGTAAAATTCAAAAAGGCCATCAAAGTATGAAGGTTTGTATTATACATTTTCAAGTCAGCCATCATCGCGTCCGATTTTCCAACATGTATATTTTATTGTTATTTCTCCTTAATTAAATTTGCCGTGATTTTAGATTTTACGAGATTCAATGTTAACGCAGCTGAAGCGTCGCTTAGTGCATATAGTTAAATATATGACATCAACAAAAGGTGCAGTTTTATTTCCATGTTAGCAGCGTGCCTGGTGCGTGCTGTTTTCATGTTTCCAGCGTTTCTGATGAGTGTTGTTTCCATGTTTTCACTGTGACGTTTCCATGTGTCCAGAGGTCTGATGAGTGATGTTCCAACGTGCTTGTTGCGAACTTTTCTAATGTGCTGCTTCCATGTTTCTAGCGGATTTGGCGGGTGATGTTTCCAGCATGCTTGATGTTTACTGTTTCCATGTTTCCAGCGTGTCTAGGACGTGCTGTTTTCATGTTTCCAGCAAGTTTGCCGGGTGATGTTTCCAACTTGTTGATGCGTATTGTTTCTATGTTTCCAGTGTCTGTGACGTGATGGTGCCATGTTTCAGTACTTGATGGGTGATGTTTTCAGCAATGCTCTTTCCTCGTACTTTCCGATCTGGTTTGGTGATGTTTAATCGTGTTTGATGATGTTTCCAGTACTTAATCTGGTGTTTTTATGTTTCCGCGGATTTGATGGTGATGTTTCCAGCGTGCTTGATTCGTACTGTTTCCATGTTTACAGCGTGTTTGATGCGTGCTGCTTCCTGGGGCGTGCGGTCAAGGAACATGTGGTCAGAGCAGTGTCGGCAGTGACCACAACAGTAATTACTTCCCCTTGACCACACAACAACAAACCACAAACAAGCCGCTTACTGTACTGTTCCAACTAATACTTACTTTGCTTCAGCTTCCAAGTGTCAATACAGCCTACTTTGCTTAGATTAGAGCTTTAAATGCAATATTCTTGGGTTTGTTCTGTACATTGTAAAATATCCGCGCAAATAATGTTGTTAAAAAACGTTTGTCTTGTTTAACGAGGCGAAGTCAGGACTACAAAGCCCTCTCTACCACTCAACCTCGACCTTTACCTAGCGTTACCGTATAGTCACATTACAAATGTAAGTGTTGTGGGGATCGAACCCGCCAGCGGAGTGATGAGCTCCGGAGTCGCGCACGATTCAACCCACCACGGGTCCACTGTGTTTGAGAAACTTTGCGGGAAAAAAGCGAATCAGTAGTAAGCTATGAGTGGAAATTCCTTCAAGGTGGAAGAAATAATTTAGATTAAAGGACACAAATAAATTGAATTGAAGCAGAAGAAATTACAGGTACAGGGTTTAGGGTTTGTCTGCTTCAAACCAGTGGAATGGATTTTATTCAGTCTTGTCATGTAAAAGGTTGCAAAGGACATTAATGATAAGGAACTTTTGTCATTACACTCTAAACATCGTAGACTGAAAGAAACAAACACTTAGCTATATTAAAATGAAGCTGAGAAGCAACTCAGAAAGAGTGAAATTTCGTTTGGATGAAACCAGTCACTCTCATTAAAGAGCGACTCGATTTTCACTCTCTGGGATTAGTTTTTACACTTTCATATTTAGAGTGTACAATTTTCAATGTACTTGAATGTTTTTAATGCGCGTACTGGTAGTGGCAATTATTTCCGACATCGTAATTAGTTTGCATACATCAAACTTTGCTATAGACTAAACTAGATCAACCAAAACTAAAGTGCTAACACGTATGGTTGAATGGCACTCAGTCTCGGAGGATTTACAAAGCGCATGTGGGAGTGATACACAGCCAGCCTGCAGCAAACAAAGCTCTCTTTGTATTGTACCATTGCGTTACACTGGAGGCTGATATACTGACCTAGTGTACGTAGAGTCTAGAGAGTAAACTATGCGTATCACACCTTCAACTCTGTTTTACGCCCTTCTTTTAAACCTCAGAGAGTGGGGGTTTGTTGTTTATGTTAAAGGTCTTGATATTAGGATGCGGATTAGTTCCAAGTTTCTAGATGTATATGGTGATGATGTCTTCCTTTTGCAAAAGTGGTTAAAAAGCACATTGTGTAAAAACTATTTTAGAAAAATCAAATCATCTTAAATTAAAGAGTAGATATGCAATATGATGATAACTATCATAACATAAATTGACCATTGGACACCCTGACAAACTAAATCAATGTGGGGATCCCGTAAAAATTTTATCTATCAAACGGTCTATGAACTTGGCGTAACCAGCCTCTTGAAGGGTACTATTATCAATTGTAAAGTTAAATTGATCATTTTTGTAATATTGGTTTAACAATAAAAAGTGCAATTACAAACCAACTATGGGCGTCCATACTCTGGGGCAGGGGGACATTTAAGGAAAGTTATTTTCAATGTTTCACAATAAACCAAAATATAAAACAAATATATTTTAGAACAAAATATTGGTAATTTTATTATTTATCATCTGAATTTCAAGTAACGCACTCTTATTGGGATGTGAGGTGGTTGAGTACAAGTGGTAGTGCCACTGTGTTATACAGAGAGATTCAAAAGATTTTGAAATGTTACAACCTTTTGTATTTAAAACCTGTGGTTAGTAGCTTTTATAGTTTTAAGATCAAGACGAGAGAGTATCATCGCAAGGAAAAGGGTCATATTGAACTTTCAAAAAGTGTCACCTTATTTTCAAGCTAAAAAATAACGATCGAAAATTGTAATCTTTAAGTATGGTAATTTTTTGCCAGAAGGCACAAAAACGTGTTTCATAGGTTTTATTTTTTTCTGGGGGAGAGCCCCCGAACCTCTTCCCCTCTTTCCTGGGGGTATTCCATGCCTCCCAGACCCCCAGGCGACCCTTATGGGCGCCCTTGAAACCAACCACTTGGTTTAGTTTTAGAGAGGGCTATAAAGTCCAAGGCTCATCATGCAAATAAAGACTTTTTACATTTCATTTCAACCACAGATGACCCAACACCAACAAATCCACCGAACACTATAACGGCGCACGAGGTCCAGACAGACAAGGACGAGCCCATATCATCCCATCAGCACAATAACCTTCTCTTCCTTCCTGGATGCGGAATCCAATTATCGGCTTGGAGCGGTTACTCATAGCCGCGTTGTCGCAGCCGTAGATCAAAGTGCCGCATGCCACTAGCCGCCGCAGCTAGCCGCACTCGCTCACCAATTTGTAGCCGTCTGTGTTCGTGGGAAACCGTCAGCCGCAGTCGCCGTCACCGTCATTGCCGATAAATCCGCGCTTGATTAAGACATTGATGAGGCTCTTGCATTGTCCTGCCCTCCTGATACTTGCACTTGGCCGAGTTTATCATAACACCGGCAGTAGGCCTGTGTAAAGTGAGGCTTAGGTGCGGCCTTCTCCGCGGGCTGCGGTAGGATATGTGCCTGTTGTAAAGATTCTTGATGGATGAGCTCGTAAGAGATATGTTTTCTGTTTTAGGAGGATACTAGAAGTATTGTTTGGGGTTTATGCGCAAGAGGTTTTTGCTGGAAAGCAACATACTCGTACTTTAAATAAAAAATGTTTTATTGTGGAAACATAAGAACAGTATATAGCCCAATGTATAGTTTATTAGCTAACATTTTCGAACAGTCTGACATTCAGTTTGTCCATTCGATGCTCACACCTATTCGAGTTGTTCCACTATAGCACTTTACCAGTCGTGTGTCATAAAATCGTCCACAGCACTTTAAAAAAGCATTTGTGATTAGGAAGTTTTTTATAGAAGTTTTGAATCCATTTGGTATTGGAATACATTCCGTTGACAAGTTGAACTTAATTTATGGGGTAAGAATTCATTCGAAAGTTTGCTTTGTATTTTTTTTATATCAGGTGAAGTAACATAAATTGAAAGGATATAAATTCTAAAATAGCAACTACCGTATCTAATGGTGCCTTTTGAGACTATTTTATTATATTCCAAAAGGTTTACTGCAATGTCACCAAAAACCTTTGACACGCGCCGTAAGGTCTTCATATAAAAATACAAACCAAATCTTCTTAAATAAAAATACTACAAAACAAGTCTTCTTAAAATCTATAATCTATAATATAAAAATGAATCGCAAAATGTGTTGGTAAGCGCATAACTCAACAACGCCTAGACCAATTTGGCCAAATTTTTTAAAAGTTCAAGGATGGTTTTACGGCAATTCGAATCATTGCCAAACCCCTTAAAACAGCTTTCTTCTATACAAACGTTTTCTAACTAAAACGTAAACAATTTGAGCTTTAAGCTGATATCCCTATTTTACAGACATAAAACATATACTAAAACAACAACAACTGTCAATGTCGATTTCGTTGTACATTTCTGTAACCCAATCTACTGAATTTGTTAACTGACATGAAACAAATTGTATATCTGTAGTGATTAATACGTAGGAACAAAAAACTAACACATTACAAATCTTTTTAACAGGACGAAGTCTGTCGGGTCCGCTAGTTATAAATAATATCTATTTAAAAACTGATAGAAAGTCATAACATAAGAACAGCGTTTGTTGGATAGCCACTAAAAGGCACTTGATCAAAGTTGACGCGATCTTTCGTAATTTCTGCACGCACGTATTTCTTTACATCCGCAGACAACAGTCATCGGTCAGACTATAACGTCGTTTTTTGACGCCCGTATTATGTAATTATCTGTTCATTACACTAGGAACAGAGTTCTATAATTACTAGGACTAACATAAAACTTGAGCAAAATCCGTTCCAAAGTTTCGGTTTGTAATAAAACCATTCCAAAACCTTCAAAACTCTCATCTTGTATCCCAGTAATCAGATACTGACCAAGAGTAAGGTCAATCGAGCACTGCCACTGAACTGTATCCTGATCGAGATAATTGCTCACAATACAACCTTTTCCCCACCTACAATGATAAATATAGACATAAATCACACAAGTAGGCTATCGCTGGCAAATTAAAGATATTATCCAGGTCGGGCTACAAAAACGGCTGCGGAGATCTGTAAGGCATACCCCGGGGGTAGCGCGGTCAAAGGCCATCTTTATAGCCCTTTGTATTTGTCTTAGGCTCGAGTGTTAATGCCTCTGGGAGATTTATTCTTTTGATAATATTTATGGTTGTCCGTGTGCTAGCTGGAGGTTTTAGTTAGTTAGGCTAGCTAGTAAGTGTAGTAAGTTAGTTAATTTAATGACAACGGGGGGAGTTCTGTAATTAAAGTTGAACTTGATTGATATATCTTCCTAAAGTAAGAGCTAAAGAAAATGATAGTGTTCTAATAATTTGGGTTTTACGAATCAATTATCACGCATTATCGTGCCCTCTTTCTTAAATGGTTAACATATAGAATATACTATTCTTCAAATTAAATATATAAAAACGTCTAAAAATATTGCTTAAACATACAACGTGCGGATAGAGAAGTTAATTGTACAAGCCTTAAGAAACAGATGATACGGTTGAACAACTTAAGAACAAAGTCTTCCGCATCTTTTTCTAGCCGGAGTGCTGATGATGGTTTTGGCAAATTGCTCTACCTCTTGAAATGTGAAATGCAGTCTAGACTTTGTGTTTGTAAACATGGAATGGCATCGTTCCATCGGCAACATCAGACATTTCAATTTGTCGATTAATCGGAATCAGTACTGCTAAAGCCTTTTTTAGCCTAATGCCCTAATGCGTTGGTAGGCTAGAAGATCCACGAGTACTAACACCAATGAAGACCATATTCCGTATACCATGTTGCCTAAAGATTTGAAAATAAGGAAAATCTTTAACTCAAAAACCCAAAATTTGAAACGTACAGCTAAAAATCCACCTTTAACTAAAGATTCCAGACAGTACTCTACTCTTCAAAGAAGTTTACCTCGAACTTTCCCATGGTCATGAACACCCCACATTAACCCATTAGACCAGGTCTATCTACTCTGATTAACCGACACAAAAAGCGCAATGAAATGAGTGAAACTGGGGACAGCCGCTACTTGACGTCACAGAAGGTATAAACTACTCAAGTTTAGCTGGGTTTTGATGGCGTGAGACGCTGTTGGGTCTGAGATTTACAATTACAGAGCCCAGCTGATATCAAGTGCCCATTACCCTGTACTCATTAGCCATCTTCCGCGGGATAAGCACTCGACACGAAGAGGTGCATGCAGAGTGTAATGCGGCAGAGCAGAAAGTGCGTTGTATTCTTTAGTTTATTTGAAATGTTTAATCCGTTGTGATCTTCAGCAATAGTTCTAGAAATTTGACAGGGTTTGTATTACAAAGCATCTGTATAAGCTCGACGATGACTTATTGGCAGATTGATTCTACTTCTGATGGGTTCAGTGGGATTATATTCAATATCTAGAACTTAATAATAAATAAAGTTCAAAAGTGTTTACTTTAGGAACTAAGTAGTAAGTAAACCCTACAAAGTTCTTTCTTTAGCGGACCAGTGAGGTTGAATCGTACGCGACTCCGGAGCTCATTACTCCGATGGCGCGGGTTCGATCCCCGCAGTCACCACTTACATTTGTAATGTGACTGTACGATTACGCTAGGTAAAGGGCGAGGTTAAGTGGTAGAGAGGACTTTGTAGTCCTAACTTCCCCTCGTTAAAGAAGACAAACTTTACCTTTTTTCTCTTAAAAGTACGTGAGTATTGTCTGGAAAGTCCTTGAATAAGGCGATTACAAAAGCTCAAAGAGCTTAAACAAAGCCACACAATACTTATCTAATTCTAATCTAATTAATAGAGAATAAGAACTCAACATTTATTGTTATCCAAATTTGTGGAGCAATGCTTGAGGGTAGTAAGAAGAAAGTTAAGTTCTATTATTTATTTAATCACGTTTATATAGTTTTAAAAGTGACAACAAATCTATGAAAGTCGTAGATGGATAGAACTTTTCCATATTGAACGTATTTTAAAAGCTTGATATCATGGCTACTGGTTTGGACACTGTTTGCAAAGTAATTAATTCGGAGCCTAATTTAAAACGCGTGAAAAGATTTTTGTAGAAGAACAGTATTTGATGCCTCCCAGCAATTGTTCACTGTTTAAGATGACGATTATGTTAGAAAATATTTTGGTTACGTGTCTCTCTAGGAACGTCCAAAACATGAAAACAATAAACAGCTGTAAATTAAAACATTGTGTACGATTATATTGACCGTTGCATCAGTTATACAGAAAGCCTAACACAGATTACACCTCACACTGAGTGAGTAGTTGCTCATCAAGTCTGAGTACAACAAGTGATTTGTACTTGCTCGTCGTGAGAAATCTGTTGTCAGTGATAAGGCAGAAATAACCAGAGCGAGCTCAGCAGGACGCGCACGCACGCACTCTAGGGGTGGTCACGTGATTCACCGGACATAAGTGAGTGGTCATTACACGCAAGGGATGGGCAGTGACTTCAGTGATTAGTGAAATGTCTGAAATGAAACTAAATGACTGAAAGAAAGATCAAAACTATCGGCACTGAAAAATATTGCTGGCATCTAAAAGACCTTTTTTGTAACCGTTTGCCACTATGAGCACTGACCGTTTAGATAAGAATGTCATTTAACAAAAAGCAAAACATGAGCGTTTAAATGTACAATCATTATTGTCAACATGTCCTTAATTTGAGTTGTTACAGGCCAATTACATACATTACAGCTGAGATTGTATTGGCTAAAAGCTGGAAGAAGAAAGTGGTAGAAGATCGAAGTTTTCATCGTGAGTTTGAGATTTGACCTGGAGGTTGATGGAAAGGTCAAGATTGAGCCCTGACAGACAAAGAACAAATGCTTTTAGGTGGTTCCATATCATGTAGAGTGAGTCATCTACGGCGAACGAAAAAGGCACGTTTTCCTCGTACCACATATAAGAGAACTGTCAAGATATAATCTATTATCTTTGACAGTCCAATTTGAGGTCATTGTCAATACCAAAAGTTACTGAAGTAGTTCTAACGTGAGCTTTTTCTCTGACGGATGTATTTTCTATTTATAAAATTCGTTTTGTTTCAAACCGTTCTCACAATATTGACCGATTATGCAAAAGACAGGAAAACACTATACACACTCACACACGAATTCTTATTACAAGGAGCTCCTGTCACAGAGTTGGTTTGGTTATGTCAAGGTAGCAAACCAAGTACCTTCAAGAGTCACACATCACACCGTACCTCACAATATAGGCATGACTGCAAACACAAAAATAGAACACAATGACATGCTTTCTTCGAGACAACTTGTCAAGTCCATAACAGCAAGTAGCGAGCACGTGGACATATGCAGTTGAAAACGGAACTGATCTGTCGGCTATTAAAGTTTCACCTTGCGGTCTTGACAGGGTCGTTAATAACGGCGGGGCTACTCCGTGGCGCACTGCCATGCGCTGTGTCTACCGGTAGATCCTACCTGATATAGCGGGGTAATTAGCGGGTGTGAGTCATCGTCACACGGGGGGCAGGCGGCAGTCAAGGGGAATAGTTTGTGAAAGATATTTGTGGAGCGGATTAGCTAGACGGACTAGCTCTAAAATGAAGAAGGTCGTTTAGATCGCTTAGAGTTCCTTTTAGAACTTTTAGTGGAGCCGTACCCCAATCTTCAATTTGACCATTTCGAGTCAATAGTGATGTCGGAATCGGAAATTTAAACCTCGGACATGTGACCATTGACTTTTCCCTGGGTAACTTTAAGGAATGTGCTTTCTCGAGATTGAATGTCAGCGGTTGATACACCCTCTTGTTGAGATGCAATGACATCTAGATGGAAGATGACTGAATATTAAAATTCCAAAACATTCTTCCCAGTTCAAAGCCAATCAAATATATTCGGCTGTTCAAAACTCAACAGATACTTTGGTCTATCAGAACGTTGCTTTTCTTCGTAAAGATAATATTTGTATACCGACCAGTTTTTGGCTAATGATTTGACTCAAGAACATCTGTTTACAACCACTATTTTTGATTGGCATTTTTGTTTAAAATTTCCTAGGTCTTCATCAGTGGACCCTTTTAAAAAAGGCATATCTTGGGTATATTTCTCACATGTTTCTTAAACAAAACCTGAGCTCTGAATTGTCTTTATTAATTGTTTTGTTCAATTTCATATACGAGTATTTCACAAAACTTTCTTCTCATATGACTCGTTCTTTCTCGGAGATGAATATGAAGTTATCTCGGATCGTATATCGAAGTGCGCTTTTAACGATAAGAATCTCTTGGCATACCAGACTAGTTGCTTGGATTCCAATTAGAGCACAAGGTGTTGTGATAATGAAGAAAACACGTCGCCATCTTGAATTCAACAGCTGATATACTGCAGGTGTAAAAGTATGGCGATAAGAATACATCTATAAGGTTTCTTCCTGATTGAGCATGTAAAGGTTAAATATTTTGATATAAGCTGCCAAGATTGTAATGGAAGGGATAGTCCGTTACAATCTGGTGTTACTCGTAATTATTGTTACAAAAAGACAATTATTCTACTCAAGATTTTACGTTCATCGAAGAAACTATCTTGTGCCAACTCTGTACTCACATTTTTGTGTCAATTTTAGACTATTTATTGTACGGTACCTAAGATTCCTATATTATATTTTGGGATCAAGTGGAAGTTAGGACTCCAATAGCCCTAGCTTCGCCTCATCAAGAAAGAAATTGTCATTTCATTCTTAAATGCGGTTTTATATCTGTGTTGAACCTCAAGTCCGTGCATTCGAGAAATGTCAGATTCAGACCAATCTTCTCTTTTCGATCTCCAGCAGGGCTTTTGAAGTTCTATCAGCAAACTATCAAAACGCAATTAATTCGGTTTCTGCAATTCCATCACTGATCTAGCGTTCCCTTTCACATTCACCCACATCCGCTCCTCAGTGACCAGTCACTGGAAGCAGTGGCTACCGAACTGCGTCCGTTTATGCTAATCATCGAATAAATCAGAGTCGATTGTCGGTATCACTCTGTCGGTTTTGGAAATCGCTTGTTCAGCTCGCTGCCGGGGGTCCCGAATGTTATTTACGGTCTCGGAACACGCAGCGGGCCGGATGTTGATTTAAGGTAGACATCGCTGTCGCGCTGTTTCACGTAAGCTTGTCCCATCACTGCGATTTGTCATTTGTGTGCTGTTTTGTGGGAATTGTTACGGTCTAGTGTTCCGTGGGATTTTGGTGCTTTGGCTTTTGTGTGGACTGTGTTTAAAACCGTCTAGATGTCATCGCTTCACAGCATTGTTGGCTTAAAGTTGTTTCGGCATCGCTGTTTGCTGTATAAGTATTCAGAGGGATGTGCTGGGTGAAGATGATTCTTTTCAGAAAAGTGAAAATACCTTGAAATGTAGATTTTAATGCTGTTTCTGAAGATCTACATGTAATTAAGTTTAATCCATAAGATAATGCTTAAAACCATGAAGCTTTTGAACTTGCCGTTATTTTTTTCAAACGTAAACCGATGTCTTTAAGTCTTACAGAACGACATTTACTATGGATCATAATCATGATCGGTCTCACAGATGGGACAAATTGCTGTATTCTAGGATCGATGCTGCTCAAGTACAAGAAAATCCATCTTCACTGTTGCTGCAAATCTAATACAAGCTACAGCTCTCCAGAGAGTTTCTGATAGAAGCTTTTCAGACGCCGTTAGCATCTGACTCAAGACAGCAAAATTGAATCCAGTGTTGTTTTCATAACGTTCCAAACTAAGCTCTAACATGCATCATGCATGCAGTTTCTTTACAACGTGTGCGTGTATGAGTAAATCTTCTTATAAGTCCACCGTTCACTAACAACAAACCAGCTCTTCGATTATCCCTTTGAAAGCACAACTCGTGATTTAAATTTGCAGCAGTTTATTTAAACACACTCGGACTAACACCTTCCATATCGGGAGTGCGCTAATTCTACTCCATAACCACTCCGACACCGGTTACTAATCATTCCATAAAATTATCTTAAATTAAACATTCAATTATCGGAACAGCAGTTATGTTAGATTGAATTGTTTGACGATTTATCTATCTAATTGACGCGACGCAAGCTCAAGCCTACTTCTCCGTCAGGTTTGTAGCACTGTTTCCGTCAAAGGAGAGGTGACAAGTAATTGCCTTTGTCACACTTGCATAAACTCACAACTTGCCAACAGGATGCAGTGTTGCCAGCCTAACAGCTGTGGTGGGAATGGGGTCATTTATGTCCTTAACAAACTTGTTGCGACTCCCATAACTGCGAGCGTCATCATCTGTTTGTTTTTACCTTCGTTATTCGTGTCTTACTGTTCCTCTTTTGGCGAAACTTGTTCTGTTCCCTTTCTGCTTGTTTTATTTTCGTTTGCCAAATTTTCAGCAAGTTTATATTATGTTGCTGATTCTATAATCATTGGCTGGACTCAATGCTGCTCTTTGTACAAGGAAATCCACCTACATCGTGGATCAGTATTACGTTGATTGTCCTTCCTTTTCCAACTTTGTGTCTCGTGTTATGTTATAAGTTTGACTTTCTTTTTTAACAGTCTTAAGAACTTCCGTCGTAGTATTAATCACATAAATAGCATTACTGTTTATCATACCTTTTCACTGGTAGATGCGGTTATCAACATTACTGAATTGTACCAATACTGGAATATTTTATTTCGGTTTCAGATGTATACTATACAACTTATAGTTTTACCAATTGTCACTAAGTTACATATTTTCTTGTATTTTTCTTAATGATTTTCTTGTAAATACTTTTAACACGTGCATTCAAACTCAAATATTATTTTTAAACTTTTATAGATTATTTAGTATTTTCAAAAAATAACTAAGAAGCACTACTTTGTAAAGATTTTTTTTAAAAAAATCTGAATCAACATCTTTTTAAGAACTTCTAAACCTCCAACCTCTATCGACGGTAACTGCTCTCTAAACCATCACTGAACTCCCAGAACCAGTCGCACAGCTGGGATTTAAAACCTCCAAGTGCGCAAGTCCAGGTGTTATCTCCTGCAGGATGCATTATTGATAAGAAGCACAGTGCAGAGAAAGTGATAACAGCTACTAACAACTGATGGGGCGAGTTCTTCTGCTCGCAGTCGGGTTCGAACCCAGCTGAGCACAATGCCTCGTAAATACTCCGCTCAATTTGTCGTAAATTTTGGGCCCCTTTGTGCGCCTGTTTACTTTTTAGGAGCACTTTTCTGTGTCCCCTCGTTTGCAGTCCCGTTTTGCCTGCAATAAAGTCCACGACGATAGCTGACTTTCTCTGGGCGGTTTCTTATTCATGTTTTATTCAAAAGTCGGAATATTATAAGCACGACGCTTTACCGCTTTTATGACCCTGATTCACGAAATAATAGTGATTTCCCGCTTCCGGTTCGTGTGATAGTTGGTTTTATATTTTCAAAATGTTTAACAGTAGTTTTATGTCCCTGTTGCGGACAGGTGTGCTGGTGAATTGGCCTTCGAGGATGTTAAAAATCGTCGTTGTTTATGCTTTGGAAGAGCTATAAAGGTAGTTGGGCAGTATTTTGTTGCAAACATGTCAATTTCCACTTTGCGTGTCTATAAAATCTCATCATTTTATGTATACAGTTTTTATCTTTCTAAACTATACGTAATTTTACAGGGACTGTGTTAACCAAAATAGTGACCAAACCGTGTGTAAATCCTAACCAACATAGAAATGACTACCAACGCTTAATAAGTACAAATGGGTATGAGTGTATTATATTTATGTATTTCTCTACTAATTTTAATGTGAATATTATTAGTGTAAAATAATTATTTTATTTATATTATGTATCATGATTTGTCAGGACTCTCACAGTCCTAACTTCGCCCGAGTTGAGACATTATTCATTTCAACACTTTACTGTAACAAGTTTTAAATAAAATAATTCCAGATATCTATTTAGGGATGTAAGAGCTTTAAAATTGTTTGCTACTGGGTTTGAACAAAATAAAAACAGGATAGTGCAATACCGTACGGAAATAAACCGTGCATTTTTTATTTTGAGCAAAACCAATCGACATTTGATATTAATTAAAATAATATTCTAAGGTCTACTTGCCCCAAAGACATCTAACTGTATTTGTTTTTTTTTAGTAAAATTAAGAGTTGGCAGCCATTTTTTGTTGTTGAGGTTCACACACGAATTTGGCCGCCATTTAGTTTAAAATGGTCGTATTTAGCTGAAATGTGTGTCAAATTATTTCTTTATGATGATAATAAAGTGTTTTCCAAACTACACTCCTTAAAAGTTATGGAAATTAATTACTAAATTTTGCGGACCCGTGGTGGGTTGGAATCATCCCGACTCCGGATCTCATCGCTTTGCTGAAAACGGGTTTGATCCCTGCAGTCAAGACCAACAATTTGTAAGGTATCAACAAATAATACCACTGGCCTGCGGTACCTATGCTGCAACGCTAGGTAAAGGTCGAGGTTGAGTGATAGAGAGGACTTTGTAGTCCTACGCTCGTTAACCTATGTAATTCACCCACTCCTACCGAACTACACAGAACGGCAGTTCCGTTTACCTTTCAGGAGTGCCCGAGCTCAAGGCATTATGAAACTCAAAAATGGTATGAACGACGATGTTAGAATGTGTGAAAATTTTAGCTTCAAAATAGAACTGACGATTGCATACCTTACAGGTTTAACCCACAAAAGCAAACCACAACGGAAATATCTCAACAACACAAAAGTTACATGGTTTTGTAAGTTAATTTTTAGCGTACATATATTATTTAAAAAGTCTCCATATATGTGTTGGCGCAGGCGCAGGCGCATGCGCGGAAGTGTTACAGAGCAGTTGACCACTGCGGGCTACGTGGCTGGTCCGATGACCCTTAGGTACAATCACGATCCGCGCGCAGTCTTTGTATGGAAATCTCACTGTGTGGACCATCTTGTCCCGCTGCTGCTTTATAAATAAGTAAATGAGGTCACAGGCTGCCAATACTGTAAGAATAAATCAGTTATCTTCCCTGAGAAACGAAGTGAGGGATAGTGAGAGTTGTGGATGTTTTAGAAACACTTGGTAAGGTACTGAATTACTGAAGAGTTGAAGATGTGTAAAGTTGGTTTTCTAGGTTGGTATGATAGTGGCTTTACGGTATGCTAGTAAATTGAGTTAACCTCAGGATACTTACTTTGACATCCTTAAACTCGTTTAGGTCTATACCCATACGAGGAAATGCGTCTTGACAACTTATATCTAAATTAGAAAGTTCATTCTCTTCAACGTTTTAAATTACACTATGTTTCTAACTTTTTGATGAGCTCTGAAAAAGCTTTCAGTTTCTAGATGGTTTTACATGAAAGTTTGGAACTGTTTTGCAGTTACGAAGAAAACACTTGGCAAACAACTTTAGTAAAAATTAGTTCAGTAACCTTTTGAATTACAAGTCCTGATCAAATAGTGTCTCAAACTTTTGAAAACCTTCATAATTTACCGAAGCCTACTCTGAAAAGGGCCTTAGCACCAAACAAAATAGCTTGCTTCTAAACTATTGAGCTTTTGAATTCTTGATGAGGAGATTATTGGCAATAGTAAAATTATATTTTAAATAATACAAAAAGGCCAATAGTAGTGATAATAATTCTAAATTAATAGATCTAATAACATGTAATAGCATAACATAACAGTTTTTATTATATATATATACAGTATATATAATTTTTATTTTTATACGTACTATATAATACATTATTATTGTCCACATATTTATTTTTCTGTAATAATGTTTATTTCTAAATCTTATGTTTTTAATTTTTAATTTTAACTTTTGTATTTTTCAACAACTTTGTGTAAATTTTTTACTTGTTGTTAATATTTTGGTGTAACTTTCGCTTTACCTGAAGATGGCAGCATCATGACTGTCGAAAGCGCTAGTGGTGAATAAATCACTATTATTGGCCTTTTTGTATTTTTTAAAAATATAATTTTATTGAGATTTTAATACATTTAGGTAAATAAAATGATGAAGGTAAAAGAAGCTTGTTCCAAAAGAGCTACTTGAGAAACTACAAAGAACATCGATCGATATAATTTATTCTGGAAGTTGGGATTGAAATTGTAAAGTATAAATAATGTAAGGGGACAGAAACTATCTAGGTCTGTTAGATAGTTGTAATACACTCGTAGTTTATTTCCCATAAATTATGAACCAGTATGTACAATTTTACTTACGAAAACACAACCTACAAACGGATAGAAAAGGTTTGTATTTAGGTTCCGCAGTGCGGGTGGAGAAAGGTCACGAAGCAGAGGTTGCATTAAAACGTTCAGTTTTAATTTTGAAAGTTTTGAACGAAAGGTCAATTTGACTCAGAAATACGCCTGAAAGCCCATTTTAAATACACTCACTTTAAAATTAAAAATCTGCTTTCAAGCGATAGAATATATTGACTTTTGATAAAAACGTAAACTATTAACTTAAAACTAAATGCTTAAAAACGCCGCCATTTTGAAAATTTCAACAACCCATCTAAACCAACTAAAAAGCTTGTAATCCAAGTTCACGCAAGGTTTTGCAGTTTTCATCCACTCAAAACATGTAACTTTTCTTCCACCCGTGCACTACAATGATTGGTCAGATTTCATAATTATTTTATTGCCCATATTACGCAATCTCATATCACAACATAAAGTTCAGCAAATGATCCTTCTCGTATGTACACGTGTAAGCGACTCACACCCAGACACGTGGGCAAGGAGGATGTCATGTCTAGTGTCTGGTGTTGAGGAAGTCGTCTGTCAGTCGGTAGAGTGCGCTGGCGCTGACGGATGTACCGAGGGGGCGGAGCCGATGTGTAATGCTGCTCTAGTTTACTTATCTGCCAGCCTAGACAAGAGTCAGCGTGGTGTGTCAGTGGAGGATGAATGGAAAACAGACTTGTACGGAATGACTGTCATAATAGTCTTTTGTAAGTAAGGAACATAGCCAAAGCGTAGCCACAAGCGTCACCGTGAATCCTAGCGGGGTGGCCGTAAAGGGGGAGTAATTTCCACCGCAAAGTGTCTTTTTGGAAAGGTGTTTCCTCCAAAATTGAGTTTTTAGGTTCTAAAATGTGTATTTATGGTCAGATTTCAATGGACATTCGGTAAAGCAATTATGTCACGGTACCCAACATGTTTGTCGAAGATCGACCAATTTCATTCAGGCAGACCAATATGGCGGTGGACAATAGTATTTACGCCGCCATCTTGGTGTGGTTGGACTTTGCTGGATTTTCTGTACAGTACAGTAACATACATGTTGTATCAAACATCTGTTTACCACCATGTTTAATTTGTTCCCTCTGGTGCAGGGAACTACGAGTAACATTATCAGGTTTAACACTCCGAGTTAACAAACTCAAATCAAAGTACGATTACACATTTGATAGTTTACAAGAAAACAATGTTATATGACAACAGACTGTTAAACGCATTGGTTCCAAACACAGTCTGATAAATAGTGGAAGATAACTTAAATCAAGACCATCAAATCACCGCTGTCAAGAATCCAAACAAAGAACAAAAGGAGAAAATCAATGGTATCTTTGCGTTGACACCAGACGTGTTCGCAGATCATAGATACAAATCCGTACATGGAGGAACTGAGGGAGGACCTTTCTTTATCCTGAGTCAAGATACGCACGCAGCCAACCTTTCCCATAACCGTGCATTGGTGACACAGGGATCAGTGGGTATCTGTATGTGTATATGGCTAGATTGATGGGGTAACCTAGCAACCAATAGTTGCTTGGGAGGCTGTCTGAAGATTTGAAGTCAGGACTTAATAAGTAACGTTGGTTCATGCCAGTTTGTGCTGAAACATTTTCTAAAACATTGTGCATATATCCTTGAAAGAGGAACTATGATTTTCTTTAAAACACTCACTTAGCATTCTGACGAACCACTTTAAATAGTTTACAAAACCAAAAAACTAATGAATATTATAAAAGTCATCGTCTATATGTTCAAATTGTGTCTGAAACTCCACGAAAAAAACACAGTCGTATAATGAATATAAAGAATAATTAATAATCCCGGTTTTACGGCAAAATCATCATTTTTACTCATACCACTATAGTATATAAAATATAAAATACTCCTACGTAAAAGTAATACGAAAAACTTCAGATTTTATTGTTAAAAGTTTTAGTACTATGCTATTTTGAAGTGAAACAACATCAACAACAAGATTTATTGTCAATTATTACACAAACAAGTGTGATTCATTTTACATAACAATAAATCTAAAAATAAAATACCACTGGTAATGACTTAGATCTATAGATAAAAAACAGACAAAACAATCAACATTGAAATTTTAAGCCTCCATGAATTCTTTCAAATTATAAAACAAATTTTGATATAAATATTGTTTAAGGTGTGTCTTGAACATGTTTAAATCTTTATTTCGTAAAGTATCAGGTAGGCAATTAAACAATTTCCTACCAGCTTGAAATAGTAGTTAAACAAACGAAAAGTATCAATTCTTACGTTAATAATATTTACTGAAGGTTGCTGGTTTTCCCTGGATTAATTCATTTTTGTGAAGGGCGAGTCCCTTTGCGCATGCAGACACATATACTGCCAAGGAAGCCCTTCTCTTTCATTTACAGTTTCACCAATTACTTTAATTTTTCTCTTTATAAATTTTTGGTTTGTTGTAAATTTTCTCTTAGGAAAAGGATGAAACAAATAGACTTAAAACAATGATTTTAGTCGATAAACAAGCCCAACCGTTGTTGTTACTTCCAACCACCACCTTACTTAGACTTACCTGTTTCTAGCAAAGATTGACACCATTATCTAACCAGCAGAATCAGCTGTTGCCTTACAAGTCCGACGATCTATCTATGATCTATCCTCACGCTTGCTCTCCCTGCAGTTGCAAGCGTTGCTGGGAAACATGCATTTAATTGTTAGGTGTCAGGGGTGCCAATCCTCTCCGAGCCAGGCTGATAATATCGTACTCTGGTAAATAACAGTGATAGTGTGCGCAATGAATTATCCTACACTTCTAGCTGTGTAAACATTGTGTGAGGTAACTGGCAAATTATCCTATCAAAGAAACATCATTGAGCATTGAACCTTCCGCTGGTCTATACTTTGTTCAATGGGTTATTTGCGTTTCACTTTGAGCGTAGAGAAAGACAGGGAATATTATGTTGTGGTGTTAAAATATACTAAGAACGTTGGATTTATTAAAGTTTACTTGTAACACCCATTATTTAACTGATTGAGCGAATGTGTTTTTCATGAGTAGTATCAAAGCAAGAGCTAATTCGTAATGTTAAGATGAACAGCTTCAATGGGTGCATAAAGGAAGACGTTTCAACTTCATTTCTATGAAGTCGTGATCGCGAAATACGCTTGAAAATAGCTTGACGACACTTCATAGCTTGAAGAAACGTTGCAAACTTTCATTAAATAACAAATCCTTCTGCACAAAACGTATCGTAACGTGTAGGTTTATCAAAAAGAGAAAGTATAGTCTAAAACAATACACCACGAAACATTCTCATACCAATACTGGGGCTCTTCCTTCGGTCAACTAAGTCAAACGCAAGCTTCTCCATATTTTCATCATATTTAAATTAATTTCAATCTACGGAAATTCTACCAAAACATATTTCTTGAGCCTGAACTGGTTCACTTTGAACTATACCAAACAGCACAAACAAATCCAGGACTTTATTTTACCCACCAGAAGCAAAAGACTTACAACAGACAGACGAAAACTCATTAGCATCTGAAACCAACAACACGACAAGCCAATTGACAAATGAAACTCCTGGAAGAAGAGATTTGCGTAACTCTTCGGATCAATGTACTAAAGCAGAGTACAAACAACACAGATAGCATCGAGTCATTAGCTCTGACCCAGTTGGGGAAGTGTGAAAAACGACGGTGTCAAAATACCATCTGAGTTTGGATGGGAAATCAATACCTTCTCATCGGCGTGAAGTTTGACACAGATCAAACCGGTCCGGTCCACCCACCGGGGATAATTGTCACGAGTAGCTCAGAGCAACTTGTGAAGTTGTGTAACTCACAGGTAGATATTGAGCACATCCTCTGGAAAATTCATTGAGCTGTTAATTTGGACGTTTTCCATCGTTATTAGTGGCAGAAGAACACGACGTTTCAAGATCTGGAATCCAATCCCGAAACATCATGTTTTTTGTTCCCCAAAATCTATGAACGTAATAATATTTCAACCTCAGAAATTCTACCATCGTCAAAAACAAACTTCGACCAAAGGAAAAACCTAGAATAAACCTAAAACTTAGATACTGAATTTTCGGCAATAGAAACGATTTTAAAGGGATCTCAAACGTAAAACAAACGCTGAAGTATTAAAACCCCAACACAAACCATTGGGAATCAAAAGTAACATTCATCAGGTAAAGTGATCCAAAAATAAGTTATTCCATTCCAAGATTTGAACATTCTATGACAAACAAGCTATAACGAAAATTTGATAGAGAATCTATTGTTAAGCCTTAACTAGTTTAACTTCAGATCGTGTAAGAAGACTGTTGAACAATACATTATTCGAATCATAATTGAAAAAAGTCAATTTACTTCGATAAACGTGGATGGTTTACACTATGTTTTACGATTTTAAATATACCAATGAAGAAAATATCTATCTATGGAAAGGTATTTGAACTGTTTTGGTATATTGTTTATAGAAATAAATTAAATGGTGTAGGGACCCAAGAACAATATGTATGCTACCTAATGACCGCTAGTAGCTAACAATATATACAAACTATTTATCTTGGTTGACAACTCCACTTCTTTGGTACTTGACGATCAGTGAGAGCATTGGAACATCGTATTCTTTAAAACTTTGGAGCATTGGAAGAAGAGTGAAGCGGTTAGTAGTGAAACAGTAAGAGATAATCCTTACGGGGCGAAAGAAGTATAAAACCACTTTCAAATTGAAGTTCAGCGTTGACCATGAAAGAGTGTCTTCGACAACCCCAAGAAAGTCCAGAGGTTTCTTCAAGCCAGGTGTTCTCAAACCCTTGAAGCTTGAAGAACAAGATCTAAAGTCGAGATCTTCGTTTACCATGAAAAGGTATCTTCGACAACCCAAGAAAGTCCAGGTTGAACCAGAGGTTTCTTGAAGCCAGATGTTCTCCGGCATTCCCTGCCACAACATCTGCACCGTTACACTTGAAGTTTGAAGAACAAGACCTCTTCCAAAATCGAGATCTTTGTTTACCATGAAGAGGTGTCTTCGACAACCCCAAGAAAGTCCAGGTTGAACCAGAGGTAATTCTTGAAGCCAGATGTTCTCTAA